>CALNVZ010003430.1:22692525-22704200 GCA_940671915.1 Paracentrotus lividus | reverse complement strand
GCGACATATTCAAGACTACAGAGACTGGAGTCGCAAACTAGTTGCGACCAATTTTGTGTATCACTAGTAGACAAAAGAGTATCGGCAATGTCAGGTTGACTGCAGCTAGTGCCTGGAAAATTATTTTTGTTTAGACTGTTATTTCAGTTTCCACACAGTTCTCCGGAGACTCAAGAGACATCTCCACGACTCGAGAGACTCAAATCGCGAACTAGTCTAGTCTTACGGTCAATAAGAGATGGCATTGTTCCTTGAAAACAAAAGCACGAACACCACAGTTGTTAAACTGTTCAAATAAAAGTGAAGAACAGAATAATGTATGGCATTTTTGTAATGTATTCCATTTCATCAAACTTGGAATGGGCCAAAAATGTCTACTCTTACAAAAGAGACTGTGTATTCAAAACCAATGAAGCGAAACGTTAAAAATGTTCACAAGAATCGCAGAATTATGTTGGCTTTCAAAATATGCATATGAAATTGGCAATAATTATTTAGTATTATAGAAGTTATTTAGGGCCCAATCAGAGGGACATTTTTTTCTGGGACGCGCTGTATGTCATAATGCCAGTGTGAGTTTTCGTCTTGATCGCGTCGTCGATTGCCCGGACCTGAAGGGGGTAATGTGATTTCAAAAGTAGCAGATAAAGGTTAACATTCTTGATATTCTCGATACTTTGAAAGTTATTCATGAGAAATCCACATTTTACTAGCTTTGCTTGTAAGTGCAGCTCTACATTTTCACATGATCGTTATGATAATGTTTTGTAAACTTTTATATTTTTGTTTTGCTTCGGGGAGAATAGTTTATTGATGGATTCGGATGCTAGTTTTTTATTTTGTGTTCCTTGTCGCTCTCTGTTCACTTGTCCTAATAATTATATAATATATACATTGTGCTCTTGCAACCATCGACAATAGTAACTACACAAAGCCTTTTTTTTCTTCTTTATCATATACCTTACTCCCTGACATACTTTTTGGTAAATATTTTATTTTACTTCGCTTTTCATCTGTACCTATTTTAAAATAGAATATGTTTTGATCCCCTGACAGGCTGCATATATTGTGTTTAGCCGAATTGCTTATATTATTCTGCCCTTTATATTTATTTTTATTTCTTTCTGATATGGTTGTTTTTCAATCTTTTTGATCATTTGTAAATATTGTAATTTTTTTTGGATTATATAATAAAGACATAAATAAAAAACAAAAACATTTATGTACTAAACCAATATAACCAATAGAAAATGTCTATTGCATAAATAATCATAATTAAAAAAAAAGCTTTCATATTTTTCATTCATTAATATAATGACATGGAAACATGTTTTGTATTAATTTTCATTTGTTCAAATGTTATTGTATGAATTATCCATGCTTTCACTGTATTACATCGCTTTTGATTTATATTAGAAATGAAATAAAACTCAAAGTCAAAGTCAAAGTCAAATCTCTTTCTGTTTAGAGACTCCTCATTTCTCTCTCTCTTTTCTTTTCAACTGCCAATGTCAGAGAAATATTGCAGACTCATTGTTTGCACATTATTGTTAAGGCATATTATTGACCCGAGATGTTTGTATATAGATAGTATGCGTCCGCATCAGAATCTAAATGAGTCTATACGTCGAACCATATGATATCATATACATATAATATACTCTGACCATAAGCTCTCACAAACTAACACTCGAGTCCTCTCCTTTCTACACTCTCCGTTATATTGGAACCAGACCAGTATACGGTATCGTCAGGTAAATGAATGTATTACTATTCATGCATCAAGATATTTAGAATCGTATTGTGTTGATGAATAATGATAATTGTTTACATGGATTATGTTTTAGATAAATGGTGATATATAATTATATTCTGAACCATGATTTACAAGGATTTAAATCATGACCAATCGATTTTAGGAATTCGAACTTAACGATTTAAAAATTAATTCTTAGGGATTGAAATTGGAGTAAAACAAAATCGATTTGTCACTTTTTTTTTACAGCCGTTCAGGATTTTTTTTCTTCAAAATTTAGACTGCATTATGTTATACAACTTTGTAATATCATTTTGTGCAATATTGCACATTTTTTTGAATGTCTTGGTCAAGTCATCCTCGTACCATTTGTTGGTACCATTTTCATTTGGATTCTTGCACGCATGACAATATTCAGAAGACGGTAAGATCTCACTTGCGCCAAGTGACTGGTTGAAGATTAAAAGCAGATGTTGTTAAAATATGTGTAAACACTTTTCCACACAACCTCTCACCACACAGACACACCCATCCTCCCTCACACACACGCACATCATCACATACGCACACAAACACACACACACACACACACACACAGACACACACACACATTAAACAATTCACAGTCAGATGTCCTATTTGACGTTCTGTTTACCAAGACCATCACTAAATGTTTGGGACGTAGTAATTCTCTATCAACTGTTTGTGTGTGTGTGTGTGTGTGTGTGTGTGTATGTATGTGTGTGTGTGTGTGTGTGTGGGTGTGTGTGTTTATGCGTGTGTGTGTGACTTTGTATAAGTAAATACAATTTCTGTCTAGTTACTACCCTGACCAAGTCCCTTATATATCCCCTTGCGAAATATTGACTTTAAAAAAAAAAAAATATTGCCACATTGTAAACAACAGGTCAGAAGTCGTCGATTCGTTTGCCCTCAATGAATACTTATCCGCTTGCATTGCTATGGTCAATACGCCACCGCGGTCAATACGCCGTGTTTTCTTTAGAAGTTCCAAAAGGCACTAAATCCATATTTGTTTCATTTAAGAGAAAAACACATTTGTTTACCAGATTTGTACAGGCGTCTTACCTTACTTCAATAGTTGTGAAAAATGAATAGCTCAATTTTCATCAAAAGTTGATGTATACACAACAAAAAAAGTAAGTCCCCCCCCTAATCGAAATGATGTAACTTTTGAACGGGATTGTTTTGAGCAAAATAATTGGGAGGGGGGTTTTCTACACTTATTGAGTACCTTCTGTCAAAAAATGACATCGATCCCCTGAGACATGCATGAGTGTTCAACGTTTAAAGAAAAAATTGACATTTTCAAATGTCTCAAGGGTCATTTTTTGGTCTGTAAAAATAACAATTTTCTAAAATTTTCTTTTTACCTTGTGTTGAATTGTTAAGGTGGTTTTATCATCCAAAATTTGACCATCCAACACCAATCCCGATACATTGCACTATTTTTCATGGATGAGTGAGCACAATTTTTTAAGAATTATGTTTATTACCTCTAAAATGCTAAAAATCCAAACAATTTTATTTCAAGAATTGCCATCAGATATTATCATCAACCAGATCGACACATTTATTGAGAACATGAACACTATTCGTCGCGTCATGGACGAGCGAGCACACTTTAAAGGTGAGTTTTGTGACTTTTGTCATGACAAATTTGCCTTTAATATGTGTTTATTCATGCATTACGCTACGGTTTTATCTCATATTCGCACATAAGTTAGTCGATGAGTGTACAAACATAACTGCCAAATGTTATTGCTCAACACCTTTTTGTTAAAAAGTTCCAGGATGTGATTCAGGGTTTGTTTTTGCCTCGAAATTGTACACAATGTCAATGGAGAGAAAATCAAAATGTCAACAAAATTGAAATTCGGCTTAATTTCATTGATAATTTTTGTTAATTCTACTGAATTTTTTTCACGAAACTTGGCACACAACTTCATGGTGGTACTAACTAACAGGAACAAACGCTAAATTGAGAATCTGATAAGGCACGGGGTAGGCTAAAGCTCTTGAAATTTCTTCTTATTTCACTATTTTCTTAATATCTTCTGCTCACTGAAGCATAAACACTGAAATTTTCGTGAAACTCAAATCGAATGATTATCCAAGAATGTCTGTGACAATTATCCATAGTAAGCAATTTAATTTTAGTCCACAAACGACAAAATGGCTTTTCACGTATCACATGTTCATTGAAGCGTGAATTTTAATAAATGCCATAGCATGATTTGAAAAAAATTATTTGACATGCATTTAACAAAACATTGTTGATAAAATGATTTTCATCACACAAAAGGGAACAATACTTACCTAACAAATTAAAAAATATCTCTTTTTGTTTTTTATTAAGTGTTCATTCAACCGTGAATTGATTGATATTTGTTATAAAACCACTCTTCCAGATTGCAAATTCCGTCAAAATCAATAATTTTTCAAAGTAAAATGTGTAAAAAATGCAGTTTTTGCAAAATTTTACCTCATGCTCATCCAACCGTGAAATTTTAATCCAAAAGTCATTTGATGTGTTAGAAATAAGTACAACGAGGCTTCTGAACACATCTTTTGTTGAAACTTTTATTTGTTCCTATATTATTGAATAAAGTTATGAAACTAACCTACTGTGACTTTTGAAAACTGACATTTTTGCCTTTTGACTGTGCTCCATTGAAGCATGACTTAACGAATTCAGTATATTCACTAAAATGGAAGCTGATATAAATTACTACAAGCCACATTGTAATAAAATTCGTAAAATTCCTCTTGGTTAAAAAGTTATACCAATTTGATTAAGGGGGGACTTACTTTTTTTGTTGTGTATAGTACACTAATTTCTGCATTGCCGGAGTTGTAGGCCTCATGCGGTAGTCACAACATGTCGCAAAATGCAACATCCAATTTTATACGACATAATTATTAGAGAGTTGCACGTCGTAGATACTTTGCATGGTCGGCTGTAGTGCTGATTACAGTAGCGGACGCAGACCGACGTCATACAATAAAAGTACCGGGCCCATGCGTAAACATAATAGAGCCGCTTTTGTCCCCACACAATTGGGCCCGAGAAATGCATTCAATTCGATTTTCTTGGATCCGCGCCTGTATTGTTCCACATTTAAATATTTCAAGAGAACAATGAATGCACACGATTTGTTCACAACATGTATATACGGTGCATTTGAACCCGGGTACAAGAAATAAACGATATAGCCTATGCATGTTATGTAGGCAAACCATGCGAACGAAAATATTTAGCCTTTTGAGACTTTTTTTTTTGTCGAGGATGATTACGTTACCATACAATTCCAAAGTTCGAGCCCGTCATTGTTCAGTTTTTGGTCAGTGTAATATGATCAAGCAATGAACAATTTATACAATACTGTAGGCATCCAGGTCAAAATGTGAACTGACTTTAAATAACATCCATAGGCCGTTCGGACGTTCACAATATAATGATATGACCTTTTCAATAACATATGCTACATATTTCATCTTCTGTTATATCATTTCTTATGTATTTCTATGTTTTATTGGATGAACGAAATTATCAATATTTCCACTGCTGATTATGATGGGAAGGCATCTCTGGTGATCTGCTGGGGAAAAAAAAAATTGGACGCAACGCCGGACGAAAGGGTGCTATCTCAATTCGCGGAGAATATAAATTTCGTTTCCGCGAAGGATAAATAGTATTAGAGACGTCTCCGAGACGTCTCCTGAATTTCGGAGACGGATTTGTTTTTCACAAATTGTCGCGGAGACGTCTCGGAGACGTCTTTAATACTATTTATCCGTCGCGGAGACGAAACTTCTATTCTGTCGCGGAGATGTCTCCGCGAAGTGAGATAGCACCCTAAGGGTGCTATCTCACTTCGCGGAAACAAAATTGAGACAGATTTGCCAGCATGGCATTGTACTATATTTTTCCGCGACGAATTCTTTTGTGCCACGAACAAAAGGTTACCTGGCACAAAAGACGGATTAGCCAGCAAGGTATTGTACTAGATCTGTCTCCTATAGCACACAAAAATCTGTCGCGGAGACAGAGGAGACAGATATAGTGCAATGCCATGCTGGCAAATCTGTCTCAATTTTGTTTCCGCAAAGTGAGATAGCACCCTAACTCAACGTAAATGTCTGTGTGACTGTAGCATTACAGATAACTGATTCCAATCAATGGATATGTACGTAGGCCTACGTACTTTTTTTGTTCTTCTTTCTTTTACTTTAAGTTGTGTGCATTTTTGAACCAATTCCAAGACGTATGTGCTTTCGTTCGGTTCAATTTACGATCAATAAAATTAAATTACAAAAAAAAAAAAAAAAAATAAATAAATCTTCTTAGTCTTAATCATAGTTGGTATTATTTCCCATGCTTAGAAACGGTGGATGTGTTCTTTCTCTCCTTCTCTCTCTCTCTCTCTCCCTCTCTCTCTGGATGGCAATAAATCTCGAGTACCAGTTGAAAGTCTAGCCCCATCAACGTCAAAGGAGAGATGCACTTTATATCCTCCCTGTTTATAACTATTACAACATAGCTAAAATGCGTGTATTTTTCTTTAATTTGAAAACCTGCCCTATATTCTTATTTTCCACATTTTGATAATGTAGATTGCTACAAATCTGTTTCATGATTCATCCAATGATTATACCTCTGTTAAAAATGTTGAGGTGGTCAAATGGGAGAGTTTTGTTCAAATGAATGGTTGGTTGGTTGGTTGGTTGATGGCGCTTGTCAATTTCAAAGATTATTTGCACCAGGCTCGTGTATTGTTTTGGCTTCGAAAGTTAAGCCCACGAGCGACTTTCCTTGGTGAAGTGTGATAAGATGGGGTTTAATTAGTATTTACAAAGGAAAGGGAAAAAAGAAAAGAAAAGAAAAGAGAAGAGAAAGATGAAGAAGAAGAAGGAAAAAAAAATAGAACGCAATTATTAAAATGCATAAAAGCTCTACAGGTGTTTAATCGCAACTTTGTTCGTGGAAATCGCAATTATCATAATTAAAAATGCATGCAAGGCAAAAGGCGTTAAATTGCAACAAAGGGATGATAGCTTTAACAAGCTATCTAAAACGATTTGTATCATGTATATAAATTAACAATTCCCGTGTAAATACTGCGTTCGACATCAATAATTGTATCAAACTGGGATTGTTCAGTTTAATCCTTAATTTTAAGAGACGTCTCTCATAGTTGTATTTTCTACAATGGAAAATAAAATGTTCTACAGTTTCACTTTCTTGGCAAATTTCACAGAGACCAGTATCATGCTGATTAATTTCAAGAGGGTAATAGTATACATTTACCCACTCTTAGGTGTTGTATGAAGCATTCTTCTCTACGAGATAAACCATGTCTGTATATAGGTTTTGAAAAAATACGATGCAAAGCATATAGGAACCTACCGTGTTCTGCATTGTCCCATTCAGTTTGCCATAATTAGTTATAATGAATCAAACGAGAGGTGGTCAATTCACTTCTTGTTTTTAGTATAATAATGCCAGTGCATCTTTTCATGGCCCCCTTTTTTGGCAGCCTGATCAACAATCTCATTGCCTCTAATATCACAATGTGATGGGATCCATTCAAAGGAAACATAAACATCCTTCAATTTCCAAATGTTAATTGTTGATAAAATTTCATTTAGGCCTACTATAGCACATCTAATAAAGTATAATGAATCAATCATTATTTTGTAGAGCAGACAAAGCGTAGCTAAATATTGCCACCGAAGAGGATACCGCGAGTGTGTTTATCCACTCAAGTGCCATAAGGATGGCTACTAGTTCTGCTCTCATGATGCAGACGTCTGACAACCTAAAGTTTTTCAGTACATCATAATGAGATACAAAAAATGCGGCTCCTGTCCTTCCATCTTCGAGTTTTTATCCGTCTGTATATATGTAAATTTCCATTCCAGGTACTTCTGATACCATCTAGAACAATATATTTTATTTCCAATGGAGGCATTTCTCTTTTTTTGTACTTTGCCATGGTGTTCAATGGACACTTGATGCCGTGATAATCGCCATTCGGTGATTTTAGGCAACAAGTTGAATAAGAAAAACAGATTGTCACCACAAGAGGGCCTCTTGTCCAATTAACTAAAGCAATTCAAAACTATTTGTTTTGTGCTAATTTGCACTGTTAACGCATGCAAAATAACAACATATTGAGATGGAATCATATTCTGTGAAATAAAAAGGGATAAACCCATTAAAAACTGCTATTTCTATATCCTGTATATGTTTCTATTATATCAATTGTTTTAAAAGTAAGAAAATCTATCAAAAATGACATTTAGTTTGCAATGTTATTTTACCTCCATCTTTCGAAAGAAGCCCCATTGAAAACAAACATTATAGTTTATTTGGTTGCAATGGCAGCACGGACTATCATACCCTAATAGAATATTTAATATTTAATGTTCATGATTATTATGAGGGATTTTGTTTTTCTTTATTTTTAAATGGATATTGATTGATTGAAACAGATAGGGGATGGGGGACCACTAAACAACCCTTTAATCTTTAATATGCGCATCATAAAAAAAAAACCATGAGTGATCGACAAAAAAAAAAAAAAAAAAAAAAAAAAAAAAAAGTACAAACAAACATAAAGGGAAAAGGCGCCCTTTTTTGTCCGCTCACTCGCTCATGATACAGCATCATACACTACAAAACATATCAAATCAAATCCACAATTTTGGATTATCATTAAAGTGAACAATAAAAGCATACAACACTGTACAAACGATATACATACACCTATAGCTAAACATAACATCACAACAAACAATAACATTTTCCAAGCCCCCCCCCCTCCCTTTCCTTCCGGTTAACCAACACTGAGAAAATGGAGGGTGTACTGATGGATACGGCAATGACAATTTACAAATCCCATGCCACCTGATTAGTCAAAAGTCGAAGTGGTAAGCGCTCAAGCTCAGCTTATAGTTGGCCCTGCAACAATAAGCATATGAAGCAGTACTTTTCTGTCCGCTCAAAATTCTACAAAACTTTGCCCGGGAGTCAGTATTGAAGCGTGTGTCATCACCGAAGTACATTTTCCTCCAAGCTTTCTACAAGACTTCCAGGATGGCGATCCAGTGGGGAGGGGTGGCCGGTATTGTCTTCTTCTACATGGTTATCTTGATCGTAGGTATATGGGCTTCAAAGAAAACCAAAGGAACCAAGACGGTGGAGAGAGCGATGATTGCTGATAGAGACATCGGCTGGATCGTCGGTCTGTTAACATTAATTGGTGAGCTATAGAAAATGGTTGTTCTACCAGGGTAGCCATTTTTAACACAACTCCTATTTGGTTTCACGTTTTCCATATTTTCTCACCTCTGATGCCTTAATTCAAACTATGCTCATTATTTCCTCTTGGAATAGAAAAAAAAAGTACTACATCTCTTCCAAATGTTTCCTTTTCCCCTACCCCCGCTATGTGTACTCGGCTACATGCAAAAATAAGACTATTTCATCTGGTTTTCCTATTTTCCGATTTCATGTTTTAATTATATTTGTTCACCTGAAAATACAAAGCATTGTCAATTTTGTCTATTTTCTGATCAAGTATTTTAAATTTTTGGGGGAAATAAAATAGGCCTATTGCTTTCTCATTTTATTTTTTTGCAGATTAAGATATTTGATGTAGGATGTAAAGGGGGTATCTCACTGCTGAGAAGCGAACCCAAGCGAGTGAAACGAACTTACACAGTGTAACATAATAGAGAAATTCTAGCCAGCATTTTAAACTGTGCTTTTGTGCTGTTTTGTTAGGCAAGCACAAAGGGGTTATCTCAATGTATTAGCATGGCGTGCTTTCTTTTTTGCTGCCTTGTTAGGCAAGCTCAAAGGGGTTATACTGCATGATCATGGAATGTTTTTCTTTGTACTGCTTTTTTTATGCAAGCACCAATAGTGTATATCCAAGGGGATTTAAGTAGGGGAGACCTGGGACAATTGTAACAGTTTTTTCCAAATTTGACCTATCAGCTTTATTAAAGCTAAATACTTGCTTAAAACTAAATAAAATGAAATATGCATATCTTAGCTTGACATATGAATAGGTTTGGGTTAAGTAAAACAAGTCATTTTGAAGCCATTACCATTTCAAAACAAGAGGTCGAGTGTTACAATTGCCCCGTGACCAGGGGCAATTGTAACAGACGTGCGGGGCAATTGTAACACATGAAATTGTAACATTTTGTTTTTCTTTATCAAAGCTATGCACATGACAAATTAAACATCATTAACTACATAAACTAATTATAATGAAACATGTCAATGCTTGACTCATTTATATTACATTTTCCACTTGTTATATGCATGAAATGGGGCAAAAGTTATGATAGTTTTTTTTTTTTTTAAATGATTTTTTAGTTGTTGGGCTTCACCCTTAACTGTAGGAATAAGAACCTTCAATATTTTCATATTTTGGTCTTTATCACTTGTACTACAGCAGATAAGCTTTTAAGCTACAACTGTTGTATAACACTTTTATGTTAGGCTTTACGCCTTTTTGACTTTAAACGCTCTTATAATAAAGTGATACATCTCTGAGAAGAAGGTAAAAAGCGAGCCGTTTTTTTTTTTTTTATTTTTTTTGTAAACTTCTAATCTTCAAAATTACGCCACTTTTTTTTCTCTGCAAAATCAATATTTCTTGCCCTTTTAACAAAACGTATTGAACATATATATTCAGTAGTCATATTGAAAATAAATTTAATTTTTTATATGGCGCTGCCACCACTCCCTCTCGTCCCTGTTTTTCTTTCCTTTCTAATCTTCTTTTTCTTCATTCAATCTATTACTTTCCTATGCTGCCCTCCCCTCCCCCTCTCTCGCTCTCTATCTATCCGCCTCTCCCTTCTCTCCCTTCTCTTCTCTTTCTCTCTTTTAATATGTCGAGTCAGGGGGGTCCCTATCTCTTTCTCATTATAGACCACTTTTCGGATTTCAATGGACATTCCTGTCAGTGTTTCTTTATGTGTTATATCCATGAACACTCGAACGAATAAAAAAATAAAATAAATAAAATCATGTAACAGTTATTTATTCCTCAGTGTTGAAGCCATAGATAAGGTTACCTTTGTCCTTGTAAAAAAAAGAAACTATAAATTTGATTAACATTCAAAGTTATGAGTTCTGAAGTCTCTATAAATGATAAAATTATAAAAAACAAGAATAACAACTGAGCCTGATTACAATGAAACAAAGATAAACAGCTAAGGCACTTTTAGAAAATATCAATATTCATTGCATTCTAACAAAACGATGACAGATATGTCAAAAGTTAATTGACTTTCATGTCGAGATTATAGATATGGTTACCTTTGTTTTGTAAAAGCATAATTAATCACAATACATCAAAGTATAAAGCGACTTGAGCTTATCAACGAGGCTTTCTTTGCTATTTTTTCTTTATATCCAAGTCTACTCCTATTTACAATCTGGCATTAAAAGAACGTAATGGTCACTCTCTTCATATTTTTACTTTTTTCTTTTCCAGTAAAGTGATATAAATTATTAAAAAAAAACAACAACAAGAATAAAAACTTGAGGCTCTGGTATCTCACTTTGCGGAGACGTCTCCGCGATAGAATAGAAAAGTTTGTTTTCGCGACGGACAGAATGTATTAAAAACGTCTCCAATATCGCGGAGAGGTCTCCGAGACGTCTCCGCCACAATTTATGAAAAAAATCCGTCTCCGAGATTTAGGAGACATCTCCGAGACGTCTAGGATACGTCTCTAATATTATTTATCCGTCGCGGAGACGTCTCCGCGAAGTGAGAGGGGAGGGTCCACGAGTCCTCGGTCCCACGAGTCCTACGTCCCACGAGACCTCGGTCCCACGAGTCCTACGTCCCACGAGGCCGAATAT
>CALNVZ010003430.1:22630260-22687302 GCA_940671915.1 Paracentrotus lividus | reverse complement strand
AGTTTTTGTACGCTAAGTAATAATTGCATGCAGTTGTCAATCGGTCGCTTCCCGCCGTTAGCGCGGGTTTTGTTAACATTAATGTAGAGCTGTATAATTTTCTGCGCGGCTCAGCTGCATGTATTTCCACTAAACACATGAATGTTATGCTACAGTCACACAGACACTTACGTATAGATACGTCCGGTTGCGTCCAAATATTATTTCTTCTTCTATTCTATCATTTCTTGTGTATTTCTTTGTTTTACAGGATAAACGAAATTATCAATATTTCCACTGCTGACTATGACGGGTAGGCATCCGTGGGGATCCGCAGAACAGAAAATAATTTTTGGACGCATCGGGACGTAACTTTACGTAAGTGTCTGTGTGACTGTAGCATAATGTTGCGTTTCCCCTCCTCAAATAATGGACGCGTCTTTATGTTAAGATTTAATGTCATACGTTAGATTTACATTTCACGTGGAGTAGAATTGATATGCCCCCTGAAAAATTGTGTCTAATCAGGCTAGCTCCATGGTTCAGAGGTTTATGATTATGTTTTAATTATGTTTACAGGAAGCAACAAATTCCGGGACAATTGTAATGTTATCTATGTAATTTGCAGGGGCCACGGAGCCTGGGAGGGCTTCGTCAGCGAACGTGTACAAAAACGGAAAAATGACCATACATTTGTGATTTTTTTTCTAGTCTGTTTCAGCCCCCTCCCCCCCACTCCTCCACTTGCCGCTCAGCCCTCCTTCCCAAAAATCGCGGCCCTGATTGGTTATTTATAGCTTGGTGTTGATTCAGCCGGAATCTGGCTTTAACCTGAGTTCTACGGACGTTACCTATACACGAAAGGGCAATTAGTGTCGACAGCAAACACGTGTGATTACAATTGCCCTGGCAGAGGTGACCATATGAGAGATTTTTTTCATCTTAGCTCGTATTCGTCGTTGAAACTTTAGCAAAATATGGCCTAAGAAATATTTCTAAATATACAAATATGACAGCCGTAGCTCACTCACATTTTGTCCAGAAGAAAACAATGAGTAATATGAAATATTCTTTGTATCTCAAAACAGGTTTTTTCCGCTGTAGAAATTTTCCCACGAACCTGTTAAATTCTGCTAAACTCATACAGATGTGAGCGTTAATGGCAGTTCTTTACAATTTTAAGTTTATAGCGTGTTTCTGCTAGGAATGGGAGCCTCTGTTACAATTGCCCCGTGTTACATTTGTCCCCGGTCTTCCCTAACGAATGACAACGAAATGCAAATTAATTCATGGCGCTTCCAATTTTTAAAGAAGTACAGAGAATACACAGGTGCACTGTCGCCTTTGGTGGCGACCTGTGATGCCGCCAGTTTCTTAGGAAAACTGAAAAGAAATTTGTGTTGAAAATAAGTAATTGGGAATATTTTCTATTTTATTTGATTACAGAACATGGATATTAAACACATGTTTTTGAATATTGCCAAAAAAGACCATGATCTATCTATCTATCTATCTACCATGACGGAATATGTATCAAAGCCCTATTATGTCATAAACTTCGGCGAAATATCGTATGCTAATAGTTGTAAAATATGAAATACCTCAGAATTCGACAATTTTTAAATCAAGAGTTTACACATTTCCACAAACTTTCACAGTACAAAAATTTAAAATTAGTTTGTTGGAATATATTCATTTGCGAGGTTAGTGTCACATATGCGGCCACACGCGGCCAGTCGAGTAATTTCAAGTCATATTTCAAGAGATATTGCAACATTTATTTTTGCTTTCCCCTGTGAAAGTGAGCGATATGTCTGCTCATGCAATCCGACCAGAGGCAGCGAAAAGTAATTATCATTACAAAAGCATATTTCGTTTTGTAACTGGCCAGTAAGTTTGTAGTTAGGCAGAAATTTTTTGTCTACAATCTGCGGGAACATTCCAATTAAACTCATGTCTGGCATATTTTATCCCTGCGGCATCAAAGTGGCTTTAAAGAGAATGAGTGAGGTGTTTCTCCATCTCTTTTACCTCCATAGTATATCTCACTGAATTGTGAACCCAAGTAAATGAAGCAAAACAATTTTCGCTTCGATTCGATTAGCTTCGTTTTGGTTCGTTTTGGTTCGCTTTGATTCGTCTAGGTGCGTGGGTGCGCGTATGTGTGTGTGTGTGTGTGTAGGTGTGTGTGTGTGTGTGTGTGTGAGTATTGTGTGTGTGGGTGTGTGTGTGAGTTTGTGAGTGCACATAGATATTTAAGATTTGGTTCAATTCTCCAATAGCGACTAGTCCAACATGAGATATTATTGATTGTCGGTTATTCAGTCATGAATGTAAAAATAAATTTAAACAAATAATAAAAGGAAATCATAAGAAACTACGACCAGAAAAGGCTAATATTGAAATGTACCCTGCTGTATTGATATTTATCTCGAAAGGTGTTTATAACACATGAAAGCCCACTGACTGGTGGATCAGTTCGGTCTCGCTGCAAGTGTGTAATTCATTAAAGAAAGTTATATATATATATATATATATATATATATATATATATACGACATTACCCTGAAATTTTCATCTCTTTCCATGTTTTTTTAAGCGAAAATAGAATAAAGCTCAATTAGCTGGGACCCTGACTTATTGTATTAGACATTTTTATCAGATTTTTTTTTATTGATGAAACAATATTATTGTTCATTCTAACTTACAATGGATTCAAAAATTGAGAGTTTATACTTTTAAAAATCTAACAAGCTTTACCAGACCAAAGCGACTCTTTTGTCATAGGGCAAGTCCACGCTATTTTGCAATGTATCAAACGGGACATTCAGAGACAAAAATAGGCTTTTTTGACAAATCTTAAATTGAAATCCCAATCCTTAGGTATATTTTTGAAGGTACTAAGAACCTTCAACTAAATCATGAACAGTAATTGAAATAAATCAATTCATATTTAATTTATGATAATTTATTCGTTCGTAACACATGGGAGCAGAAAAAAATTATGTTTTTCAATTTTGAATTTGTTCACATGATACTGATTAAAGAGCAGATAAAAACTTGCATAGTCACATTCTCTTAACCATGTAATAAACTTTGTAAATATATATTTTAATGTCAATATAGCCTCACGTTTTCTGGCAAGGTCAAGTTTTATAAAATATGACATGTAACACATGGGACAATTATTCCATGAAACATTTTCCATTAAATATTTGGTGTAGCCAAGGCGTAGCAATATGTTTTATAAAAAAATCCCGCTGGTAAAAAAAAGAACAATAATACAACACATTACAGTAAAAAAGTAAATATTTTGTTTCATTACTTGAGGTGGGAGGGCGAGTAATAAAACTTCATTGTTTTACATCAGCTCAGTATATTTTGTGAGACTACTTCTGAGACATGAATACTTTAAGAATAAAAATATGGAAAGTTATGTGCTAGGTTTGTGATATTTTCACCAGAGGAAGCCAAGATGATATTGAAACAGAAAATATGTACTTTTTGGTTGCATTCCCATAACAAACCTTTAGAAATATTGATTGAAAATAACATTTTTGATGCATTTTATCATTTTTTCATGAATATTAATGAGCCTTGTGACGTCATATGACCTTGAAATGACTTTTTGACCTCATCTGCATTAAGTTTATTTCATACACTTTGTGGTGATATATGATACATTATATGTACCTTTAAAACCTCACTGACACACTGGACACAAAAATGGTAGAAAAGCTGAAAAATCGCCACCTCGGGAACAAATAGCTTGGACTTGCCCCATAACCTCCGTTCTGCTCCGCCAGTGTCTTACAATAATCCGATAATGCTTATTGAAAATGCTCAACAACTCGGCGTCAGGTGGATAATCATGGGGAAAAAAGAACAAATGCAGACTATAACTGAGTCAAGGTCAACCCAACTACGTTGTCCTTTAACATCTACTGTCTTTTAATTTTTATTTGTATTCTATAAACATTATAAATTAATAAATTAAAAGCGAAACGAAATAACACAAAAGCAACTGATTTCCAGAGTTAAATCCAATTTAACCTGTTGTGGTTATTGATGTTGTTGATTTGTCCTAATGGAAAAGCTTTAAAGCCATATCGAACTGACCAAACCTCTCATTGACCATGTTTTATAAATTGCTATTTATAGTCTATATATAGTCTTAAAATATATATTTTGGGATGAATATTAATGATAAAGTGTATGAATAAGCCTATAGTATAATGTTACTTGTAAAGGGAAACTGTTTTTTTTTTCTTCTTCTTCTTCTTCTTCTTGGTTTACTTGGCTAGCTACTTAGTAACAATCTATGGAGGTAATTGTATTGAGTAGTTTGTTATCATTCAAAACTGCTAAGAATGTTGCATTATGGGTTATGAGAATCGGGGCAGATTCTAGTACTTGAGGACATGATGTAGTGCTATACAAGGCTGCTGGTCCGCATTGCCTTTAAACGACCTCCCGTCACAGAGAAAAGCTTAGTTGAGCATACTGATGACCATGCCATGTCCGTGGGAAGTTTTAAGTTCTTTTGATGAAATCTTTTTCTTGCATGAAGTGGTTTTCACAGTTTCCTAATTTTTACAATGAATATAATGAATGGAGCCACCAATTCGAGAAAAGGTCGCTTTTCAAAGTTAGCTGGCATGGAATTTGATTTGGTTTACATAAGCTTTGTCAGGTCAAGATGAGCAGATCAAATATATAAAATGACGGAGATTCTATTCATTTCAGGGTGTCATAAAATGGGTAATTTATACAATATAATATCAAACTATGGTATGAAGGATGGATATGCATTCTTCCACTTCATCAAAAAAAAAAAAAAAAAAAAAAAAATTAATTCATCATAGAGGCTCATTGAAACTTAGACCTGAAAAGACTTTATACAAAAGCCATGCAGTGTATCTTAAAGGGAGTAATCCTCGTATGCGAAGAAGCGCCAATTCTGCTCAGATGACACATGGGGATCGGATATTATGATAGCAACATGTGTATGAAGTATCATCTGAAGATTGTATTTCAATCATATTTACAATTTAAACATTGAGTGTGTATATGGAATATTGGTGTTTAAAGGTTATATGCCATTGAAGCGATTGTTATTACTATTAAATATTGTTAAACTTTACACCTTTGCTAAAACTCATATAGCAGAGGAGTTTTTTGGTATGTTCTGAAATTATAGATGGTATTACATACAAATGTAGGCTGAGGCATACCTCGATCGCCGTAACAATATGCTTACATATTATTAGAATTGAAGAGGAGTTCGGTGGCGTATTTAATTTTCATTAAAATATTTACGAAATTATTTGGGATATAACTTAGATATGAAGACGTGAAGGTAGATATATTTTATGAATTTAAATCAATGCACGATCTCTTTCGTAGAGGTTATCTTAGAAGATCAAAGAGAAGATAATAAACTCAATGTTTCATGAATACATATTGTTATATATTTTTAGTGTTGAGGTATTGAAAAACAAAGAAAGTATTATTGGGGGAAGAAGAGTTTGGGTACGTGTATTGAGGACAAAAAGGTTTCTCCTCATTGACAGATTAACGATTATGTATTGTTGGTTAAATGAGAATATTGAATTTAAAATCGGAATAAACTGTAAATGATATTTAAGTCCAATGGCACGAATCAATTTTTTAATATATTCACGTATAATCACGTCACAGACTTTCCTTCTCCGCCTTATTTCCTTTCCCTTCTTTTCCCTCAATATTCATATATATATATATAATATATATATATATATATATATATATATATATATATATATATATATATATATATATATATATATATATATATATATATATATATATATATATATATATATATATATATATATATATATATATATATATATATATATATATATATATATATATATATATATATATATATATATATATATATATTTATACAGTGGTGGCCAAAATTATTAGAACACCAAGCATATTTAAATGATTTTGATAATTTTCATTCAGTTGACCATTTAAATACCTATAAAATGGTTGGAATGTCTCCGAATATCATCATTATGCTTTAAAAACTAAATAACAAAGCCATGCGTTGGGAACTCGCCCCCAAGTCGCCCTTTTTATGTGACATCACCAACTGAAAAATTTAAAAATCTTGCCCCTTTCAGGATCAAAGTGTCATAACGTTAAACATTTTAAGCCTCTCCCTACAAAAGTATATATATATTCTGAAAGGAAATTTCCTGAGGATGTCAAAAATGGCAATCATAACAACACAGGGTGAAGTAGTTACATCTTATGTGGGGATTTTTAATTATTTTTGAAGGGCCGCAAATTTTTAATTCAGTGCCCCTATTTAAGTTCATTGTTCCAATGACCCTTAATATTTCAACATATTTGAATTGCTCATGAAATTTTCTTTAAAAAAATATACATTTACAAAGAGTGTCTTCATTAAATTAAAAAAACTAGTCTTAACCTTCAATGGGCATGGTTATTTTGGTCATCTAACCACCAAGGGTGGGGGCGAATCCACCCTCCCCATTTGACCAAATTTGCTGAAACTTAGCATGTATTTGAGGTATATTAGAATAAATAAGCCTGCTAAGTTTCATATCTCTACCTCAAATACTTTTTGAGCAATCGGCATATGTAATTGGCATTTTACTTTTTTGCATTTGGACTACATGTTTAATACACAAGTCTATGGGGAAACCAGAAGCGCATAGCGCAACTATTTTTAATGCTGCGCATTACCAGATGGTCGAAACTATATAAATTTCGTATCAACATATACGTAAGACCCTATGCTAAAAAGTCATGAAAGCTCATGGCACACAAAATATATCTTTAATCTGATTTCGGCAAATGAACTAGGGCATTGATAATCCCATAGACTTTGTGTATATAGGTTCAGGTGTTCTAATAATTTTGGCCACCACTGTATTTACAGTGTGTTCCTAAAAAAAAGGTAATCGAAGTTCAAGGGTCAGTCATTTCAAAAGTACACGGTGTATTCTTGTGATTTATTGACAAAAGTATTACGTAACTCATCATCTTTAAATTGAGACATTGCTTACGTCTAAATTGTCACGGGTCACAGAGTTAGGGTCATTTGAAGGCGACAGGTACAAAACCCATTTTTTCCAAGTTTTTGGTTTGTAGGGTACGAAACAAATCTTTTGAAAGTAGTTGCTGTCATTGGGTCGTTTCCAGCAAGTTTCAATGAAATGTCATCTCCTTTGCTAAAGTTGATTTTTCATTGGTACTGAGATGCGTTCTCGATTATGAGTCTCTGGAGTCGCGGAGAGGTCGCATCGGTCGCCGCGACATCTCCTGAGTCTCCGAGAAGTCGCGAGAAGACCAAACAACTGTCAAACCTGCTCAATCTTTTAGTAGACTTTTTTCAGAGGTGAGCAAGTCTCTGTGACGTCTCTACGGGGTTGCCGCGACTTCCCCTAAGTATCACCGACGTCGCAGAGACATTGTCTGAACTTGCTAGAGATTGAAAGAAATCGAACAGGTTTGACAATTTTTTAAAGACTTAATATGTTAGATTTTCCCGCGACGCCCTGAACACTTAGGAGACGTAACGATGACGTCTCCGAGACTTAGAGACTCATTATTGTGAGCCAATCTTATTGCCAGTGACATAGGTACTTTGGCAAATGAGATTTCATTTCATTGAAACTTGGTAAGAAACCAAAAATTTACAAAAAGTTGGTTTCGTACCCTACGAACATAAAACTCGGAAAAAGTGGGTTTTGTACCTGTCACCTTCAAATGACCCTAACTCTATGACCCGTGACAATTTGGACGTAAGCAATGTTTCAAATGAAAGCTGAAGAGTTACTTAATATTTTAGTAAACAAATCATAAATCATGCACTTTTGAAATGACTGACCTTTGAGCTTTGATTACCTTTTTATAGGAACACATTGTATATGATTTCTTTTCCCTTAATATTGATATATACATATAATTATATGTGATATATTAATGTAAATATTATTGTATTAAATAATATAATATTTACAACAGAGTTATCTTTATTTCATGAATCAAAGTTGTCATGTTTATCTTTTCATTCACTTAATTATACAGGGTGACCCAGAAAAAAGGAAACCCAAGTTTGATCATCAATAATTTCAAAAATATTACCATGGTGATGATAAAATTTATATCACTGGAAAGTGCAACTCATTACCATTTTAATGATACCTCGCTCAGCTCACCAATGTCACGCATCACTGAACCTCATTGTTTTAAAAATGTCTTGCAAAATTGTGAGTGGTTCACTTTCACGCTCATTGAGATGGGTTGTTGCAATGTGCCTAAAAAGGGAACCAAACTTTCATCATCAATCATTTAAAAAACATGACAGTAGTGATTATGACGTTTATATCACTGGAAAGTGCCACTCATTATCATTGCATTGATATTTCTTTCAGCTCACCAATGTCACGCATCACTGAACCCCATTGTTCTGAAAATATCTTGCAAAATTGTGATTGATGCACTGTCATGCTTCTTACATTATCCACGGGGAACTGAAGGTTCTCTGGGTTGTCGTGAGCAGTAACATGTTGAAATTACCTGGATGGTAAGATTAAAGGACTAAATAATTAAAAATTTCCAACCCATTTATCAAACTCATTCACTGGAATGCTTTATTTAGATTTGTTACGGACCTTTAAAGCAACTCATCTCAAGGAGCATGAAAGAGAACCTATCACAATTTTGCGAGACAATTTTCAAAACAATGGGGTTCAGTGATGCATGATATTGGTGAGCTGAGAGAGGTATCATTAGAATGGTAATTAGTTGTACTTTCCAGTGATATTAACTTCTTAATCACCACTGAAATATTCTTGAAGTTATTGACGATCAAAGTTGGGTTTCCTTTCCAGGCACATTCACACAAACCATCTCAAGATGCATGAAAGTGAACCACGCAAAATTTTACAAGACTTTTCCAAAACAATGGGGTTTATTGATGCGTGACATTGGTGAGGTGAGCGAGGTATCATTAGAATGGCAATTAGTTGCACTTTACAGTGATATAAATTTCATAATCACCATTGGAATATTTCTGAAATTATTGTAGATCAAAGTCGGGTTTCCTTTTTTCGGAAACACCCTGTATTTACAATTGTATATACAATTTCTGTTCTATTATATCCTCTTCTACAATGTTCAATATGTCATAACAGCAAGGCAATAATACTAATGTCCTTTTCGTGTATGTTTATTTACAGCTACTACGGTGGGTGGAGCGTTTATCAATGGAACAGCAGAAATCGTGTTCACACCCGGTTATGGCCTCTTATGGGCTCAATATCCATGGCTTTTCGTGATTAGCTACTTCATCAGTAAGTTGATAAGTATTTATATATGTTTAGGATAATTTTTATAATTTTGAAAAGATTATAATGTCCAACATTTCGTTCCAAATGCTGCTAAAGTGCACAAAGAAAAAAGAAAGAAAAAATAATAATAATGCAACCAATTATAGGTATCATGTCATACTTAAACAGACGTTGAACAAAGACTCCATTTTACAATGCAAAATCCGTTTTAAGACTATTTGCACTCGTTTAAAATTTTCCGTTTTCATAACTTCAAAAGGGTACGAAGTTGGTCATTGTCGCGTTATGTTGCATATTGCCACTTTGCGCAAAGATTGTCTGTTATTGAGTCATGCATTCAAACATCCAAACATAATTTTCTATTCTTTAGTTTCATTTTCTTAAGGAGAAATAAGTATATTTGAAGTAATATTCTATTACCCTTCAAAGCTCGAGCTCGCATTTCTTCTCTTTCTTATCTCGTTGCTATATACAGATTGAGGGTTAGGGAGTGGATGTTAATGTATGTGTGCTTGTGTGTGTGTGTGTGTGTGAGTGTGTGTGTTTGTGTGTTGATGTGGATGAGATAGGGTAGGTGTGTGTGTTTGTGTGTATGTATGGTGAGGGTGTGGATGTGGATGTGTATGTGGTTTGTATATGTATGTGTGTGTTTGTGTAAATGATAGTATGTGAGGACATGCGTCTTTGTGCGTGCACTCAAATTGTCATTTTGTTTATTCTTTACCGAGCAACATGGCACAAGTGATATTTTGCTGTCTTCTGAAGATTGTTATTCAGCCACGTGTGCATGGTGCGCAAAGATCCAAATGACAATGATACCAACAGATACTAGGAGGATGACTCTATCAAGAAATTTTATCATGGAATCCATGATTAAATTCATAACTTTTAAAAGACAACTTTAAAAGGATGGGATTTAAATCAATTTTTTTATTCACTCTGTAGACGGGATTTTCTTTGTCAAGAAGATGCGAGAAGCCAGGTACGTCACGATCATTGACCCATTTCAGTTGAAGTATGGCAAGCTCGTGGGAGGACTGCTCTTCCTTCCAGCAGTCCTGGGTGAACTGTTTTATACGGCAGGAATTTTGGCTGCTCTAGGTGACTATCGAAATTCTTCCATTCTGTCTTAATTGTCCAGCTTACAAATGACATGGATAATAAAAACATCTACAACAATAACTACAGTCTGTGTTAAAAAAAAATGGTACAGTCGGGAAAAATTATTTAGGTATGAAATCTTCTCAAATGATATGTGTATGTGGTACCAACTTAAAGCCAAAAGATTCTTCTTGCTGATGTAGTTTGTTTTGTATAATTTGCTTTAGCAAAACAAAAGTTCTACTAAATTTTGCGCGGCAATGAGCTTATCGAAATTACACACATCCATTGTTTCGGTGAGCTGAATTCATGGCTGTTATGTGCGAAACCCATAGAAAAGCATGCACAAAGTACATCTTTCTTGATTATAGAAAACTGGTCATATCACAAGATCTACAGCACCGAATGGGATGAAACAAATTGCAGAAGAAAGCTTGATTTTCCTATATCATGTAAATATCAAACACTTATAGAATGTATTAATTTTTATACTTTAGAAATGTTTTTCACTTGTACCATTTTATTTGACACAGACGGTAGAGCTTTATAAAATTTAACAACCATAATTAATAGCGTCTGATCACTCGAGAATCGAAAGGTTAGCGGGCTTCAGGGACGAATATCGACATGGGTTTGCCTTAGCTTAGCTGGTAGAGCGCCCGTCTAGTAATCAGGCGGTCTCAGGTTCCAATCCCGATGGAACCCCATTTTGCTAAAAAAATTTTTCATATTTATATTCCTGGTCATTTTACATCGTTGCTCAAATTAATATTCAAATGTCGGTATTATGTACTACAACATGTAGAATGTACAAAAATGAAGTGCTCTGAAAAGTCTATAATGATCAATACGTCGGCGGAATTAAGATGTTTGTTTTGCACTTTGTAGATAATAATTTAGGCATAATTATATATGTTTTCCCCACAAAATAAGATGTTTCTTCATTTTTACTACATAGCCTACTTGATGCTCTAACAAGTTATTAACTTTCGTTTTGTGGTCCTCTTTCAGGTGCAACAATTAATGTGATATTGGAGTTAGATCACAACATCGCTGTAATTGTCTCAGCCTGTATTGCCGGGGGCTATACGTTATTTGGAGGACTGTTCTCCGTGGCTTATACAGATATAATTCAAATCGCCTTTGTTTTCGTCGGCTTGGTAGGTAATGACGCAGTCACATGTACGACTCATAGTCAACGCGCAATATGCGCTGGTGTGTGTTTCTCATTCGTCGAGCGCGCTTATGCTACAGTCACACAGACACTTACGTTGAGTTACGTCCAGTTGCGTCCAAAAATTATTTTCTTTTCTGCGGATCCCCAAGGATGCCTACCCGTCATAGTCAGTAGTGGACATATTGATAGTTTCGTTCATCCAGTAAAACAAAGAAATACATAAGAAATAATAGAATAGAACAGAAAATAATTTTTGGACGCAACCGGACGTAACTCTACGTAAGTGTCTGTGTGACTGTAGCATTAGCCAACGACGTGCATTCGTTGCCTATTCTAATATGTGTTGTCTAAAAAATTGTATACGCGCTTTGTCAGCAATTTTCACAAATTTCAATGCGCTGGTTTTGCGTTGTGTTCATGTGACTGCCGCATAATAAAACCATACACTCTATGCTGCAGTCACACAGACACTAATGCTACAGTCACACAGACACTTACGTTGAGATACGTCCAGTTGCGTCCAAAAATTATTTTCTTTTCTGCGGATCCCCAAGGATGCCTACCCGTCATAGTCAGCAGTGGAAATATTGACAATTTCGTTCATCCAGTAAAACAAAGCAATACATAAGAAATGATAGAATAGAAGATGAAATAAGATTAAAACAACAGAAACGTATCTATACGTAAGTGTCTGTGTGACTGCAGCATTACTATACGTTGAGTTACGTCCGGTTGCGTCCAAAAATTATTTTCTTTTCTGCGGATTCCCAATGGTGCCTTCCCGTCGTAGTGCATCCAATAAAACAAAAAATACATAAGGAATAATAGAATAGAAGGTGAAATCAGGATAAAAGAACTAAAACGTAACTAAACGTATAAAGTGCAGAGATGCCAACACTACGGAATAATTAAAACATTAAAAATTAGAACGCGAATAACGCAAGTAGTTAAATCAGCTGAAACAAATGTCTTGTTAACAAGAGAAAGAAAACTATTGATTTGAACGCATTCCCAAGTTTGAATGACGGCGCAAAATGTTATTATTCATGCTTTTTCTAGTGAGAAGTCATTTGTTTTAGTTGTTCTAACTATGTGCGTTATTCGCGTTCTAATTTCTAATGTTATTATTCCGTAGTGTTTGCATCTCTGGAAGTGTCTGTGTGGAGCATAAAAAAAACTAAAGGATTGAAATGGGTAAATCAGCCCTTGACAGGTCCAATGAATTAAACAAAGTGTTTTAATGATAATAACAATAGTTGCGATTTTGATAGCGCCCAATATGAAACTGTTTCTTATCTAAAAGTGGTATCTCACGTCGCGGAAACGTCTCCGCGACAATTTTCAAAACTGTCTCAAAGTCGTTTCAAAACCATCTCAAAGTAGTCCCAAATCCATCTCAAAATGGTTTCAGTGATCCCCGCGACTCCTGAAACGTTGCGGGGACTGAGGAGACGTCCCGGCTACAAGTATCAAAACCGTCTCCAAGCCGTTTCAAAGTACTTTCCGCGAAGTGAGATACATCCATAAACACTTTCCCTTTTTTAATACATTGGTTTTCGACATCCTTAGGATAAAATTCTGCAACATCTTCTATAAGACCTAACCCTTTTCCGAGACTATACAGAAACAATCACAGGAAGCAACTTCAAATCTACCCCGAAGTTGAGAGTTTGTGGGGCTGAAATCATATATATATATATATATATATATATATATATATATATATATATATGGCCATGTGTCACAAGTTGGGGTATTGTAAAAGGGTGGAGGCGTTACATTTTGGAGGGAAAATTATCACATTTTTTCACATAGCATGAAAA
The DNA here is from genome assembly GCA_940671915.1 of Paracentrotus lividus. Classification (NCBI taxonomy): domain Eukaryota; kingdom Metazoa; phylum Echinodermata; class Echinoidea; order Camarodonta; family Echinidae; genus Paracentrotus; species Paracentrotus lividus. The sequence continues at coordinate 22,673,845 of CALNVZ010003430.1, read as the reverse complement.
TGCTGTACAGTCATAACCTGTGCAATAATTCATATTGTGGATAATTTATCAGGCTACATGTCTGTGAAGTTTCAGCTTCGCTATGCTCATAGTTTTAATACAAAGATACTTTTATTGGAGTAGGGTAAGGGGTGGAGGATCCTACGGTGGAGGATCCTACGGTGGAGGCACGTGTTAAAGCATAGGGAATTCCCATTTTTGTTACTTTCTTATTGTTTGCTGCGTTATATCTTTGCAGCCAATTGGTCTTATGGGTTGAGTGATATATCATTTTCTTGGGAATTTATGTGGTTCAAGATAAATGTGAAGAAGATTTTTCAAAAGTAATTTAATCAATTAATCAATCAATTAAAACAAACTTAATACACACATCTTCATAGACAATGCATTGCAGGCATCAAAAATTGTCTCATGCAATTTTATAACAATAATTGTCATTTTTTTCGCCATTTTCTTTGCATGCATGTAAAAACACAATTAAGTGGAAACACATTACTTGCAATAAACTTTGTTTGAGTTGTAATCCAAGTGTAAAAGACAGGATTTCTGCCCTTTCTGCACTATTTTTTCTTCTTTTTTGACACCCTGTAGCGCGGTTAGAAAAAATAATTTTGTATATTTACAAGTTTATATTTTTTAGAAGCATAGCGTCTTATTTATACAATCCACGATGATTCATTTCATTTGGTGAAAAGATTAAGAAATTATTCGCCGGTAAAATTGTGAAGTTTTTCAAACCATTTTTCCTGTAACACTCTGTATAGCTTTTATGACACACCTTATACTAGCACAAAAATATGTTAATCATCCTCCTTTCAATCTCTGCTTTCAATATATATATACTTTTATACATGTCTGACTTACTACTAAGAAACTAGAGATGTTTGATTGTGACAATGTACATTTCTACAATTTTTTGGACATGTAACGCATTTTCCACCCAACTCATGACATGTGGCCATATATATATATATATATCTATATATATATATATCAATTTTCAAATTTTTTCAATTTATTTATTTTCCACAATTCAATAAAAATCACATAACAATAGCACAAGTCAATCATAAAACAAAATAAACATCATTATACATGTATAAACAATAACAATGAATAAACAAGGTACAATACATTAGCAAAGTATCAAAAAGTGGAGGGACAAACAAAGGCCCGGGGCCTATCGAGGGTTTGTCCCCAACATATAAAGATAACAAATTCGTAACTATTGGAAACTAACACGAAAAACATAAACGAACAAACAAATGAAATAGACCAGTAAAAAAAGCAAATAGCAAATAGTCATTCAAAAATTATTAGAAGAGGGTATAAGAATTGATAAGTTTATTTATGTACTTCTTTTTAAAACATGACAAAGTAGGGCAGCTCTTTATATCGGGATCTAAACAATTCCATAGCTTCGGACCAATGAAAATAATTGTGGAACGAGAAAATTCATAACTAAATTTGGGGATACGAATATGGTTTGATTGTCTGTTTAAGTACGGAACAGTTAAATGGTTCTCTTGAAAACAGTCATTTAAAAATTTAGGTAATAAATTGTGTAAATAAGAAAACATAAAGATGGCAACTTGCAATTTGTGAAAATCATGAATTTTTAGTTGTCTACATTGGAAAAATAAAGGATTGGTATGTGATAAAGGAGGTGAGTCTGTAATGATGCGTATTACCCGTTTCTGTAACAAAAATATTCTATTGAGATGTGTAGATATATATATATATATATATATATATATATATATATATATATATATATATATATATATATATATATATATATATATATATATATATATATATATATATATATATATATATATATATATATATATATATATTTAAATGTAACACAGTGCATCCCAGAAAAAGCGGAACCTTTATGGCTTGTAGTATTAAATCATATTTTCTCTATTATCTTTTGACATCTAACATTGTCTAATGCCTAATGCAATACAGAAGAGCCACGCATAATTTCGCAAGACGACTTTAAAATTTAATTTTCAATATCAGATTGTGCCGATCAAAAACTTCTTGTTCATGAACGCGTGGCTCTCTTGAATTCTATTAGGTGCCATCAAAAAAGAAGAAATGTTGAACTTTGAAAAGGTGCATTTGCTTGCATTCTTACAGAAAACGACAGACACCCTGTATCACTGCTGTAGAGATGGACGCACTATATTTTGTTACTGGGATAATGATGAATGATGACCCCCCCCCCAGTAACAAAAAAAATTAATGCGTGTCTACACCCGTGTCCTGTATGTGTATAGATACAAGAAATTAACTTTAAGGTTCCTTGACAGTTCTATAATCCTCACGTCATTTAGTTTTCCTGATCCCGTTACACTCTCAGTCTGCTCTGAATTATTCGGTATTGAGCCTTTTAACATTAATTATACATTATTTCCACCATAGTGGATCTGTGTGCCCTTTGCGGTCACCAATAATGCTGTGACGCCTTTACCAGAGACTTCCGAACGATGGATTGGACAGTGGGATAATCAATTTGCAGGACAGTGGATCGATTTTGCTTTCTTGATAGTAAGTAGAATGACATTTTTACCCAAACATCTGCCTTTTAAAACAGATATCGTCATATTCTTATGTACATAATTTTTTTTAAACCTTATTCCGGAATTAGAGAAACATCTTCTTCTTCTCAACTCCTTTCACCTATTCTTCTGTTTGATTTGTAATTAAACCTGATTACATATAAAGATTATAGTTTGATTGTATATATTAGACTCTACCCATTAAAGGGATTAAGTAACTTTCAAAAACAAGAGCAATTAGATCAAGGTGAGTAAAATTATATTGCTCTAATAGTAAAAACAAACTACTGAAAATTTCAGATCAAATGGAAGTCATTTACTACCACAAAACAGTGTAACAGCCAAACGCGAGTGAATTTTCAACCCCTTTGCAGCAAACCCTCCAGCCCGCTAGGGTCGGGGGGGGGGGGAACACGACAGGAAGTGGGGTGTCTTGAAAAGCACATGGCATTCGTTTTCCACCACGAGATGGTTTACTAAATTTGAGTATGAAATCATTGATATCTCGAAAGTAAAGCAAGCAATTAACTTGTAATTTTGAAGAGATACCAGACTGACCTATAAGTTTATAATTATGTTGACAAAATGAGCTAAATCAAGAAATTGTGATTTGAATATCATTCAATGTTACTGCATCCCTTTAAGTACTGAATTAGGCGAAAGAGTAGCAAGATCAGCTTGGGAGCAGGGGTAGGGAAGAAGAGGGCATTGTAGAAGGTGACTCGTGGTCTCCTCCTCTCCGCATTCGCATACTGGCCTTCCTTCAGTGTCGATTCCCTATTTGGCCATTAATACCTTGCAACGGCCGACCCCAGCCCGCAGGCGATTCAGACAGAGCCAGAAAGGCCAGGGTTTCACGGAATCCTGGTGGGAGGAACTCCTTAGGGCCGATGATGACATTGTGAGGCGCAGACTCAAGACGGGTTGACCAAAGGTCTAGCCTACAGTTGTGGGGTCTCTGGTTGAGGGGCACGGTAGAGTGAAGAAAACTATGTCTGGATCTCAAACGCCTTGTTGTAGGTAACGCATTGAAGAGAAGGTGGAGTGGATCATTTTCTTGTTTAAGTTTCTCCTTTTAAGAGAGTGCAGGCCCCCTGGTGTGAGGAGGGGCGATGCCACTCAGGATGTAGAGATCTTATACCTTGGTTGATTTAAGGCAGCAACATCAACCAGACAACATCCCATGCCCTCCCCTCCCCCTCCCCCGGGAGACCACGTCTTTATATTGTTCTCTTACTCCGTCGTTTCATACTCTCGATATAGACCTTATGTATTGACGTCATCGCGTCGCCATCTTGTAGGCTGACGCCATTTTTTTGCACGCGTTTTTTATCTGCAGCTGTGGCATCTCTGACAAATCCATGTACCCGTAGTCCTAATATCCTCTAAGGTAGGGGCTATGGGTTTATAACGTCAGACACATAAGGTCTGTTGTTGAATGTTTAAAAGCAGTCTACCAGCTGTGCCGGTCCACGCCCTTTCCTACCCCCTGCAGACCCCACCCTACCGATCTTTACATCTGATGCTTAACAATGTCGATAAATTCATGATTAAGGGTTTTCGATTTGTGTCGATTTTCCGTCTCAAAGAACTTGAGAGGTCAAGAATGGAAGCCTTTGACAAATAATTATAATTATGATAGTAATGGTGAATTTTTTTCACGCGTGATGCCTACTGATCTCATCGGTGGTGACGCCATCGTACTGAGACGAATCATTTCAATGTCTCGATTCACCCTTTTAACCTATAAAATGCATTGAGCGTCACGCGTAAATTATTAGTATTTGTCAAGAGTATTCCCGTCAACCTTGTTAAGGCGGCACTTGGATACAACTCTCCAATTTTTATTTTTTATTTTTTATTTTTTTTTAGATCTTTGGAGCGTTGCCATGGCAGACATTGTACCAGCGGGCTCTAGCAACCAAGACACCATCCCAAGCACGATACATCATGTTTGGTTCAGCTTTCGGGTGTCTCTTTTTCTGTATTCCAGCTGCCGTCATAGGTGCCGTTGGTGCCAGTACCGGTAAGAGTCTCCAGGGGGGCGTTTCATGAAAGGACTTGTCGGACGTTTCCTCCCAAAAATTTGGTCCCCGTCTATCAGATGCAAGCATTTCAGTAGCTTATAACAGTTGTCAGCAGGAAGCAGTGAATATTTTTTTTTCATGAAATGCTCCACGGATCAAATTAAGATCTAAAAGAGTGGGAGAGAGAGAGAGAGAGAAACTGGTTGCACCTTTGACATTAAGATCTGTGAGCTCACAGAGAAAAGTATGTACTTTAGTTCCCTCAAATTCTTCTTCCATGAGAGAGAGAGAGAGAGAAAAAAAAGAAGAGAATTAGATGAAAATTAAGTCAGTGGCCGAAAAAAAAAATTCAGCTTTGTTTCGGACAATGATAATAATAAAAGGAGCTATATCCCAGAAATACCGCTAAATAATTGAAATTTGCTTGGTCTTTCAAAGGTCTTTTAATAAACTATCAATGATCTCTGAAGTCTCTCACAATTCGAAATTTTTTGAACGGCTCAAAACAGTCTTTCGGGGAATCTCTAGGAAAAGTGATCTTACGATGCTCCTTCAGCAGTCTTTCCGATATCTCTCAATGAACTTCCATAGGTCTTTTAGTCTTTCCATAGGATCTCACAAAAATCTTAGTGGCTTTTCAGCCATTTCAGCTGTCTTCAAGATATTGCGGTAATCTTGCTTGAAAAGCTATTTCTGATCTTTCAGTGGCCTTTTTGGTTAGCGGATTTCATGGATCTTTGAGACTACTAAAAATTTACCAGTTTTTGGTGTTTCAATTAAAGGGGTTTTTTTTCAAGCGTGTGTACTCGGAGCAATGAGGGTCGTAATAATTGATACTATTTTATGTTATACATTGCAACTGTTTAATTCGAATAAATAAAGCAAAAATGGTACTACAATACCTTTTCATTTAGATTGGTCGATGACAGCGATAAACCTGAACAAAACCGACCCCTACCAGGCACCCGCGATCGTGCTCCCCGCCGTTATCCAGTACCTCACACCGCCCGTGGTCTCTTTTCTTGGACTTGGTGCTGTCTCTGCAGCTGTGATGTCATCCACCGACTCGGCCGTACTCGCATCGAGTACCATGTTTGTCAGAAACATCTACAAGAACATCTTCAGATCATCGGTAAATGGCAGGTTTGCTGGTGGATATGTGTGAGGTTGGGTGTGTGTGTGTGTGTGTGTGTGTGTGACAATGACAATGACAATGACAATGACAATGATGTTTTTATTTTCTTATGTCGCCCAAATGAGGGTATTGAAGAAAATCAAGTATTTACAAATTCTCAGAATACATATATAATGTATGAACAAATAGATATATCTGGAAATTAAATATGTACAGTGATTAAAAATTATTTACAAATTATTTACAATATTTACAAATATAATCACAGTGTATGGTACGGTCGTTAACAAGAAAACATGGGGATTACATTTTAACAAAAATATTATACACAATCAAAATCTGCAGGCAACAATTCGTATTGTGAAGTGTATATTTTCATTGATACACACAAGGGTGTGTGCGCGTGAGAGAGTGTGTGTGTTTGTGCATGAGTGCGCGCAAAAAGGCCGCATTTCACTTTTTTAAATTTCCTCCTTTCATTGATTTTATGTACAGAGGTTTATAGTTCAATTTAACAGAAATATTTACCTCGACGTTTAAAATGGTATTTTGGGGTTTTATTATGTGTTCCGACCTGAAAATAATGAGTATTCTTTGTATAGACACCTTTCCAAAACTTGAATTCTGTCCTATTTTACCGCAAATTTACCATAAAAATAGTGAAAAAATGCAGTTGTTGCAATTTTCACCCAGTGCTTAAATAACCTGGAAATCGACCCTTAACTGATGTTGAATGTTTTGTTCTGAAATCATTGGTGCAAAGATCAAATTAAGCTTGTGAACTTCAAAAATATTTTTACCCCACTGTGCTCATTGCATGAAATGTTGTGTTTTTGTTTTTTAATGTGAAGCGCCTTGCGCAAATTTATTGAAAGGGCGTCATATATAATTATGTTATTATTTCAGTCTTTTAAGAGCTAATTATGTTATTATTTCAGCCCTTGAAGAGCTAAAAACAGCACTTCAGTTTTTAGAGTGTAATATTCGCTCAAAGGGCAGCTGATAAAATTTCCTGCACTCGTTTATAATTTTATCATTTTCAACAACTCCAGAATAACAAAAATATATTAAGGTTTGATTTGAGGAAATATTCTTTATAATCCTTTTTATAACCGTCTTTCTGATCAACAGGCCTCTGAGCGAGAACTACTGTGGGTGCTGCGTATATCGGTGCTAGTTGTAGCTACCATTGCAACAGTCATTGCATTGGTGGTCGATACGATCTATGGTCTCTACGTTCTATGTGGGGACTTCGTGTACGTTCTGCTATCTCCCCAGTTCATCTGCGTCGTTTACATGGAGAAGTCCAACGCGTACGGCTCACTCGTGTCTTTTATTGTAGGGCTCTTCCTTCGGCTGACCGCTGGGGAACCCTACCTCCATCTCCCCGCTTTGATTAAATATCCACTGTATGACGAGGTCTACGGACAACTGTTTCCATTCCGCACCCTCATCGCTGTGGTGGTCTTGGTACTGTTGATCGCCGTCTCGTATATCACTGATTTTGTCTTCAGGAAGGGTTATCTCCATGAGAAGTACGATGTCTTCAAGTGTGTGGTGAATGGTCAGGCAGAGAGGGAGGACGCACTTGAAACTAAATCCCCTCCAATCGAGGACAAATCGGTAGAAAACGTCGCCAAATTGTAGGGGTGGCGGTGTATTAGAAGCAGAGAAGTAGCAGTTAGTAGCCGTGTTGTATACCCTCTTTAATCTTTCTTTGTAATATAAGTATTGGTATGGATATGCCCAGACAATATTAAGAAAAAAAAAGTATATCCATTAATGTCTGTCAGGTTCCATATTAGCACATCACAAATTAGGAGGTGTATTTATAGAACTGAAATAAGTAGAAGAGGAAGAAAAAACGCAACATGTCAGGGCGTTGTTCTCCATTTGGAATGTAAACTATAGAAGCGTTTGCAGGGTTTACGGAGTAAGCAGAACATACAGTTGCTCTCGTTCTTATGTTATGGATAATTTTATCAATCAAATGGACTGTCCTTGCAAGACGGTTCCTCCGACTAGTTTCAAAACCGTCTCAAATCCGCCTTAAACTAGGCCATCTCATGGCAAGTTAGATACTCGAATACATGTATACTTAGGTGTGACTTTTATAGAAACCAATTATGTTCTCGTAAGGTATTACTTTTCAGTTTATACAATGTTTATTATTGTTATGTAACTTTGGGTCAGTATTCAATTGATATTCTTGAATATCAATATTATGAAACGAAGTTTTAAATTAAAATCGAGGAAAAGATTGCTAATAATAATCGAGGATGAAGTACAGTTTCATGTAATCACTTTATTAAAATCAAAACTATTCATAATTTCATAAGTTCATAAGTTTATCTTTATTGTCCACATAGTGGAAATTTGACATGGTTTACATGGTATACAAAAAAAAAAAAAAAAAAAACCACATACAATATTGTACAAGCAATATATATAAACATATGAATATAATACACATTCATACCATGGTAACACAACTTTTTAAAATACATATTTGGATAGGATAATTGTTATTAATAATATAACATTCTTGCACTGAAATTCTTTATTAATATTATAAGTAAATGTATATACATGGGCGTCAATCCGAATTAGGCCATGGAATGGAGGGGGGGGGATGGTTCAGAGGATATAGAAGGCGGTGTTTACAAGGTATGGTGTGGCACAATGGTTAACATATCCCCCACCCTCCCAATATAAATTTAGCATCAGAAACAGAAAGAAAAAAAAAGAAACAGTAAACAAAAGGTTAAATTTTTGCATTGTTTCCTAAAAAGCGAAAACGTTCCATAATGTACAACTTACTTCATCAGAATTTCCATATGTAAATAATTTTGGAGCCCTTATATCTGTTAGATATGTCAACCTGAAAACAGTACATTTCAAATGTTTTGAACGCTATGCTTATAAAGAAGATACATATTATCTCATTAAACAATGCGAGCGCGAAGCGCGAGCTGAAAATTTTAGATATATCAACCTAAAACAAGTGCATTTAGAGTTTTTTTGTGCTAGGCTTTTTAAAAAGATTCTTAACTCATTATACAATGCGAGCGCAAAGCGCGAGCCGAAAATTCATGATAATACATGTATATCAACCCGAAAAACAATGCATTCTTTAATGCTATGTTTATAAAGAAGATACATATCTCATTAAATAATGCGAGCGCGAAGCGCAAGCCGAAAATTTTTTATTTATCAACTTGAAAACATTTTTAAAGCGTTTTTGTGCTAAGCTCATAGAGAAAATACTTATCTCATTAAACAATGCGAGCGCGAAGCGCGAGCTGAAAATTTTAGATATGTCAACCTGAAAACAGAGCATCATCATTTTTTAAAGCGTTTTTATGCTATGTTTATAAGGAAGATTATCTCAGTTAAACAATGCGAAGGCGAAATTTTAGATATACTTCAACAAAAAAAAAAAAAAAGAAAAAAGAAGATGAATGGTCCAAAATAAATTTTGAATGGGAAAACAGAAAACACAGAATGAAGAGAGAAATAAAAAAAAGAAAGAAAGAAAGAATGAAAAGAAAAGAAGAAGAAGAAGAAGAAGAAGAAGAAGAAGAAAGAGAAAAAGAAGAAGAAAAAGAAAAATAAATATCATATTTTAACCCCGAAATCGTGGGGGACATTTCACTCCTGAAAATTCGTAGGGGTGGGGGGGGGGGACATTTCGCCTCTTGAAAATTCGTGGGGGAACGCGTAGTTTAGGATTGACGCCCATGATTATGTGCATTCAAACATGATGTAGTAGAGCGGATTAAGCTGAATAATTGTGCAATTTTGACTAAAGCATGAAACTTCTGCCAATGGTAGTACATGCATAAGTTTCATTTTAAGATCGGGAGGCCACGTCAGATTTGAACCTGCTCGTCTTGGTACTCAGAAGGTCAATGACCTTAAACTATCAGAATATTGATGTTTGACATCATTTTTCGATGAATGACATGATGATAAGGCACGGAACATGCACTATATTTTGCAATCAAGGATTATTAATTGTAAACAGTGTTTTAGATTTGAACTTTGAGAACAAGGAAAGGTCAATGACCTCAAAATATCAGAATATGAATATTTAGCTTTATTGGATAAGGAGAAACATTGCTATGGTATAATAGTTTGTATTTTGGTTAGAATGAGACCATCTTGATATTCTTAGAGAAATTGATACTCATTTACAGGTTCCTAACCTTTGACCTCCGTAGACTGAAAAAGGTCATTGACCTCAAAATATGAAAATATTGATATTTGCGCTGTTGGTTATTGCATAGGGCCTACTCTCCATGTATGAAGTCTGTTGCAATGAATAGCTTTAAATACATAGACAAGTTTCTACCTTGACCTCTGACATGTATAAGGTCAAAGGTCGACATAGGAGGGTCACTATAATGAAAGACGATAATATCTTCCATTATCTGATTGTCCCACCCTTGTCCTGCGTGGTTCTCCTGCCGCGTCCGACTAGATCAGCTTCGTCTCATTTACTTGAGGGGCTGGAGGCAGATTGCATGCTTTGGTAGATGGTGTAGAGAAAGTGATCAAGAAAGTGCAGGCCATACAAACTGTGGATACGGCCGTTTTGGCACTGGCTCCTTTTAACAACATAGATACTGACGTACTGTACATAGCTCATTGTAGCGGATTCAGCTTCCAGTACTTATGTACTGGTCAATCGCTAACATCGCTAACAATCGCTAACATGTGTTTCTGTTTCCAATTGTCATGCCATCATAGAGTATGATACTGTACAAAAAAAGAGAAGAAATCTACCTGGCAGATTTGAAAAGTGCTCCTGGTAGTAACATAATCTCTTATAGTGTACATATTCCAAGTGATATGAGTACAATAAAGAAACTCCAAGTTATATGGTACAGACTCCATGCATGTCACTGCTACATGCAGAGCGCTTGGTTGCGCTACGGGATGTCTGCAATAGTCATCTAATTGAACAATGTCAGTTCTTCACCCACAAATCTATGGCTCTTTGAAGCATTTCCCCAATGGAGATGGCACATTAAAGGCTGAGTTAGGGCTGGGTTACACCGGAAGCGAATCAGCTGCGAATCCATCCAAATAAACATATTCGGGTGGATTCGGGAGCATTCTGTTCTTCCTCCCCAAATGAGCGAAAATTCAGGAGAGATTCTGGAACTTTCGTGGAGGGATTCGGCTTGTTTTGAAATGTTCAAGACCATCCGAATACCCTCCAAATTACTCCCGAATGTACGTACGTGGCCCCATTCGGGCCACATTCTGGTTGTTGGGTTGTTGGATTCGTGCTCTGACTCGGGACCTATTCGGGACCTATTCGTCTCTGATTCGGGGAGCTCCCCGAATCATAGGTTCCGAATACACCGAATCCAACCGATTCAGGCCATATTAGGGCAGAATTGGTACAAATTTATTCGGGAGAATTCAACTCCGATGTAACCCATCCTTCATTCGGGGAGGGGTAACAGAATGCTTCCGAGTCTACCCGAACACATGTATTCGGATGGATTCGCAGCTGATTTGGTTCTGGTGTAACCCAGCATGAATGTCTACAGGACTGCTGTTAAAGAACCAGACTAGGGTGCCAAATCCTGACCTACCAAGCCCATCAGACATTGACAAAGGAATCCTGTGTGGTTGCAGCATCTTTGGATAGACTGTCAGAGGCCTTAATATCTTGCCATGAATATTGATGCAAATGTAAGAAAGTATGCATCAGTTGGTGGAAGTACACCAATGCTACACAAGTCCACTCGATCATATTTTAGACTGTTGCTATCGGGAACGATTCATTCGCTCACTCGATCAGTATAGTACTTTGACTGTTCTCGTCAAAGGGACTTGACAACAGAAGATGCAAATGTTTTCCTAGAGCTGTGTCATCTTGTCAGTTGCAGTCAAAAGTTTTATATTTAAGCCCATGTAGCTTGTCCTGTCCTATTCTCATCTGCACACACCTCTTCAGAACAATCGAAGGATTAACTGTCTGATCGAGTGAGTGAATGAATCGTCCCTGATAGCAACAGTCCCCAAATATGATCGAATGGACTTGTGTAGCCTTTCTAGCAGTGCATCTTTCTTGCTCTTGCATCAGTTCATGGTATGAATTTGAGGCCTCTGACAGTACAGGATTCCTTTGTCCCTGTCAGATGGGCTTGGGACAGGTCAGAATTCGGCACCATAGTCTGGTTTCTTAAGGCCCGGTCTCACCGCCCGAACTTTGCTGGAGCGTTCCTGGAGCGGTGAAAAAAATTCATCACCGCTCGTTACCGTTCACCACCGTTTAACAGAAGTTGGCCACCGTTAAGGCAACGCCGTATACCGTCGGCCACCGATGATGGCCCCTCCTACCGCTCCGAAAGTTTTGAGCTGCACAAAATATTGCGAGCGGTGAGGAGCGGGCAATTTTCCGCTCCGGCAAAGTTCACCACCGCTCCAACAACGCCCAGTCAAAATTTGGCACCGCTAGACGCAAGTTCGTGGACGCTTAGGTCCGCTAGGCCAACGCAGAAATCTTGAACGCTGGACCACCGCTGCTTCGCTAGCTTTGCCCGGGCGGTGATTAAACGTTGCACAAACTTTGGTGGAGCGGTTGAAAGCGTTTTTCGAGCGGACATGGGATTGCTGGAACGGTGTCGGGCGTTGAAGCAGCGATCCATTGCGGTGATGAACTTTGGTTTGGCGTTGGTATGGCGGTGTCGGAGCTAATCCAACGCTCGCTACCCTCGCTATCGTTAAACCAACGCTAAAGCAACGTCGGCTTTAGCGGTGCACCGCTAAGGCAACGCCCGTGTTTTCGATTGTTTTCCCATTTTGTGCGCGGTGACGAGCGTTGTCGAAATTCGGCCCCCTCTCCCTACCGTTCTAGGAACGCTCCAGCAAAGTTTGGGCAGTGAGACCGGGCCTTTAGCAGTACAGCATTCTGTAGGCCTACAGCATCTACCAAAGCACGCTAGTATCCACCTCCAGCTCCTCAAGTAAATTTGAGACGAAGCTGATCAAGTCGAACCCGGCAGGAGAACCACGCAGGACATGAGTACGACAATCAGCTAATGGAAGACGTTATTGTCTTTCATTATTGTGACCCGCCTATGTCGACCTTTGACCTTATACATGCCAAAGGTCAAGGTAGAAACTTGTCTATGTAAGCTATTCATTGCAACGACTTCATACATGGAGAGTATGAATTAACCAACGGCGCAAATATCAATATTTTCATATTTTGAGGTCAATGACCTTTTGCAGTCTACGGAGGTCAAAGGTTAAGAACCAGTAAATGAGTATCATTTGCTCTTAGAATATCAAGATGGTCTCATCTTAACCAAAAATACAAATTATTATACCATAGCACTGTTTCTCATTAGCCAATAAAGCTAAATATTCATATTCTGATGTTTTGAGGTCATTGACCTTTCAGTGTTCTCAAAGTTCAAATCTAAAACACTGTTTATAATTAATAATCCTTGACTGCAAAATATAGTGCATTTTCCGTGCCTTATCATCATGTCATTCATCGAAAAATGATTAAACGTCAATATTCTAATAGTTTAAGGTCATTGACCTCTGGAGGTCACCAGAGGTCAAATCTGATGTGCCTCCCGATCTTAAAATGAAACTTATGGCATGTACTACCATTGGCAGAAGTTTCATGCTTTAGTCAAAATTTGCACAATTCGCCTAAAATTTAGAGCTAAACAGCTCTACTAATGTAACCATTGCCAATAGGTTATCAATAATAAAAAAAGAGTAATAAAAGAACTTTCCAATGCAAAAAAAAAAGTCATAGTGATTAAAACCAACATTAAAATGTACCAAGGTTTAAAGTTGAGTTACAGAACATTTAAACTGAACATTATCTTTCGCTTTGCCTTGTATTCAGGTGCAATTCAGGGGTTCTGTGTCAGGCATGACATCACCATGACAAATTAGGTATCAATAAAAAGAGGAATAAAAGAACTTCACAATGGTATAGTATTCAATAAAAATTAGAAAATATCCCAAAAGCTATTAGGGCCTAAATTTGAGTTGCGGAACTTCAATGTGATCGATAAAAATACATTTTACAACATTTGACTTTTTACTTTTCCCCATATTCTGATATTCTGTGCATTGAAGCATGACACAATCATTACAAATAGGATATCAATAAAAAGGGGAATACATTATCTTTCCAATGGTATGAATATCAGGAATAACTAAAAACTACCCGAAAAGTTATCATGGACAAAAGTCGATTCGTGGAACTTTTTGTGAGGGGTTTATATACAAATCGACACCTGCATCCTACCCCCCCCCCTCTCAATCTCCGCGACAATTTATTTTTAAAAATCCGTCTCCAAAATTTTGGCACAATTTTTGAAAAAATCCGTTTCCGAAATTCAGGAGACGTCTCTAATACTATTTATCCGTCGCGGAGACGAAATTTCTATTCTGTCGCGGGGACGTCTATCTCACTTCGCGGAAACAAAATTGAGACAGATTTGCCGCATGGCATTGCACTATATCTGTCTCCGCCACAGATTTTTGTGTGCTACAGGAGACAGATCTAGTACAATGGCATGGTGGCTAATCCGTCCTTTGTACCACGTAACCTTTTGTACGTGGGACAAAAGATTTCGTCGCGGAAAAAGAGGAGACAATGCCATGTTGGCAAATCTGTCTCAATTTTGTTTCCGCGAAGTGAGATACCACCCTAAATGTCCATGATCAGATGCAAAAGAGAAAGGAAGTGGGAGAGAAGAGTAAAATAAATCGACATTATTGATACATTTTATCTCTTAATCATCATGCATATTGATATCAGCAACTTAAATGACATGTACAACCAGATCATTATTACGCAAATTCAATGGAGAAATACATGAATAATGAGTCCGGGTTTAATTGGAGATCGTCTTTCTTATTCTAATCTTATTGTTCATTACACCCAAGTGAAATGCTAGGAATCTCATAGCTGAAAAGGCATTGAAGGCCTATTATCCCATGTGGCTAACGTTTGCGCCCTTTGATTATCTAGAGGGGTTACCCACCTATCATATAACCTGTGCATGAAGCACATTTTAATCATACGTTTATCATTGGTACCTGTAATTATCGTTTTGAACTTGAACCTGGTCAAAACATAGGTGTGGATTTCCGACTCCGATCCAGACACGGATTTGAATCTTCTAAATTGCTGTTTGTTATTCGTCAGGTTTGGTGATCTTCATTAATATCTCTCAGAAAAACACGTCCGGGAAATGGAATTTGTTTAATACATTTTTTGTAACAGTTTAATACTTTTTCCAGGAAAAGAATACTCATCCAACTAAGACCAGCAGACCTCTGAAAAAGTGGTAAGTTCGTTCACATTTCTGTTTGTTACTGAAGCTAATCGAGTTTCATAATCTAAAATGGCGCGGACTAACAGATCAAAGTTACTGTGTACTCAAAACTGAAATATTTCTAGAAATATATTGCTCTTGTATTCAAGGTGTGTTGTTTTTACTTAGTATAATATTCATAATATCTTGTAAATTTTCTGCATTACATCACTCAAAGCCCTACATACATGTACAAAGTCAATGGAAAATCAGATTCTGTGTTGCGTCACCCCACGTTGTACGCATGGTACGTATGGTGCGAATGACGCTGTATAAGTGGCGCCGTACTCCATTGCTACCTGTATGTCGAATTCAGAAGAAAAGAAATGTTTTTCGGTATTCACGTTCTTTTGTTATTATTCCATAATAAACACAAATGTTCTTATATGGTTATACTTGTCTTCTACTTTTATGTTGATTCGGGTTGTTATGTTGTGGCATTTCTACAGCAAAGTTTTTGCCAAGAGTATCATTAATGCATGCTTACCAAACTTGTCATAACACCACTTACAAGTGTATTATTTTGTGTTCCTTTTTATTTTCATTTGTACATTTATTTATATTATTATTATTTATACATTTGGTTGGAATCCACGTACCAATAGAACTGCGCTAACACTACTGTTGGAAACATAGAGGCAATATATTTAATCTAAAACTTGGATTAATTTTCATATCATGTACAGGTGTAAACTTCTTATCCTTCGCATCAGTTCAACTTGAAGATGTCCTCTTCTAATGATGACCTTGAGATCCCAACTGGAGACGCAGAGACACCTCCTCCAAAAGGCGTCAAGTCCAAGAGAGCAATGTCTACCCACCCTAAATACAACGACATGCTGATCGAAGCACTGAAGTCCCTCGATGAGAAGAAGGGTGCTTCTGTGGTCGCCATCAAACACTGGATCATTGAAACATATCCCGAGGTCGATCAGAGTAGGATGAAGAACTTACTTCGAATGGCGATAAAGCGAGGGGTCGAGTCGGGGTCGATCGTCAGACCAAAGAAATCGGAAGGGATGGGCGCCGCTTTGACTGGCCGATTTAAACTTGGTAAGCCACCGAAACCAGCTAAGAAAGCAGAGAAGAAGAAAGCGGAGAAGAAAAAGGTTGCAGCTGGTAAGAAAAAGGCCGCTAAATCGCCCAAGAAGAAAGATCGAAAGCAGAGCGATCATGATATATTCGATTATGAAGATGATACAGAAGGGAGTGACCCTGATGGAGGGAAAACACCACCGCCGTACAGGAAAAACCGCGCGAAAAAACAACCGGTGGAAAAGGAGAACTCTAAAAAAGCAGCCAAAAGTAGACCACGGTCTGCCAGTGCCAACGCGACACCGAAACCGCGATTGATTAATAAATCGAGAGCGCTCGTTCGTCGAAGCAAGTCTCAGTCTCCTGCTCCTAGTAAGTTGAAAAAGGCCAGGAAACCAGTATCCAAGTCTCCCGTGAAGAAAGCAAAGTCCAAATCCCCAGCAAAGAAGCCTAAGTCGAAAGCTGCTACTTCCAAGACTTCACCGGCAGCTACCGGAAAAGCGAAAGCAAAGAAGTCGGTTGCCAAAAACAAAGATAAGACACCGACAAAGAAAGCTGCGAAGACGACAAAGAAAAAGATAACGAAATAAAGGAGGTTCGATTTATTTTATCCGCAAAAGTCAAAGCATCGAAATAAAATGTCGATAATCTTTTGAAAACCCGATGTTTTATCTTTGTATATTTTGGTAAATGTTAATGCTTTACAAAGAGCCAGCTCATGTGAAAGCTTTTTATCTCGACGGAAAATGCGTTGTTTGGACAGTTTCTTTTGGTACAATAATGGGTCTGAAAATGAGAAGTTGAATTTTCTTGGTTCGTCCTCTTTATGAATAGAAAATTAGTTATACATGTTAATACCATACATTTTGTGAACTTACCTCATAAAACCGATATGATGTCTGATATCGTTAATAGTAATGCCTATTTGACAACATATTAAAGAAACTTCATAATATTTACGAATTTATATTGTTTGCTGTCCTTGAATCGTTATGAACAGTATTTTAATGAATGTTAAACGTGCATCTTGTTATAAATGGAGCCAAAGTATTCTTTGAAATGCGGGGAAAGTTCATCATTTTGTATCAGCAAGTTTTATTAAATTATACTAAAATAAAACATTTCCAATATCATTATTCACTATACCAGCAATCATTATTTCGTTTTCCAAGATTCTCGTCTTATCTGTGTTTTTACAATCGATATAAATTTCTATATTTGGTCTTCATTCGTTAAACACATGGCACTATACATGTACAGAGAAGACTAATAGGAAATTTTTACATTGTATCCAAAGGCAAAAGTGCTTTCATTTCCCCTTCAAATTAAAGAAAAATAGAATAGTTGTTGATAGATCGATATGTTTCAAAGATGACTGAAGAACATCATTTCTACGTAGTTTCATGCCTTTGTATTTTTCAATCACAAGAAAATCCTTGAAAATGGCAAAGGTGATTTTTTAATGAAAGACCAAGATACATTATTTATTAATTGTCTTTATGTGTTTATGTGTGAAAAATGTAATGTTATTTATCAGGAATGTCTCGGGTGATTGGTTTTGTTTTTGTTTTTGTTTTGTTTTTGTTTTATGTTTACCTATATACATTTGCCTCATCTGAAAAAAACAAACAAAAAAAACAAAAACAATTTAAACAATATATTTGGGTTGTGTACAGAAGATGGTGTAAAAATACCGGAGTAGTCTTTTTGGCCATGAGGTATTGTAGGGGTCGGACACTGACTAATCTAGGGAGGATAAACCATGTAACCGGAGAATCTCAATCAGCCTGCGATCGTTTAATATGTTTATAATTTTCTTTTCTATTTTGACATCTCCATTTAGTCATTTCTCCTTGGGTGTATTCAGTAATAATAATCAACACTCTTATTTGCAACAATTTGCCTAGTCCCAGATGTCTAATATTCTGTTATTATGTGTGTATATTATGGCGTAAGATTTTTAATGAACCATGTGGGTCTATATCATCATAAACATTTTGTTAACGCCACCATGGCTACAATGTATTAATCGTGCGTTTGTTTTATGTATCGGTGCTGTTTCTTTAATTGTTTGATAATTTGATGTCATAGTGTAATATTTCGTTATTGTTTTGTGGGAACATTTCACGCGGTATTTTTGTTCTATGTAAAATGTTTATGTTTTATGTCTCAAATAAAGCTTTTCTTTTAGTATATATACGAATTTGTGTTTTTAATTTTGTCCATGTCATACCATCACATACGAGTAAGAACTATTTCATTTTATCAACTGCTTTACATTATCTCAGAAGTTTGGGCCTATCGATGAATACATTCAACAACAAAAAAAAAACAACAAAAAAAAACAAACAAACAAATTCGTGTCTCCATGGATTGTTCGATAATCTCA
Source organism: Paracentrotus lividus (assembly GCA_940671915.1). Taxonomy (NCBI): domain Eukaryota; kingdom Metazoa; phylum Echinodermata; class Echinoidea; order Camarodonta; family Echinidae; genus Paracentrotus; species Paracentrotus lividus. The sequence continues at coordinate 22,655,315 of CALNVZ010003430.1, read as the reverse complement.
AATGTTTGTGATGAATGTGTGGTTAATAGTGGTTACCGATGACGAAGATGCTACTTGATGATGGCGATGGTTTAGATGATGGTGTTGATGATGATGGTGGTGGTGATGATAAAGATGACAATGATGGTCATGGATTTGATGACGATGGTGATTGTGATGATGATGATGATGATGATGTTAGTCATGGTTTTGATGATGATGATTGTGGTGGTGATAGTGATGATAATGATGATGATGACGATTATGATGAGGATAATTTGAGTCTTCGTTTCGATGATGATGATGATGATGATGATGGGATGAATGTTCTGAGAATGTGGTAGATAATAATTGCGCCATGTATTTCTTAATGACATAGGCGTATTGATTTTATTTTGATTTCATATTAATATTCTTCTGCATTCATAAAAGTACAAGTGTTTTATTGTAAAAGTAAAATAGGATATAGTCATGAGTTTTTTAATTACAACAATTATTATTTGCACAGACAAAATGATATAAATGGGTTTATGTGAAATAATTCACAAGTTCATTGCGAAGTTTCATCGATTTTTTTTTCATTGTACAGAAATGAACAAGGAATCCGAAATCAAAATAGGTCCTTTGACCCGATTCTGATCCTGAAAAGGCACTTGGGTGCTATCTCACTTGCGCCGTAAAATATAAAAACAACAACAACAACAACTTCGCGGAGACGTCTCCGCGAAGTGAGATAGCACCCTAAAGGGGCTGTCCCACTGGAGGCGATCGTTGCTGCGACAACTGGCGATCTTGCTGTTGTGAGTGTGGCAGCAAGTTGTTGTTGAAGCCTAGCTTAGAGTCGTATGTAGGTTTATAATCGCCTTATAATTATGACATTATCAGGTTGTCGCCACAACGATCGCCGCCTGTGGGACAGCCCCTTAACGGAGAACCGACATTTTTCCTGGCGACGTTTCCTCCTGTGACAATAATATTGCTTCTAATAATTGCTCCGCGACGATTGTCCTAGCGACAATGGCTCCACCGACAATCACTCTGGCGATAACTTGCATGTAGTACGTGCAAATAACGTATACATAGGCCTATCGGCGAAGCAAAAAGTCACCGGAGCAAATGTCGCTCGATCGGAGTAAATTGCCGTTGGTGCATATATCGCCTGATCAAATGTCATTTACCCCGCCTCTAGCAATCAGCTAGGTGACAGCAGTAACGGATTTGAAGAGGGGGGGGGGGGGGGGGGGGGGACGCTACCGCGCCGCCGTAAACTTTCCTATTTTAACAGTCATGTTTAGTCAATGAGTGGGGTGAGCTCCCACGCTTGGATTCGCCAACCTAGAAACGAGATATTTCAGGCCCTTTTGTCAACCTTAATGAATAGGCTAATATATCGCATGATACTCATTACACAAAATTATGAAGTCTGCGCCAAGCGCTATATAGCCGAAAATCACCCTTAAAACAGGAGGTCTACTGTTTTAAGGTTTAAGTAAAAAAAACACAAAACAAAACAAAACAAAACAAAACAAAACAACCTTAAAACAGTATAGCATGAGTTAACTATAGTAGTATATAATAAAAACGGGGAGTCTTAAGCATTTTCTTTTCTTCTTCTCCCCCCCTTTTTTTTAAATCATGAACTTTAGTTCTATGCATAGACTCATGCATATTCAATGAGCAAGATGATGATGTCATCCACATTTCCTTTGTATTAAACCTATATATGAAACTATGATTTCAAGGACGTGTATTTCATTTTGTTTATTTATTTTTTTATTTTTTACTAGGAAATGTGAGCGCAAAGCGAAGCAACGTGATCTGAAAATTTTGCTATTATTTTCTCATATAATTGTTTTTCTCCTTGTTTCACTAACTTACGTTTCGGGTTATTTCCCCCTTTCTTCTCCCCTCCGTTTTTTTTTTTTTTTTTTTTTTTTTTTAAATCTTCCCTTTCTCTTTATTTTTTAGTTTAACACCAATAGGACCGGTAGGAAGAGGGGGGGGGGCACTGACCGCTTCAGCCGCCCCCTGGACCCGCCCATATTGTTCAAGCGCGGATCCAGGGGGGCAGCGGGCCCGGGCCCTTCCCCTACAAAAAAAAAAAAAAAAAAAAAAAGGGAGGGGAGGTAAAAGGGAGAGAGAGCAAAAAATGGGGGGGGGGGGGGTGGGGAAATGGAATGTCGGCACCGATTGACCAATCTAACCGTACCCTATGACCAATACATGATGACCTTGTTGATGGCCGAAAAAAAATAACACCTACACCCCCCCTTATTGCACGGCCAGCGTGACGTGAAAAAATTTGATGTTACTTTTTGCTCGTCCGGTGTGACCGCAAAAAAGTTGGGTGCACCAAAATCTGAAATTCCAATTGTTGCCCCCCCCCCCCTTTCATGACAAATTGGATCCGCCACTGATTGCCCCATTTTTTGTAAGTAAAATAATTTGAAAGTGAATCTGACTGACTAGTATGACTAACTTTGACAAAATAGGCCTAATTATGTCGATTTCAAAATTGAAATACGTCGATCGGTAGGCCTACTCTCAAATTGTTGATCTGAATAGTTTCCGATTAATCTTGATGGAAAATTCAGTCCCGGTCCCACCCTCACTCAAAATTGCTTACCTTGGACGCCCTTAATCATTATGGAACTTTATTACCTGTTTTGCCAATTTTTGCACGATGTGGCAACGTGATCTGATTTTTTTTTCCCCTATAGTTTTCCTCTCCTGGCCCGAGTTCTTCTTCTCCTTAGTTTTATGTTTTTGTTTTTGTTTTTTGTTTTGTTTTGTTTTGTTTTGTTTTGTTTTGTTTTGTTTTGTTTTGTTTTGTTTTGTTTTGTTTTGTTTTGTTTTGTTTTGTTTTGTTTTGTTTTGTTTTGTTTTGTTTTGTTTTGTTTTGTTTTGTTTTGTTTTGTTTTGTTTTGTTTTGTTTTGTTTTGTTTTGTTTTGTTTTGATTTGTTTTGTTTTGTTTTGTTTTGTTTTGTTTTGTTTTGTTTTGTTTTGTTTGTTTTGTTTCGTTTCGTTTCGTTTTGTTTTGTTTTGTTTTGTTTTGTTTTTTATACTTTTCTCCTTCGTTTTCTCTTCTTCCTTTTCTCTTAAATTTAGTTGCACCACCAATTGGGCCATTTAGAAGGGGCAGCTGCATTGACCCCTTCCCCCTGGACCCGCCTATACTGTGGGACTCTGCCCCTGAACTTTTGAACGGAAAATAATTTTAACTTGAATCTGAATGACTAAAGTATTTCAAACTTCTACAAAATAGGCAAAATTGTAATACGTCGGTAAATCTCTCAAGTCGTTGATCCCAACTTCTTAGTAGTAAAAAGTTTGGGGTTAATCTTGATCTTGTGGAAAATTTATTCAGTCCCCACCCCCACTCAAAATTCCCTACGACACCCCTAATCATTTTAAATTGGAACTTTTTGAAGAGCGAGTTCCGACCGGCCGAGCTAGCGCGCTTCAAAGTTTGTAAAAAATAAATCCCGTCATGCAATGCGCTTGATGCCGCGGCAAAGTGTGATTGTTGGCTGCTAAAGTGCTATGCTGGACTGGTACTCGCCCGGCTGGAATTCGGGTTAGAAATCTACGATTATGGCTCCTCATAAACATCCCCGGGCTAGCCCGAGAAAGCCCAAGCTGGAGCAACTAAAAGCAGACCATGAACTCTTCTTACAAGCATTTGAAAGTAAGTTTAAATTCATTTATTTGTAGTCGTTTTGTCCGTTGTTCGTGGGTGAGTTTGAGCGATCGCGAGTTGCAGCTGCAATGCAATGGCAATGCATGTGGCCTCAGTGACGATCGTGGTTGAGTGAGTGGCTTTGTTTATGGCGGATAATGGGGAGACGCGATTTGCTATGTGTTGGACTGTGATGAAAGTGGCACACCAAATCGTGTGATGAATAGTTATTTAGTTATGATTCATGAAGTTTAATATCTGATTATAGTTATTGAATTGTTAATAAAAGAGGAAACACTAAGATATTGAAGATGTGAGAGTTGTTACTTGTATTGTAAAGTTGTTTTGTGAACACAGGAATGGGAAATGGTCATTGACATTGCATTGCCATTGTCATTTGTGTTCAAAATATTCGGTACCGTTTTACTGATATTAACTTGTTAAAAAGCTAGAATTAAGAGTAAAAAAAAAGTTATTTAGTAAATGATTTATGAAGTCTAATGTCTGCTTATAGTCTAGTTATTGTTGATAATAGAAGATAAACTAAGATATTTATTGAATGACTCTGAGACGGCGAGAATTGTAATTTTTGTGTTTTGAACTTGAACTTGAACTAAACTTGAACTTGAACATTAATCATGTACCCTAAATGCCTTTAAATGGTCATCATGTTCATAAATATTTGATAGAAGCATGAAACAATTCCAGTGTTCTTTGACATAGGGCAGTTCCAAGCAAAACAGGACATGGAGCTGAAATTTTAATGTGCCGCTGTGCCTTTGTGCAAATTAGGATCTGAAATTACCACAAAGGCTTCGTTACATTACAACCAATCATTTAAGTTTTAAAAATTTGCAATTCAGTATTCTTGCTCTGAATAATTGATCAAACCCAAATTTGCATGTACGGGACTATGGGGCTTTAAATGCCTCTAATTCTTATATCTCGTCACTTTTTGCCATTTTTTTTGGCTTGATGTAATTGTCATGGTCTACTCCAACAAACTTAATATTTCTTTATAATGCATTTCTCCTCACGAAAAAAAAGACCGGGAAACCAGATGTCACTCCGTAACCGTCACTCTGTAACCGGACAAGGGTTCAAGTTTTAAGTTATAATTAACAAAATATTCAACCAATTTTTTTATGCAAGGTGGCATATTATACCTAGAATAACATAGAATCCAATCAATAACTCAAAATTGTGATAGCCATTTAAATTTGACAGAGTTTAAGCAAAATGTTTTCTGCTCAAATATGCATGTCCATTTTGCATCACTCCTTAACCATGATTATGAATATTCATATCTCATTAATTAAGAGGGTCACTATAAAAAAAAAAAAAATCATCATTTTGAAAAGAGGGTACCATCAGCTTTTGCCATGAACTATTTCTTTGTACATAAAGATTGGAGTATGGATGATAAACTTGTTTGAATGCTGAAATGTTGCTTCTGAATGTCACTCCGTTACCTTAGAACTGCCCCATAACGATAGGCCTACCTGAATAGATTACATAGGTGTTGAGGAAAGTCAAAGATTAGCCACTTGTCTATATCCCTAACATTAAAATGATAAAATTTGATTTGGAAGACTATGTTTCAATCATCTTCTTGAAAATGAATTCATCAAGCCAAAACCATTAATATAAATTGAGTCTTAATAAATAAGCCTAGAGGAAAACTACTACTGTATAAGTGGTTATTTTCGCGGTGACTTTATTTTCGCGAATTTCGCGAGTTGGTCATCGCGAATATTTCCACTTCAGTACAAGGCTATTTATAGTAATGAAGTCATCACCAAAATCGCGAAATTTTGCTCTCGCGAATTTCCCTAACTAGTCAAAAATCGCGAAAATATCTGTACGCGAAAATATTGGCTTATACAGTAAGTTAAAGTTTGAACATCATTATTGCAAATTTCCATTATTTTGGCACTAACCTACCGAGACTGAGGGGAAAGAAAAATTCTTGAGGTGGGAATTTCAAACTATGTGGTGAATGCAGGTGAATTGCCTTGACACCTAGAGAGATTTTTTTTTTTTTTTTTGGTCACTTTTATTTTTATTTATGTAGTCTGAACTAAAAAATGTCTAAGATATATGGCATGACCTTTACAAGTCATATATTTGGACAAGGAGAAAGAGAGAGAGAGAGAGTCAAGAAAATTGTGGACAAAAAAATTTTGTTGAAAATTTAAAGGAGAAGAAGAGGAAGAAGAAAAAAAAAGGAAGACCTAATGTGTTGTTAACTCTTTCCCCGCCATGTACATAATCCCCCTATGCCACATTAAATCAACTTGGCTATTAAACTCAATTTCCCCCATCTAAAAATTATCAATGTAAACAATCTGATCAGGGAAAACAATGCCATGGAATCTTGAAGTGAACTCTTTGAAGCATTTTATGCATGTCAAAGAAAACGGGCAAAGAATTTAAAAATTAAAAAGCAGTTGATTTAAGAATATATTTTATTATAAATTTGCAATCTCTCAGCCTCAGGAATAAGTCGACAAGATTCTCTACTCAGCCGAAGAGAAAGACTTTCTTTAGATTTTGCAATTTCTTTTGAAAAACATGAATTGTGTTAATCATGGTTACCTAAAATGAAAACTAATAAATTCAACCTACGAAATTTAAATAAATATCAAGATTTCAAATGCAGAACTGAAAGAATTCAAACTAGTGCACTACCGCATTTCACTCGTCTTTTGAATCGTCACCATAGTAATCAAAACTCTTAAAATCAAAATTTTTAAACTGTTACATATTCCATGTTCTTGCTTCATAATTTGTATGGGAGTTTTAAATAATATTTCATATTGTATTGAGTATTTCTTATCTTACCATGGTCTTTATGTTTATTACCCACGCCAATGAAATCGGCAGGGTATTGTAAAGGGTTCCGTATGTTTGTTTGTTTGTTTGTTTGTTTGTTTGTTTTGTTGTTACAAGATAACTAGAGAACGGAGTTCGTGACGGATTTGCACCAAATTTTCAGAGATTGTTTGGATAGTGAAAGGAAAGAATCGATTAGATTTAGGTGATGATTGGTTGATCCCTGCAGTTCTGTGTGACCTTTTTGTTTTTACTCTGGCCCGATCGATCACCGTTTCGCACGTATCCGCCTCAGTGGAGATAGCGCAAACAAACCAACAAAAAGTTCAGGTGCGCCAGTAGCTTAAATTGGTCTTTTCCAAAGGTAAAGCGCAGTATACCCAGCTAGCCCATATCCCTGCATGCGCACAAAACGTAACACACAATTTTCGAAACAAGGTGTAGGCTATAAAGAACATCTTCTCGCCAGCGTCATAAGTAGGAGGTTTTGCAGGACTATTTTTATGATCAGTACATTAATATTCATCAGCTGGGACACGCTACCAGTGCGGCAAGGATCCAAGCGATTTTTTTAGGAAGCTCCAATGCCGGTGCCTGGCCTTGACTGAAGCAGTGGGTCACACATAGGCCGGGGAGCAGGTCAGCGTGGAGACGATTGGGTTGTTCGCTAACCGACGGCACCCGGGTGTGTGGCTGTTAGTACGTCTTCCTTGCACAGTTTTATATCTTGTCGCTATTTTGTTGTTTTATACGGAATTGTATGCCTTTTAGCATAAGTTTGTTTTATTGATTTCATTGTTTTCATTGCATTGACCTTTTCTATGAGTATAGTAAGTAAGAGTTGCCCAAGTCTGCAGCAGTGCCTATTATTATATGCTATGTCTGCGCCACCACGTTAATGCGCGATTTTTGTGTCGAACAAAACATCAGACTGACATCAATTTTCAATCTTAACCTCAACATCCATTTTGATACCAAAAACTGCGAAAATAATTTTACAAATGAGTTTCAGCAAGTTTCATTTTCTACCCTGAAAATTCAATAATTGTCAAAAAGAAATGTCCGAAACTTCAGCTTGCGCTTGAATTGCGTGCGGTCACACATAGGCCGGGACAGGTCAGCGTTGGAGACGATTGGGGTCGTTCGCTAACATTCGCTGACATAGGGGTCATGTTTTTTCAGTACATAAATTTCGAGTTGTGTAAAGCCATGCGTTAAGACAATATCATCCGGGGTTAGTACACATAATGCTAGATTTCAGTTTTGACCCCATAGTATTACAACTACTCTGTAGCGCCACCAAGGCGTGGGTATGCCGCCTTTGACGGCCCCTCTAGTTTTCAATGTGTTCTACCTTTGATTTCATATGTACATTGTATACGTTTAATATTGTATTATTTTAATAAGCAGTTTTATTGTATTTTCACCAACCCTGTAAATATGTGGACAATTCAGTCTTTGTACTGTGATACATGTACATGTTTTTATATAAACCTTTATTGCATTGAATTGATTAGAATTTTGTATTGCCAACATGCCTACAGTCTGTTTTCTGATTCTGAAATCGAAATTCATATTTGATTGGTAGAATCTGAACTTAATAGTTTACAGGATTTTTTCCTTTTTCATGTTGAAAAGAGTAACATTATTTTTATTTTTTTTGTAATGAAAGAACAATATACTGTACATGTACCTGTAATTTATTTAAAATGGAGTAAAACAAAAATCCTAAGCTTTCGATCCCCGCTAAATCTTTGTCTGAGACTGAACAACCAATTCAATTTAAGAGTGTATTTACATGTATATGAGTATGTAAATATGTATTTTCAGATTATTCAGTGAACTATTTAACTACTTAGTACCCAGAAAGTAATGTTCTCCATGCTTATCATGAGGCCCCAAACAAAATTTAATTGTGAAAAAGAAAAGACTAACTTTTTTCTGATTTAAATGCACTTTCTCAACTAAAGAGGAGTGTACATGTACATGTACATTGTACATGAAAAAAAAAAAAAGAAGATGTCTTGAAATTTAGGCCTAGCAGTTATTTCCAACATATTTACATTACTTGTACTTCTAATTCTGAATTTTCTGAAACTTTTACCAATGTATTTTTTTTTTTTTTCCTTCTGTTAATGAGTTGTGAGACTTTATTACTAAGTTACATCTAAAAAGCAATAAGCAGTGGAATCACAATTTGTTAATGTAACCAGATTTAAAAGGGGATGTTTCTAGTATTTCTTGCGTTTTTTTTTAGCATCTTGCACATCAATTGTCAAAACTTTGATATCTGGTTTGTATCACGATCTATTTTGAAGAAAGCACATATTCTCCACATAACAAGTACTTGTACATTGTACATGTGGTACCTTTTATTTTATTGCTCAATCTCTCAAACTGGGGGAACTGTCTGACCAGTCGTTGTAGGGAGGGGGGGGGGGGAGGAATGCAGGAAAAATATTAGAAGAAAAATGGTTGAATAACAGATTTTTATGTTCATGTACATGGATATCCAAGTGTTTGACTATTAAAAGAATGTTAAAAATGGAAACTTCCTGGTTTGCATGTAGGCTGAAATTACACTGTAGGCTTCTGTAGAATTTAAAAGTTAAAGTGAACTGCCCCTCTTACGTATTTGGGATGATGTAGGCCTACATTGTACATGTATGTAGAAAATCTTGTAATGTATTACGCAAGCTTTTATACATGAGATGAGATATTGGTATCGACACTTATGATTGTATTTTGGACAAGGCAACTGCAAATATTGAAGAAAAAACTAAGTTTACCTTCAAGATAAATATGTGTAATGTTTAATACTTTTAATAGGGAAAAAAAATTAAATATTTTGCTTTGTAATTTCAAATTGGTTATACAGATCTGTATTTTTGGACAAGACCCCATAACTATTGAAGAACAGAAGAATTTTGTGTGACATTTATTGAAATAAAGTTCAGTTTGATAATAATAGGATTTTTTTTTTTAAATTTTAAATGTAATCCGGAGGAAGCTATAATTAATCAGCAAAATTCAGGATCTACATGTGTGTGTGTGGTGTAATCAGCATGGAGAGATCTTTACAACACATGTAGTTTTTAGCTTTTTGGTAGGCCCTTTAACTTTTAAAAATTATTATTATTATTATTATTTTGGGGTATTAGTGCTAGATTCATATTTTGAAAAGTATTTGGGCAATTCCACGGTTAGTCACATTACACTTTTAGGTGCCAATTTTGTAACTTGAGGGTACCAGGTTTACAAGAATGAGTCTTTCTCTAAAGTTTATACTTTGATTTAAACCTGACAACCATAGCTTTAAAATAACAATATAAGAAATGTTGCAGGCTTTTTCTTGTGAACGTCACAACAGGTTAAAATTGGTTAGTCGCATTACAAAAAATTGACAAGGAAAAAAATCCACTTTTTACAAAAAAAAATATTTTGCTCAAATTATAATACTTTTGCCAGTTTTTATTCCATGCACCACCTAACCAACATATGACCATGCGTTTTGAACTCGACCCCTTTTGTGTTACACCACCTAAATCTAAAAATCGTGCACCTATCAGGATCAAAGTGTCATAACTTTTGAAATATTTACTCTAACCCTACAAAAGTATACATTTTCTGAAAGTATACAATGTATGTCTTGAGGATTTCAAAAATGCCATCCACTACATGGTAGGGTGAAGTAGTATCATATTTTAATTTTTTTTTGGGGGGGGGGCCATAATTTTTTTTATTGCAGCCCCCAATATTTTTCTCCCTTTGATCCAGGTCTTAATTACTCACCATATTTGAATTGCTCTTGAAATTTCCTTTAAGAAAATATATACATGTAGTTATGGCCGTGTGTTTTGAACTCGCCCCCTTTTGTGTTACATCACCTAAATCTAAAAATTGTGCACCTATCATAATCAAAGTGTCATAACTTTAAAAAGATTAACTCTATCCCTACAAAAGTATACATTTTCGGAAAGGAAATTTCCTGTAGAATTCAGAAATGACATCCACTATGATATAGGGTGAAGTAGTAAAAAAAAATTGAAGAAAATATTTCATTTTTGGGGGCCCTATTTTTTTTCTTTGGAGCCCCCAATATTTTTCCTCCCTTTAGCTTGAGGCTGAATTACTCACCATATTTAGATTGCTCTTGAAATTTCCTTTCAAGAAATATATAGTTATAGGGGGTTTCATCACTTGAATAAAAATTCTTAACCCTAAAATGGCCCGAGGATTTTTGTCAACTTGTGGCTGGGGGAGGGGGGAAGCCCCTCCCCAAGATCTCGGCAATGGTGAGGCCAAAGTTTATAAAAGCTTGTATCTAGTTGGGGCATCTTATAATAAATAAGCCTACAAAGTTTCAGACCTCTATCTCAAATAGTTATTGAGTTATCTGCATTTATGTAATACGTTTCACATACAGCATGAAGTGTTTGGAGTTACTTTGTGTACAATACATAGTCAATGGGGAAAATTGTCATTTTGACCGCGTGTAGCGCGGTGATTTTCGAAACCGCGCATTACTGAATGGCCAAAATTTATGAATATGGTATCAAAAGATGCTTGAGACTATAAGCTATAAAGTCCTAAAAGCTTGCAGCTCAAAAGTAAATATCTGTAAAGTTATCATGGCAAATGTACAGGAGGGTGCGAAATCCCATAGACTTTGTGTGTACCTCTTCCCCCCCTCCTCTTCCCCCCCCCCCCTCAACCACCCTCGCCTTCTCATATTCGGTTGCGTGCAGTGTCGCAAGTTCGTTCAAATTTAAAGCTATGATAGAGCTTGCATTCAGCTTTCAAATAAGACCAATTTCATGGCAATACCCCTCCATTTAGCTGAGATATCATTCATTAAATGATTTTTTTTTTGAAAAGCGTAACAAAATCACCCTTTTTGGGTGGCGAGTTCAAAACACATGGCCTTATAGGAGGATTTCTTCATTTAATAAAAAAAATTCTTAACTGTAAAGGGGCCCAAATATTTTGGTCAAGCAGGGCTGGGGAGGGGGTCGCCCCCTCCTCGAGATTTCGACCATGGTGTGGCCAAAGTTTATAAAAACTAGGATTTTGGTGGGCTATCTTAAGCTCACAAAGTTTCAGACCTCTATCTCAAGTAATTTTTGAGTTATCTGCATTTATGTAATGTCGCTTCACATACAGCAGGAACTGTATTGAGTTACTTTATGTACAATACACAGTCAATGGGGAAATTGTCATTTTAACCACGCACAGCGCGATGATTTTCGAAACTGCACAACTGAGGATTTCAGAAAAGCTCTTAAAATTGGCATTGAGCGTAAGTTATAGAAGTTAGAAGTTATGGAACCAAACATACATGTACCTGAAAACCATGGCAACAAAGTCCAAACTTTGAAACAGGAAAAAAGCAGTATTGGTGTACGCCACATCTTTAAGAGTGGCATTTTTGAATTCCTCTCATTGAGAGCTTTTCAGATAACATTCCAGGGTCTAAGGTTATTAAAATAATTTTGCGCAAGCCTCATTATTCATAATTTTCACAATGGAATATTTCTAGATATATTATCATAGACATGTATTATTTGCCAAAATAAATTCTTAAAACACTCAAAATTATTCAGGTAATAGAAAGAAAACTAACTATTAAAAAATTGATTCTTAAAAGATCAATTTAGAACATAAAAAATGCATCCTCTTGAACCAAACTACATGTATATGTGACGTGAATGTCATCATGATCAAAATGACCATGTCAGGTGTTACATGAAATAAAACAAAACAATAACAGTAAAGTAATTTTTTTTGGCATCAATTATACAATCAAATTTAATTCTACAGTGTACATTTATTTATAAATCACTACCAAGGTGTATCTGCCAGGTTGTACTTTCTTCAAATTTGCCATAATTCTCACCCATTGCCTGCATGATAAAATCACAAAAATTAATTGTTTGTTTGTTAATTGGTGTTATTGTGTTACTAAAGAATTATGATAAATTATGAATATTTTCCTTTCTAAACTCTCTTAAGTCTCAAAAGTAACCTTAACTGAAGTGTTTATTACACATCGCTGAGGAAAAGACACTGTTTGCTCGAGCAATAATGCAGCCAGGTACATTGCTCTTGGGCTTAATGAGTAAAAACTAATTAATAATTAATCTTAATTACACTAGATTTTAGTTGAAGTTAATCTAAACTAAATATCATCATGATGAATTACTTATAAAAATCCACAATTGCATGATCTACAATGTATGGTGACTGCAGTCCATCAATGTGCTTCCAGTAGAATTTGCACATCCTGATCCTCCACATCCTGATCCTCTTCCACCCCACTCATGTTGCTAGTTAACCACTATTTAAGAAAAAATAAACATTATTTTTGAAAACTATTTGGGATGACTGTATTCCTCTTAATACCATAAGCTTTATTTTGACCCAAAATACAACATCATAGCTTGTATATCAGCTGAGAAAATTAAAGGAATGTACCCGAAAGCGTCGCGCAGATGTCACAGATCCACCTATTTACTGGCCCAATTCAAAACGCATGGCCTTATAAACTTGTCGCATGGTGGTTTAGGAGTGTGAGTGTGATCATTGAGAGAATTTTTCTTTTTCAATTTTTGTTTAAATTCTATTGCTAAAAATGACTGGCATGTAGCCAGAATTGCAATCATTTCAGTACCTGTACAATACTTCAAATACAATGTGAAACATGTAATCTGTCAACACTACACCTACGTATGCCCGCACCTCAGCTATACATCCCGCACATCTTCTTCTACTCTTCACTCCTGAAGACGGACAGTCAACCTGTCCGAAACGTCGAGCACTCTCTACTACTACTACAATCCTTCCTTGCATCTCGTCTCCTCAACTGGTTTACAGTCCTTTTCAGGACTAAATCAAGAATAGAATACCTCCAATTCTACTCTCTATCTCGCCTATCAATTTTCTAGTTTTCTGTTACTCTCCATTTCCTCTTCCACTTTCTCAAACAGTCCTTTTCAGAACTAACTACATGGTGAACCGTAAACCTCATCACCGTACATAATTATAATTAGAAACGAGATCATAAAAATTACAAAACATTTTAACAGATCTAGGTAATTTTTAGGAGAAAATAATAAAACAATTATAAAAGTTCTGTACCTCGGAAATTGATTATTTTATATGATACATGTACCAGGAAAGAAAATTATACAAATCTGATGGGTACATGTATTTGAAAGTTCTAATTATATTAGAGTGAAAAGGTGGAAGAATAATTCATCATATATTCATCTGGAGAAAGTAGTTAGGTTCAAGGAACGATAGAACCCTGTATTTGTATGATATCAAGATGTCGTCTGATTGAGTGTGATTGGGGTACGATAAGATAGAAACCTCCTTGTATGACTCATACACTGTGATTCACGCTCAGTCATCATCTAAAGAGGATTTTACTCAAAAGCAAAAGGTGAATTACTTTGCGGTGGAAAGAAAAGAAAGCAGTATCTAACTATCTGGTTTTGATAACAATTTTGCATTATTCCAAACCCTTTGCTACATGTCTGTTATGCTAACATTTTTATGCAAGAATTTTGTATGTACAATGTACATGTATGAACAAATATGGAGTTTGAATTTAATATGTACACATTTATGTAAATGGTAAAAAATATGTTGCTTGAGAGCAGTCATCAAACTGTAACATGTACAATTTTATTTATGTTTTTAAAATTGTTATTGTTGGGTCATACACGTACATTTTGTATAGGTTTATCCTTTTTTTTCTAAGATAAAAAGTATTTTTTTGTCCAAACTCATGCAAGGCTGTTGGTAGGATTTACTGTCGAAATTCAATGAATTAAAGACAACGAATGCACAGTGCATGTACATGTAAATTAGAAAGAGCAAGACCATTGTATTGCATGCAGTGATTTTGCTGTTCAGGAATATAAACAGTTATAATCATTGGAATCTAAATTGGCAACTTAAACGAAACTTGCATGTATAATTCATAGATGTAGAAATCAAAGATGTCTGATTTTATTCTATTAATATCATGAGCAGGATGTAAATTGGTGATTGGTATTTAAATATGTCTGCAATTCTCATCATGCCCTCTTCATTTGAACTTCCTCCTGGATTTAAAATGATTTCATGGCAGGAATTATAAAGGGCTTTATAGGTGAGCGGCGAAATCCCCAAAGAGGCTTATTTCTTGTACTTTAATGCACCCGACTGGATTAAAGCAACAAGATACCTTATTTTAAAGGAAATTTTCTGAATTTTTCGAAAATGAGCATAAAAGTTGCGGCATCTTGTAGCATGACCATGGAAACTAGCTTCGAATAGGCCACGCCCATTTTTATGACAAAATTTATGAATATTAAATTACGGGTCATTCAATTGGCCGATTAAGAATTTTGGACATTTTTGGGGCTTGCCCTATGTTGAAACCACCATAGATATAACTGAAAATTGCTCAATTACAATTTTATAAAAAATTAAAGTAAATAACAAATCAATTTTGTTGCCTAGCAACAGATTTTTGCATCGCAACCATTTTCCCACTTGCTCAAATGTTGAATTTTCCAATTCCAAATGGAATTTCTATGTTTTTAAAGTTGCAAAATCAAACTACTTTATTAAGTTGAAATATGTTGATATTGATTGTAGAGGGATGACACCAAAAAGGAAAATCATATAAAGAATGAATTGCAATGCAAAATTTTGTTAAACATCACCTAACCAAACCCCTGTCATCATGGAAATATGACAAAAACTGCTGTAAATCTGTATGTGTATTCAACTGTATTTAACAAAATTTGTATACACATGGATAAATGGTGCCAAATGAAGGTATATATTTGAAAGAAACCAACCATAAAACCCTTTACCTTAGAAAATACTTCAAATATGACATATTTCTAAGCATCGATGGAAAACAATATGTTGCCTAGCAACCACTTTTTACCCCTAGCAACCATGTCTGTAAATCGTATTTAGAGCTTAAAACCATATAGAACGGGTATATATTGTAATAAACCAAACATAAACACTTTTACCTTAGAAATACTTCAAACATGACATATTTTAAGTATCCATGGTGAACATTATGTTGCCTAGCAACCACATTTGACCTAGCAACCATGTCTGTAAATCGTATTTAGAGCTTAAAACCAGGTTGAACATGGGTTATTTGTTGGGTTTTCTATGAACAAGACTTCCAAAAGACACTTGGAACTGTAATACTTTAATAAAATTCATGGATATTTTTATTCTTGAAGATGCAGAGGAAATGTCCATAGCAACAACAACTTTTACCTAGCAACCTCCCTCTAGATCATGCTTAAAGCTTTTAAGCAGTTTAAACTCAATATTCCGTCAATTTATTTTATCATTTGAATAGTAGGTGGTACCCCATAGTGTGTTCATTTGATTGGAATCATGATGTTTGGTTGTGAGGAATCAAAAGTATTTCCATAGCAACAATCATTCAAACAATAAGACCTACATGTATCCCTAATTTTATATACTTTTGTAGTGTTAGAATTCATATAATGAATTGATTGGAGTTGCAAAATTTTGTTGTTTAAGAATTAGAAATTTTCTGAGCAGTAACACATATATAAATTATCTACACCCTTTAAGCGTTAAAGACCGTTGACGGAGTAAATACAACCTTACATCGATTGACAGCTAGTAGGCTAATAACATAAATACCCCCAAAATAAATTCAATTTTCATAAACAGTATTCATACAAAGGTGATCGATCCTCAACCAGGCCATCCCTCCCAAATACTCGAAAAGTTACCCCTATTTAATGGCCGGTTAATGACGTCGAACAGTTTAAGGGAAGCTACTGCAGGCATGATTGGGTTCGCCTTTAGAAAACACGTTGTATTGCTATGTCAGAACAATAGACCTCATGTGTGCTAGAATTCTATTGTTATGAAATGAAAGGGCAAATTCATTCAGCATTTAGCATTAGCATCCATTAACATTTTTTGACGTCATCAGCCGCCGCATTAAATAGGGGTACTTTTCGAGTACTTGAGAGGATGGCCTGGTGAGGTTCCGATACCTTTATAATGAAATACTTTCTAGATGGAAGATAAAAATGCTTAAATTGGGAATTGTGTATATGAACAAATATTAGCTTTCGTTTATATGTAATTTTGGTTTTCATTTCTCGGTCCGGTCTGGGACTTTAAAACTTGTTATTTTGTGGGCGTCTTTCACATTTTTAATAGTAGGCCTTTAATTTCTGTATGTATAATCTCACTTTTCCAATTTTAATGGAATTACAACATTTTTTATTGAAAATTGACAAAAAACCAATACGAACCAAGGACCTTCTATAGCATCACCTCAAGTCACTGAATTCTTCCTGATTCCTAACCCATAATGCAATATCCTGAGCAGTTTAGTTTATAATGCTGACCCATTTGAATGCATACCACACTTTTTTCTAGTCACTAGATTCACACGCGATAATATGTTACCAATTAACAAAACACATACTTTTCCCCCTCAAAACATTTAGTTCCCCAATATTATTTATATACTGTATTATTGATAGGTATCTCAACGGTATATTTTAAGACTATAGCTATTTACAACACACAGTCAGTGAGAGTGTTGTAGGTTCGCTCTTGCTTTAAAATTAATATTTATACATAGCAACTACATCTCTATATCATAAAGCTTTTACGCAGTTTTAACTTTAAACTGGTTATTCTGTAGGCAACCTTTATTCTCTTAGAAACAGTAGGCTCAAACCCCAAATAGGCCCTACTATTAAAGTGATATTATCACCTCGTATCATATTAAATGATAGGGGTTGCCACTTTTGTTGCTGAAAATTATTAGAAGGAATTTCCATAGCATCAGCTATATTTTACCTAGTGGCAATAAAAAACTATAATATATTTATACTATTCACATAAATTTCGCCCGAAATATGGTCTTAAGTCATGAAGTGGACAATCCTGACTGCGAGTGGTATACATGTAGGTCTACAACTTGCATTCTGCACATGGGATGATTATTATCAAAGGTGATTAATCCTTATTTGAAATCCAAAACTTTAATCACCATTAGGAAAAATCTGGGGTTACATATAATGGTACACAAGTATGCTATCTGATAGAAAGCTACCGATAGAGGTGACGTTAGACAACACTCTCTGATTAGCCGCATAGGACTGAACCTTATTTCAATCCCAAAATATTAGAATATTTCCACTCTCCAGACTGGTCATTTCAACATGATAATGGTCATTAGATCTCATGTAGGATGCTAAATAAAATATAATAAAAGATGGTTCTTGAGGTTATGGTTATGAATAAAAGATGGCTGGCCAAAATGGCAAGTGACCACTGAGACCTCAGCTTCAGTACATGTACAAATTCTGTAGTACGATCCGCAAAGTGTTGTCCAAGCATGACAATATGGAACTGAAGGACTGCGAGTGGTATACATGGAGGTCTACAACTTGCATTCTGCACATGGGGATGATTATTATCAAAGGTGATTAATCCTTATTGAAATCCAAAGACTTTAATCACCATTAGGAAAAATCTGGGGTTACATATAATGGGTACACCAAGTATGCTATCTGATAGAAAGCCACGATAGAGTGACGTTAGACAACACTCTCTGGATTAGCCGCATAGGACTGAACCTTATTCAATCCCAAAATATTAAATAATTCCCTCTTCAGACTGGTCATTTCAACATGATAATGGTCATTAGATCTCATGTTAGGATGCTAATAAAATATAATAAAGATGGTTCTTGAGGTTATGGTTATGAATAAAAGATGGCTGGCCAAAATGGCAAGTGACCACTGAGACCTCAGCTCCAGTACATGTACAAATTCGTAGTAGTATCGACCCGCAAAGTGTTGTCCAAGCATGACAATATGCCATCATTATAAGGGTAGATTTCTAGACATTACTCATCTTGTGTAGGCTCCCCAACCCAGGCTATCCCAATCATTGCATCTGGTTCTGTTAAACTTTGAAGAAAATTTAAAGTCACGTGCTTGACTGGCTTGTACACGTATTTCTCTATCTTTTATGAAGTACTTAAACTCAGTAAAGCTAATCTCAATGTGTGATAATCAGGTTTAGCATAATGCAACGAAGAAGCTACAAACAACTGTATCAGGACATGTTTCCCAGAGGATAAGAGGGTGACTCCTCCCGACAACCCCCTTGGATATACTGGTGACATCTCCCCCTGCTGGACGGCTCCCCGTAGGCCATCTCCGCGGAGACCGGTCCCCGAAGGATATACTCCCCTGGTGCATTAATCCCCAAAATACAGCTCCCTCAGAGGACAACTCCCTCCAGAGACAAATCCTTCCAAGGACAACTCCCAGGAGAAACTCCCCAGAGGACAGGTCCCCCGAAGGAAAACTCCCCTAGAGGATAACCCCCAAAGGACATCTCACCTCACTTTAAATGCTTTAAGACAAAAATTTATTTATGCCAGCCCTTTCTCTTTCCCTTGTAATATACATGTAAATGAATTATCTAAACAGGATAGGGATGGTTTAAGGAGGTTTTACCCCTTTAGCTTACACAGTGATTTGTGCATAGTTGCTAATTATTCAAATGAAATTGTCATCCTTTTGTTCCAATTTGCGACGATCAAAGTACACTGAAGAACATAACAAATCTGTAGCATTTTCTGCACATCATCCTTCATTTCTTAAATTTGCCTCTACTACTCATCATGTTCGAGAGGACATTAACCTTGGATACCATTTACTCAGGTCTGCTTAGAAAAGAGAAAGGGAATTGTACCGTTCCTCTGGGCTGGTCATCAAACAATCTTTCCTGTATTCGGTCACCAATACTGTTAGCATTACATGGGGAAATGTCCCTTTTGGGATTTGTCCATCACGGTATGTTTCTCCAGGAAATTTTTCCTCCGCAAGAGTTGCCAATTGGTGGAACTATCCTCTGGAGGAGTTGTCCATCACGGCAAATGACCTCCAGAGGATTCGTCTTCCAGGGAGACGCCCATCAGGGGACTTGTCCTCCAGAGGAGTGTTTTCCGTGATATTTGTTATCAAAGTATTGCCTCTGGAGGAGTTTCCATAGGGAATTGGTCCTCTGGAGGTGTTGTCCATCAGGGCAATTGTCCTCCAGGGATTGTCTCCCAGGGGAATTGTTCTCAAGAGTTGTTCTCTGTGGTATTTGTCCATCAAGGTATTGTGCTCTGGAGAGTTGTCACATCGGGTATTGTCTCTGGAGTGTTGTCCATCGGGGGAATTGTCCTCCAGGTAGTTGTCAACCGGGGAAACTTTCCTTGGGTGTGTTGTCTTCCGGGGAGTTGTACTTGGGGAGTTGTCCTCTTGGATACTTGTCCTCCAGATTAGATTTATCGGGGTAGTTGTCCTCTGGGAAACCATTCCCCGGAAATATGTCCTCATGGAGTTGTCCTAAGGGAAAGTTGTCAAATGGGATTTGTCTTTTGCCTCGATCATAGTTCGTGCTTGGGCCCTCACGGCGAGAGTCGTTATCTGCTTTTTTTCGCAACGGAGATTTACCCCAAGAGCGACTTTGATAGAGACCAGCTATTGTCTCTATCCTTTACCCCCAAATCTTTGATTCCGGGCCTGTACGATGAGTAGGAAATAAATTTTGACATTACGTACGGTTCCGGCCGGTTCCTTACGTTTTATATGCTTGCCAATCGGAAATATTTTCCAGTAGTCATGCTATAAATGTAGGGGACCAGGATCATAAAAAAAATTGTGAAATCGATATACTATACGTCAACTGGGCCCCGGAAACTGGTTAGTCGGTCGCACATTAAGGGGAAGTTGTCCCTGGGGGAATTTCTAGAACCATCGTCAGGATGGTCCACTTCAGACCAATTATTACAGGCAAATTGTGTGATTTGTGAAATATGTTTGTTGATTGCTGGGTAAATATATTGTGCTATGGAAATTCCTCTAATTCTTAACAACAAAAATTCCATTGAATTTAATATTATAAAAGGTAGAAAATATTACTATAGGAGTATTTAGGGTATGAGCTACTTGTTAGAATGAAAATTACCAACAGAATCGCAGTTCAAACTGCTTAAACTGCTTAAAAGCTAAAAATATTTTTTAATGTTAATTCTTCATCACCAAAATGTTGGATTTCCACTCAAATTATCAAATGAGCCTACTAAATAAACAATAACTGCTTAAGGAATTCAAGCATGATATATGTTCTTGTGAGATTTCTAATCAATTATATTATGAGGTTTTAACATGACAAAAGTATATAATTTGGGGATAGGGCTTACTCTTTAAATAATAAAAGATGCCGGCAAGATAACCGAGTTTATACATGGCATAGAGGTGCGGTTGCTAGGCGAAATGAGGTTGTTGTTGTGAAAATCACTTCGAATTCCTCAATAACAAAACTTCGAGATTCCAATCAAATAAATAATAGTATACATAGGGTAACAACTTCTATTTAAATAATAAAATACACTGACAGAATATTACGTTTAAACTGCTTAAAAGCTTTAAGCATGATCTAGAGGGGTAGTTGCTAGGTAAAAAAGGATGACAATTTCAATCAATTTGATACAATGGATTTGAGTGTTACAGTTGTACCTTTTGGGGTCCTGTTTATGGAAAACCACAACAAAATAACGCAAGTTCAAACTGGTTTAAAGCTTTAAATGTGATTAACAGACATGGTTGCTAGGTAAAATGTGGTTGCTAGGCAACATAATAATCACCATGGATGCATAGAAATGTGTCATGAATTAGTTTTTCGAAGTTTAAGGGATTTATGGTTGGTTCCTTTCAATATATACCAGTACAAACTGGTTTCATGATTTAAATGTGATTTACAGACATGGTTGCTAGGTAAAATGTGGTTGCTAGGCAACATAATAATCACCATGGACGCATAGAAATGTGTCATATATTAGTTTTTCGAAGTTTAAGAAATTTATGGTTGGTTCCTTTCCATATATACCAGTACAAACTGGTTTAATGCTCTAAATAAGATTTATAGATATGGTTGCTAGGTAAAAAGTGGTTGCTAGGCAACATAATGTTCACCATCGATACTTAGAAAGGTAATATTTGAAGTACTTTCTAAGGTAAAGGGTTTTCATGGTTTGTTTCTTTGAATATATACCTTCATTTTGCACCATTTTAACCCTGTGTATACAGAATAGAGTTAAATACAAGTGAATGTACAGATTTACCGTAGATTTGACATATTTTCATGATGACAAGGGTTTGTTTGACAATAATTTGCGTTATAATTCATTGTTTATATGGATTTTTTTTCTTTTGTGTCATCCCAGTACAATCCATATTGACATATTTTTAGCATTAAAACTAAATAAGTTTGATTTTATAACTTTAAAAACATAGAAATTGCATTTGGAATAGGAAATTTCAACATTTGTGCACGCAGGTAAATGGTTGCTATGCAAAAATCTGTTGCTAGGCAACAAAATTGATTTTGAATTTACTTCAATTTTTTATAGAATTGGAATTGAGGAATTTTCAGTTATATCTATATTGGTTTCAACATAGAGCAAGCCCAAAAAATGTCCAAAACTCTTAAACGGCCAAGAGAATGACCCATACTTTAATTTTCATGATTTTTGTCACAAAAATGGGCGTGGTCTATTCAAAGCTAGTTTCCATGGTGATGCTACAAGATGCGGCAATTTTCATACTCATTTTCGAAAAATTCAGAAAATTTCCTTTGAAATAAGGTATCTTGTTGCTTTAATCCAGTCGGGTGCATTAAAGTCTCAAATTTTGGCCTCTTGCCGCTCACCTATTAATATTTGATCCATTTTCCTTCTACAAATTAATTAGCAATCCTGGTAGTCTTCGTTACTGTGTAAACAAAGGTCATGGGTCCAAATTGAATGTACAAAGACAACTCAGGTAAATTTTGAATACATCTTTCACTGGAAATTGTGAATTTGTAAAGGTGTTCCACTTAGATATAAAGGCATTGCGTTAAAATATGGCCAATTTGTATTAAAAAGCACTGTGTCAAAACATTGCCAATTTAAGGATTTGATAGCTTAATTACTTTTATTTCCTGACACCCAAAATGCAAAAAAAACTACAAAATAAAAATATTGTTTGCAGAAATCTAACTTCTCATTTCCCTAATTCATCAAGAACTTCTATTTTGAATGCTGTTAATTATTTATCGAGTTGAACCAAAAAGTGTGCAATCAGTGTGAATGGGTTAAAATAATTTCCTTTTTTATTGGCTTTTCCATTTTTTGGGCCATTCCACGTTACGTAAGATACACTTCAGAGAAAAATACTGACTTAAAAGGTCTGCCCTCCTCTTAATAAACTGCATTGGAAGTTTAAATCCTATCATGGTAGATCCTTGCCATAGACTCTCAAATTTAAGAAACAAAAGTCAGCTCACTGGGCCTGAATAGAAAATATAATGAGCATTTTAGGAGCGTTACGTAAGTTACGTCAGAGAAAATGGAATCCCCAACCTTTTTTGGGAAACTTGAAAACTCTGTGAAGTGCTAAGCTTTCATGACTAAACTTTATCAGAAATCAAGAGGGTAGACATGCAGCTAACATTTTCAGTTGAAATTAGGACAATCCAATCACCCATATTTTTTATATGAGCCCATCATCGCCGTTACGTAAGTTACAGCTGAGCGTTACGTAAGTTACGCTGTCTGAAAAATCAATGAAAAAAATATCTACTATCCAATTGTTTGACCCAATTTATGATTAATTTTGTAGAATGACATCATAGGAAACCAAAACTGAAAATTTTATTGTTTTATCTTCTTTAGTTTTAAAAATATTTGCATCATAAGCAATCAAATTCAAGTGTAGTCCCACATGTACATAATTTTGTGGGAATTTTGTAAATTTCAATAATTTTTTAGCTTCATTTTGGCTATACAATTTCAATGATAATGTACTTGAATTGATATACTTTCATCTTTCTGTAAAGTTTCAGAAAGTTTAACACAATTTTTCACTGAGTACACTGATGTAACTTACTTAATTTGATGTGTAACTTACGTAACGTTACGTAAGTTACACACTTTTGCAGTGGTACTATCCTATGAAGACGTTACTTAAATGTTATGATTTTTCACTATGATATTTAGCATACTACTCTAGCTTTAGAAATGTACCATAATTAAATTCTATTCAAGTAATTTTTTAGTAATAAAACTTTTTGTTGTTTTTGCGTTACGTAAGTTACATCTTAAGATGAGGTTTTTTGTTAACAATTTTTTCGAAAAGTTGCATTTGTCATGGTAAAATATGATATGGATTTGATTAAAATAACTAAATGTTGATGAATAAAAGTTAAAAGAATCAATATTGTAGTCAAATTAATCATACTGTGGTGTTATCAAATTTATCTTTAAATTCAACTTATTTCCCCTCCTTAACAGACTTGATACTCTGAAACACATATTTTTGGTAGCGGTAATAATTATGCGAAATCAGTTTTGGAATATGATTTTGTGGGTATTTATCTAACAAAAAAGCTACATTTGGGCATTCATATGCCAATGGGAACTGGATTATGCAGACAGGTTATGTTATCTCCATTTCCATTAGTGTAAGCATGCCAACTCTAATATTTGTTTAATTATATTCTTTCTGAGAAATATGTGATTGAAACCGAAGAGATCACGTATGAAAAATGCTGAACATTCCAATCAATCAGATCTGCAGGTTGCTCAAAAATAAGCATAGATTAGTTTTGTTTCCTTAAAAAAAAAAAAAAAAAAAAAAAAAAAAAAAAAAAAAAAAAAATGAAAATGGTATTTAAAGACAGCAAATTAAAAAAAAGATGCACATACATGCAAATCAGGATTTAATATAAGTCTTCATGGAAGTGCTTGTACATGTACATGTATGTACCTGTACCATTTTGTTTCTTAATGTGATTATATTTTTTACTCACACAGCATGCATTTTTTCCTATTCATCATGGTAAAATAAGTCCTAGAATTATTGTTTCTTTACTACAAAGTTACATGTCAATTTTGTCTTTTCAGAACCAACCCAAATATACCGCTTTTTAGCTGCAAGGCACAAGATATCAGTAAGTTTGTATTTTTTCCATTTTTATTTAAGAATTCTTTGTAGATAAAAAGTTACTTATGCTCAAAGTCCAATTATGGGTTTTTAATTTGTTGTGATGTTTGTAAAAACCACTGGAAATCATCACAATTTTGTTTGTAGATTTTTGTATGGCTTCTCTTTTGTTTAACTACATTTTAAATAAGTTTTTGCTTTTCTTCTATTCATCCATCATGTTGTGATTACGATTTCTTGTAGGATTTCATGATTATTTTCATTTTCACTTGGCCATAAACATTTTCATGAAATAGTGTCTTGCTACAAGTAAAGTCCATTGAAAAGTACATATACATACATGCACATGTAGCTCTATAAAATAGCCTGCCAGGGGAAGTTCACCCTGGAATTCTATTGTTCTTAAAAAATGAAGAAAAATATTTAAAAAATATTAGTGAAAGTTTGAAGAAAATCGACCAAAAAATAGCGAAGTTATGAATATGTAAAG
>CALNVZ010003430.1:22532086-22630249 GCA_940671915.1 Paracentrotus lividus | reverse complement strand
CCTCACTGGTAGCAATTTTCCTCTTTTTTTGAAATTTCTCTGTCTCATGCCTGACCATACTACAAATCTAATTTCAGCCATTAACAGAGACAGTTCTTTTTCTGATTTTTTCCCCCTTTTTTTAAATCGAACATCTCTGAAAAATAATGAATTGCATGTTTGATATGGACACACAGAATGTCTTCATCAAGTCTATGTGGAACTATATTAAATGTTTTAATACTTTGAATGCAGCTGAGTAAGGGAACAAAGAAGTACACATCGTTTATGGTCTCTGTACAAATAAGAGTCGTGGTTTCGTGCAATTTCAGCAAGTTTTCAGAAGTTAATTTGCTTTTACAGGATCAAATTTGATTTTGATTTTACAGCATTAATTCCAGCCAATTCCTCCTGATTTGCAATTAAAGGTAGACACTTTTAATTATGAAAGTCACATTTTACATATAACTCCAGCATACAATAGTATTATTCTACCTTACTTGACATATTGTAATGTTGCTTGGTGAAACACTTTCAAGTCTTATCTTGATAAGTTGAGAGTATTGCAGAAGAAGGCAATTCGACTTATAACTAATTCTCATTATATACATCCAAGTTGTCCATTATTCCTTCGTCTTAAAATGTTGCCACTAAGTGAGCTTGTGTCATTCAATTGTGTATTGTTTTTGTTCAAACTGCAATCAATTCCTCATGAGTGTACCTTAAAAAATTTATTCCTTCAGAATTCGCAAATTCATAATTATAATACCCGTCAAAGGGGTCTTATTCATCAACCTTTTGCTAGAACAAATGTCACTCTGACCTCCTTTCATATACATGTATCCTGCATTAAAGAATGGAACACATTGCCTGTTGATATAAAAAAATAGTACAACTCTTTCTATGTTTAAAAGGTTATCCAAAACTTACTTTCTTGAAAGGTTATGAATATTTTCTTTCAATTTGTATTCTAATACTGTCTTACATTTATACTGAGGACCTACATGTACTCATCGATGTGAAATGTGTGTATGTGTATTGTGTGCGAGAGTGTGTATTTGTTGGGTGTGTGCATTTGACTGTGTCTGTTTGTAAATAGTTTCTAGCTAGTTTAGCATTTTTGACCTTTTATACTTTCTTTAACTACATTGTACATGTTTATGCAAATATTGATTATATATATATGTGTCTGATATAATGTACATACGTTACACTATGTTAACTTTACCATGTTTTATATTCATGTACTTTTGGTCTATTCTGTAGTTTAGTATCTCATGTATATCATTTTATTATTCACTACGGGGCCCCACTCACAAGCCTAGCTTCTAAAGGGGTCCTAAAACCAAATCATATACATTTGTACGTTGTAATCTAAACTGATGTGTTATTGTACTCACTATATATTTATATATGTATATTAATGTGATTATATTGTGATGATTTTGGTTTTGAATAAATAAACTTGAACTCGAACTTGAAATAATGAACATGACATTTAGATATATTTTTGGTTGTTCAACACATTAAAAAAAAAAACTTGTTGTTCCAAAACATATATGGGCTGTTCCACGGTTACTCACGTTACATTTGGAGACACCTTGACTCATACTTGGAGCTGTAACTCCATTATTATTGATAGGAACTAAACATCTTTTTATCACAACAAAGTACACAGTCTGACTATCCTTTGTATAATAACAAAACTTAAGAAATTGTATTATGCTCCTGGCAAATCTTTAAAATGTGTCGGTTACTCACGTAACATGATTTGGACATGCATAAAATGAGAAGTTGACATAAGTGAAAAGTGTCCTCATACAAGGCTTTTACAAAAGTTGATAATATCCATTTCAAAGAAGTATATTAGGGAGACAAACTTTGTGTATAATTAAAAAAATAAAGAACCCATGGTTTTTACCAACAGTGCAGATAAAGCGGTTACTCACGTAACGGTTACTCACGTAACAATTTGTCCATGTATGGTCAACAACATAAATGTCACTAATATTAAATATCAAATATCCATGACAATCCGAGGGAATCTGGTTAAAACTATTCGCAATCGAAGGGAAAAACATTCACACATAGTACTCATCTCTCGAGGGCCATTCGGCCCGAGAGGAGAATAGTACATGTGATGTTCCTGAGTGCGATAAGTTTTAAACGACAGCTTTTCTGAGAATGAGTCATTGTACTATTTGTTTATAATTCCCTTCCACTAAAATCCATTCCTTTTAATTTTTTTAAATGAACAAATTATATAGTTCTATGATTACCCTTGCATAATCGATCGTCTGTTATGTACGCACGGCTGGTCAGTGGCGCTCCGCCCGAAAAGTTTCCATGGTGGATGCAGTGGAAGAATTCAGGTAAAAAAGCAGACGTAGCCCGCTCGCGTTGACGGTTGCGCACTCGTAGAATAGGAAATAGGGGGGGGAGGGGTCGGAAAAACGTATATGTCCAGTTTTTCCCTAGGGATAAAAATGTACTAATCGTGACGTCATGAAGAAAAAACGAAACTATAATTATATTCTTGAGAACGTTTTTTCTTTTAGGGTTAAACTATCTTCTTTTTTCTCTTGTGTACACTCTCAATCTGCAACAATCTTAAGATAAGGGATATAAATATTTCAATTAAATTTGTGTAGGATTCATACTTCTGTTCTACTATATTGAGTAGATTTCAGACACACGTTATATGCTTAAGGTAACATTCTGAATAAGTTTCTCCTCTCTTTTACTAAATGATCAGTATATTGGTAATGTATTCACGAAACTGTACGAGATCTGGCTTGGGCTGTGTAAATCAAAATAATGTAAAACAAATGCACTTCATTTTTTGCCTCAAGCCCTCAACTAAATTAAAGAACCAGCAATAACTAAAAGTAAAGGCAAACAAAATTGAAATTTACAGTTCAGATGGGCTATATACAGTACAATACTCATTGAGCTTCCCTTATACTCTCATTTTCATTTTATCTTGCATTTTGACTGTACTATACAGCTGATTTAAATGTGTCTGTGAATTTAAAGTGTCCACGTTTATTAGCAATAGACGGTGGATCTAGCTTCTTTGACATCTTCTCTCAAGTAAAAGATGACATCACGTGGGTTGGGCCATTTCCAGTACTTCCCAGCCCCTCCATAAAGACACCCTTGATAGTCATCTCTTTTGGCCAACAGCAATGACCTCTCCAGGATACATTTTCCCGTCATACTCCACTGCATACCAGTCTCCAATGGAAGGGTTCTCTATGCCTCCTCTGACTCTGGTTGAGCTTGACTACTACATCTGCAGAAACATGAATGTTGAGATACCCCCTGTTTTTGACGACTGGATACAATGCATGCTTGCGATACCTCGAATGGGCCGTGCGGCTTCAAATATGCTATCAAGATGAAGCAAAGCATTTCTTGCCTTGATCTGAGCTGAGTCAGGACTGTCACTGTTACAACCCCTTCATGTCCTAAACTGCAGCAGCAAACGTGGCAGCATCGCACACAATTGCTTTCTGGCCTTCACTTTTCCCCCAACATGAGTTTCACAGATCCACCAATCCCGTCGACCGGTCCTTTGCCATGGGATGTGAAAAAAAGTTCCACTGAATCTCAATTGTGCTTGCATTGCAGTGTGTCCAGTGATGCAGCATGTATCTGTTCTTGAACTGTGATGCTGGTCCATCTGACCAGAGGGAGACCTTCTTCATATGATCTGGCAAGCCATCCAGCACCTTGTCAAGATAGGCAATCACAGTTTCCTTTCCATGGGTAAGATTGTCTGATGCGATGACATGGGAGTGCTGAGATCCAGAGTGCCACGCTGCCACTGTAAAAAGGCTAACCTGCCTTTGATTCCAGTGGGCACTCTGGATCTCATCTTGATTGACACAGGTGTAATTTTCGCTGAAATCAACCTGAATGAGGGCCTCTTGGATCAGTGTTGTTGGTCGCTCTTTCCTTGCATGTCTGGTACTCGGATGCCTGGTGACGCTTTATGTATGTATGTCCAAGGAACTGGGGCACCAAACTGCAGATGTAATCGACGAGGTCATGTGTGGTGCCCTCCTCACAAACTTTCATCAGTCGGTTGTCATCTGCAGTTTTCCAAAACATACCACTGGCATCGGCAGTGTCATAGTTCATGTATTCTTCTGAATCCAGCACCATCCTTGCACGAATTGCAGTCATTCATCCAGCATGCCCGCTCAGGTTTACTACACAAAAATCCTCTGGTAGCTCATGCGAGTACGAGGGACATTGGTGATGCTTTGTGTAGAGCGTTAATTGCCATGATAAAGTTCTCGTGATATCTGCATAAGCAAACATTGTGGGGAAGCTTGCTTGAAAGTTGGACATGCTTGGGACGAAGTTCAGCAAATTTACTCTTTCCCACTTTCACATCTGGGTACTCCTTACAGAAAAGAGCATGCGTTTCCAAAATGATGATGTCAGGTGCCTAGCTTGTATTTTCTTCTTCTTTCCTTTGCCCTCTCTGACAGTAATAACATCTCTCTTTCCTGGAGCTTGTCGACTGATGTCATCCCGCTCAAAAAATTTTGAACGAGATCTACAGTCCTTTGGTTTAGGAGCAGAGAATCATATCTTTATTCGGTTTTTCTATTGGAGACATGGGGGTTGATGCATCACATTCAGTGTCGTAGAGATTACGGCATATAGCTTTTCTTCTGTTTGGTGTTTGAGGAAGAATTTTCCTAACCCCAGCTGTAGCCTTTGCATAGGCCTGAGCACTCCTAAATGGTGATCTTTTTCCTGTTCTTGAGTGGATGCCTGTTCTTTCTTTTCCTTGTTGTGTTTTCTCCATTCTGCCACCCGCTTTCTCTCAGATTCCCTTCTTTCCTTTTCCACACGTTCTCTCACAGCCCTTGGAAGATTTGTTTCAGCGGCTTTCCTTGCAGCTCTAGATTTCCGGACCTCCTCTCTGTGCTTCTGTTTATATTCCTCATATCGTCCAGTAGCTTTGAGTTTTGTTCTGAAGCGTCGTTGCTTCTGCACATTCGTAAGAGGGATGATTACCCAAATGAGAATCACAAAAAGTACGAGCTATCACTGTATCACAAAAATAGGATGCCGATACATGTACATCAACACTGGTAAATGAAAAGAAGAAAAAAAAACAAAACGGAGAAGCTAGTGTATTATGGTTTATTGTACATTTAGGTTTCTTTAGTTGACCTTATT
Source organism: Paracentrotus lividus (assembly GCA_940671915.1). NCBI lineage: Eukaryota > Metazoa > Echinodermata > Echinoidea > Camarodonta > Echinidae > Paracentrotus > Paracentrotus lividus. Next base: position 22,625,068 of record CALNVZ010003430.1, on the reverse strand, counting down.
TCTATTCACATTTGGTATTTATTTCAACTTGTTTAGCCTCATTTCCTATTGACTTTCACCTTTCTTCTCTATCTTTCCTTTCCTATTCAGATGTCTTCATTCATTTCATCCCAAATCTGATTCTTTAATTCAACATTCTTATTACATAATCATCTCATCTTATTCATCTTCATTATCTTATCTCTTATTGGTTATTCTTGTGAATTGGCTTCTTACATTTTAGTTGGGTTAGTCTATTTTCTTTAGTTGATTGGTTATCTATGAGTTCATTTGAATATTGTTATGTTTCCTTAGTTACTATCTTTTATTGGGCCAGGAAGGCCAGCCTATAAATACTGATGTAACTTGTTAATAAAGAGACAGTCAAGACACAGTCAACATACATTGTACCAGAGATCACTTGTCTTCAGTTACATTCTTTGGATAAGGGTACCAGAATTTCTTGAATGAAATTTATCGGTAAAAGAATGAAATCTATCAATAAAGCAGGTGTGGGCAAAGATAAAAGGATATGGATGGAATGGAGTTTTGCTAGAGGGCAAACACAGAGACAAAAGAATATAGCCAGGAGTAGTCACATCCATAGATTTGGAGATGCCCATTTGTCCTACCTACCTCTAAACCTGGCATACCCAGCTGTCCTTTATCTCGTTCACCGTCTTTGGAAACTGATCCTGACCATGGCTTTTCTTCTTCACCTCTCTGCTTTTTGATGGCACAGTGGTATACATGTAATCCACTCTAATAAGGGCATTCATTGTATTGTTCAAACACTCTTTATAGTTTAGTTTATCTAAATTTTGAGGTACTAATGCACCCTCGCATTGTGAATACTAATATTTGATTTTGTGTGATTGTATGACCACTGATATTTGATAAAAAAGAGTCACATCAAATAAGTGTACCCTCATTCTTTTAATTAACCAAAAATAACTTCACAACCCACCATGAGACCTAAAACTTGACATCCCACAGAAAATGTGACCTAACTTCATAATTTTACTGGTTACTCACTTACATGATGGTTACTCACATTACACGGTTACTCACGTAACAGTTTTTCTTCATCATTTTTTTGAAATGGGTATTTTTCTATGATTTTGATAGTCATCACCGTGTCAAAGATTGTTTGAAGGAAGAGAATTTAAAATCCCACCAATTAACTGTGAAGAATTTTTCTCTCAGAAAACAAAGTCAGTTTTTTGGTTACTCACGTAACATCATCTAAGCGGGTTACAATATTATTTTTTTAATGAGTACTACAAATTTACTTTAAAAGCTGTTGTGTATTTTAAGTGATTTGACTCTTCTAAACTCAGAAATATATAAAGTGGTATGATGTTGCAATAACAAATAGGTAATAAGGGATATTTAATTTTTCACTATTTTTCTTGTATTTTGGTACAGAATGGAAGAATACAACTTTCGACCATTTTTTCCAAAGTATACATATGAAAATGAACTTTTTCTTTTTGGTTCCTGAAACTATCATGTATGAAGGACTAAAAGTATTTAAAAATTGAAGAAAATTTTGAATTTGAATTTTTAAGCTCATGTCCACCAACCTATGGAATGGCCCATATATATTTTTTAGTTGCACGTTGACCATTGGTGACCTCTAAGCACATTTCGAAATGTTTACTCACTACATTTACAAAGTACATATTTGCATGGTTAGTTTATACATCTAACTGAATGAAAAAAGGAAACGGAAAGAAAAAGAAAAGAAAAAAATAGTTTTTTGTGAGTATAATGGAAATGACAGGAAATGTCATTTGTGCCATGTCTGATAGGTGTCAGCTTTCTCATTAGCTATTCCAGAAAATACATTTATTGTAAATATGTCCTCTGGGGAGGCTATCAAAAGTCCAATGTGTCTCATAAACTGAAAAAAAAAATGTTCTGAACAGTATGTTTTGTTTAAAAATGTTTGAAGAACACAAGTTGCTGTAACATTGGATGCTTTTTTTTGTTACAGCCTGTATTTTTGAGACGTACATTAACTTATATGTTGAAGAAAAAGCCAGCAAAGAAAGGATTCACAGTGGATAGTCTGTTAGAGATGAAGGAAAATAAGATGAAAACAGGAAAACAAGTACCAAGGTACGTACATTGAAGTGGGTGGCCTTCGCTTTGGAAAAACTTGGTACGATGAGAGCTTCAATGGCTTTTTACTTTCGAAATGCCTGTTACATGTACCATGTATGCACCACATTGAAGTGCATGTTTTTTTAAAACAAAGGGTGCTTTTGATGTCTAGTGAAATGTACAACTATTAAGATGCTTCTGTCCTGTCACAACTACATACTATGTAACTGTTATTGAAGGAGATGTCTTAGTTTAAAGAATCATGGAAAGTGGTTCAGTAAACATTGAATTTGTAGTTGAAATCGAGAATGATATTTTAATTACTTTGTAATTTTTGCTGACATTATTTACAAGAAATTGAAGATAATTAAGAAGACCTTTTTGGTGGTTTGTTTGCAATTCGGTGATGCCCTTATTTAACATATTCCACTTTCATTTTGAGCATATTATTATTATTATTTTTTTTTTATTATTATTATTTTTTTTTGGGAGGCGGGGAATGGCGGGGGAGGGGGAACATACTGTGTACATGTACTATACAATGTACTGTGCACCTGTTGATGTTGAGTTCTGCACACAGTAAGCCACTGACTATCAGGTTATATAATTTTTTTATGCCCTTTGTATTTCCTTTATACAGCCACAGTGGAAAGTACCTGAAATTAACATTCAATCATTTAAAATGGAATGGTGAGTATCCTCTCTTGACTTTCATTGAAATGTTAAAGCTTCTAACAATTTATTGATTAAAAATATACTTGAAATAAAACTGTGTGTGCTCAATAGAGTGTGTATCTTTCAGGACTTATGAGCTGAAAAAACATTTGTATGTACCAAACTTGATAAAAAAAATATTTATGAATCAAAACAATGGAGCCACTTGTGCATATATGCAACTTTTTGTACACCAAAGGTTTAATTTTATATGTATATGATGTAGGTTCAAACTAATAGAAACTTAAATGTTGTTATTCTATTTTTGATTTTTTACAGCACTGTCAATGGTAATATGAATGTTTGCCAATCATATAATGAATTGATTGTGGACACTTGTTTTTGTTGTATGTACCAGGTAGATGAAAGAATCTTATTTTTTCTTTTACATTTAACAGGAGAAACTTCACTAGCGGAGGACAATAAAGCAACAGTTGAACTGATTCTACTCAAAGTATGCCATAAAAGAAGAAAGGTAAAGTTAGGAGCAAACGATGTTTATCTTTAAACATTTAGCATTATGAATAGGGCATGCCCAACGCAACATGATCATTCCAGGAATCATACTGAAAAATTATGTCTGAATTTATAAGAAAATATTTTGCTTTTCTAATTTTATTCATTAGACTCTTCTTTTTAAAAAAATTTTTTTTCAGTATCATTTTTGTTTAGATGATGACTAAAAAAATAATGCATTAAATCTTTCCAAATTTTCAGCAATGATAGATCGTTGTAAAATCTGAGCACTAACTTATTTTCGTTACCACAATGTGACGTCATCAAGATGCCATTTTGCAATTCTAGCATATCGCTAATATCTCTCTGAAAAATAATCATTGCAATTTCAATTTTCTTGACATGACACTTCAATTAATTGGGCAAATTTTTGCCAGTATTGTGTGCGCGTACGCACCCTTGAAGGTATTATGTTCGTGCAAAAATTTAAAATGTTCAAAATCACCTTTTGGCCAATTTAGAATACACGTTTAAGGTCATTCTAAGCATTTCAAGAAAAAATGTGCATGCACAAATGCTGCATCAAATTACTGATTTTATGCTTTTAAAATAATTTCCATAAAATTTACAACAATTTGACACCATATGCATTATGTTTAGACCATTAACCCTAACTTACCTGGGCTATTTCGTGAGCTTAAAGTCCTGGGGGGGGGGGCCATTATGGCCCCCCCCTAAGATCTCGGCCGTGGATCGCGCGATCGCGACGAAAATTTGCATGAAGGTAGAGAATGACATAATCTACGCGGTTGTATAGGTAAATTACACGAAATTCATATATTTTATTTTATATGAATTAATTATGCTAATTTATTCATGAAATCATACTTTTTGCTCTAATTCACTAAATAAAGCTCATAGAAAGCTGATTTTGGGGGAAAATATTCTTTATGTCATTCCTAAGAATTGTACACGAAAAAAATTCCTGTACCAAAATCGATTTCTTATGTATTTTATTGTTTTTTAAATTTCTTATGTATTTCTTTGTTTTTTGACGTTTTTATTTTTATTGTTTTTTCGACACAATTCATCCGTGACATTATTTCGGCCATAAATAGCATCAAATTAAATGACTCTTGTCAATAAAATTAAAAATAATCACTCATTTATGAATTCTAGCTGAAAACACATTTTGTATTGACTTTGTACATGAAATCACGTTTTTGAGCCATTTTTGGTCTGACGAAAATTTTTGAAAATCGTGTAACGTCGTAACGGTATACCCAATTTTCGCGAAAATAGTTTAAAAGATGCGCAAGACTTGAAAGTAAAAAGTCAGCGAGTGACGCGATCAAAAAATTTCGCACTGCGGATTTATCGCGAAAAATGTCGAGGGGGGGGGGCCATAATGGCCCCCCCCCCCCCAGGTAAGTTAGGGTTAATAACGGAATGAGTGTCCGTTGAAATTAGAACTACGCACGTACAAATTTTTCCAATTTTGTCAAAATATACCATTTTTGGCCAAAAATATGTCTACACAAAATCATTAATACCTCTTCAGGATGAACGGCTACCTCCAATTTTCTTTTCCTAGTTGGATTGAGTATTTTGTTAATGTGATTTCATATCTCATTTCTTACTCGGCGTCAATAGGTTTTATTATTGCCTCTCTTGCAGGATATCTTTCTACCTATTATGAAGGTATCCCTTGGTCAGTGTGATATACCTATAAATCCCACTGCTGCCACCGCTATGACCTCGTCCTCTCTGATACATGTATAAGGTTTCTTGTTGCTTCTGTTATAAGATAATATCCTTTGGTCAATAGGTTTTATTATTGCCTCTCTTTCAGGATATCTGTCTACCCATTATGAAGGTATCCCTTGGTCAGTGTGATATACCTATAAATCCCACTGCTGCCACCGCTATGACCTCATCCTCTCTGATACATGTATAAGGTTTCTTGTTGCTTCTGTTATAAGATAATATCCTTTGGTCAATAGGTTTGTTATTGCCTCTCTTTCAGGATATCTGTCTACCTATTATGAAGGTATCCCTTGGTCAGTGTGATATACCTATAAATCCCACCGCTGCCATCGCTATGACCTCCTCTCCGGAATCTAAAGAGCTGACGATACCAAGCAGCTACTTCAGCCATTCCAATGGCCATAGTGTACGCTCTTACAGACTCCTGCTTCAGGTCTCCTGTCCCACAGTGCCTGGCTTGCCCAATGGAAGCCTATGCAATGGAGATATAGACGATTCAGATTCAGGTAAGAAACAGTGAAGATATTCCGAAAGCCAATTGTTGAGTCCTGGTATTGAGACATTGTTATGAGAGAGAGAAAAAATCATTTAAAATCATTTAAAAACAGCTGATAAAATGCACCAGGAAATTTGAATTCTTTGTCATGAATGTAAAAAAATGAATTTTTTTTTTTGCACTCCTTATACAGTGCCTTCTTCTATTATGCCCTCCACTTCTAATTCATGTAAATGTAAGAGCCTTGAATGAAGATTTATTCTTCATTTTATGAAATAGTACATGTTTCTCTAATCAAAACACCATGATAATTTTTTTTCCTTCAAATTTATGTCATGAAGATGGACAACAATCCAAGAGGAGAAAAGTGATGACAAGATTAAAAGACAAGGATACGAGCACAGCACCCCCATCCCCACCCTCCCACGAAGATGAGCACATGGCCATGTTCACGTCAGAGCTGGTCGTGGTTGATAAACAGAACAGATGTCAGCTTCTGGATGGCAGCTATGAACTCACATTACAAGAGAGCCAGACAAGGAGCAAGTATCAAACTGCATCATGGGAAACAATCTCGGAGGGCAAGGTAAGTCCAGTCTAGGCCAAAGGTCATGGTAAATTAGAGTCAGATAGTTAGATTAAATAGAGTCAACCTTGCCCAAGTCAAATATGTCGGTATTGAAGAAGTAGTTTTGAATATGAAAGGTTAAAAACAATTAGCATTATAGAAGATGACTTGAACAGACCTTTGACCTGAGCAATTTTGAGACCTGCGTGGGTTCGACTCGGGGAAGGTTGAATGTATATTGCTTAAAATCTTTGATTTGTTGGAATTAATTGACCTTGTCTGTAAAAAATGATGACATTTTTGCATCCTATTTTCAATTTTGCTGAAATCTTATTTACATCTACAAATTTATTGCTGGCTGTGTTGGGATTCAATGCCTAATAATGGTTAAAATATGAGACCAAGTTATTTAGTGTTGCGTACATAATACAGTCCACTCCTTTTACAACGACGTGACATATCCAAGACCAAGCATTTTATTTTTTTCCATTGCTAAACAAGATCTCAATTTGTCAGTGCTCGTTATAACGGGAGTAGACTGTACTCAGTGCATGCATTCAGATTGTAATAAGTTATCATCTCTACTGTTACAGTCGATAGGTTCATTTGAGGTGCCAGACCTTACTGCCCTACTTTGGCAAAAGGAAGCAAGTGGCAAAAGTGACATTTCCTGTAAATGAGCAAAATGTTTCCATCATTTACACTGATGTCAATGTAATCTCCGAATGTCTTAACTTAAGTATTTCAAAGATGGATAAACTTTGAGACATGAAATTTGGACAGCGAAAAGATGGCACCAAATGAAATATGGATACATTGAAAACTCAAATTTGATTAGTATGTCACTTGCTTCCATTTGCCAAAGTAGGGCAGCTTAGTCCAAGGCTCAACTTCAATCTGGAGTGGAAAACCACAACGGACGGGGATTTGTTTTGATTTCATAGACGTCGTAAAAAAAAAAAAATATGGTGGCAAAGGTGGGATATGAATGATTGCAGTTCACTCTCATTAGAACAAGTTACTCAGGACCAAATTTACCTATATAGGTTCTATAGCCTCGCATTAGATGTACATGGTGGCAGCGGTGGGATATCAAATTCAGTGCTTGTTGTAGCGGGAGTAGACTGTACTCAATGCATGCATTCAGATTGTAATAAGTTATCATCTCTACTGTTGCAGTCGATAGGTCCTTTCGAGGTACCAGATCTTAGTCCAAGGCTTAACTTCAATCTGGAGTGGAACACCACAATGGAAGGGGATTCTCCGGAGACTACGATCGGGTCACCGGAGAGGTCAAGTCGGTCAGCTGTCAATCATACCTCATCATCAGACCATTCCACAACCATCACCACCACCAGTGCACCTGATGTAGCCAATCACAGTGCCTTCATCAATGGACAAGAAACAGGTAATTGGGGAACCGACATATGCCGAGTCGACAATTGCTCCGGCAACAATTGCTCTGGGCTTTATTTCACATAAGGTGTAGAGTTAGGGTTGTGATAAGGTTTTATGTCACATGTAGGTATAGTGTCTTGTCCAGGGTTGAAGTAGGCCATACCGACGGCAAGAAGTAATTTTTGCCGGAGCTAATTAATGTCTCCCCAGGGAATTCTCTCCTTAAAACTTTCAAAATGAAAATCAAAAAGGGGTTGTTTGGTTGGCTGGTGGACTTGAGTTTAAACAGGCATGCATCAATATGATTATCCATGTCTCTAAGCATTGTATTATTGTAGAAATGTTGTAAAGGTCGTTGGGTCGGTCCCCAGCACGGCACTTGTGTCCTTGTGCAAGGTATTTTATGTACAATTGGTACTACCCACCCAGGTGGAAATAATGCTAAAGTGATTCCTTTGGAATTGGACAGGTGTCAGAAAGATTTACAAGCATCCAATGTCCAGAGTAATAAAACTGTAAAGCAAAATAGAGGTACATGTAACATTTTTTCATTTTAGGCACTTTTTAAAAAGCAACTATTACTGTTAATGTTATTATTAAGCACTTTAAAAACAAACATTGTTATCGTGTAAACCAAAAGATAAGCAAAAGATAATTATACAAACCCTTTTTGTCTCGCCTGAACGAAGTTCGGCAGAGACGTAGTAATCACTTTTTCTGTTGGTCTGTTAGTCTGTTAGTCTGTTGGTCTGTTAGTCTGTTACGAAAATGTTAAAGTTTTTAGTTTTTGTTTAAGTTGCTCTCATTTCTTTATTTCTGCATCATTTGTGTTCACACTTAGTACAAATGATACTTGGGTAATACCAAATATGTGTTGGTAAAGATGATGGGGTCAAAGGTCATCTAGGGGTCAAAAGGTCAAATGATATGAAGCCATCTGTTACAAAAATGTTATTGTTTAACTTGCTTCATTTCTTTATTTCTCCATCAATTGTGTTCACACTTTGTACAAATGATTCTTGGGTAATACCACATGTGTGTTGATGAGGATGATGGGATCAAATGTCATGTAGGGGTCAAAAGGTCAACTTAAAGTCCACTTTTTAAAAACTTTCACTCATTTTTTTGAAGCAGTTTTGTTCACCCCTGGTATAAATTATCCTTAGTTAATACCACTCGAAAGGTCATATTGCTTGTTTTATTGATAGCAAAATCAGGCGAGACTCGTGGTTCGCGAACCATCTTGCTTTTTTCGCAAATGATTCACTGGCCATTCTGGTCATTATGGCCCAGATATTATGTTCAAAACTTACACAATTCCTTCTCTTCACAGTACTAGACAAATCCACAACATCTCCTGCTCGTCGGATCCACCCATCATCATCGAACATAGGCTCGCCGTCCAGGTCACCTGCTGCTGCTTCCAAACCCGCCGACGTCGAGACGGTGGTCGAACATGTCTTCTATCAGTTCCTGTATAATAACAACACTAGACAGCAAACTGAGGCCCGGGATAACCTACGCTGCCCTTGGTGTGCTCTCAACTGTGAACGGCTGTACTCCCTGCTCAAACATCTTTCCACTTGTCATAGCAGATTCAATTTCACTTATGTGGTCAGTTTATATTCTAATGGTACTGATATTTTAATCGAAACACATTCTATTTTGAAAGAACACATCACATGATTTGAGAATTAATACTGAGCTTTTAAAGTATAACGAGGCAATTGGATTGGTCCCAAGCACCCGGTTATAATGGATTATGCTGTACTGGTTTCAGTTATATTAATGATTATACAAATAATTTAATGTTTGACTTTCATGTTGCTTATGTTCTTTAACCAGTCCTTCAATTAAATTTATTCATCTTTTTCTTTGTTTCTTGCAGCCTCATCATAAGAATGCGAGGATAGACGTTGCAATCAATGAACACTACGATGGTTCTTACTCTGGAAATCCTCAGAATCTCATTACATCACATATGGGATATGCATTCCAGAGGAATGGTCCTTGTAGAAGAACACCTGTTACCCAGATTCTTGTTATGAAGTAAGTATTTACCTTCAAAGTTCTTTAATTCTAACCCTAATCCTAACCCAATCTCATGACATCACACATGGGATATGCTTTCCAGAGGAATGGACCATGTAGAAGAATGCCTGTTACTCAGATTCTTGTTGTGATGTAAGTATTTACCTCCAAAGTGCTAATGTGAGTATTTGAAAGTGGAGATCACTAATGATATGGAGATCTTCTTATTGGCAATGAGACAAAGAGGTGTGATGCCATGCACAAACAACTTCCCCATTACTTCGGTACATATTTCACTTACATTGTTTCAATCTGTAAATCAGGTATTTATATGGTAGGATATGTAATATAATTTTCACAAAATTTGTCATGAACAAAGAGTCATCATTAGAATGAAGAAAAGGAGATGTTTTGGGTTTTTGTTTGGTCCATCAAAGGAAAGCAATTTAACATGTTGTGTAATTCACTGACAGCTAGAATAAATCCCAAATAGGATAAAATCAATCTTATGCTCAATATCATAAGAGCGATATTGCTTTTGGGCACCGATTCACTTAGCTATTTGGGATCAATTTAAGAATTAATATCCCTTTTCATTTGAACTCTGTGTCAATTGTTTTTAATATTTTACCACATATTTTCATTTCAGGCCACTGAGACAGAAGGAGAATTTGCAGGAGTTTCAAGAAGGTGAAAAAGCAGACTACCTCACACAAAGACCATACATCTCAGGACATAATCGGTATGAACTTTGACCTTATTTGCCTGATTTCATGATGTAATAACACTGGTTTATCCAAATAAGATCTTTTGCTGTAAGTTAAACAATGATACTTTCAACCAGCATTCTCTCAGAAGTAGATTCAGCATCCAAAATCAATATTAGTTAGAATGCATAAAATATATAAAACTGTCAAATTGTTTATCTGAGTTTGAACAAACAAGGAAATTGATCAGATGTAATATTGAAAATGGGATTCCATCATATTCTTTGAGCTTTTTTTTCAAATTGTTGATCTATTAAAACCATTTTCCCCACAAATTGTGATTGTCTATCTGCTTCTCTCTTGACATAGAGATGCCTCAGGTGCCAAAGCCTCTTGATTTCGTATGTCACGTCAGATTCTGACAAGCCTCCATCAATTGATTGTTTGATCAGAAATAATTTTCTTATAAAATTTGTTTTGATGTATTTCAGAACTTATTTCCACACTCATTCGCTGCAACCAGTCAGACCTCAGGAAATGGACGAGGATAGTGAAGATGAAATCGATCCTGATTGGATAAAAGAGAGAACAAGAATGGTATGATCACTACACATTACGGAGGGGTGTTTCAAAGTTGTGCATGACTAGTTGTACTTAAATTAAGCATCACCTCAATGGCCAGATAATGCTCAGAGGATGAGTGTTATTGAGAAATCTATCAATGAGATTTGGCATTAAATAAAGGATGCACTTGGAATTGAAGTGCAACTCAAAGTCATGCATAACATCTTTGTGTATGGAACTCCCCCAGTCTTCTTTACTTGTTTAAACACAACAATGGAGGCATTTCTGTTATTTCTGCTATCTATCATTTCAATTTATCACTTCATCTATCTATCTTTTCTTGTATCCATAACTTCTATTGCAAGGTGCACAAGGAAGAAAAAGGTGAAATAAATACAAGCACAATACCATGTGTCAATGAAAATGAAAATGTAAAGTTTTCAACTCGGACTTGAAACTTTCTAAGGATGTTAGAATTGTCAAATCCTTTTGTACATGTACATGTTTTTTGTACACCCGTATAGGGACTTAATTATCAACCTCAAATTGGCAATCACTATTTTTAATCTTTTTGTACAGCCTTCGATAAAATTACAATGTTTTTAATGGACGTACTTTAGAGGAAAATGTTAGAATTCATCCCCAAAATGCCCAAATTGCTGTCTTTCTACAGAATACTTTTGCTTGATATACTTACATGTATTACTCAGTCTTACCCCAGTCTACTTAATTGTTTAGAGCAAGTGCCATGAGCGCCCATCATAGGCGGATACCGGCGCTATACAAGAAGCCATCATCATCATCATCATCATCAAAAGTGATTGTTAATTAGAATCAGATTCTGTTCATCTACAGGTACTTTCAAGGACTAAGTAATAAATTAGTTGGATTTCGTTAGAATTTATTTTGTTTATGTTTTCTCCATTATCAGATGATTGATGAGTTTACAGATGTCAATGAAGGTGAAAAGGAACTGATGAAGTTATGGAATAGTCACTGTATGAAACACAAGTAAGTATAAATTTGTTTGAACATTCTGTGTCAACTCATATACTTTGTTCTATTTAAGAATGTTGCAGTACTGATTGCTCGTTTCTTGTTCTGTTGTTGTGGATACTTCTCTAATTCACAATTTGTTTTCTAATCTAATGTGCAGTGACCAGTACTTTTTCCTACATTTTATTTTTGTGTATTTTTGTGTTTTGTGTATGGGATGAACCATTTTCACTATTCAAATATTTCAAATATTTAGCTACTCTAAAATTATATTTCATTACAACTAGCATATTTTTTTTCGAAGATGGGATCTTATGGAGGTGCCACTAATTTTATTTCACAGAAATGGTAGTCATGTCGTCTTAAAATGCATATGAAACTAATGTGTCGCTGATCTAGTAGGTGCATTAATTGTCCAACAATTGTTCACGTGTCAACTGATGATGCCATCCGATTAAAACAAAATACATACACAGGAGCTCCAAGTGGTATAACTGTGGTAAGCTTTAAGAGAATTGAGGCTGGATATTCCTGTTCATGATGGCAAATAAAAAAGACCTTATAAATAAAAAATATGCTGATCAATGCCATTTATCTTTACTCTCTTTGTCATTTCTCGTTGTCCCTCCATAGCTTCATCGCTGACTCTCAGATCCCCTGGGCGTGCTCCGTCTTCATTGACGTCTACGGTGAAGACATCCTCCGGGAGAACCTCACCCAGAACTTTCTCCTCCATCTCATCAACCTCTACGACTTCAGCCTTCTCCATCCTCAACTCATCCCGCGCTTCATGCATCAGCTCCTCAAATCAGGCCAACAACGTCCAGTCATAAAGGATGCGATCAACCAAGAGTTGGAGGAGGAGGAGGGGAGTAACCAAGGCAACGAGATTGAGGAGGATGGAGACATAGGACCTCCCATTCTCTACCCTCAGGAGAAGCTCACTGTGGAGCAGGATGATGAGGTCGCTATGGTGATTAACGGGGAAGAGGAGACGAGTACGGACGGGACGTTGATGGAAGAAAGCTCATTGGACAGAAACCTTGACCAGAAACCGGAGCTTGTCATAGCGACTGCCATAGCAATGACGGAAAATGCATGTGACTCTTCTAGTCCTAAGCTTGAAAAGACTGTTCCGGATGCTGTTTGAAGACATGTCTAATGGAACTATGTAGATGAATGGAAGTCCAAGTTTTATACATGTAATTCTGAATTCAATTGAGCACCTTGATTTCAAAAGTGTTTTGAATCAACCTGGGTAATATTCTTTCAACATTTGAGAGCAGCGAGAAGAAACCACAATGTGGCTTGAGGCGATAAACTCTTAGAAAGAGACCTGTTAATGTTAAAGGAACAATGGTTTTTCAATGCCAGTGAAATCAGTAAAGCTGTTAGGCACTTATGTCGATCAAGCCTAATTGTAGATTTGCTGCTCTCCACCCTGGTGAAGTAAATGTCTACCAGGTTGAAGAAGGATTGCTGAGTGTATGAAGAGCTCACTACAGAAACTCTGTTCAAGCTTCGGGAAGGACGAAAAAATTGTTACACACTGGCAACTACGTGCGTGTAACAACCATGCAGTTAATTCTGCATTTTATCATGTTACCTTTTCCATTGATCGATAATTATGCAATTTTTATTAAATTTATGGATTGTAATTGAAGAGTTATACCATGAACATGTACTGATAGTTGAAACGTGATATTACTAGAGAGGCTAAAACCATTTCAGAGATAATACAAGTCTTGTGATATACATGTATGTTTCCTCTACAATGGCTAAAATATTATGTTATAAATTTGGATTTATTACTTATGAATATTTTAGTGATTACCTGAATTTTATCCCCCAAAATGTTGATTTTTGCCAAAATTTGAGAAACAAAGATTTAACAGCCCAGTGATGATATTTGCCTTGTCATCTTAGCTAAACTTACAAAAGAAGTCACAATAAAATAAATTCCAGCCAAGGCAAAAAATAATGATGAAATCCTTCTTGGTTTTAACATGACAATCTGTATACATACATGTATGAATGCAAACTGCAATGAAGATTTCGGATTTCACACAATTTTGATACAAAATCTTTTTTGCCCTTTCTCATTAATTTAGGACACAATATAAATGTACTGCAAAAATATGTGTTTTGTGTACTTTATAGCATTCTATAATAAAAGATCATAGACCACGTCATTAAAGAGGACACATGAAATGCTAGATGTATGAGTTAACTGGGGAAAAATTGTACTTCCTCAATTTTTACACGATGACCAAATCTAACCGACCACATACCTGCAACGGTACATGTTGGTCCTGCTGCATTTTGACCATAATTTACAATAGAAGGCCTATGTTTTTGATAAATATCAATCTGATCTACCTTCAATGGTCCCGTATTTACAAAGGTGTCCTAAGTTAAGACAAAGCTTAAATCTGTGGTTTAATTATGGCTAGTATATTGTTAAACGATCCCGAAAAGTAGATGTTCGAATGATCAGAACATTTGTTACTGAAACTATTGAAAACTGCATGGGAATAATAAGTACAAAACTTTTCCCCAACCATTTAAGCACTATTCCAGAATCCAGTAAACGTGTAAGGAACATGCAACGTAGACAGATTTTGTCGCAATTTGCTAGTTGAACCATAGATTTAAGCTATGGCTTAACTAAGGACACGTTTGTGAATACGGGCCAATACTCCTTACTGTTCCTGCTGCATTTTGAAGATAAAAGAGAGCTTTACATTTCTCATCCATGACACAGAATCTTCCGATTTGGGAAAAATCACCCTTATTGCCCATCCCTCCTTCACCGCCAATCATTTTATAACTATTCCCAGGCGAGTTTTCGATTTTGTGAAATTTGCAATGTGGTGAGTTTGATTGTGCGTTCTATGACGCTATTGGACTTCAAGTGCTCTGTCAAGATGTGTCGCATCGCAACATGTAAAAATCTAAAGCTAATTATTCATGACGCGAAATAAGGAGAGAAGAGTCTGTGTTGTGCTATGTTGTGAAATCTAAGGCTCTCTAATGTACAAGAGAAGGCCTCTGTTTTTTATACATATTAATCTACCTCTTCTATGTACTGCTTTGAAAGTATGTCTTCTTATTACAATCTACTCCCATTACAATGAGGTGCTCAGTTCCAAGCAAATTACCTCATGACGAGATTTCATTATACTGAACACATGGACACATAGGACATAATTTTTATGAGCGTATATTTATAATAAGGAATGGGGAAGTTACCTCATTATTACAAGGTTCTAGGACAATTACCCCCTGGACAGCTACCCCCTGGACATCTACCCTCTAACTCTACACCTAACCCTTACCCTATTTCTGAGGGGTGGGGATAATTGTCCTGGGGGGTGTTTCACAAAGAGTAAATTAGACTTAAAAATCACACTCAAGTCCCTAGTTGCGTGCGGTATATTACGCATCACCTCGTTGGTCAGATCATGCCAAGGGGATGCGCGCCATTGAGAAGTCGATCAATTAAATTACACGTTATGATGCAGGATGCGCATAGAAGTTAAGTGGGACTTTAAGTCTACTAACTCTTTGTGAAACACCCCCCTGATAGGTTATAACAAAGTCTCTTACCGGTGCTCGTAGAGTTCATGATTACAAGATTTTAACTTACCATAATTGAATTTACTTTTGAGAAACTATCAATCATGAAAGTATTCAATTCTAAAATTTGTAACACATAGTCCAAAATTGTCTCTAATACATGGACATCATCTTCAGTTCATAGAAAGTGTGTAAATTCTAATATTTGTCTTTATAACACAGAATTTTAAGGCATTTTTAAGGACGAATACTTTGCTTGAGATCAGAATCAAATGTCTGCTAAAGGCATAGAATCGTGAGGTTGCGTGGAGATAAATCTGTATTTACTAGTACATTGAAAAGGTACGATTGCGTACTACTAACATGGAGACCACACTGGAATGCTTCACTATTTGGGATTATCGCTGTATGTGGCCCTCTGTGCCTGGCTCATGGCTCATTTATATGCATTGTATGGTTTGCTTGAGGCACTCCAGTTTGTCCAGACAGATTATGAAGATCCAAACTCCCTCTTGGTGAAACAGCATAGAAACACACAGATTCTACCAATCTCCAACGATTCTGTGCCTTCAAAGGTGACGAGTCTTGTATACAGATTCATTATAAAACTGTATGGTCTCTAATTGGCTTTCTACAAAATGGTGATTTCATATTTCTTGCTGGTGTTAGTGTTTATCTTGGTCTGACACCGAAAATGAAATGGAATAAAATTTTTGAGGTTTTCTGGTCACTGGCATTTTATTTTGTTTATAATTTCGTCTGTTGAGTTGAGCTCAGCAACCATTGTTACATTTCATAAAATACCGCAACAAGTCAGCACTTCACGAAACGCTGTTTATTCTTTGTGGAGAACAGTTTCAATGCCATTTGCTCCAGCTCCCTGGTGTTGCTATATCGGTATCAGCTCTCAAAATCAGAGTGGCAGTGTCAGAACTTGAATTCAGCAGATTTTCCATCTGCTACACTAACTCCAGCATAAACACCAAATGTAGAGGCGTCGGAACCCTGCGCGGAAGGAAAGGATTGGAGGGGCAAGCCATTGTGTGTTAACAATGGCTTGCCCCTCCAATGCTTTGTATTCCCAGAGCGTTCCGACACCTCTGACCAAATATGGAAGCCCCCAATGTATCTATACCATTGAAGTAAAATTTGTATATAAAATAATGTATGCAAGAAGTTAATGAAAAAGGTTTATTGTAAAAACAATGGTATTATAATGTTCATTCTTGTGAATGAAATGATCGTTGGTATGTTGTTATATACCATTCTTCAATTGATTATGGGATTACATCTGGTTGATCTTTTTGTATTGCCTTTTTCAATTATGTACATTTGCTGTAAATTCTTGCATTGATAACTATGCACTGGATTCAGATTAAAATGTGCAAACTGTTTTGACAAAATAAAAACACATGTTTGTTTTTGCCATGTGTCAAATCAAGTCCACTATAAGCTACCTGTATGCAGAAGTAGGAATCGTAAAGTAAGAAGTAGAAGGAGTATGGTAGTGTAAGTTAAGTAGTAGAAGTACAATGGTACAGGTAGAGCCGTAGAGTGAGAAAGGTATTAGAAGTAGGGCGGTAAAGTGAGAAGGGTGGAAAGTACAATTAGAATGGTAGAGTGAGAAAGGTAGTAGAAGTAGGATGGTAGATCAAGAAAAGTAGTAGAAGTCGGATGGTGGAGTGATAAAGGTAGTAGAAGTAGGATGGTAGAGTAAGTTAGGCCGTAGATGTTATGTAGGATGGTAGAGTGGGAAAGGTTGAAGTTGGATGGTATAATAAGAAAGGTAGAAGTAGGATGGTAGTGAGAGAGAAATGTAGTAGAAGAATGGTAGAGTGAGAAAGAAGTAGAATTAGGATGGCAGAGCGAGAAAGGTAGTAGAAACACATAGGTCATATTCCCAATTAACTCATTTGAACATTTAAATTAATTGAATGGTCAGACACCACAACTCCACCATCAAATCAGCTTTCTACATGCACTTTCCGGTACATTTAATTTCACCTTAAATATCATAATCCCTGTAAGTTTGTACATGTAGGCCTACTTGCATTCTAGACTACACACCAAATAGATTGGAACTACTGAATATAAAACTCACTGTAATAACAAACAAAGACACAATCTTGTAAAAACATAGTTGCTGAAATTCTTAATTTTATTGCATCAAGGTGAACATGTAACTGTATAATAATAATACATGCAAGTAGAAATAGTATTATACACTAACTACCTCAAAACCGAGGCTAATTTATACATCTCGATAGGCTTGTACTTGTACACAGTTCATTTACTGGAACCAAGGAGTGTGTTTGAAGCTCCTTACTGAAACCCTCAAAAAGTAAGATCCATACTACTGAGCTACAATATGTATTTCACCACCAGAAAAGGGCAGGTTTTTGAAGAACTTCAATTGCTTTCAAAGTCAAACTTTCAAAGTCAAGCGAGACCGCTAGACAGAAATTCCTTTTATTTCCCACAGCTCCTGAATTGAGAAAGAAAATAAAGAGAGGTTAGAAGAGAAATGAGATATTCAAATAGGTCATCTTGGCTACTATTGTCATTGTTATTTCTTTTGTATGTATCTTAGAACTTGAAATATTACAGTACAGTCCTGGACTTGCATTATAATGAGCACAGTTAAACCAAGATTTAGGAAAGTGAGGCAATTCTCTCTGTGCCAACTCGAAAAATTAAGATAAAACCTGTTTCAAAAGATTCATAATTTTACCCAATGGACTGAGTGAGAATGATGAAGAAATTGAGGTGTCTCTCTATCTAACTTCTTACCAAAATGAATTTGAACAAAGAGTGAAAAGAGGTAATTTTCCTTGTCCCAGATCTTTGTATTCTTTTGTTTCTTTATTCTGATAAAACAAGATTCCTCATATAACAATTAAGGCAACTTCTGTGGTCCCAAAGACCTCTTTATAACAAGTTTCCACTGTATATTTTACATATTTTTCCCAAATGGACAGAGTGAGGATAATGTAGAAAGTGTGGTATCTCTGTATCTAATTTCTTACCAAATGGACTGAGTGAGGATAGTGCAGATAGTGAGGTATCTCTGTATCTAACTTCTTTACCAGAAAGGTTGCAGTGGCTTCCAGTCTGTTCAACCATTCTCTGAAATGATCATACTCTTTACATGTAACCTCTAGGTCAGATATGGTGAAATTTAACCTGAATGAAATAAGCATAGAAAAGAAAATAATCAACTTGCAATCAGTTACAAAAATATTCTCACATCTGCTGCGCCATGTAACATAAATGATATGATCGATTCTTACGATTGATGTCAATCGTAAGTCTGTGGTAAACTGTGTACGAACAGTTACAACCAATCGTAAGATTTATCGTCGGGCTTATCCCTTTTATGTTACAGGGCACTGGCCTCTAAAGTCCAAGTCCTTCCTTTCATAATATCTGGAGGTTGTCATACGGTAAGAGGGGAGGCGGAGGAAGCAGGCTTTGCCTTAGAATTAGATTGCGTGCCTTTGGCACTTCCAGTAGAAATTTTGACGTTCCGTTCCGACATTTTGCCAAAAAAACACAGAGATAAAAATCCTTAGAAGGATGATAGAAGATGATGTACACGATGAATAGTCATCAAAAGCACTTATAATGCAAAATTCTTTGAAGAAAACGTAGAAAAGAAGCAAAAAATTCTGCCTAATAAAATTATGATCTCGTCCAAAATGGCGCTACTAACGAATTAAAGTCAAGATCTCGCGCGCTTACTAGCGGGCTCTCTCATGTGACGTACCGGGTAATATCTAAACGTCATTACGTCATAAAATATGAGGTTTTGTTATAACAAGGCACATCTCCAGGTCCTAATGTCAAACATGAGCACATATGTATGTGCGCATTATGATACTGTGTTGCTATGTATTCAGAAATAGCAAGATAGGTACTTGGTCAAGTCCTGAGTGCCTCATTATAATGGGAGTGGACTGTATAGAATATATGCAACCATATCCATGCAAATAAAAGTTCAAAATTAAAAATTGGAAGGTTAAACTTCATCTTTTGACAAACCTCTTTTCAGTAGCGATGAAGCAAGTCTTCGGCTTTCCAGTTTTCATCAAATCTTGAAGTTTTTTGAAAAAGGCATCAGTCAGATCATTGTGGTAGATAACTGTAAATAAACCAGATATGGTACAAAGATGGAAGAGGTAAAAATAGTAATTTAAAGTACTTTGGGTTGAGTATAAACATCTTCTGAACATCAGTATATTAATTAAGATTTTCAAGTCATTAAAGCATGGGAAGTTTGACTTTCAGATTTTCTATTGAAACCTCAATATGATCCATGATAAAATATGTCATATATCTTATTTACTACAATAGTAGAATTGTATCCTATATCAAAGATGACATAAATCAAATGGCATTAATTAGTATCATCATGATAACTACATTAGGATTATTCAAAAGCATATCGCTTATCGTGAGGTTTCAACTTAAAAACTATTTCTTCCTAAATCTGACTTTTTTTGTTGGAATTTGATCATTATTGGTATTACCATCGGCTGCTATAAGAACATCTACATCATCCAAGTACTGTAAGTCCTTTTGTTTCCAAGAGAATGGAACAGACGCATCTGTGACAGTGTATACGATAATAAAGTATAAAAACTTTAGATAGAAATAATACAAATGTGTTTTTGAAAATCATAAACATTAGCAGCCCCAAAAATAATTTATTAGAATGACTAACATTAGGTCCGTGTACATTTAATTGGCAATAGACAGAGAATTTACAATTAAAGTGCTGGTGTGATTTACCAATAAAATAATTTTTCAGTTTACAGTTTGGAATTAAATGGCTTTTATTTCTAATAATCCAGCTCCAATAAATCCCTTCAAAAATTTTGCATCAAACTTCATTTATAGAAAAAAAAAGAGAGAAATAAAGACAGAATTAATCTATTGGGAACTACACACAGCTATGATACATGTCAACTTTCTTTGGACTAGTATGCACTGCATTTACAATAATTTCGAATCAATTTGAAATGATTTTTGGCCAGGTATGACTCACATTGTAAAACTAATTTTGACTTTATAATGACATATCATATATCAAATCTATATCTTTACCTGTTTCAAGAGCTGAACTAGCCCAGTCTAAATCTCTCACAATGATATGTCCATCAAGTTCTGCCTCTTCATACCCTCTATTATATATATGCCGGTTGGCTCTGATATTTCTCCCACACATTTCTAGCACATCTTTTCCAATATCTGCAGGAAACATATGAGAAAAAAAACAAGAATATATGATAAAATATTATCTTTATAAACACTAATCTAGACCTATATTTTCTTAATTTCTCTACCTAAAAGGAAACACTTCAACAAGTCAAACTTTCTTCTGAAGTGGTCATATTTGAATCACTTATATACAGGTTGTTATATACCTTCATGGCACAACATCATTTGTAAGAAATACTTAGAACTGCAGTAATCGCGGCAGAGTCATTATGTATCACACCTTCTTTTTTTTTTCAACAGATACATGTAGATTTACTTATTTATTCAACAGCAACAGCAGATTTATAACATGTAATGATAATTGAAAATTCATATCTTGTATTTTCTAAAAGAACACCACACTTTAGTACACGTCTGCAATTTACAATCCTCAGTGAAGTATGAAAGTAGAATGAACAATACCAATTTATCAAAACACAAGAATTATTGATCAAATTGGAGCATAAACTCACCAGTACAGATGACAAATCTTGCAGTGGTTGCCATGGCAATGCTAGCTAATCCTGTACCTCCTCCAAGCTCTAGCACGGTAGCTTTACCAAATCTTTGATGATTGTGTAAGATGAAATTACAAAGTAAAAGACAACCCATCCACACCTGTTTAATTAATCAAAGAAAGTAAACTTACTTGTCTCAGCTCTGACTTGACTTCATAGACTAATTACCTCAATATAATTTGACTCAACAACAACGTTGACTACTCCAGAACTGTTCAGATCACATGTATTTATCAATGTGTGAAAAAATTAAAACCAAGAAAGTGATTATGTTAACTTGCATAGTTACCTGTAAACCAACATCTTGTAGACTGGTTTGCATCGCATGAGCTGTTAAATGAAAATAAAAATATATTATCAAGACAAACACAAAACAGGCAATCTCAGGTATTAAGAAATGTATAGCAGTATTAAAAATACAATACATTTTGTTTATCAACCTTATGTTGAAAAACATTGTACAGTGAAGGCCTACATAAATTTCAGAACAAGTTATTCCTATCAAATATATCACCTACACACCAAAGGACAACAAAAACAGATATGAAAGAGAGAAAAAAATATAAAACAAGTAACCTGCCAACCAAATAAAAAAAAAATTTCATTATCTAATTAAGGATTAAAATAAAAATTGTTTTTACTTATTGTAATGACATCTGATTGATTTGATGCTTCTTTCCTGGTTAATAACAGATCTCCATCTTCATCGGTCATCAAGTCCATCTTATTGCCATGATTATTGGTCTCTCTGGCTTTCAAACCTTCTTGGTTTCTCCTCTGGGTTTGAGCAGTATGAGGGTGGCGATTCAATACAAATCTTGTAAATGATCCTGGGGTAATTTCAAATGATATCATAGATGTGAAATTAGAAATCAGATGTAGATCTATTTATAAAATCATATTTAGACTGAGGATCCCATCTTCTCTGATCATGATTATCCTTCTTCTGAGAGGAATGATGGACGATTAGGGAGGAGAGCGAGAGCCAAAGAAGTCGGAGAGATCTTCGGTCTAGATGTTTATATGAACATATTCATAAATTATCAATTTATCAAAGTATGTCTATAATCCCATCATACATAATTGTTTATTCCTTATCAATCAATGGAATGGTATTTCAATCATAGGCAAAAAGAATTAATAGAATAGTATTTTGAAATATCGTAAGGATTTACCAATAAATTCAATGGGCCCGGAAATTGGGCCAGTTGGTAGTTGAATCAATTTTAGATCAAAGTTTTCACATCATATTGAAATTTAATGGCTTAATTTCCCATGTACTTCTAGCTATGTCATGATTGATAGGCCTACCACTCACCAGAAAATATTTTGTTTTAAATATACCTTTATGTTATGACAACTTACTTCTATGTCCGCTTCCTTCTGCAATGCAAGTTGAAGGAATGGTTGTCAAATGTACATCAGATAGCACCGTTTCTTCTTTCAAGTCGGTTGCCATATTTTCTCCTAGACCTAGTAGTACTAGTAGGCTACTGAGCTGAACTATATACTGGCGTATTTAGGGGATTTCCCCTCACCGGCGCGCGCTCTCATATCACATGTGCTTCTGTTTATGTTCCGGTTCGAAGGTGACTTCAATGGTAAAACTGAGCCGTGCCGTGGGCGAGGCGACGCAACTTATTCTTTTAGTTTACAAACTACACATCAAAATTTATTGACACTGGGTTATTGCCACGCTTTGGAATTTCTCAGATGTTTCCTTCGGAATATCCATCAATGTGCTTGCGACTAACAGCCCGAACTGCACTTGAATTCTACATTGAAAATTGAGCTCCCTGTTGACTGTGCTGACGTGTGTTTTGTGACGTGTCAATCGGGAACAGCAGGTGATCGGCAGCCAGAGCGGGCCCGTCGACAGTTCAGCAATTTACTTAGGTAGTGACTCATGAGAGCGAGACAATGGATGGAATTAAAGTTCTTGAAGAAAAACTGAGGGAATCAGCCAGTATCGGCGATAAAGATGGTATCGAGGAATGCCTGACCCAAGGAGCAGATGTCAATTCACAAAATCATATGAATGGATGGTAAGATTTTTGGGGTTTTTTTAACAGTAAGAGGAAGATTGATCGAGCATGTTTGTCATTGTCAATTGACTTTAACCCGTTGACGACGAAATTGTTTGGCCTGATGTCATTACCCCCGACACAAGATTAAAAAAGAGACGACCCTGTCCGCGCATGCGGGCTCTGGTTAAATGCGTAGCCCGTTCGCACGCTGGTAACAGATCTTGGAAGTGAAGCTTGATTTTTTTTAATATACCGTATACATGTATATATTTTTTTCCATAATATTTTTGGTGTTCTTAGTTCTCAATTGCCCCTTATCACTACATGATTGAATATTCTACAATCCTATGTCAAACTCAATATTACGACATAGAAAATATAATAATATTGTAAACAAGAAAAGAATTTCTCCAGTTTGTAAACTGAGTATCTTGTCTTGGCCTGAAAGAAAATGTTTTACACCTTAATGAGTCTGGAACAAAGTGAACAAAGGGTTGCTTTTTTTTAGTGTTATCCCTATTTAAAGATCTCTTTGAATTTTCTTATACCATGACCTAAGATGAACCAATGTGTTTTAGTTACAAAAGAAACAAAAATGAATGTCCTTTGGTTGCCGACTTGATTCTTGAACACACTCTCTATTTACTCTTTTCTTTTCATTTCTTACAAACTTTAAACTAAGCTGTATATCTTTTTCTTTTGAGGTACTAATTGGGGGTTAAATATTGTTAGTCATTTAGCTTATATATCGACTCGTTCTATAATTTCAAAGAATAGTTTTCTTCTCAGCTAAGCCACTGGAAGCGCTGGCTAATTACAGCCACCGATCGATACTTCTTTATATTTTCAGATACATCCGGGTTTTTGTGTGTGCGCGCCCATGTTAGAAAATCGCTCACACCTTGCGCACATCCATTGAATTGTCATGGGCTAACAATAATAGTAGTACAAAGGAGGATCAGTGAAACCGAAAAAGCTAAATATTGCCGATGGTCACTTATATACACTGGTTGACGCAATTCTTCCGGAGTGCCTGAGAAATATATCTATTTAAAAAGCTTATCTATTAATATATCAAATAGTTAAGACATGTTTTTCACTAAAACATGTCGCTCATTTTATAAATTAACTACTGTATATAGAAAAAATGCAACAAAGGTAGTCCAAAAGGTAAATTTTAGGGGGTGTTTGGTGATAAAGATGTGGCCATTAGGGAACCGAGTATACCCGGTTCCCGTCCATGAGTGTGTTAGATGGGACCCGGGTATACCCGGTTCCCGCTCTCAACGGGTTAATCTTTAACTTAAAACGTTTTTAAAAAGTTAATTCCGGCCTTCAGGCTCCAGTGAGAAGGAGACCGGAATCTCTGTATTATCAAGGGAGATTGAAGGCAGAGATTCCTGGTCTAAGATTTTAGACTTAGTCACGTCAGATGAGTGAATAATGGCAGTTAAATTTGGGATTACAATGATTTGTTATTTAAATCATGTTATTTTGATGACATGTCATGTCATATGTGTTACTAGTAATGTTAACTTGATGTAGTCTACACTGTGTCTCTTGATTTTTTTTTCCTTCATTTTTCATGCATGGTACAGGCGCGGGTCCAAGATATCCCAATTGAATATACATTTGATGATTCGTCAGGCCCAATTGTCTGGGGACAATAGCAGCTCTATTGTGCTTGGGCCGAAACATTGTATTACATGTCGCCAGGCTGTGTCCGCTACTGTGGTACTAGAAAATTTTGATCTCGGTTTTTTATGTTCTTCATTCTGTCTCTCAAATCCTAATTATAATATACACTGAAATTTCTCCTTTTATCTTTAGGACTGCACTTCATTGGGCTGTCAAACGAGGCCATCCTACTATCATACAGTATCTCATGGGGCGAGGAGCAGACCCATCGCTAGGCAACCACAAGGGGGAACTCCCAGTTCAAATGACAAACAATGATGAGGTGAAGAAGCTGATTGGCGATACATCAGGCAAGGGTAAGAGGCTATACCAAACAACTTTCCAATTCAAGGAAAGGACCATAAATGAGACTGCAGATGGGAGAAAGAGCCCTAATCTATGTTTTTCAAACACCAAAGTTCAGCATTACGAGAATAATTCATTTGCTTACTGTAAGAGGTTGTTTCTAATCTATTTTTCATTTGTTATGATGTTAAATGGTTACCATTTTTAGATTAAGGACCATTAGATTGTGTACAGATTTTTGTGTCAGTTTCAACTTTGTATTTTGCATACAGTACGTTGTCTATAGAAATTGATAACTACAATTTAGATTCTATCAGTTTTTATTCTCTAAAAATATATGAAGGATATCGGAAAAAATATAAAAGCTTTGTACATCACTGTTTTTATAAGAATAAGAGATCTTTAATTAAATCTTGTTACAATGTAAATATAAAATAATAACCCCAAAACATAAAACTAGCATGCATTACCGTGAGTGTGTTAAAATATTTACTTATTTAATAGGTTCAATAAGTATCCTTTGAACTGTCCGTTTGGTCTTGATTGTACAGTTTGACGTCATTCCTACAGCCATCATTTAGCTGGCCTAGCCTCTTTTATCAAACGGCCATGGACTTTGGCAAGATTCCCTTTCTAGATTCCCCTTTTATTATAAATGCCTCCTATTTCTCCTGTTTTTCATAGTATTTTCATCTCCTTACACTCAGAGAGACATTATGCTCATTTACGATCATCCACCCAATAAATCCTTCCCCTCATGGCAATGAAATCCTCCCCCTATAAATATTAATAGAAATGCAATTTGGTTGTCCCAGTACATGAGCTATGCATTACTCTGAAAACCGGCCATATCACTTCAATGGATGGGTGCTGGTCTCAACTTCGCTGGATAAACGAAATCAGAATGTACCACTGTGAATAACAAAATATTAAATATATTTTTTTTTTGGTGCATCTTTACAGCACCCTCTGTAAACCTGAAGAAGGAGGCCCTTCCCATCACACCTAATTACCTTCAGAACCCGCCTTTCCCACATGGAAGATCAAGAGGTCAAAGGTCAAGTGGTTACCATGGAAACACAAATGGCCTTCCACAAGTTCCTCAGCCGATAGCGAGCAGTAGTAATGGTAAGTGTGCATTATCACCATGATGCTGTGACAATCATGAGCTTTGTGCCCAATAACCGAAGATGGAATTTGTTTTGAGAATAAAATACTAATATTGTATTCCTGTTTTTGTCATCTAGATTATAGAAATGAATTTAAAAGATGAACAATGAACAATATTGTTCTCTCTTTAATGTATGCAGAGCTCGTACTGAAAGTGAGAGAAGCTGAATCGGCCGAGCGTGACTTCATCGAGGTCGAGCTTTCGAGGAGCGCCCTCACATTTGACAACCTGGTCGAACTGTGCTGCGAGGAACTCCAGGTGGAGCCCTCCGACGTGACGAAGATCAGGAAACTACCAAACACCATCGTGCGGAAGGATAAGGATGTGATGAGGTTACAGGAATACCAGGAGCTAGAGTTGGTAACAAAAAAGAAGCCACCGTTTGGAGCTAAACCGTATACAGTGCCTATGCAGAATCTTCTCTATTGAAATGTGTCATTTGTATTCTGAAATAGTACAGTTTGCTCCCATTGTAACAAACATGAATACAATACGGTTCACTCCCGTTATATTGAGTTATTCGGGACTAAGCCAATTACTGTTTGAAAAGAAATCATTCTATAGATACTGAACATACAGACACATAGAGACATGTGCATGTGTTTGAAATTTGGGATTGGGAGAACTGCCGTGTTATAACGAATCTTATTGGCCCAAATTCACGAAGGTGGATTCTGCAAAATCCACGGATCTTTGGATTATATAGATTTTGTGTAATAATTACGCTTAAGTTTAGCGCGTACTGTGAGAAAGGTCCAATATGAATGCATGATTTTGTTACAGAGCACTAAATATACGCTTGTTGCTATGGTTAAGTCTGCTGTTTATTCAAATTAATGTAAATAAACCATTGACTCAACAGTGGACTCATTAATTCAAAACAGTGGGCTTATTATGTCAAAACCATAGCAACTGGCGTAAATCTAGCACGTTATGACAAAATCGCGCATTCATATTGGACCTTTTTCAATGTTCAATTATTTCAAAAAATCTACATAATCCATGGTTTCAGTCCACGGTTTTGAAACCACCTTTGTGAATTCGGGCAAATGTTTTTGTCATTGTTATAATGAGAGTGGACTGTTCTGTGCCCTGTAACACACAAAGTTACAATCAATTACAAATCGATAGCAACCAATCAGAATCCTTGTTGCACAGACTTCTTGCATTAAAGTCTCACAGAGAACCAATCATATTGATTGTTTCAAATTTGCAATGGATTACATAACTCTTTGTGTTACATGGCACTGAAATGATATGCACAGTCAAGTCCCATTATTACATGGATACATAAGTTTGTTTTAATAATTTTGTAATAATAATTGTAAAGCGCTTAGAGATGAAATTGTTTCATTAGGCGCTACATTATTATTAACCAGGCAAATATCCTGATTTCGAACATGGACAAACATGGAGATTTTGTCATAACCAAGTGAATGACTTGGTCCACCTCATTATAATGAGAGTGGACTGTGTCTTCTTCTAATTTGCAAAGTCGCATACTGTAAAGCTCATCTCAAATCAAGATACAGATATAAATTTTGTTGATATTTCATTGTCAAGTGTTGGACGTTTATGAACTTTTTATTTAAAAAAGCCTTTTAAACATGCTTATATGATATGCAAATCAAGCACTCTTTTATTTGGCAAGGTCTGAGATAATATCTTATGAGCTGTTTTTTAATTTTTGTACTGCATGCTCTCTTTTGTGATAATTGGTAAAATAAAAAAAAAATTGAAAAATGAATCATGTAGACTGTACTTGAAGCATACATGAAGATGTATGAATTTTTTTTTTTTTTGTTGAACATTTGAAATAAGTTGGAAGGTAAATGTTATCTTTTGTTGTTGCCAAAATGGGTTGTTATAAGATTTTTTTTCTCTTCTTGATCATAAAATGACTGTCTGAAAACGTGACAGACAAAAGTATCAAATTGATGGCGATCTTTATTGCAGTGAATCATATTTTTTTTGTACCATGACGAACGCAGTACGTTTGAAGACAGTATACCCCCTTCTTGCAACTCTATTAGTTCTCTTTTCCAAGTGTGACCAGGGACGTGAGAGGAGACCCTGGTGTGACAAACACCTCAGCCAGATATCTATCTAAAAAACATCTGTTTCTTGACCTCGGTCCAAACAGTGGTCACCCAAGGTCACAGCTGGGTGCCAACATTGTTTACATTAAACGATCAAAATGTCTGTATCGCTACATTTTTATTAGTTTTTTATTCTTGTACTTTCCTTATTCCGAGGTCGATTTTCTTCGTTTGAAATTGAAAACGAATTAACATTTGATTTCTAAATATAATATGCCTGTGAAAACTTGAAATATATCAAATACAATCACTTTATTTTGAAGGGCCTACTCATAGGCAGAGCTACTATTACGTAACATCCCAGCTGTTGTTTATCTTTTACCCCTGGCTCAACGCTCAAGCTGGCCTGTGGAGTTGCAAAGTTTGATAACAGGGATTATCTGGCCATGCAGGGCCAATAGTGATTGGAAATAGTTTCAAACGAGGATTTTTTATAAGGGGGTCCGACACCTGAGCTCAGCTCTCGAACTGGGGGTAGGCTTGCAAACGAGGGATTGACGTAATGACTTCATTTAATTTTACTTGTCATTATGATACTTTGGAGCTTTGTCTTATTTCTCGGACAAAATAACATACAATCTTGGGGTGATAATTGTGCGTCATGAATACAAGCTAACTTTCTCTAATCAGATATAGAAAGGTATCAGTGCAATGTTGAAGTGTCTTCCTTTCCTTTCTAATTCAAAGTCTTGGCATACTTGAATGAGCATGGCTTACTTTACTTGCACACTTATGCATTGTATGACAAACTATTAATAAAGTAAAACCCCTTTTTTTATTGGTTTCAATTAAGGGCGATTCACTGGTACGGTTACAATAAGGTGCGTTTTATCTTGATTGAAGTAACATTTTAAGGTAATTTTAAAAATGAAAACTTAGCTCTCAGTGTACAGGATGTACGTGTACAATGTATGTACAAATAGTCTTGTTAGAAACTTTTTATACTCATTATGTACTGTTTTATATCATTATGGTTAAATGATCAAATAGATACAGTATAATTATGTTAAATTGAAAAGCTTGGGACCAAGCCAGTTACCTTGTTATATCCAAAATCTTGTATAGCCTGGATCACTTAGCTATTGTTCTACCAAAGTTGGTAGTGAACTGCATTGTACAAAAATGAGTAAAATGGCTGCTCTCTACTTCACACATACATAATGTGCAAATCAACCCTTTGAACCCTGAATTATTTGCACATTTTTGTGAAATCCAGTGTACAACACTGGCGTAAATCCCGGGGGGGGGGGGGGGGGGGGGATGGGGGATACTCCCCCCAGATTTTGAGGAGGGGGGATGGCCTGTACAAACATCCCCCCAGTTTTCAAGAATGAAATTAAAAAAAAATACACTAGATTATTGTGTTATTGGTTAAAATAGCGCTTTCATACTAAAATTGGCCTCTTTTTTTTACTCCAAAACCCAATTTTCCGCTGCTCGGTCGCTAGCGCACTCGCACTAAGTAACAAACAGTAGAAGGTTGGATCAATGCCTCGTCTGGAACAAACTTAGGTAGGGCACTGCTCGGCGCGGATCCAGAAGTCGAATTGACGCATTTCGGGGCCCAATTGTCTGGGGACAAAGAGCCGCTTTTGTTCCAGACAATTGGGCCCGAATGCATCAATTCGATTTTTCTTCGATCCGCGCCTGCTGCTGGGAAAGGGTGTTGTTGACAACAAATGTAGTTGTGTGCGGCGCAGAGGTTGTCGGAGGCTTGGGGCCTGCAGCCCACAAATTTTTCATAGCAAAGATTGTGGATTTGGTTTTCTATCGCTGTTATTTAACAAGCATGTAAATGTATCCTTAACATGGATACAAATTTTCGGCTCGCACTTGGCTCTCGCTGATACTAATAGGATCTATACTGCCAAATAATATCTCCAGTTTTACTTTAAATTTTGGCTCGCGCTTCGGGCTCGCATTACTTTTTCTATTACTAGAATTATGGAATCAAGCAGCCTTAAAAGTATACATTCAAAGACAAATTTCTTCGTACCTCTCCCTCTCGGAATACATTTCTCTTTAGGTCTATGCCTCTGATCTTATAGTGTCCCTTATTCAGAAATGTGCCTTTTCTCATCGAGACCCCATTCAATCCTTCGCCGCCTCTACTGTATGTTTTTTTGTTTAACTTTTGTTTTCGCACTCGCGGTTTATATAATGACCTTATGCACAAAACATTATATTTCAGCTTAAAATTTTCGGCTCGCGCTTTGCGCTCGCTGATACTAAATAGGAACTACAATGCACAATGTCTCAACTTTCACCTTAAAATTTTCGGCTCGCGTTCGCGCTCGCATTAGTTTTCTACTACTAAATGAACAGTAATCAAGGCAGCAATTATGATTATATATCAAAGACAATTTCTTCGTATCTCCTCCGTCTCGATACATTTCCCTTTAGATCCATGCCTCTGATCTAAAGATAACCCTCTTTAGAACTGTGCCCTTTTTATCAAGACCCGTGACTTCAATCCGTTCCGCACCTGTTATCATTATAGGCCTATAGCTATATATTGTTTTTCACGCTCGTGGATACTACAGGCCTATAGGATTTTAATGCACAAACATATCCAATTCAGCTTAAATTTGTTGGCTCGCGCTTCGCTGCTCGTGATACTAAATAGGGGCCTATAATGCACAAATACTCCACTTTTAGCTTAAAATTTTCGGCTCGCGCTTCGCGTCGCATTAGTTTTTCCATTACTAATATGAACAGTAATAATAGGGCAGCCATAAGCTAAGCTAATTCAGAGATAATTATATTCGTACCCCTCCTCCAAATCCCATCACCTCGCTTATAGGCCTATGGGTATTAAAAACTTGTGGCACGAGTGCTTGTGTATGTAAAAAAAGTTGGCAAATTATTTTGCTCATCCCCCCCACTCCTCGACACGGATTTACGCCCTTGGTGTACAAGCTTTATTTACTAGGTTGAAACAGGTATGTGTTATTAAACTGCGTACTAAAGGTACTCTTATACACGATTTGCAATAGCACCATCTTTCGGTGGAAGACTCGTAAAAATTTTAGTCTGTGAATCCTAATTTTAAAAAAATCTTGAGGGAAAATGGAAAGGGATGGAAAATGGCCTTTTGGGATAATTTATCATCGGGTTCAAACGGTAAAAAAAAATGTTATAACAAATCACATTATAATGGGAGTAGACTGTATCCAATTGGTATAATTCTTGATTAGACCATGATGTTTACTAGCTTTTTTGAGTAATAGTTTGATCATTATATCCTGTGCCATATTATTGTAAATATGTACGGTAATGTAAATATTTTAATTTGCAAAATTATTTGATGTCTTCATACAATGTATATTCCTTCCTTTTTTCTACTTTTACACAATTACTTTGAAATTTAAATATTTGAATTGATGTGCTTGTGCTTTATATGCAAATTATTTTCCTCTCTTTATGAATCTTGTGAATTTCCTCCCATCAACCAGTTGGACAGACGAGTAGCCTTTATTTTTATTTTATTTTTTTTCATATATTTATGAAGTAAAAATTTTGATTTTGGGGTGGAGTTGAAGGCAAGTCTGCTGATTCCACTTCTATGAATTGTATCTTTTTTTTTAAAACCCTGATTTAATCAGGTTACAATGTGATTTTCTTGATAAGAAGGAGTTTGTATTTCACAAGATAAGTTAATTGTATTGAGTACCTTAGTACTTTACGTGTATGTCACATCTTCTGCTAAGTTTTTTATATTTTATTTATCTATTATTTTTATTTTTGCATTGTAGTGAATTCAAAAGAAGAAATACTTGAAAATGTGTAATTATTTATTATAAAGTATATCCATAGTTACTTAGTTACTAGACAGCAGTAAGCTCCTCATTTTAGTGATGACTTTGCATCATTATTTAAAGTATGTTTTTAATTTTAGAATGCTATTAATTACTCAGATTTTCATCAAACTTAAAATAGGTTTTCACACAAAATTAGTTTTAGCTTTAAAACCGATTCATGCGAGCTGTTTCATTAAATCAACTTGAAGTCGAAACCAATTTTAATTGATTTTGAGGTCGAGAATAAATGAAACGACTTTTTATGCATCTTGACTTTATGTTGATGTAAATGCGTTTTACTAGATCTGCCCCTGGTGCAAATATTCACGTTAATCTTACAGGTATTCATATAAGACCAGCTCAAAACATTCCTCATGCAAAGCATATCTGACATATAATCTTAAAAGCGGTTGCATTTATTGTATGAAGACCTGTTCTATTGTTTGTGCCAGTACACCTTTTGGAAAGTTGCATCACAGGATGACCAGCACAGGAAATATTATCTACATGATTAGATATATGAAATATTGGTAGATTAAATTGATATAATATTAAAGTTGATGGAGAGGGTCATTTAAAACGAGACAAAAAAGTAAATAATGGTTTATATTTGCTTAAGTAAAAATGCATATATTTTAGAAAAAATGATTTGAAATAATTAGTGATTTATCTCCCATTTTGTCAACTTCCACATTGTATTCGAGCAGTGATTCTCCAAATTATGATTTTCTTTACTTCATAGTGCTATATAGAAAATAGAAAGCAATAAAGGACAACAGTTCATATTTTGCATTAAAAATATCTTCATGGATTTTTATTTTGTGACTTGTATTTACATTTCTGTAAATTTGGGTAAACAGCTTGATAGAAGATGCATAAATGGAAGAAAACAAGTCCTGTATATAAAAAAAAAGAATGAATGAGCAAGTGACAAAATTTTTGTTGTGAAACAACGAAAATTATAATTATGAATATTCGATGTCACAAACCTACACTAAAGTGAATTGACAAAAAAAAAAAAACCTTTTAACCTTTTCATACAGTTTGCATCTCTCAAAAGACCAAAAATCCAGTTTTCTATTTAAAATCAGAATGCTGGATAATTTCTAGTAATCTGGACCCCGTAACATTAAAGGTTTGCGGTCAATCAAACATTTTAAAGAACAATTCAAATTGGCTTTTGGTCAGAATCTTGCAACAATGATTGTGATTTACTATAATTGTAATTTTGCAATTGATTGTAATGCTTGTGTTACAGAGCCCTGTTCAAATTGAAGTACATGCGCATTATGCATTCAGAAAATGGCATAGTATCAATCTTGTACTGGTAAAGGTTATGTTATTTGTAAACCACTTCATATTAATGGTTTGGTACCAGAGTTTGATAGTTCATTCCCTTGATAAATGAATGGGACCTAGCTAATTATTGCTTGGGTCACAACACGTAAGTGCAACATGCAACTCTCTATGACGTAAGAGAGTTGCACATCGACGTCATAGATAGCTGCACTTACGTGTTGTGACCATCGCATAATTTGTACATCAAAATCACATTACACAGATTATTTTAAACACATACAATATACAATGTAGATTTGCAAAAATGCACTTTTGCAATTTTGACTGATTTGGACCAGGATAATTTCCCCAAATTCTTGTAGTATCAATGATCCTTATAATTGGAGAGGACTGGAATACCAAACTGTCAAACAATATTGTGTGTAATGTCCATTACAAAATCTATTTCTGTCCTTAAAATCTGAATTCATTTCTTCTTCTTTCCTCCAACCTTGGGTGTTGGTTTCCTAAAGCCAGCCTGACCTATGCTCCCTTGCTTGGATTTCTTGGCTAACTTTCCTGGAGTTGTCGTCTCTTCTTTTGTCCTCTTCAGACTCTTCTTCGGCATCTCATCTTCTTCTTCCTCCTCCTCTTTCATGCTTGCTTGCTTCTTTTCAAATCTCATCTGTTTTTGCACTGAAAATAAGAAATCGAAAGAGAATTGATCATAAGGCTAGACAATTTTGGGAACCGAAATGTTCTGTTGAAAACTGTTTTAGGTTTTATTTTGTCTAAGATGTGCGGTTAGGGTGAGGGTTGCAATTTGGTTTTATGCAAGGCTTAGGTTAGGGTGAGTGTTGGGTATAATTTTAAGTCCAAGGTTACAGTTAGTTATTGGATTAGTGTTAGGGATTGACTGTGGGAGAATTAATGAAGGAGTAAATGTCATACACCCAGACAGACTAATGAGAATACACTGAAAATACGATATTGGACATTTTCATGAAGGAGTAAAATGAAAAAAAAGAAAGAAAAGAAATGGTGGCAATTTGGGGAGGTAAAGATTATTTAGACTTTTTAAAATATCATATACATGTAGTCCCTTCCCATAGAGTAATAAGTGCTTGAGACCAAGCAAATAACCTCATGATGGAATTGTGTTATCATGAACAGTGAAGACATAAGAACTGGGACCAGAAAATATTTCTAGGGGGGGGGGGGGGGGGGGGTATACAGTAAACTCCTGTTATAACAAAGTGCTCGGGGCCAAGCCAATTACTGCATTACAATGAAATTTCGATATACTGGACAAATGTATATAGGCACATGTGTACATGTTTGACATTGGTAGAGGAAGAAATCTTATTATATTTGTGCCCATTTAATGGCATTTGAGTAAGATGAAATCTTGTTATTGTGATAGAAGCTCACTTTTCTTAATGTCTGAGTTGTCGATTGGGGCTGGTGTATCGTCGCTCTGTTCCCATTCTTCATGTACTAGACTGGTATAGACAGGTAGCGATACAGACTTCTCTGTTCTGACAAAGATAGACTTGACGTTAGACCAGCCTCCTGGGATGATCTTCTTGAGCGTTGCTATGGCAGACATGATGTTATCTGTGATCTCTTTGGCGGACATACCAATATTGGCAACTGTCACATTGCTGGAATTGCAATAAAAAAACATTGATTTAATCGAACTTTGTGGAGCGAAAATTCACTTTATAATTGAATAAATAGTTGGGCATGAATTCATTAATGCATTATTACTAGCAATCAGTTTCCAATACCTATTTTGCTGAATATTGCCTTGTCATCATTTTGCCTTTTACGCTCTTTAATACTGTGGGTCCTCATAAGATATACTCCTTACAAGAAATTTCTTTTGTTTCCCTTATTGGTTCTCTATTATTTTGAGAAGCAATACATCATTTTTTTCAATATAACAAGGCCAAGGTGATTTTAGTTGTCCTCAACAAAGTTTATTCATAAGACATCAATAGCATGTGGACAAGTTAAGGTACAGTGGGACCTTGTGATGTATGAGGTGTATGACATACAAAGTGGTTACAACAACGTTACAATTTTAATATCGTAGAACACACCTGCAGCTCCCTCTATGGGTGAGAATGATATAGGCAGCATCTACAGCCTCTGTCAACTCTTTCTTCAAGTCTGTCTTTCCAAGATTGACTGTGACTGGGTACCTGCAAACAAAATAATACCTGGTGCGTAAATATACAGTCCACTACCATTATAACGTGTTTGGATACAATGAGATTTCACTCTTCTTCGGTGTTCTGCCTAAGGGCAGGTCCACACACCAGAGCCTTTAGCCGTTCCTCCATTGTTCTCTGTCTTGGGACTTCCGTTTCATGACTTCATACGTTTCCGCCTCTTTCAGTTCCGACACCATCCCAATCCTTGGTCTACCTCTTCCCCTTTTGCCTTTCATTTTCCCTTCCAGCACATCTCTGAGCATGTTGTTCCCCCTCAGGTTGTGCCCCAACCAATTCTTCTTTCGCTAAAAGACAATAATCTCCTTGTACAAATTCCAAACACGTTTACATGTGTTTGTGTATTTGTTCATATCATCAACATCACCTTATTGGTCAGTCATGCTCAAGGAATATGAGTCCATCAATGAGATTACATGTTGAATGACAGATGCTCTTGGAATTCAAATGTAACTTTGATATCTCTAAGTTGTGAAACACACCCCTGAAAAGATATGATACTCATTTTTCTTTTTGAAAAGCAAGAATGCTGACGACAAAAGCTCTGACAGAAATCGCTCTGGGCTTCATTTCATTTAAAAAGTATATAGGGTTATGGTTGCGACAAGGTTTTATATTAGCTTTAGGATTAGGGTTAGGTATAGTGTTTAGTCCAGGGCTAAAGTTAGCAATTCGATTAGTGTTAGGGACTGAAGGGGAGGAATTGTCACCAGGGCAAATTTCATAGACCTGATGGAGACTGTAACCTACCTATTACGTTTGTAGAATTCCTTTCCCAGACTGGAGTGGAGTAACCTGAAGATCCTATCGTCTGCCAAGAAGAGATCATAAGCCTTGGACATCTTCCTGCGAGCTTCAAATGGGATGTACTCCTTCTTGAACATTTTAAGAGGGATGACCTGCAAAGAAGGAAAGATAATGCACACTTAGTTCAACTTTTAGTGTTGTTGAACAAATTATAAAGCATTATGGAAAATCTTCAGTTAACGAGGTCTGGGACAGGAAAACTATGCTTGTCACACATAACTATTTTCACTGAACCTCCACTGTAATTCAAAATTACAGAGATATATACTGTGTTAAATTATAAAGATAACTGCATCATAATTATTCCACTTTTTTTCTCTTCATTTTTATCAAAGTTAAAGTTGAATGAAGAGGGGGGAGGGGGTAATTGCCCCATTCTTTCTTTTACTCCTGGGAACAAAACTCAAACAAGAGTTTTGATAAGACTAAATAAGTTCATTATTGCGGATTGAAATAATCGCTAGAGGGTATTCATTTGTCTCGCAAGAGTTTTGATGTTATATGTTGTTGTAACAAAAACAGAATACCCTGATTTTTTCCTGAAAAAGAACACTTTTATCCAGAGTTGCAAAGTTTATTCTGGAATCCTTTCCTTTTATTTTTCCTTATTCCGGCGACATAATGGTAGCTGGTTTTGAGCCAGCAGGTCTTTTTCTAGTCCATTTATAGTCAATGGTCTCTCACCTCATTCACATTTGTAACACCTTTACTGCTGAGCTTATCTTTGTACAGCACTTGGCATTTCTCTGAATCCATGTTAGCCTCATCTTTGACAAATAAGCAGACATTTAGACTACCTGCATGGGGCCTGTGGGGTAGCTTCCTGTATGGAACCACAAGAAAGAAAAAAAGAATTAGGAAACAATGCACTCTACATCATTCCACAGATTAGTAATATGGCACCATTACATTGCAAGTACAAAGCACATTAACAATATTAATCATATCTAAAAAGACATGTTGAGCCCAATTAATAATCTATGCTCTTTGAAAGAAAAAGTTAGCTTTCAAAAGATTCTTGACGTTTGGCTTTAAAAAGATTATTGAAATTGCCAACAGATAGCGCCATGGAGATGTTACAACTCCACAACCATCACACACGTACCTGAGAAAACATAACAATACAAGTTATTATTTGATGGGGGGGGGGGTGGGGGAGCTCATTTCAAAATTTAACAAACAGGAAAGAAATTATCATGCCAAAGAAAAATAAAGGGGCTAACCAGAAAGTGCAAGGGGCTATTTCAGTAAACCCAGGGCAAGCCCCATGCATCTAAGCCCTAGATAGGGACTGCCAAAATAAAGGCAATTACCAGAGATGACAACCTAAAGAACTAATTAGAACAAATATTATATACAGCAGAAACAAATGACTTTTTATGAGAGCAAGAATGAAAAATTACATTTTGCTCTGTCATTGGGGAATGCATTCAAATCAATAGATATTTTCTTTCTCTTATGAGTGACCATTAAACACATGTGTTCCAGCTGTTCCAGCTATTTCTGTTATATTCAATTTCAAATTATAATTTCTAATATTATAATCATTCTGTAGGGATAGTATCTCTGGAAATTACAATACCTAAATTAGACCAAAAAATCTGCACTCTGTACTAAAGAACTGGCTTTGGTGCCAAAGTAGCTTTATAAATTGTTCGAATTAATATGGTTCAGAAAAATAATTGCAACAAAGGCAACCCTGCAAAAAGAATGTCCTGATACTTACAGTTTATGTGTGGTGCTCTTCTTTGCTGTGATCTTCCAAACTGAGACCTGTAGCTGAACCTTGAGAGGATCTCCAAACAGCATTTCATTCGCATCTTTCTGTGTCTTGTGAAACGCAATCAGAGCAGTAGCTGCCTCCTTCACCTAAACACATCCAAATTAAAAAGGTTGGTATTATTGCTGCAAATAACCACTCATAGCACGATGTCAATACTTTAGAATTGACATCGTGGACCAAACTGCCATATTTTGGGGGAAATTTTGCAACCTGGTCAATGTTTTTTTTTTTCTAAGGTTTTTTTCCTTTTTTTTTTGCAATATAGCTTTCAGCTAAAAAAATTAAGTAGTTGGTATATTTGTATGTTATTATAAGACACAATGAATAGGTTTTGGATAAATTTCAAATCAAAATCATGAAAGAAAGAAAAAAAAAAAAAAAATCACTGATTTTTTTTCCCTTTCCCCGCCTGAAAACTTGTGGGGAAATTGTCAGAAATTGGACTTTAACAACAACAAAAAAAGAAGATATTTTTCATCAAAGAAGAGAGAAAGAATCAGGGATTAGTGAAAGGAACATCTAACACTCGGTTTGAAGAAAAAAAAGGTAAGTGGAATTTATTATTTCAAAAGTGAAAAATTAAGTTTGTTTTATGAAAGTTTTCTTATTTAATCTTGTCATTGGTCCCATGGCTTGTAATGTGTGCAAATAACAAGCAAAAGCATAAAATAACCTGTAAAATTTAGAGTTAACTGTTGTTAGTGTTACACACAATTATTTCATTTTTAATGAAAATAATTCAGTAAATTAAAGGACAGTAGAGATGCTGGTCCATTCATTCATAGCATGTCAATACTCTGTGTCCAAATTGGCATCAATAAATTTAAATGCCAAAATATATCACGTCACAATCATGTCAATTGAAATTCAAACAAAATTTAGACTCTATAATAAGAAACTGACGTGACTATGTCTGTGACGCCGCGCCTCACGAGTATTAGAATGCTTTAACTAGCTATAATCATGTTAAATTTAAAATTGGCTGAAAATGAGAAAAAAGATACTATATGAGTGGCCAAACACCCTATTCAAGAAAAAAATTGAAAAAAAAAAAAAAAAATTGTCATTTTCACGCAAAAAAAGTGATTTTCTCTCCCCTTTTTTGTACAGAAATCTTAATTGGAAAACTTAATTAGACAGATTAATCAGCCGTTAATTGCGCGCGTGTAGTGCGTTAGAGACTTAGCCTTCGCTGCAGACTCTCATCACAGTGCAAGCGAAGAGAGTGCAGCGCGGCAGTGGCTGGAAACGCGGCGGTGGGAGCGCGGGCGGGGCGGGGGCGAGTAGGTGTCGCGCTGTTCGCGTTGTGTTTGGTTGGCTCGCGGTAGATTAGAAAGGAACCCGAGACGAGACAAGACAAGTGCAATATTTATTATTCAAATCATCCGAAAATAATACTGAAAAAAAAATAAAAAATAACACATTTCAAGAAAATAATGAATTCAAACCTTGCCTGTCCTTTGTTTCACAACACCAATCATCCTGCTTCACTGCTTGCAGCGCCGAGATGCTCTAGTCTTGCATATCGGAAGCTCTGTGATCTTGCGCCGAGTGCAGCCCATCGCCCGGCTGGCGGCGCGGCTGCGTCGCGTTCGCGGAAACCAAACTACATTATGGTGTTTCATTTAACTTATATTATTTTTTTTCTTTCCCCCTTGCAGTGTCCAAAGTGCTTAGTGACTCTTAGTTCTATGCGGTTGTAAGTATGTAAACTGGAAATAAGCTGGATTGCATTTTTTTTTGTGAAGGTGCAACGGATTTAAATTTAATTTCATAAATCTATTTTAGTTTTAAAAAAATGTATAAAAAATAAAATAGATGAAAAATAATAATTTGTTCCATTCTTCTTTGAATGAAGTCTGGAAGGTATTGATATTTGTTGTTGATATAGAGAGAAAAAACAACAAACAAATCTTGTATAAACCTGTTATATTTTCTCAGTGGCGTATCTAGGGGGGGCAAGGGGGCACGTGCCCCGGGCGGAGCTTCAGGGGGCGCAAAAAGCAAAAGAAAAAAAAAAAAAAAGGAGAAAAAGAAAGGAAAGAAGAAGAAGGAGAGGAAGAAAAGGAGATCGGTGATCCACCAGTGAATATTGGGGTCATTTTTTCTCCCATTATTATTTTGGGCCCCTAACATAGCACCACTAAGTTTAACTTTTTGGCGCCCCAAAGTTTCTGAAATTTTAAGGTTTAGTACCTTCTATCTTAGTTTCGGGTCAATTTTGCGCCCCCTGTATAG
Organism: Paracentrotus lividus; assembly: GCA_940671915.1. Lineage (NCBI taxonomy): Eukaryota > Metazoa > Echinodermata > Echinoidea > Camarodonta > Echinidae > Paracentrotus > Paracentrotus lividus. The sequence goes on along the minus strand of CALNVZ010003430.1, from coordinate 22,584,504 downwards.
GCCTATATTGAAGATCAAATCGGCGCCCTTAACTTCAATTTAGCGTCCTTTTATAAAGTTAAGATCAATTGTGTGCCCCGGTGTTGGCCCTGCCTTAATTTCCTATTTAAGACCATTTAGACATCCCTGAGTTTCAATTTAGAGCCCCCTTAAATAGTTTAAGATCAATATGGACCTCAAATTTCAAGATCAATTTGCCCCCCCCCCCCTCCCGCTTCAGTATAAACTGAAGGTCCCTCTAAGTAAAGGATTTTTTTTTTCTGTCCATTCTTTTTCTTGCTGCCTAATTACTCCCTTTTTGTTCTTCATTGTCAATTGTCTTTGTTTCCGTATTTTATGAACATTGCGTATCAAGACCTGTTCCTTGCAAGTTTATTCAAGTTTAGAGCTCTAGAATTTTTTCGCTCGCGCTTCGCCTCGCATTATATTATTATTATTTTATTTTATTATTTATTTTGGCGTCACCTGTGCCATGGAAGGCGAAAAAGCGAACTGAATCACTGTAACCCGCAAGTCTCTCCTCCAATATAACTGATTGGGGGTATGCAGGCGGACCACTGCACCGGGGTTCCCCTACTCTTATATCGAAGAGTGCTGTGGGTTCTTTAACGTGCAAAGGTTGTGACTCTCCTTTACACGGGACCTCCATTTAACGTCCTATCCGAGGGACGGAGTGTTTTCCACTGTAGCATAGCCTGCGTCTATGAAACAGGAGAGGGCACGTTAACCCGTTAGCCGGGGTGGACTCGAACCCACGATGTTTGGTTCGACAGGCAGACGCTTTACCGACTGAGCCAACTCGCTCCCATTATATGCATTATATTATATGTTTCAAAATCATTTGAGGAGGACAACAAAAAGGTTTAAAATTAATATTTTCCTACTAAAAAACCGAATCCGATGCATAGGCCTACAATTCCCAAAACTTTTGTGCAATAGGCCTTTTGACACCCTGAAGGCAAGGCATTTTTTATTTTTTTTTTTATTGTACATTCGTTGATAACGAAATCTGTATTCATGATTCTTAATGCAAGATTCGAGTAATACAAGAACTCAAAATTTCCGCTCGCGCTTCGCGCTCGCATTAATTAAATATTTGAGAGGAAATAAAAAATTGATAAGCTACGTGTATGTATGGACAGCAAATCAATCCCCAGTCTGGGACATGTATATATGCCACTGGTACAATAAACTAAAACAAATCGTTGAGCAAAACTGGAGTAGACCAGGGGGGGGGGGGGGGCGCAAAGTCAACAATTGCCCCGGCGCACTTGACCCTAGATACGCCACTGTTTTCTTTCTCCCCCCCTCCGCCCTTCTTTCTCTCTCTTTTCTCCTCCTCTCTACCACCCCTGCAGTGACTGTTGAGGCAAGACTGAAGACGCAAACCACCATGGCCGCAGGTCAAGAAAATCTTGGCGAAAAAAATTTAGAAAAAAAAAAGAAAAAAAAGAGGAAAAAAAAAAAAAAAAAAAAAAATATATATATATATAATATATAAATATATAAATATATATATATTATATTATATATTATATATACCTCTCTCTCTCTCTCTCTTCTCTCTATAATTATATATATATTATATATATATATATATATATATATTATAATTATATATATATTATTATATATATTATATATATATATATATAATATATATATATATTATATAATATATATTATTTATATATATTATATATTATATATATATAGAGAGAGAGAGAGAGAGAGGTCTATATATATATATATATATATATATATATATTCCTTACATCCTAAACTATTGTTGTCAAGGAGGGAAGAGAGGGAGAGAAAGTTTGGAAAGTGATTCAGTGATTCGGGGGGGGGGGGGGGGGGGGGTGAGAAAGAGATGTGTGTAAAAGTGATGTAAAAGAAGAGAGATGAGGAGGAGCAGGAAGTACGTGGTCGGTCCAGGATTTCATAAGGGGGGGAATGGATTTTTTTTTTCGGGGGGAGGGGGGGGGGGGCTGGCGGGATCCACATCTGACAGGGTTTGTAGCTTCATTCAAGTTGGCTTGGCAGTAGATCTTGGTAGAGTAATACCAGCTGAGGAGAGAGAGAGAGAGGAGAGAAAAACGTATAATCATCTTGTATTCTAAGTAAAATTTTTTTATTTTAATTACGATTTTTAAAATGTCATTAATAAAAAGACAAATGCAAATTAACCCGCCCGCCCCCCCCCCCCCAAAAAAAAAAAAAAAAAAAATGGAAGGAGCATCCACCTTTTATTACTTCAAAAGGAACATAATTATTTTTTTCATTCAATTATTTCTATATTTTTTAAGGGAAGAAATAATCCCACCCCCCCCAAAAAAAAAAAAAAAAAAAAAAACACACTCACACACCGCCCTCGCCCGAGCCCTTAACTAAACAAGTTTTCCATTTTTATATTTAAAATTTTAATCTATGCCTAACACACTATTTTAATATTATTAACACCAAACGGTGTCTAGATTTGACGAGACTAATAATCCGCTTAATTAATTAAGAACGTGTGTTGTAGCAACGGCCGTGTCATCAACACACAAACCGATAGCAACACGCACGAGACATCCAGCTAATTTGCTCAAAACATAGAAAACCCATCTCGGAAGGTCCATTTGGAGGTTAAAATTTCTCTTGGGCATACGTGGTCTCGCCAAAACTCTGTTTTAAAAAATCCAAAACTATTTCAAATCTTGATTGAATCCATTTTGGAGACTGCAGAATTGTGCCGAATAACCTGAAAATAACATTATGTCCAAAGTCGGCGAAAAAGAGCAAAAAAATGACTTTTGAAGATGAAAATTTAGTTAGAATTCATCTACCAATGTGTACAACATGGAGCGACCAATAACAGCTTGCTAGAGAGAACCGTAAGTAGTTCCTTTGTTGTTTAGAAATCTATCCCTATAATTTATGTAGGACCGCATCACTTTTATACAAAAGGAGATCCTCCACCCTTGTAAATTTCCAGCAGCTGACTCGCATACAAAGGCTGAGCACATACGTACAAATCTGATGTACGTGCGCACGCAAAATCGCGTACGAAACTAGCGCGCCATCTAGTGCGAGTGACCATAGCTACTTTAACACTTAAATCGTTACAAAGTCATTGTTGATCACTAATTGATGCTGTTACTTTGAGCAATATCAATCCATACAACCAAATCTTATCTTACTGACTAAAATTACGATAGAATTCGAGTTCTACTATCCATGTACCTATCCCCACTATAACACCACTAGACTACATGGATATGCTAGAATGGACCAGCATAAATTTGTAAACTTCTATGCATTTAATTCTTGCGTTGGCAACCTAAAATGCTGTGAAGAAGAAATAGTGACTGATTTCACTCACCTTTTCTCTCTTTATAGGGTGGTCAATTGTTTTGTCCATTTTATTAGATGAGAAAATAAAAATCTTAGTTTTCTAGCAAAATAGACTGTGGCCCACGTGTTAAATATAATTATTTCTCACGGCCCTCAACGCTTTTGTAAAATCGCAGAATCTCGATTAGCTAATCTAAATCTTTAGAAGTTAGAACGGTTCATTATGAAAATTCTTCATATTCAATTGGTTCTGGTACTGGCTTACGCTACAGAATGGATTGACATTAGGAAAAATGTTCTCGTCCTTGTCGGTAAGCATAATTCATATTTTCTAATGTGAAGTGAGAAAGATAGAAGAATTAAAAACGTTGTTCGGAAGTTTGTCAACGTGCATAGAATGTTAAGTGTGATTCCGCCGGAGCTCCGGAGAAGATGTTCTGACGCTTATCCGCTCAATGACCGTAGGGGAGCTCGGGCAATTAATTAACTTAGTTCGTGTGCAATTTAATGTTTGTTTGTTGTTTGTTGTTTTTTTTTTTGGCATGAATCTGGTATAAGTCCACCAGTCCATTCACTCCCGTTCGTTTCGTCAGTGGCGGAGACATCGTTCCACGCCATTGACTTGTCTTTGTACACAGTGAGCGAGCAGAGAGGAGACAAATAAATTGGCCATACATCATCCATACAGCTGCAACAACATTAGTCAGTACTGTAAAAAATGGCTGTCTGCGCCTCCTTGTTTTGAGAGAAACTTCTCAATAATAATTAGCAACAGCTTTAAACCTACCTCAAAATAAATTAAGATAATCTATAGTCTCATTGCAATATAATTTTCCATTAGATTTTTAAAATTTGTTTAGTAGAATTTTAGACCTTTTGGATATGCCACTTGACTTGGCTGTAGGTGCTCAAGACACTTTTCTGCATTGACTTTCCATTGGAAAAAACTGCTGCAATAAGGTACTAATTCCCAGTGCAAGTCAATTATGAATTGACCTGCATATTAGTGTAAGGACAAATTGGAGGATATATCCTCCAATTGTCACTTACACTAATATGCATGCCTTTTGTGGTGTGTGTGTCTTATGGTAATTGTCATGCAACGATGAATTTTTTAAAATCATGAATTCCACCAATTACACATCTGAGTGTCAGTACTGCGTAAACTGACCAGTCCCCGTCTCGAAGCGACGGAACTGAGGATGATTAGTTGTGGGGCTGGTATACCCCGAATCTCTCACAAGTAATATTTTTTAAATGATACTCACATTGAATTATGTAACTTCCAAGAATACAAGACAGATAGGTTCTTCACATATTTATGTGTCATAACAGTGAGTGATTATATTTGAAGGCAAAAATCGAGTTCCAAACACGTAACTTGTTTCATATCGCAGGTACGTGTACATGGCGATATGACCCCGGTCCGCCGAGCGCCGTCTGCTAGCAAGCTAGCTAGGCGGCTAGAGCAGGCGGCTTAGCGGGCCGTATGCGCTGCGTTCAAAAGCCAGCGATTTCTACTTCCGGGTCGACCAATCAAAAAGGTCGCCCATCAAATATCCAACGTAAATGAACAAATCCTTCTACGAGCGCTGTCTCCTTCGCGGCCAGCGCTGTGGTATAGTTAGTAACTGACGTAGATCTTAACGTTAGATCAGTAGATCTAATATTACTCACAAAATACATGAGCTCGAATATCACGTTAGCTAACTATACACAACCCGTTGTCCGTAGCGACGGGGTGTCTTCCACCACCCCATTTACAGCGAAATTTCAGCGATGATGAGCGATCAGGTGATTATTCTGCTTATATGATAATCTAATTTAAATGTAATTCACCGCATGTATGATATTTCAAGATACGGCTGTACAAAACTGGAATTATAATAAGAGCTTTTTGACTTACCAAAATGAATTTTCCTTGGCCTTGTCTCTTCTCATAGTGTTGGTGCCATCGCTGCCATTTATATCTCATTTTGACGTGCGATTAAGTTATTTTACTCTGTTGCGAAGACAGCGCACGCACAGAGAAATATCGTGGATGACTCAATTTCCTGTATTTTTGTTCATTATTAGTTATTACTCATGTGAAACATTTGCAGATGTGCACCAAGTCGAGAAAAAACTTCAAAAATTTATTAATGGTGATGATGGAATTCAAATTAGTTTTTTGACCACGAAATTTTTGTATGTATAGATAATATTTCAACCTTCCACCAAAATGTGTACTTGCGTTCGTCATCCCGTCGCTTCCGACGGGGCTGGTCGGTTTACGTAGCATATGTGAAAACACTAGCATTGATGCCTTCAATGAACGAATATCGCGCTAGTGCAGTTTGGTACATTTATTTTTGGTAAGTCCTCACTATAACAACTGTCGGGGCGGAGTCCGAACAGTGATCTTGAAGTCCTATTTAATTCTCTTCTTATTCTAAAAAGCATTTGTGAATGAGTTGCCTTTCTTGCGAAAATGGTCACTTGGTTTATGATAACCAGCGCGCACGATAAAACGTCTTCGGAACAGCTGAATCGCGTTGTTCAGTTACGGTCAACGCACTTCGGTCATTGCAACCAGGAGGCGGAGCTTCACGTGAAAGCTAATCAGAGCACCCAACCATCAAAATGCATTGCCCTCTAGCTCTGTACGAATGAACTTGTAGATAATTCGATGTGGTGTGACCATGGAAAAGGTGTAAAACTGCAGTTTTTATAATTTTTATCGGGGGGGGGGGGGAACTCTTTGAATCTTGAATTTGTTGAACCCAAAAAGGCTACATTGACAGCTGTCCAGGGTCTAGTACTAATGGTAGTGTGTGAGTGCTTGATGATTGCAGGACTCCTCACTCCTTGATGCATTCAGCAAGTGCATTGTTTATTGTAGTTTTCAGTCATGCCTTTTAACTCTGGTATCCCATTCTAAGCCATCCAATATAACATAAATCTTGTACTTTCCCTTTGGCCATGCGGTATGAGGTTGGCCCTTTTCTGTTACAACCCAAGTTTTCCAAGGAATTGTACCGTTTTTATTCAATCGAATATTCTTCTTACATTTGACCATCTTTTATACCTATAAGTATACATATTCTGAAAAGAGAATTGTCTGAGGAATCCAAAAATACTATCAGAAAAGGATATGGGAAGTCATAAGGAGTTACAAGAGCAAATTGTCGAAAACACGGTAGGAAAAAGTACTTCCAGAAAAAAGGTTACCATGGAAACAAAATCACCTACAACAAAAGACATGCATATCTTGAACTCCTCAAAAGTCAGACCTTTCCAACAATGTATAATTGTTAATGGTAAGCTTTTTTAAATAATTTTGCGCGTCATCTTTTCAGCGAAAATTTCTGATAGGAAAATTGTGTAATATGTGTTACAAATGAGTAATGCATGATTTACTTCCAAAATATGACACAGTTTTGTCTTATAACCTATTTGAAGTTATACAGTGTTACATGAATATAGTTTGCAAATACTTACTACAATAAAATATATCTACAGTGCTTAATTAATTTGATTCTGTTCATGTTGAGACATGTCAACCGACACGTGCAAGGTATCTCTGAGATGATCTACATAATGTACCTGGTGAGAAAAGGCATATCAAGCCAATGCAGTGATGTTCAATGTAAAATGTAGTTTGAAATGGTAAAGTAATCAATCACCCATGAAATAACTTTATGGAAACAGATAATATGCAATACTGAATCATACATGTAGTAGAGCCATCATCATCAATTCTCACTTCATTAGGGAAGACAATGCCTTTAGTTAATGGAGTTGAGGAATGTCTAATAAGTGGTGGGGTTTTTGGTGGTTGATTTGCTGTGCCTCATCAATATAACTCAATCCAATTATTACAGTTCTTTGTTTTGTTTAAACAAAGCATAGGTAAATGGTAGTGAGAAATACAATTAAACATGTAGGCTGAATAAGTAAACCCTTGTCCTATAGCGTCAACTATATTTTACTTCACTTTGTGAATCGTAGAATACCTGACGACCACAATCTACATGTAGACAAGTTAAATCACATTATTTAACTGATTTACATTAATTAATTAAATTGATAACTTAATTAGCCTAATTAGGTATTCTTAATTTATATTTTACACACTGTTACTAAGATATAATATTCCAATTTAACTGTCTTAGGTTAGATTTTATGATGTTAAACTGATTTATTAATGCAACAGAAATTTATGCTCCTCCTCCTCATTGCTCCTCCTCCTCCAACACAGTGCAAAAATGGCTTACTTCAAGTTGATTAATTGCTAATTACTTGTAAATGATGCACCATTGTATTTCTTCTAATATAAAGTTATTGGCAGATATATTTCCTTCACATTAGTACCAAATATACCCATGTGGCACATGTATTTAAATTTTATATTCATTTTTCATGTTTGTGCTTGTCGCGCAAATGTAACGGCACCACCTATATGGGGGCCCAGTTTAAAACACATGGCCCTTTCTTTTCTAGTTGACGATGGGTGGTTTGAGATGAGAGTGTACAAATATCAGGACTCCTCACACCTTGATGCATTCGGCAAGCACATTGTGGTTCATTGTAGTTTTCAATCATGCCTACTCTGGTATCCCATTCTAAGCCATCCAATATAACATAAATCTTGTACTTTTCCCTTTGCTTTCTCGCTGATGATGGTGGGTTTGAGATTAGAGTGTACAACAACTCCATTATCAAGACACCTCACACCTCTGATGCATTCGGCAAGTGCAGTGTAGTTTTCAAGCACTCTGGTATCCCATTCCATTAAAGCCATTCAATATAATGTAAATTTTGTACGCTTCTCTTTTCTAGCTGACGATGGCGGATTTGAGATGGGAGTGTACAACAACTCTGTTATCAAGACACCTCACCTTGATGCTCTGGGCAAGCGCAGTGTGGTCTTCAAGCATGCCTACACCTCTGTCAGCAGCTGTTCACCGAGTCGCTCCGTCATCATGACGGGCCTGCCTCAGCATCAGAATGGCATGTATGGCCTTCTAAATGGTTACCATCATTTCACATCTTTTGATCAAGTCAGGAGTCTGCCTCTGCTTCTTGGTCAAGCTGGTATCCGTAGAGGTCAGTGAGTTTATTTTGCAGTATTTAGGTAGTTTCTAAATTCAGTGTTGTATGAAATAAATCTGTACATATAAAGTATTGTAGTCCATATATTTTAATGTAAGATTGTCTATATAGATGAAGTTTGCTGTTGGCAATGTACATGAATACTACACTAGCATGACTTTGAAAAAAAAAAAATTATACTGAATGTGTTTTCTTTCTTTTTCTATACTTCCTACAACATAGTGTGCAATATTAAAAGATAATTTAACAGCAGCTTGGGCCTGTATAAAGTGGAATGCCAATTACTCTTATTTTAAACACCCATGATTTTGAATCATTTTGTGATACAAATTTTACAGATTTTCTAAGACAACTACCCTTAAGACAATATCCCGGACAACTACCCCTCCAAAAATCTACCTCCTAACTCTAACCATATTTCTGGGGGTACATGTAGTGTCCTGGTAGTAATTTTCCAGGGGGTAGTTGTCTTGATACAGATAGTAACAGAAAATATTTTAGACATTTGAGGGAAATATGTTACAATGTAATCAACAGGATCTTTGGTCCCTCATAGAATACAACTTTCATTACTTCACAGAGTATTACAGGTAGATAATACAAAGAGATTGCACTGAGTATCTTATACGGAAGAGTATGCAAGCTAAAGAATACAATAACTTAACCCAGTGATCAGACTGAATAAGAGGCTTATTAGAGGATTAGTGTATCCCTGGCCCCATTGCATAAAAATTTAATGCTAACTTTGCCATCAATGGTATCTTCCATGGAAACTTTAAATTTGATTGGTTGTTGAGTAATGCTACCATTGATTGCACAGTTAATGTAAGTTTTAGGCAACGGTGCCCATATCAATATACATTGTACATGTAGCAAGTGGCCGTGCAAGCCATTTTCTTTGAGCCATGTGTCTGCATTATCTTTTCTATTTTAGAATATTTGGAATAACACATGACTAAACTGCACCTATGTCTTATTAAAAATCCATAAAAGAATAGATACACCATAAAAATGAATATTTATGTGTTTGTATTAACATTTTTTGGTTTGCATTTTGTAATTTTCAAGGCTCATTAAAGGGGAAGTTCACCCTGGAATTTTATTGGTTTTAAAAAATGCAGAAAAATAAAAGAAAAATATTAGTACAAGTTTGAAGAAAATCGATCACAAAATAGCGAAGTTATGAATATGTAAAGTTTTGATTCTGTGACGTCACGTGCAAGCAGCTCTCCCATGTGTTGTGTATGTAAATTCCATAAATTTGTCTTTTTTCATGGTTCTTGATAAAGGAATGGGTCAATTTGATAAAGGCATTTATATGAACATATGTTTGATGATATATCGACCGCACAGATGACATAATTAATTTTCTTTTGAAAAAATGACCCTTCATGGAATTTACACTACAAAACACATAGGAGAACTGCTCGCACGTGACGTCACAGAGTCAAAACTTTGAATATTCACAACTTGATTATTTGTTGGTCGATTTTCTCCAAACCTTCACTCATATTTTACTTTTATTTTTCTGCATTTTCTGAAACCAATTTAAACCCAGGGTTAACCTTCCCCTTTAAATATGAATAAAAGAAAAGTTGAAAAAAGAAAATAAATGAAATTATATGTTTGCTGAACATTAATTGAGATTACATAACTTTAGGATAGCAAAATATGACTTTTGATTACCTGAAAACAACAAGAGAGCATGAAATTATATTTTAAAACATCATGTACAATAAATAGGGTATTAAAGGAAAATAAGTGCTATGATTGGCTTGATCAGGATCATGTGACCTACTATCAATTTGTTATATTTGACAGGAATTATTGGAAAGAAGCATGTTGGCCCAGAAACTGTCTACCCATTTGATTATTCTAAGACACCTGAAGATGGCATCCCTATTATGCAATCGGGTAGGAACATTACGTTGATGAAGCAATATGCAAGGGAGTTCCTACAGGCTAATGATAGCAGGTAAGTGTTATATTGGCAGCTCATATAGGCTGATGCTAGTAGGTAATTGATATGCAAAGGAGTTCAGAGATGAAGAGACCCAAGAGAATGATTTATCAGACTTTAGATTTGCTCTGTGTGAACTCTAATACTGGTTTGCTCTTTAATTGTAAAGCCAATGGGCAGTATGCATTAAAAAAGTACAGGTAACTCTGTCCAAGTCAAATCTCTTTGAACCATAGAAATCTGTTAGACTAGTTTTAGGACAAAAATTGACTTATGAGAGTTGAATAACACATGTCATGTAAAATCTAGTCTGAAAACTGCGTCAAATATTAGATTTGTAGAAAGTCGTCTTATGCATATTTGATTGTAATTTCTTTTTTCAACTTCATGTTGTTCAGTACTAGTTCTTTCAAATGATAAAATAAACAATTCCAATTGTATACTATCATAACATAATGCATGAGCAGAATTCTACTGAAAACAACTACCAGCTTTAATGCATACGGCCCAATGCCACTCTTGATGAGTTCCACCGATTTTAATAGAATATATAATTGAATGCTTGAAACCTGATTGACAAGTAATCTTGATTTCCCACTCCTCTCATTTCCATCAATTTTTGTTTGCATTAGACCTTTCTTCCTTTACATTGGTTTCCATGACGCCCATCGCTGTGGTCACACCAAACCTCAATTTGGTCAGTTCTGTGAGAAGTTTGGCAATGGGGAGCCTAACATGGGTACTATAGCAGACTGGACACCCGTCAGATATGATCCCAATGACGTATTAGTCCCTTATCATGTCCAAGATACACCGGTAGCGAGAGACGATATATCAGCACAGTACACAACGGTCAGCAGATTGGATCAAGGTAGGGAGTATTAGGAGGGAGAAGGGAGGGGTAGGGGAGGGGTGAGGAGAGGGCAGGAGGAGGGGTAGGGATGCGATGGTCCTTTATCATCATGTACAAGACACACCAGATAATTTGTATCCTTGCTCATTATATTATAAAAGGAGTAGACTGCAATAGTGAATTATACTTATGAAGCATTTTTCTATTTGTGAACTCAATGAAGTGATATCAAAGAAGAAAGGATTTAACACGTTGATTGCACATACTCCTCTTAGGGTAGCATTCCAGCCGAGCAATGATGCGCACATGCTAATCCTGCCATATCTCTGGTTTTTTTCAGGTGTTGGTCTGATGATAAAAGAGCTGGAAGCAGCAGGTTACCTGGACGACACTCTTATTATCTACACATCAGATAACGGTATCCCCTTCACCAGCGGACGTACTAACCTCTACGAATGTGGGTCGAGGGAGCCCTTCATGGTATCGTCTCCGTTCCACCAAGATCGTTGGGGTCAAACCAGCGATGCATTCATCAGTCTCATGGATATCACACCGACTGTCCTGGACTTCTTTGGCATCAAGTACCCTAAGTATAAGATCTTCAAGGGGAGGGTTCAATTGACGGGGAAGTCCGTCCTTCCGGCCCTGACCTCTGAACCTTCGGGATGGAACGTGAGTCTGTCCAGTCATGACCTTCATGAGATCACCATGTTCTATCCTCAGCGTGTCATCAGGACTCCGCAGTACCGACTCATCCACAATCTCAACTTCGCCATGCCGTTTCCTATTGACCAAGACTTCTTCATCTCCCACACTTTCCAGGATATCTTGAACAGGACTAGGAATCACCAACCGCTGAACTGGTACAAGACGCTCAAAGACTACTATTACCGACCTGAGTGGGAGCTCTATGACCTCACGGCTGACCCCACGGAGGTCGTGAACCTTGCATATATTGAGAAGTTTGAGGGTGTTCTTGGTGGTCTTCAGAAGCAGTTGGTTGAGTGGCAGAATGTTACCAATGATCCGTTCAGGTGCCATCCTTGGGGTGTGTTAGAGGATGCGGGGAATTATGAATTTAACCCTACATGCCTGCCACTTGATAATGGACTATGAAAACAGTATGGATATTTACAAAAGAGTTGAGATTTTATTGTAGAAAAGATATATGTGTATTATGTCTTTAAATGAAGATTCAATGACAATAGACCTTTGTTGTTTACCTTTTTTACTTTCATTAATGTTCTTGCTTTGATGATTATGATGCATACTCCTTTTGTGAGCATTGTTTACATTTACAATCTATCATATTGAACACAACTTGGTAATTTGTCGGCCTTCTGCAAGATGGTACAATGTGCTCCACAATAAAAATGTTCCAGTTCCTACACAAAGGTCACTTGCTTTGAAATAATGATAACCCCCCAAATAATGGTGTATCTTTGGCAATTTTCATTTGAATTCTTGCAAATATTCCAGCATTTATCTGAAAACGATTATAACAGTCTCAATATTCACTAATCAGGGAGAAATTAAGAAAAGACCAACATGTAACCTCAATTATCTTTAAAATGTGATTACTGTGTCGGAGCGCAATAAGTACCTTCTTGGGGTAAGCCATCGATTATATTGTTCCCTGTATACATGAAAAGCATGTTGGTTCTCATTCATCAAAAGGCCGACTAAAATGATGGATATTATCTTGCACTCAGTATTAATTTTTCATTTAAATAGTGCACTTAGCCTTCATAATGAAGGTCAAGCAGGAAGTTGGGTAATTCAAAAATATAGATGTTGTTTTTTGTTTCATATAGCTAGTTACCGGATATATATATTTTTATGTTCTCATGGTGTTTCTTTGGGAACAATCAAATCAATTGAAAGAATAATTGTACTTAAACATTGTATGCTTATTTAGCCCTATAATTTGTACATTCATGGACCTGTCGATCATGATTCAAATGAAATTAGCGGATATGTAGCTTATTCACAAAGAAATTGGGATAGGAGGCATACTTCTGATATACAGCTCAGAAAAAAATTATTAGACCAGAGTGTTTCTCACTTTGTGTGATAAGAAAACATTAAACTTAGACTAACTCTACTTATATACATTCTTCAGCGATTGTAGGCCTATCATTGACATGCGAGTATAGACCTTTCATTATAATAATAATAGTTACATTTATATAGCGCTTAATACATTATCCACCTTGGTGTTTCTAAGCGCTTATAGTGTTAACCAATCATTACTACTACAAATTGCACTTTTGCCCGAGAACAAAAAATGAGCTTGGTCTAATAATTTTTGCCCGAGCTGTAGAGCCATTTTTTCTTGTTTTATCTATCTATGCCCATTGAATTCAATGATTGGTTGGTTTATTCATTTAACCCAACTGCATGCATTGAACATTATAATGGGAGCTGGCTATACTACCCACTAATTTTGCTCAACCTGAATAGGCATGATTTACCAAAACTACATGTAAATGAATATCCCCATACAACAAAATTCCAAAGGATTGAAACCACTAAAAAAAATTGATATTTGTTCATTTGTCTCCAATTTGTAGGCATGTCAGCCATTGACTTTGGATAACGTTTTAATCATGTTTTTAATAAAAAGCATCTTAAGAATAACAAAGGTGTTTGTCTTTAAAACAAATCTGTGCTTTCAAAATTAAGGAGTGATTTATGAAAAAAAAAAATTTTGTGTAATGTTGTACATGTATAAACATCTTTGAAATCAACTGTTTTCACTTGCATTCATTGCCAATTATTTTGCTCTCATGTATCCCTCTTTGAATGTCAAATCTCTCATTCAAAAATATGCGTATGTCACATACCTGTGAATGTAGAATAGATCATGTCAATTTTTGTTTTAATGTGTAAAGATATCTTGCCCCAAACAACAAAAACATCATGTATTATCACTGGCCGAATAAAATCATCTTCAAAATTTATGTATATTTTTGCACAAATGCACTTTACCCTGTTATATTGCAGTACTAATATACATGTATGTTTATATTTTTATAAAATAACTGACAAAAATAAACTTTACTAATAAAACAAGAGGACTGTCTTAAAGAGTTTTTCTGGTTTTAATAATAATTTTATTATGAAGTGTGGAGCAACAAGATAGTAATTAATATTCAATTAATACATATTGCAAGCTTGGTAAGACCGTATGAAGGGCTTGTACAATGGAAACTCATTAGAAAGAGGTCCGATACATAAAGAGATCTAATATACCAAGACACTCGATATAAGGAGCCATTTCTCTTGTCAAAAATGAAATTGATTTGCTTTGTTGCGTAATGTTCAATGAATCCTGATTAACAAGATACATGATCATAATTGGCCAAATCGTTCAATCCCAAGGTATTCACTATAAAAAGTTTCAACTGTATTATTTCCAGTGCATAACATGGTACTCTTCCCATCTTGATCTGTGGAAAGGTCTCTGTCAAATATAGAGTTAATATTTTGGCACAAATCAAAACAATAAATACCTTTTCACAGTATTTGTCGTCTTTTAGCCCCGATATGACAAGGTGTTATAAGGTAAAAGCAACCTTGTCTTAAGCACCCTCGTCTACGAAGCACCCTTGTCTAAGAATGCAATTCAGCGAGAAACACACAAGGCACATATCAACTGTCAATTTAATGTTCTTACTAAAATTTTCACGAGATTTTTTAGTATATAATGTAATTACACATATTCCTCAGAATATTAGGAATAACAGGAGGGTAATCATTATAAAAAAATAAAAAAATCATGAGATTTTCAATATACCATGTAATTACACGTATTCCACAGAATATTGGGAATAACATGAGGGCAATAACTACAAAAATAAGATATTGCTCGCTCTTTTTCCAATTCTAAGGGACTACCAACATACAGTCCACTCCTATTAATATGAGGTGCTCATAGTATCCATATATTCATTTTTATTATGGAAGTGGATTGTAACAATATAATTTCCTTTGTCTCAAAAAATTTCATATTCATGTCAGTCTTTCCCATTATATCTAGCACATTAATAATGGGATTTTGTTGTACAAGGCAGTTCTCCCTGTTGCAATTTTATTATATTTTTTTCATAATAATGAGGCCGAAGTACATACATGTAGATTTTACTGTAAAGGTGGACATTTTTTCCAGTTAATTTTTCGTGCTAAGGGGATCAAATGATGTTTTCCCATATTTTGATTTTAGCCGATAGCATGGACTGGACAATTTTATTTGCATGTGTTTATTTTCGTGCACCTATTGAGTGCGAAATCCACATAGGTTAATGTAAGCGAATATTTCCACTTTTACAGTAATTTAGTTTCACAGTATAAGTTAGACAGCAGTCTCATTGAAATTTAATTCTTCTGCTGCCTTCTCTTTAGTCTTGTATTTAGCCGAGGGTGCCCTAGGACCTGGACCAGAATTTTACTGGGACTTGAACCTTCATGCGAGTGAGCAACTCATTGTAGATTCCCCTGAAATACATGGTTATACTGCAGTCTCATGGAACTTGAATTCTTCTGCTGCCCTCTCTTTGGTCTTGTACTTGGCCCAGGGGTGTTCCGGGAACTGGACCTTCATGCGAGTGAGCAACTGATCATAGAAGCCCCTGCTTGCAAAAGCCCCTGAAGTACATGGTCAGACTGCAGTCTCATGGAACTTAAATTCTTCTGCTGCCTTCTCTTTGGTCTTGTACTTGGCCCAGGGGTGTTCTGGGACCTGGACCTTCATGCGAGCGAGCCACTCATTGTAGAACCCCCTGAAGAAGTTCAGGTCTTTCTTGTTGATGGGTCTGGTGGACTTCCTCACCTGACTGACCTGTGAGGGCAACAAACAAGAGAACATGAAATGGCTTTAAAAGTAATAATGATAATAATAATAACGCATTTATAGAACTAAAAATACAATTGCATAGACAGTAGTTACAAGTACAACATCTTAATCAAGCATAAGAGAGAGGCAGCCTGTGAGGTGCACACTCCGGATCTGCCAAGTCAAAGACAAAGAGGAAAGGATCGTCTAATACCACACACACCAGACAGTAAAAAACAATACACATTTTGATAATAAATTTATATAGTTAAAAAATCTACATAAAAGTAATTTACAGTACAATACAACATCACTATGCAAACACTATAATATGGAAATTAAGTAATGAACTTAGTGAAATAAAAAAGTATCATTCTAATTAGTGTGCCTTAACTGTTTTGAGATTAGATTTGAAAGAATCTAACTTTTTCAAGGATCAAATCTTAGTTCAGATCCACTGCCATTATAACAAGGTGATCTGGACCAAGCCACCTGCCTCGTAATGAAATCTTGTTACAATAAATACAGACACATACACACATGTGAACAGGTTTGTATCTGCATTGCATAACAAAATCTTGTTGTCGCCATGTTCATCATAAGTCAAAGGGGGTACCAAAATAGAATGGATAGATTTAGAGGGAACTAGATGAATCCTCGACTGCGCACGGTCGAAATTTATGCTTTCGCCATTGCCAGATCAGAAATATATGACACATTCATCTATTTATTTTCATTTATACAGACTTATTTGACCTTGACCTTTGACCTTGTAACCCCAAAATCTAATCAGATCATTGTCACCCCAGTATGCACACATGTACCAAGTATGAAGATGATCTGTCAAATGCTTGTTGAGTTATCATGAGAACAATCTTTTTAAAACCTATTTGACCTCTATGACCTTTGACCTTGTGGACCCAAAATCTTCTTTGATCATTGCCACCCCAGTATGCACACATGTACTAAGTAATAAGATAGTTAGTACAACAGTTCTTGACTTATTGTCAGAACAAGCTATTTTCACCTATTTATTGACCTCTGTGACCTTTGACCTTGTGACCCCAAAATCTAATCAGATCATTGTCACCTCAATATGCACACATGTACCAAGAATGAAGATGATCCGTCAAACGGTTCTTAAGTTACCGTGAGAACGAATGTGGGACGGATGTACGGACGGAAGGACGTATAGACGTATGGACGGACAGACGGACAACCCAAAAACATAATGCCTCCGGCGAGACTACGTCCCGAATCATAAAAACACAGTTTCTGTGTTTCTGATATAATGGTAGTGGACTGAACATGTCAAGAACAAACCTTATCTTGCCCGAATGCTGCAATCTTCTCCAGTTGCGTAAGAACTCTCTCATTTGGTAGAACCCCTTGGCCTTCCATATGCTGCAGTACATCCACCAAGTAGTGAAAGTTCCTGTGTTTCTGAGTAGCTCCAATCAAAGCCCCATACAAATGACATGTTGGTTCAATGTCAGATTTCTATGTAAGAAGATAAAAAAATACACTGTGTAAAAAAAAAAATCTTACTTAAATGCACTCATAGTCTGAACTTACTTCAAATATACATATCCAAATTTCCGTACAACCAAACAGGGCTACGTTAAAAAAAAATGTGTGTGTTGGGGGGGGGGGGTTGCAGGTAATTGCATCCAAGGGTGTAACAATAAAGTATGAAGTATTAATATGACTAATAATAAGCTCTTGTACGAAAGAATGAAAGGCTCGAAGGTTACGTATATGGTAATTGGAAGAAATATCTTAAGCGCTACTTGCTAGAGTCATTAACATGGCAGCTTGGCTGAAAGCTGGGGAAATAAATGTTTAGTCAACACTATGTATTCTTGGGTAAGATTGCTTTATGAATCCAACTTTTCTTATTATTATTAGCCTACCTCTATCTCCTTGAGCAACTGAAAGCCTTCTTCTGGCTGTCCACATCCTGTTGCTAGATTGACGTAGGTTCGCAGGTTGGGATACACTTTACCATTGCTGATGTGCATCAAAATATTCTGAAATCAAAGACAAAAATGACAAAGATCATATTAAAGATCTCAGATACCCATGTATGCATCAACCTTTGAGTTCCTGTGGAATTAAAAATTAAATCCATCAGTATTACCAAATGAATACACCTTCACCCTTTCCCTTTTCACGATTCAACTAGGCTGTGTCCCATTCAGCAACTGTTCAATCTCGTATAACATGAAATAGTTTTCCCATCCAAATCCTACGTTTTATCTATTATCTGCTACTCGGCTCCTACACTTACGGACGGGATGTCGATTTTGGTATTGGTTGATATCAATTAAAAAAACTACGTACATGAACAACATTTTTTAAAAGCTTTGATGGACAACATAAGACAAACATCAATCAAACATTTTAAAAAAATGACAAGAAACACAGCTTTTATAGATATTATCCAACATAAAAAATCAGCATAATTCTTCAAGTGTGTGGATAAACAATGGTCAAATACCTTCTTGTATGCTTGCCATCTGGCCATGCCAGACCGCAGAATAAATATTTCCAATTTATATTCATTTCACATTCTACCATACATGTTTATTCTCTTACCTTAGCCCCCTTGAAATCCCCTCTCCTTGTTCGTCGTATGATGAAAACATTGAAGAAGTCAATGTCCACTTTCAACTGGCGTTCCTTGACATACTCCAGGAGCTGGTTCTCTTCCTGTTTCTTTCCTGGAAGAACTTCTGCAAGAAGCGAAAGACTCTTCACATCTGGCTTCACATTCTGGGCTTCCATGTGATCAAGCAGTCCCTGAGCTCCTCCCAGCAGTGCAAGCCTCTCATCGGCCTTGCTGATCGTTGCAAGCGACTGGACGTTGCTGAAGTCAGGAGAGCTGTCCAGGAGATTGGGAACGTTTGCAATGGACAGGTTAGTATCAGCTCTACGTTCCACATTTCCAGATGGGGATGATAATCTCCTTGTAGTTGGCATCAGTGAGTCTTGGGTTTGTACAATTCCATCCACATCTGTTCCTTGGTCACTGGAGTCAAACCAATGTGACCTAGATACTACATCTACATCAGTTATCTGGTGATGATTCTTTCCTGGAAGAAGTTCACCATGTGTTCTTTGTGGGCTCCTTTGTGCCAATCTGCCATGATGCTCTGAAGTCTTGTGAGATTCACTCAAAGCTGGAAGTTCAACCATAACATCGTCTTCATATCCATCCTGATACCAGTCTTCGATCTGCAACGGTTCGACTTCAACCAACTCTGCCTTCTTACCAGACAGAAGAGGTACAGCAGCAGGAGCATCTTTGGTCTGCCGTCTGTCCCCCTTCCTACGTCGATCCTTCATCCTTCCCTGAGTCAGCAGTGCAGGAGGCTGCTGAACCTTTGGCGGGATAGGGCGCAGGAGAACCCTGTTGGCCAGCTCCATGTCACCAATGCTGCAATCTCTTGTAGCACGCAGGAGGAGGTTGTAGATGTAGACGTCCGGTTGAATGCCCTGAGCCAGCATCTGTCGCCATGCCTGTAATAATCATGATTGAATATCTGCATATAAGAATGGATGACCATGGTGGATCATTTTGAGAACAAATTATGAAAAACTTAGTTTTTTTTAAATTGCTCCAAGAATATCATATTGGACTGTGGCAGTGAGGCAACATCGTGAATACAATTCAAAATGTACATTGTTATATAATTAACATTCAGGTTACTTTGTGTTTGAAATGTCACAGCAGTGGATCTAGGATTTGAAAATGGTTTGGAGAGGGGAAGGGGGGGGGGGGAGCATAGCTTAATACATGACCAGTCGCTGAGTGGTTTTTAAAAAATAGGGGAGGGGTGGATCCAACAATCTGCTACTTTCTTGTACATTTTATTTCCACAATCATAACTCATTCACATACAGCCATTTGATTGAAATCATAGAAAGAGTATCAATGGACGGATAACCTCACCTCACTACCATACAGGAAGCCTGCCCCGTTGTCTTGAGCACAGGCAAACAGAAGGAAAGAGAAGATCTGCGGCACATTTTTTTTTACAAAACATCATGCAGAATCAAATATTTTGATTGAATGTTTTTTCAAGTATCATTAGCAGGAGCCCCTCACCTCTATAGCATACAGGAAACCTTTTTCTTTGTCTTGAGCACAGGCAAATAGAAGGAAAGAGAAGCTCTTCGGCATCAATGGTATCCCAGAATCCACCAGGTGATGGAAGAGTTTAAAGGTCATTTCAAGGTCGCCGCACTTTGCATACGCTTTCATCATGGCATGGTGTGTGATTAGATTCACCTTGAAAGGATATCAGATTTACATTCTGTCAATAAATTACATTTCCATAAAGTTCTGTTATAGCATCATTTATAGACATGATGTTACCAAGGTAGCACATATAGTCCTACTTTGTTTTTAAATTATATTGTTTTTTACTGTCTGTGTGTTTAGCATTGACAATCCTTTCCTCTTTGACTTTGACATGGCAGATTTGGAGTGTGCGCCTTACAGGCTGTCCCTCTTTTCTGTTTTTATTAAGAGAATGTGTTTGTAACTACATGGACATGATACATGTTTGTAGTTCAACACTTTCATCTCGTTTTACAATTGCGCCTCAAAATAGTTTAACTAGACAGATGGCGCTATACAAATGCGTTATTATTATTATTACATAGGTGACTGCTTAGTGTAGTTCAAGATCTCACTAATGCATTCATGCAACAAAACTATTAGGCAAAATTCTATTGCGCTTAAGTCACTTTAGACAGGCCACTCAAGATGATAAATACTGCATGAGGCATATATTTCGCAGGGGTTTTTATTCTAGCTAGTTAGTCATTATAAAAATTTCCACTTCAATATCAAGGCTATTTATAGTCATGAAAAATCACTAAATTTGTCAAATTTCCCCAATGAGTCCAAAAGTGCAAAAATATTTTCACAAAAATATATGCTCACACAGAATGTGATAAATTTTTACACCCACCTTGACAGATTTCTCAAGCATTTGTTGATGGAGTTTCTCGAGTCTTGTCACGCCATCACTCTTTTTCCATGGCGATTCAGAGCAAGCATTCAGGAGTGCTGTGTATGTCACACTGGTGGGTTCCAAACCTCTCTCTTTCATCTGTCAGATATAACACAGAGAACAATTACTATGGTAATGCCTAGTAATAACTATATCTAGTTTGTCACTATTTGGTACCCTGCACTCATTTGTTTTTGCCTTTATCTTGAAAACTTGTATGAACCTAACTGTCTTGAAAACACTTTTCGAAATCGCAGTCAACTCATTAGCATTAGCAGTCAGGAATAGCGCGAATTTGTATTTTGGCAAAGCAAAATCTCAAGTGATTCCATAACAGATAATCTGAAGCAAAATTTAAAGTGATTCCATTTGTTATGTGCATTATTATGTAAGATACTCAATTCATATTAGATACATTAACTACCAAAGTATCTTTCTAGCTAAAAATGTCATCAAAAATGCAAGCTGTATTCTAGCAAACAAAACACATTCATGAACTATTCCCTTACAAATTTTTTTTTTATATGTAAGTATACAAAATGAATTCTAGACAATGACGACCTTTAAAACATAATCAAGGTATATGTGACGCATCACACCGAAATCAGAGACAAGTTGCCGAGCAAATTCAGCACAGTGTCGAGGAAATCAGCAAAATAATCCAAATTGTCTTATTTTGGGGGAAATATTTTTTTGATTTTCTGAATTTTCAATGTTTCTTGTATGCTCTGTAAAAAAAAAATGAGTAGAAATGATTAGGGGAAAGCCTTTAAAAATGGATTGTTTTGTTGCAATCTTTGACTCTTTCTGGCGACTTGTGTCTGATTTTGATATGATGAGTTACATATGTGTATCATTGAAAAGCTAAATACCTACACTTTTGCACTGCAGTTTTATTGTAAAAAAAAAAAAAGGATATCAAGATTGATTGTTTAAAGATGGATTATCTTTTATTGAGAAGCTCTTTACTTACCCTGTTGAAAAGTTTAAAGGCCTTGTCGGTGTAACCTGCTCGTCCGCATGCACCTATCAATACATTGTAGTTGTATTCTATAGGTATCACCTTCTCTTCCTTTAACATCGTCACCTCCAGCAACTCAATAGCCTCAGATAACTAACATACAAGAAGAGACAGAAACAGTTGGTGTCATAGAAATATATATCCCTATGAAAGGGAAAAAATGTATGAAAGTAATAAACATGTACTAGAAAGTACACACGTAATGAT
This sequence comes from Paracentrotus lividus, assembly GCA_940671915.1. Taxonomy (NCBI): domain Eukaryota; kingdom Metazoa; phylum Echinodermata; class Echinoidea; order Camarodonta; family Echinidae; genus Paracentrotus; species Paracentrotus lividus. The sequence goes on along the minus strand of CALNVZ010003430.1, from coordinate 22,562,172 downwards.
TATGATGATTATCATAACTTCTTGTGAAGCATCTGCACTCATTTTACTGTGTGCTCATGGGGCTTGGTACATCATTGCTTCAATCAACAAAGGTTGCTTCCTATTTCGACAGATATGAAATGAGTGGTGGCTCTATCTTGATTAGACACGATACTTTGGAGGGGCACTCCATTGTGCACAAACGATTATGCCCCCAAATGGTATTATGACTATTAAACCAAGCTAAATTTGCCACTGGAACATGGACAAGTAGGTGGATATATTATAAAAAAAAACACACACACACACACACACACACACACAAGTACATGTACATAGTCAGGGTTTACTTGTATGTAAATATATTGGTTAAAAAAAAACATACAACAACAAAACTAAAAACAAATTTTAAAAAATGACAGATTGAAAGATAGCATGATAAAAATAGAGTAAAGCTCCTGAAATATCCCAGTGTTTTGAATGAGTGAACCCACCTTGTCTTGTTTGATAAGTTTCTTCATCTGATTAGCATACCATATGGGAGTATTCTTTCTCTGTCTATGCTGAGGACGTGGTTTCACCCAATCATCACCCAGCTCAGTTTCTTCTAGCTCCTCTATTAGGTCACTACCTAGCGGCTGGTACTGAAAGAGAAAGAGTTACTTTGATGATATAATTGTAATAGTAGTATTTGTGATTTATATAGCACCTGTCCTAATATGAAACAGCTTCATCTCTAAAGAATAATAATAATAATAATAATAATAATAGTTACATTTATATAGCACTTAATACATATATCCACTTTGGTGTTTCCAAGTGCTTTTTAGAGCTAACTAATTTACAATTTAAATTACAATAGCACTTTACAATTGTTATTACCCTGGCCATAAGATGCTTTCTAAGTCTTTCTGACACCTGTCAAATCCCAAAGAGATCATCTTTTGCATAAAGGTAGCCATTACGGCACCCTCATTCCATTCCTCCTGAATCGGTCATGTTTATGACAAAAAATGTGCAAATAATTTTGATACTGAATATCGCTATGATGGATACTTAAATGACATAAAAAACCTTGCCTTTATTGAGTTTGTAATTGTTTTTTATTCATTTATTGATTCATTTTGAAGGAGAGAATTCTAGAAACAACCTTTTCAGACTGTTTATATATATATTTTGGTCACCTTATGTTTGAATTTATTAGACAGTCTTCCAAAGGTTTGTTCTTCCATCTCTCCTCCATCCTCTCCTTCTCTTTCTCCTCCATCTACAGTAGACATTGGAGAAGAGGTGTAGGTTTTGGTTGGAGAGTATTCATGTTTGTAGCTCTCTTCTTCAGTAGAACTTCTGAGAGATTGGTGTGAAGTGAACCCTCTTCCAAGCGATTGATAGAGGTTTGATGATCTATTGCACAAAGTTTCACGGCAGATTTTTGAAAGATACCACAGCTGGTTTGAGGTTTTCTTCACAGCATGTGCCATACTGGTCCTTGTCTGTGTGTTCTATTATCAAGTTTCACATACGTAGATTAGTTGAAACACTGAAATCAAATAAAAAATACACCCCAAAAAAGAGGAAGGTTTAATGAATCATTGACATTATTTGTACTCAAATTGTAGTTTTCCTGATCTGTTGACAGGCAGGAGAATGAATGCCTCATATTTGTTAGCCTACTGCACTCTGCAGGAGCTGCGGAGCATTGTTGAAAGTGGAGGGGCTGAGCTGAAAGTGGGGGGGGGGGGAGGGGGGGGCTGCATGCTGCACTGGCTAAAATTCACAAATCTAAGTCTAACTTCATTTTGTACACATTTGGTGAAAAAAAGTAGGCGACTAAAGCCCCCCCCCCCCCCCCACAGCTCCACAGCTCTTGCTCTATAGATACATTTCATTAAAATTGCATTTTCAGATTTTGGGCAGCACTCACACGCTTTCAGTTCCATTTTCCATTTTCACTCTATCTAGATTCTAGACCTCTAGGCCTACACAAAATTGAACGTTCGGGACTAAAGTAATTAAAATATAGATAAGGTAGTAACATTTACAGTTCAAAAGAAGCTTTATAAGTCACTAAAATTCTTTTTTTCTTCCATAACAACGTAGATTAATCGATAAACTCAACATTTATTAATCTTTTACGTCACAAAAATGCATAACATATGAAAATTTGACCACTTGCATCACTTACCGAAAACCGGGCACACGATTTTTTGAAGAGATCGAAGACAGAGAGAAAGATTAACAAAATGACATCAAAAGTTACTCCTTTGAGCATAATTTTAGTATCTTCTGGTTCAAAAGGTTATCGTTTGCTGTTTAGATACCCATTTCAGGTAGAAGCACGCCAGGAATTGGTTAAAAGAGGTAAATATAGAACACCCAATTCGTACCCCTCAGCCCCATTCGTTCACTTTGAAGTTGGGTAAGCCATTTAAGGTGTTTGTTTTTGACAATTGATTTCTTGCCGGATGTTAAACTTTCGAAGTTTGTGAGTTTTCTGATTCTCTTTTGTTTTATTATTTAAATCTAGATTACAATCTGTACTATCTAACTTGTATTATAATTTGTATAAAGAAATGTCTAACAGTTAGTTGTCAAGTGTTAACTTATAATAGTTAAGCTAGATCTAACGAGTAACGTTAGACTTACTGCGGCAGCCCGTACTTGAAGTGTACGGGCTGCGAGTTATTCCCATGAAAACATGAGGTGCATTGGCTTTTCCAGGCTAGTACTAGAATGTCAAAATTACGGAATAAAAAATTGACCAAACTATTTCATTTATAAGTTTATAGATCTATAGATCTCTAGATCTACTTACAATACTAGCCGGTTGACTATCCTCGTTTTTCATGATGATCATAAAGCAAAAAAAAGGCGTCAGAATTGCTGATTCAGTGTAGTTAAACGAGTCACATTCGCGGTGATTAGTTTACAACACGCATGCGCGACATCGGCAGCAGCTACATGTATATGCCCTACATGCTAGTATTTTCACGGAGATCGGATGAGACTCTGAAATTGACTGGAAAATACAAGATTTCTTCAAGTGCACACAATTTTCAGGAATATCTTTTTTGCATCTAGTCTGTTTAGGTAAGTGACATTACATAAATTATATTTTTGCTATATATTTTACCCATTCTTAGTGGTATTTTTAACCATTCCAAATCGAACTTGAAATTTTTTTAGGGGTTTCTTTAAGAAACCCCTAAAAAAATAAGTGGCAGCGTCCTGAAAGAAACCCCTAAAAAAAATTCAAGTTCGATTTGAAATGGTTGAAAATTGTGTGCACGAAGTGGCAGCGTCCCAGGGCTAACGTTAGACCAGGGATCTAGACCTAGACTAGGCCTACTGACTGTTAGTTTACTTTTACTTTGTAAGAAGAAAAGAAGATTCAACAAATAGCTTTCTCAAAATTAATGAATTAATTAAGCCTGCCATTTGCATTGAAAAAACCACATATTTACCGAAGCCACATCTACAACATTTACATTTAGAGATCAACACTGTGTATTATTTTGTTACTTTCTAGCTGTAGGCATGGTAGCCAGTAGGCCTAAAGGTCTCTTAGGTCTGAGTTCTCTTTTTTTTTTTGGGGGGGGGGGCATATATTTCTAATACACTTGAAAATGCTCTTTTATTCATTTCTATTTGCAGATCAGTCAGATAATCCATTTGCTCTTCAGACTCTAGAAGATGAAGTTTATACCAGTTCAACTAGCCAGTCTTCTACAAGACAATCTTGCATCATATCAGGGTATGCTTAGTGCCGCCAGTTTGGTGAAACTCCTTTTAGTTTTATTTTATTATACTCTCACTTTTATGCATTGTATACACATATTTGTGCATTGAATAGGGCCTACAATTCGGCCTTTGGGCTGCCATTTTTAGTTTGATTAAAACCTTTTCGATTAGTTCAAAATTAATATCTTTACACTTGATACAGACCTGTCTGAATATACCATTTCATAGAAAAATTCATTATCCTTCTGTAAAGGTGAATTCATGGCACTTGACCTTTCAAATTAAGATTTTCAATTGCTGTAAGACCCAATAAATATCAGAAACGATAAGTCGCTCTATCTATCTCTTTCAGCAACATGATGAATTACCAGCAATTTATAGAGAAAAACACAAATTTGGTAGCTCTTTTTTTTCAAGAGCTCAGCCCCCCCCCCCCCTCCATCTATTTTCTCAATAATTGACAATGTTTGTTTTTCTTTTGCTTAATTGTCCCACCATTCAGGGAGCTGGACAATGTGCTTGCTAACATCTTAACACCCAGTAACACAGACATGTGTGATCAGAGATTTGAAGTCACAGTTGATGATGTCAAGTTTGTGGGTCACCCATTGCTTGTGCAGGATGTCAATGCTAAATGGGTGAGTTGCTATGGATTTAAGGTGGTAGAAGTATAGTTCGTGATAATTCCTGTTTTTGTAGATTTAAAAATAAATAGAAAAATAAATAAACACGTGGCCATGCGTTTTGAGGTGGGCCCTTTTCCGTTACATGATATGTTTTCAAAGAAATCGTACCATTTTTATTTAATAGAGTATTATTCTTATATTTGACACCCTATACCCATAAAAGTATACATATTCTGAAAGAGAATTGTCTGAAGAATTAAAAAAATCATTCTGAAAAGGGATAGGGTTAAGTCATAAGAAGTTACAGATCAAAATATGTGAAAAAAGGTGGGAAAAAAGTACTTCCAGAAAAAACTTGGCAGAGAAAAAACTAAGGACCCTACAAGAAGATAACATGCATATTCGAACTCTTCAAAGTCAGACCTTTCCAACAATATATAACTTGTTAGGGGTTAGTTGTGGTAAAATAATTTTGCGCGAACATCTTTCCAGCTAAAATTTCAGATCAGAAAATTTGGGGAAACATGTATGATGTATATTTACCCCCAAAATTTAACTCAGTTTTGCCTTACAACCTTTTGAAGTTACACTGCTTACTTGTAAACACTTAAAACTTCAATAAAATATATTTACAGTTCTTATTGTCCCCGCCGAACGAGTTCGAGCAGGGGACTATGAAACGGGCTCCGTACGTATGTGTGTGTGTCTGTCCGTCCGTCCGTCCATCCGTCCGTCCGTCCGTCCGTCCGTCCGTGCGTCCGTATGTGAGTTCAATTTGCTACTCCTTCGCCATTTTTCATCCGATTTCGATTCCGTTTGCTTTATATGATAGCACTAGGTGATGGCTACCAAACTTCTTCACAGAATTTTGACCTTTGACCTTTGACCCTGATTTTTGACCTATATTGTTAATTGGCTACAAAATGCTACTCCTTCGCCATTTTTCATCCGATTTCGATTCTGTTTGCTTTATATGATAGCACTAGGTGAGGGCTACAAAACTTCTTCACGGAATTTTGACTTTTGACCCCTTTGACCTTTGACCTTCATTTTTGACCTATATTGTTAATTGGCTACAAAATGCTACTCCTTCGCCATTTTTCATCCGATTTTGAATCCGTTTGCTTTATATGATAGCACTAGGTGAGGGCTACAAAACTTCTTCACGGAATTTTGACTTTTGACCCCTTTGACCTTTGACCTTGATTTATACTTATATTATAGTAGTTGGATGAACTCTGGTCACAGTATTGACATTGCATTTTTAGACTTCGCTAAAGCATTTGATAGCGTGTCACATAATTTATTAGAACAGAAACTTTATATGTATGGTATTCAAAACTCAAATTTAAAATGGATCGTGAATTTTTTAAAAATGTCGTTCACAAAGAGTCGTTATCAATGGTGAGTATTCTAATTGGATTCCTGTAAAGTCAGGTGCTCCACAAGGGACCATTTTAGGTCCAATAATTTTTTTATGTTTTATAAATGATACAGTGTATATCTGATAATATTTCTTCAACTATTAGACTTTACGCAGACGATTGCATCCTATATAGGCATATTAATTCTATTGACGACTGTAAAATGTTACAGAAGGATCTTAATACAGTACACAAATGGGCAAATTTATGGCTTCTTGATTTTAATTTAAATAAATGCAGGATAATGCAAATGTCACGAAAGTCCACTAACCCGAACTACGACTATAAGTTGGGAGGACATAATTTAAAAAATACGAAGTCAGAAAAGTACTTAGGGATAACTATAAATGATTCACTCAATTTTAATACCCATTGTAACGAAACATACGTTAAGTGTAGTAAGATTGTTGCCATAATAAAAAGAAATTTTATAAATTGCCCAATATCTGTCTTTAAGACCCTATACGACTCTCTTGTACGTCCATGTCTCGAGTATTGTTGTACTGCATGGGACCCCTACAGAGTGACACATATAAATACCATCGAATGCGTCCAAAAATGATATTTAAGATTAATGTTTAAAGATTGGGAAACAAGTTATAATGAACTCTTAGAAAAATCAGGTTTTGTAAAATTAGAAGAAAGACGCAAGTACCACCGATTAGTAATGTTTTATAAAATTGTATATGATATGGTCAGCATCGGTACGACTGAAAGAATTAAACGTGCTCACAGAATAGGCCGTAATGACAATGATATGAAAATGAATGTACTATTTGCAAAGACGGATTATTTCAAGAATTCTTTTTATCTAAGAACTGCCAATGAGTGGAACTTACTCCCAAATAATGTCGTTAATAGTCCATCTCTCTCTACTTTCAAAATAGCCTTGAAGAGTTATTTACACATTTAACTTTGTTTTTAACTCCGCAATAACAGTATTTGTCTTCTTTAAATATAATTACTCTACATCAAAATTTGCAATATCAATATATACATAAATGCTTGTTATGCTGCAAATTCCTAATAGTCTTTAATATCATTGTATACTCAATATTCATATTTTGGAATGTGATTTTATCTTACTCTATTTACTCATGTACATACTTCCTGTTTTACTTTATCGTGTTCATTATGAGTATTTGCTATATTCGCTTTTATAATGATTATTTTGTAACTTTGTTTTGATGCAATATTGATTTTCTTGTAATTTTATTTTTTATCAGGGATGCAGACCTGTACGGGTTTTTACAAATCCTTTTCTGCATCCCTAGACATGTTTGTCTGAATAAATACAATACAATACAATACAATTATACATTGGCTACAAAAATGCTACTCCTTCACCATTTTTCTTCCGATTTCGATTCCGTTTGCTTTATGTGATAGCACTAGGTGATGGCTACAAAAATTCTTCACCGAATTTGACCTTGACCTTTATTTTTACCTATATTTTTAATTGGCTACAAAATGCTACTCCTTCGCCATTTTTCATCCGATTTCGATTCCTTTTGCTTTATGTGATAGCACTAGAGGTGAGGACTACAAAACGTTGTCACGGAATTTTGAATTTTGACCCCTTTGACCTTTGACCTCAATTTTTACTTATATTGTACATTGGCTACAAAATGCTACTCCTTCACCAATTTTCATCCATTTCAATTCCGCTTGCTTTATGTGATAGCACTAGGTAATAGCTACAAAACTTCTTCACTGAATTTTGATCTTTGACCTTTGACCTATATTGTTAATTGGCTACAAAATGCTACTCCTTCGCCATTTTTCATCCGATTTCGATTCTGTTTGCTTTATGTGATAGCACTAGGGGAGGACTACAAACTTCTTCACAGAATTTTGACTTTTGACCCCTTTGACCTTTGACCTTGATTTTCGACCTTTATTGTTAATTGGCTACAAAATGTACTCCTTTACCATTTTTCATCTGATTTCAATTCCGCTTGCTTTATGTGATAGCACTAGGTGATGGCTACAATACTTCTTCACAGAATTTTGACCTTTGACCATATTGTTAATTGGCTACAAAATGCTACTCCTTCGCCATTTTTCATCCGATTTCGATTCTGTTTGCTTTATGTGATAGCACTAGGTGAGGACTACAAAACTTCTTCACAGAATTTTGACTTTTGACCCCTTTGACCTTTGACCTTATTTTCGACCTTTATTGTTAATTGGCTACAAAAATGCTACTCCTTTACCATTTTTCATCTGATTTCAATTCCGTTTGCTTTATGTGATAGCACTAGGTGAGGACTACAAAACTTCTTCACAGAATTTTGACTTTTGACCCCTTTGACCTTTGACCTTGACTTTGACCTATATTGTACATTGGCTACAAAAATGCTACTTCTTCGCCATTTTTTACCCGATTTCGATTCTGTTGCCTTATGTGAAAGCACTGATCGTGATATAATGGGAATTTTACATTATCGGCGGAGACATATATTACGCATCGCGTAATTTACTAATCCACTTGTTGTTGATACAAATGATGCGATCTGGCTTATAGCGAGGGATTTGACTTTTCTTGGTTCAAAGACATGTGAACAGGTATATACATGTGTGTCGCTGAGAGCTACACATATAAGGTTATATAATTAATTAGCTTAATTAAGTAACTATTAATGAGTGTAAATTTGACCCACTATTAATTCTCATTAATTACAATCCAATCAAACTGTTCCATGTTATGTTCAATGATATTTATAACTCATTTGTCTAACTGAGAAATAGAAATTTATGTTCCCCTCCGTCATCTGCTGTACAAAAATGGGTACTTGGAGTTAATTAATCATTAATTACTCATAAATAGATTGACCACAGGTATTTTCTTTAGCCTTTTAGATTAATTTCCTTCAAACTAATACCCAATTTACCAATATAGCATCCATATTTAAAGTTTGAAACCAATTTTCAATTTAAACTACCATCTTACTCATTTAGGGAAATTAATTAATTAGCTTAATTAGCTTAATTAAGTATCCTTAAGTTCAGATTTGATCCATTTTTACTCATAAATGGATGATATTCTAATTAAACTGTTTAATGTTTAGGTAATGTGAAGGTAAAAGCTTAATTTGTTAAAGAATAGAAATTTATGCTCCTCCTCCTCCTCCACCGTGCAAAAATGGCTACTCAGAGTTAATTAAACGCTAATTACTCAAAAACTAATTAACCATTTGCATTTCTTTTACTTTTAACTAATTGCCAGATTAATTAATACCAATTAAGCATACCCATATAGCACATGTATTTAGCATTTCATATCATTATTTATTTCTGGCACATGTAACGACACCACCTATATGGGGCCCACTATAAAATGCATGGCCACGTAGGAAGTAAATTGTATATGAAAGAAGGGGATGATAAATGATAAAAATATGATTTGAAAGAAAATAAAGAAAATACCTTCAATTGATTTACTTTTTCATATCCAGGTAAGGGGATAACAAGTATTTTAATCATTATTCACTCAATACTTAGGGCCTACACCTCAACATGTAATAACATGCATGCTCCTATCTGTTTCCAGGTTTCTAACATTGGTGTTTATTAGGCTAATGTTAGGCTGATTTACAAAATAGCAGGTGAAGGTTTCACGGTGCACTATTAAGTATTCTTTCTTGAGGTTGTGAGTGGTCCTGAAAAGGACCTACCAAATCTCGACGTTTCGGTGAACATGTTCTCACCGTCTTCAGGAGAAGATGGTGCTAATCGTTTACCACCAATGAAACCTTCAAAGATTATCTGATTTACAAAGTTCTTCATTTGAAAAGGTTAATAGAAATATACAAATTTGAATTTTGTGTCTTGTGTGCTGTGGGCTACTGTAATCGTGCGTTAATGGCCTTTTATTTTTCTTCCAGAGAGATAATTCATCTACAAGGGAAGGTTCAACGATCAACATGTTCAATGTGGTCTTTGTTTTACAAGTAAGTCTACATATATTTGCTCACCCTCCTGCTCACACTCCCCCATCCTCACCCCACACAATTTTATATTCATTAGATTAATGTCATTATGTAAGATCATCACATCAATATGATCTAGACTCCAGAAAAAAAAGAGAATATGTGGATGTAGGTTTTCAGCTCAGCTGCAGACTGGTCTATGGTCTACTGTTCAAAATCGTGGCAATGATTAAGACTAGCCTTTAAGCATGAAGAAGGGAGATGTGGTTACCTATCTCATGTTAACCTTTGACCTTTGATCTCTGTTCCCCTTTCAATTGAAGGCAAGTGCAGTCTAGTCTCTGGTTCTCTGTTATCAGGATCTCAGCCAGCGATTAGCACTAGCCTTGTCACATGAAGATAACAGAAGTGCCAGCCTATCTCATATTAACCTTCGACCTTTGATCTCTTTCTTTCATTGATTGAAGGCAAGTGCAGACTGGTCTCTGGTTCACTGTTATCAGGATCTCAGCAAGCGATTAGCACTAGCCTTGAAACATGAAGAGAAGAGATGTGGTTACCTGTCTCATCAGGCGGTCATCATGGTCAGAGCAGAAGATGAGGTAGCTGGACAACCTGAAGGTAAATATGAAACAACCATTCTGATTGGTTCGTAGTGAGACTTTTATGCAAGAATGCTATGCAATGATGATCCTGATTGACCACTTTGTCATTATGGTCAGAGTGGAAGATGAGGTAGCTGGACAACCTGAAGGTAAATTTGAAGCAACCACTCTGATTGGTTCATGGTGAGACTTTAATGCAAGAAGTCTATGCATCAAGGATCCTGATTGGTTACCTATATCTCATCAGGCAGTCTTCGTGATCAAGGCAGAAGATGAAGTAGCGGGACAACCAAAATGTAAATTTAGAACATAGTGAGACTTTTTCTCAAGAAGTCTATATAACAAGGATACTGGTTGGTTACTATCATATGAGGCACTTATGGTCAGGACAAAAGATGAAATAGCAGGACAATAAAAATAAAAAAAATCCTTTATGGTCCAAATTTTACTTTATGGTTCGAAAATTCCTTTTGTCATTTTTATTTTTCATTGTTTCTGTCCCGAAAATCTCTCAACATGTTTCTCAGCTTACATGTATCATCCTAATTTTCTTCCTCTTTTGAACAGACTGCAAGGAGTCTCCATTCCATCTAATGATACAAAGGAGCAAACTCACTCAAGATCTCGGAGATGTTTATGAAGGGTAAGAAGATCAAATGTTTAGCAAAATGAGATGAATACATTCTACTCCTGTTAAAATATAGTATCAAATATGCTTCAGCACCAATGATATTGACCAATCGCCTGTCGCACTGATTTTGACTAGAAAGCATGATGTAAACAGCATTTATTATTACAGTCCAACTCTGCTCACATGGCCATCATTTATGGGGACTTCTCCATTAACTGGCCATGTCTTCTGATCAGTTTCCCTCTTTTATTCTTCATCAAATTCCTCTAAAAGACTCACTTTTTATTTGAGTTCCTTTATACAAAAAGACATTATTGGTCTTTTACCATCATCTACCCTACAAATCTTCCCTATTAAATCTCTTCCAGACATTATAAAATTTGATGAAAATAAGTGCTGGTACCAACATGGCTGGATAAGCAAGGTTGGACTGTGTTTATAAAGTAAATAGGTCGAGTTGGTAATCATATTCTCATAGGATAGAATAAGATTTTACAGTTAGACTGAAGCACCCACTTTTACACTTGATGTAAACTCTTGTAATCTTGTCATTCCTCTTTGTATTTCAGTTTACATAAGAATGGAATAGCAAGAGTTTATATCAATAACTGGATCGAGGTCAGCTTCTGTCTACCACACAAAGTACATAATGTGTCAGAGGTCATTACGATCAAAGTAAGTATAATATACATGTAGGAGATTACATGCATATAGAGTTGTACATTGTAAAAACATTTGGGAAATGAAAAAGCCATATAGCTAGCTGTAGTAGAAATAGTACACCTACTGTCTCAATTGGTCTGATGGATATTGAAACTGTCATCGTGTTGTGATATGTTCGTTGACATTGATAGCAATTGTATCTTTTGTGTTCTTCATGCCACAATATTACTCTTAGCTCCCTAAAGCAAAGAATATTCTTACAGAAGAAACAAATTTATGTTTGTATACATTAAGACATACAAAAATGTATTCATGAGGAAAGTTAATTAGCCTACATGTAATTATATACAAAAAGGATGATTAAAAGGTATTAAATGTTAAATTTTTTCTGCAGCACAATGGCATAGAAAAGAGTCTTGGAGCAATAAGGCCGTACCATGCCATGCTGTTACTGGAGGATCCAAACACATTGAGGGCGTCCTTACCTCGAGATTGCTCGCCAGCTCTGCATAGAATCATTCACATTGCCACACCCCTGAAGCGACTTCAACAACTCTCACAAGATGCAGACCTAGCTCTCTCCCAAGTAAGCAGTGAGATCTAGAGACTATCTTTACATTGTTGCACACATTTTTGAGGTATTTCAATCTTGTTTACCACAAGTGGACCACAAGTTATAGGCTACGAGATCCTGCAGTTATATTTTTTTATTGAAGTAATTAGCCGGTCACAGAAACTTTGCATACTATGTATATTGCAAAAAGGAAATGTTGTCATTTCTTGATAAGATAGTTCTGAAAAGCTATAGGTTTAAACTACAATATTCTTTCAAAAGAAAGAGTGAATCTCTCTTTTCACATTTCACGTACAGGAAGTGTTTTAAATTCATTTTCTGGACATTAACTCCTGTATTACAAAACCTGTATGGTAGCTAGATAAGAATATATCTCTTGACTGTGTTACAGGTATTTCAGCTTGTTGGTCATCTTGTATACTGGGGTAAAGCTACCGTCATCTATCCTATCTGCGGAAGTAATATCTACATCTTATCCCCAAATACACCAACATCACCGTGAGTACTCTATCTTTGTATCCCAAATAAGATACCATTTTTTCTCTAATCTACCCTCAAATCTAATCTCCAAGTACTCCCTATATCTTATAGTGAATTTCATTCTAAATGTGATTTTAAAAGAACCTACGTTTTTTGTTGCAATCCCCCAGGCATTTGTAATAGTTAGCAACCAAATAGTGCCATCTTATAGGAATTATATTAGTGCAAAATTTAATTATTAGAACTGATTTTATTGTATTATATACCTGGTATAGGAGATTCGCGGATTTAAAAAAAAAGTAATTATGTTGTTTTCAGGTTTAATCATTAGATTTTAAATCCTTTTTTCAAAATCTCATTTTGGCAGAAAAGAATTGGGAGATTCTATTTACAGATACTATGCTAAAGAAAGATTATTACCAGACTAGTATCTTAGAAAACAGAAAAAACTCTGCTAAACTATGGAAGGTATTAAAAACCTTCACAACTTGTGATACTAAACTTGCCACAGATCAGCTCATTGTAAATGGAGATCAAGTGTCTGATACCCTTGACATGGCCAATGAATTCAACAACTTCTTTGTATCTGTGGGGGCAAGATTAGCTTCAAATTTTACCAAAGGGATAGAATGTAATATCAACAAGATACTTACCCATATAGCTAACCCTATTCCAGGTACCAGGTTTGTCTTTGAACAAATTGGGGAACAATGTGTGTCAAATATCATGAAGAAACTCCAAACAACCAAAGCAAAGGGATTAGACGGTCTAGATACTATGCTTCTTAAAACCGCATCTCCTATAATTTGTACTCGCCTCACATCCCTCTTTAACCGCTCACTAGATACTGGATTCATTCCTGATGAATGGAAACGTGCTAAAGTCACTCCCATTCACAAGGGGGGTGAGAAACATGACCCCAATAACTACAGACCTATATCAGTTAACCCTGTAGTTATGAAGATATTCGAAAGATTAGTCCACACCCAGGTTCAGGACTACTTTTAAGAACATAATTTGCTAGCTAGTGAACAGTCTGGTTATGGAAGAACCATTCGACAAGCACGGTTCTAACCTATTTAAGTGATCATCTGTACAAGCAAATGAATCATGGTCGACTGACGGGAGTTGTGTTTTTAGACCTCAAAAAGGCGTTTGACTCAGTCGACCATGATCTACTGCCTTCATAAACTACCATGTATGGAATCCTTGGAACAGAGTATAACTGGTTTGAGAATTACTTAAAACATCGTTCACAGTGTACCTCTGTAAAGACATCTTCCTCCGAATTGAAAGAAGTACAAACAGGAGTGCCTCAAGGCTCAATCTTAGGGCCACTCCTGTTTACTATAATGGTGAATGATATGCCCAATGTTCTGAAGAAATGTAAGATTATGCTCTATGCTGACGACACTGTATTAGTGTTCAGTGCCAAATGTGCAGAAGAAATTGAAACAGAAATCAATGCAGATCTACAGAGAATAAGTAAATGGTTAATATCAAATCGACTTACACTAAACCCTGAAAAGTCAAAATTCATGTTATTTGGTACCTCCAACAAACTGAAAAATGCAAACCCCCTAAATGTGAAGCTGATAGTCACATTCTTGAAAGAGTACCAAATTTCAAATACTTGGGTACGTGGTTGGACGAGTCGCTCACCTGGCAAAAACAAGTTGAGGTAACCAGCAGAAAAATAGGCTCACGCATTGCCTTATTAAGTAGATTAAGAAAATACTTAACTGTCGATAGTGCCAAACTTCTAGCTAATGCCTTGATAACTCCTCATTTTGATTACTGCAGCTCTTCTTGGGTAAACTGTTCACAATACATAAAGAATATTCTCATTACCCAACATAAAAAAATGCAAGACTGGTCCTCAAATGCAATTTATGACACCTACTGTTGATGTACTGTCTCAACTGAAATGGGTAACCATTGAAGAAAGATGGAAATTTCAAAAATGTAAGTTGTTATATAATGCAGTAACTGGTGAAGCCCCCAAATATATCTCTGATATGTTTACGAAAAGTAATAGTGTGCATACTCACCGCACGAGGGGTGCCACCTCACAAGGTTTGGTGGTGCCAATGGTCAAAACTCAAATGGGGAAAAAGCTTCTCTCATGAAGGGTCACTTTTGTGGAACGGGCTCCCTTCAGCCCTTAAAATGCACCGACTAAAGAAGCATTCACGGCTATATTCTGGAGATTAGCAAGAACTCATGATGGGCTATAATTACATGCATTATGCCCTTTGTTGCTGGTCAGTGAATTGTAATGGAGAGTATGTATAAATTTGTTTAAATGACAAACCTATGCGTTCTTTAAATATTATTATGAAGTGAATAATTACTGATGAATTCTTAATATGTGCTATCGTATGTAATATGTTTTAGTGAAGATATATTCTATGGAAAGCAAATTTTAAAATGTTACAAATAATACGAGTAAGTCCTATGAATAATATATGATAACAATCACCTTCTCGTATAATGTATATTTTGTTCTCTAAGTAGAAATCAAACAGTTTTAAGGGATGTAATTTTAGGTTAACTCTAATTTCAATCTTTGTATAATGCATTTGTTTTTTAAATTCATCACACCCAGTTAATTAATATAGATAAAATTTTAAGATGTATGTAACCGAAATGAAAATTGCATACCTAAATAATTTTCCTTGTTTCTTGCTGAATTCCGATACCGGTTCTTTTTCAATTACCCATATCTTTCACCCTATTGTAATTGTATTGTGATGTAATAATGTCAATTTCATTTATTTGTGTTCATGTATTTGTATATTATGTGTTTCTATGATTGTTTATGTATATTATGTGCAGGGCCCTGGTTTACAACAGTGTCTAACCACTGAACAGGCTACCCTGGGTAAAAAAGACAAATAAATAAATAAAAAAATTTAAAAAAATTCCTTTGAATATAAAATCTATAATACAATCTCCTTCTTACACTGTTACTTTTCATACTTAAATCTCTTTATCACTACCTGGCCCTATACCTCTATTTTTAAAGACTTGTTTAATCTCTTCTCTGAATACTGTCCATATACCTTTATGTACATGTTCAATTTGCCTTTGTGTGACAATTACAATTTGTGTTCCATTTGTCATTTGTGATAATAATGTTTCTCAATGTTTAAAAATTATCTTATAATTTGTCTCCTTCATTAATTGATATTTATTATATTATAAGGAATAATTTATGTTATAATATGAACTATTGTGATGTCAACTGTTATATCTTGTACAGATGTTTTATTCAGCCTTTGGCTGCGACACATGTTTTTATGAATAAGCCGTTTTTTAATTGAATTGAATTGAACTATTGATTTTATGTGTTTTATTATTTGTGTAGCGGTTCGCCTCTAGACGTTGAGTTCCGAATGAAGTTTGGCGAGTCTTTGATCAAGGTGCTAGCAGATTTCTCTCTTCCATTGCCGCTTAGTGAACACAGAAATAGATTAGCAGAGAGAGAGGTATAATTCTATTTTTTGCATCATAGCTCCATATCTTTAAAACCATTAAAGGATAAGTGCATAGATCTGGAATTTAATTGATTTCATTAAAGCAGAAAGTGAAAGAAAATAGCTATGAAAGTTTGACAAAATTCATCAAAGGATAACAAAGTTTTTATTTTGTTACGTTACTTCCAAGTTGCTTATTTCATGTAGTACAGTAAATGACATAAGCTGTTCTTTATTTATAGTTATTTATCGTACATTTTACGTGATGAAGGAATAGCTGTATTTCATATAGGCATATTTTTGGGTTTAATAATGCACAGGTAATATAATTTTAAAAAAATTTTAAATGGCTATTTATGGAATTCACAGAAAAAAACAGTTTGGAGAGCAGCTCGCAAATGACATGAAAAAAGGAAATTCTCAGTTTCACTATCTTTTATCTTGTATGAATTATCTTCAAATCTTAATTAAAGTTTTTTTGTTTTTTTTCTTGTTTAATTGGAACCAATTTAATTCCATGGTGGACTTCCCCTTTAATAGTAAAACAATTGCAATTACATGTGTAGAATTATTTTCAGTTCCATATCTTGAGGCTCAATTATATAAGTACACTGGCAATTTTTCTATGAAATATGACACAGGAAAACGAAAATTAAGGGATGGGGGTAGGGAAATACTGGTGACATGTTTTGTAATAATAATACTAAAAAACAATTTGAATTTTGACCTTTAACCTTCAGAGACCAGAAGGAGAGCTGGTGAGGATTGTGATGTGGTTGCTTCAGAAGAGGTTATTGGTCCAGGTAAGTCATTTTTAATTTCTTCATCTTTAATGATCTATTCAGGCTATATCCCAGGGTCTTTATTAATTGTGACCCAATGACTCAAAACCACCAGGAGAGGAAATAGCTCTGTTGGTAGAACGATGGTCAACAGGGAGCAACTTGCAACTTGCTTCATTTGATGGTGCACAAAATACTGAATGCAGCCCCTCAAATATAATGACGAACAGACTTTAAATTTATTTTTTTTATTTGATTCTTCTGTAGCTACACACCTATGTCTTCATCATCACTAATCCAACGTTAGCTAAGAAACCGTCTAACGATGACCTAGAGAGGGAGGTATCTACCCCACCCTCGGAGTCTTCACCTGTCACTAGAGGGCGCATTACACCTCAAGGGTCAGGCAGCGGTCAAGGCAGTGGTCAAGGGGAGAACCTCTCATGTATGTATTCTAAGATTAGGGTTAAGGTTGCAATAGGCTTCCATATATCGGTGTTCTTCATATCATAATGGACGAAGTGTGCACGATGATTGATAATGAGATAAAGTACAAATGTAGGCTGACCCTTAGCTACTTCATTTACATCTAATAACAGAATCACCATATTATTTTAAACCCTCAGGGACAAAAAAAGGCAAAGCAATACAAACGAGTTGGCCTGACAAAACGACTTTGTTATACCAAGGTTTGTTTTGAAAGTGTTGTTTATACAGTCTACTCCCTTTATAACGAGGTACTCAGGACCAATCCAAATACCTCGTTATAACAACTGAAAACCTTGTTGTACTGAACACAAGGTACATGTACATCGTCTCATGTGCACCTTTGACTTTGGAACCTGGAGAGCATTTCATCAACATCTCTTGTCTGAAAAGTTGTCAGACCTGACATCCTTGCTTGATTTTGATTGGCTCAGAAGCATTGTTACTGTGGTAATTGTCGGATAAAACGGCTGGCAAGTCCTTTCATGAAACACCCCCAGGAGAACTGCCTTGTGTTTGCTGGAGTGGACTGTACTGGCAAGGTTTACATCATTATTATAAACCGTGCAGTTTTTTTTTTTAAGTATAAAGAGCAAACCTGAAAAATCCACATTGTTATAACAAGAGCTTGTTCTATTTTCATTCCATAGTTGATTCTGATGAATACAGCGTTAGTACTGGCTTTGCAAGCTTTGACTCCTACTCCACTGAAGAAGGGCGGGGTCATCCTAGACGTAAAGTACTGGACATGTTGACAGAGCATCTCACTAAGGAAGAGAAGTTGAGCGTCCTGGCTATACCTCATGCTAACACACCAGAGGATATCAAACTATTTGCAAGGTAATATATCTAATGAAGTCCTTCATTTTTTAGAGAAATTGTTTACTGGAATAGTTGTTTACAGGAGACCGTAATTGCGTCCTCTCTATGTTTGAGAACAGTCAGCAACGTCTGAATGCAGACATCTAAGGAAGTAGAAACGCTCTTCGCACCGACCTCCCCCAATTCTCATCAAACCATCTGTGCAGCTCCAATTGAAAGAAAAGAATACCACAAAATGGAACGATGGGTGAGTGCATCCAGACATTGGCTGTTCTCAAAAATAGAGAGAAAGCGTTTACGGTCTCCTAAACTTCTCTAAATACAAATGTAATCTGGTTATAGATTGTAACAAGCTCCTCGTACAGGTTCATGAAGGAGAGAACATCAAAAATACAAGAAACAATGATAATAACATGTAGGATAAATATCACAAGAAAATACAATAACAGTTTAAATTTCTAATTTCTAATCCCTTGCAGAATTTGTCCCTATTTGAGAGGAATGCATCACCTAGAAGAGATCATGTACTACGAGAATGTGAACCGATCACAGCTCTATGCTCTCCTAGAGAAGTTCAGAGATGTCCTGGTGACATGTTCCCATCAGGATGCGGCCAGTGTACAGTACAAGGAATTCTTATGAGCAGGACAGTTCTACAAAGAATTCTTATGATCAGGACAGTTCTATAAGGTATTCTTATTATCAGGACAGTTCTACAAAGAATTCTTATGATCAGGACAGTTCTACAAGGAATTCTTATAATGAGGACAATTCTACAAGGAATTCTTATGAGCAGGACAGTTCCACAACGATTTCCTGTTATCAAGACAGTTGTATACACTCCCAAAGAGTTCTCATGATCTGATCTTACGATGATGCAGCTAGCATTCAGGACAAGGAATGCTTATGATTGGAAAAATTGTATACACTCCTAGAGAATTATGATGATCTAATCTTTCTAGGTTGCATTCAGCATTCACTACAAGGAATTCTTATGATCAGGACACACTCCCAGAGAGTTCTGGTGATATGATCTTTCTTTGATGCAGCCAGGGTTCAGAAGGTCTACAAGAAATTCTTATGATCAGGACAAAAACTCCTAGAAAGTTCTGATGAAGAGGGCTTACAGGAAAGCAGCCTTTTCAGTCTACTCATATTTTGTACAAGCATTATTACAAGATAATCACAGCCTGAAATAAAGACTTGTGTTCTAATGTGAAAGATGCATGCATAATTACAACATTTATTTCAATCAAGGATGTTTATTTGAAAACTTGAAGATAAGATATTTCTGATGTAGCCTGTTGATCAGGCAAATGCCTTGAATAGTCGGATTACCAGACCAATGCCAAACTGACCACTTATGTGACTTTCATAGTATTGCAACATTTTGTGCGGTCTGGTGTTACGTTTTTTTTTATGACATTGGATTGGTGTCTTTTTTGAGATTTGAGCATCCATTTTGGGTCTTTATATTCCACTTGTGTCATTTGTAAAGTTGTGTGTAGATTATCATGGACAGATTCGTGAAACATCACTCAGCCATTTATTTATTAAAAAAATATATATTGATTTTTGTATAAGATAAAGTTACAATAAAGAGGCTTTACAAATGAATTGATATAAAATCAGTACTGTCCATTTTAATTTGTAATTATACTGATACAAAGACCTTGAATAATTCTTTATTCACTCATATCAGATATTTCAGTTTGTATTAAAGACAGTGGTTAGTAATAAGTTATAAACCATGGAAAGTAAGGAATAATTCAATTTGAAAACAAGAAAGATGCATGATAGACAGCAAGAGAGAGAGAGAGAGATAGCGAGAAAGAAAGAAATGGAGGGAGAGAGAGAGAGAGAAAGAGGGAATGTTATATGATACAATCAACTTCCATTATAATGAGGTGCTATGGACCAAAGGTTATAAAAAAAATCTTGTTACTCTGAACTGGTACCTGTAAGCACAAAGACACAAAAAAATTGTGTATACTGTATGTTTGAAAATTGGACTTTGATAATTGCCCTATAACAATATATGTGCTCATTATATTGGGAGTGGACTGTACTATAGATAGAAGAGTAGTTATGAGAGAGAAGAAAGAAAAGGAAAAATATTACTCAATTCACAAAGTACTGTATTCGCTGTTATTTTCGCGCGATTAATTTTTCGCGCTTAGAGGCCGCAAAACATTTTTGCGGGTTCTTAAATTCGCGCTGAATTTATGTACGAACGCAATTAACCCCATTCAAAGCATGCATAAGAAATCATGCTCATTATATTCGCGGGTTTTTAAATTCGCGCCGTACGATCTTTACGCGAAATCCGCGAAAATAAATGTACCGCAAATATTTCCACGTTTACAGTAGCCAAAATGTGATAAAAGATATTTGAGGGTAGAGTACTGATAACTGGCTATGATTAGGCCAATGATAATTGGTTGTTTTCACCAAACCTGTTTTCAAGAGAGTCATATTGGGAGTAGACTGTATTATAGATAGAAGAGTTGTTATGAGAGAGAAGAAAGAAAAGGAAAAATATTATTCAATTCATAAAGTAGCCAAAATTTAATAAAAGATACATGTATATAAAGGTAGAGTACTGATACTGGCTATGATTAGGCCAATGATAATTGGTTATTTTCACCAAACCTGTTTTCAAGAGAGTCATCAGTACTTCATCTTTGATAGAAAAGTAGAAGCATATAATAATTTAATTTAAAAGGAGAGACACAGAGAATATATCAATTGAATTAGAAAGAACAAAATTAAAACAAGAGATTAAGACACATGCCATAAACCTGAGGAAATTACATGAAAATTACATGCATACATTATTATTATTTTTTTTTTTTTAATAAAACTGCTGCATTCATTATGAGGCACTTTTATATGAAGTGACCATAACATGATAGTCACTGGGCTATTAGTACGGTAGTGTATGAGAGTAATTATAAGTCTATGCAATTTGATGATCTCATTTGAACATTAACTTAAAAGTTATCTGATGAATAATAGCTATTTGAAATATTTACACACAACAGTTCGTTGTGGCCCACCCTGAAAGACGAGTTCTAAATTTAGTTATGGAACCTGAATTGGTTTCCTAGACATTCCCGAGTAGATATATACTTATTCTCAGTTTTGTTGTTTTCTAATTTGTTGGTCTGCAAGATTTCACACAGTAATATTTGAGGAGATTTAAATGCAACAAGACAGACTTTTATATGTTCCAACGATAAACAATTCTGGAAGGAAGATATTTGAATCTTTGAGTAAACTTTTACTTTTTAACCTGTTGAAGACGAGCTGATTGGCTATAACACACATTTCCCATAGACCTTAGCCAGAGTATATTCGGGCTCAGTCCTCAAAAGAGTTATTAACAAAAAATTATATTTATAATGCAATTAATTTATTAAAATACAAATATAGAAGAAAATGGTAATTTCTGATTGATTTCTCATCTTTGCTATATAGCTTTGATATAGCAAAAGATGATAATGCAGCATGAATTTATTTCCTCGTAAAAAAATATCATTACATAGAATTGAATAGAATTTTGATACATGTACATTAAAATCTTCTTTAAAATAACTAAATTTTTCTTTAACCTGTTGGAGACGAGCTGATTTGGCTATAATACACATTTCCCATAGATATCAACCCAAATATATTCGGGCTCAGTCCTCAACGGGTTAATTTGAAAGCATTACTCAGAAGCACTTTGTACATCTGTTCCAGTCTATTTTTTTATGAAGTCAAAATCATTCTGATTTCTTCATCTCCTCCTCCCTTGCTTTATTCCTCTTGCTGACACATGTATTCCCCTTCACATAGAACCTGAGTGGTTTCTCAACCCATTCCTTGGTAGCAGAGTCTATGCCTATCCTAGGGCAGCTCACAATATCACCATCTGAGATTTGGTCACCACTCTCTATCCACATCTGTGAGTCTGTATGCATGAGACTGGTCCCATTGAGTTGCCTATCAATGTCCAATGCAAGACAGAGTTTACCAGGACCATTACAGAGGTCTTTTGTCTTGAATTCTCGATTTGATTTCTTGCTTGCTTTCTGTCTCAGCTCTCTCATGGTGTCCTGTCCTTCGAGAGGGACGAGACCTCGTAAGAGCACTGCTTGACCTTCTCCTTTTGAAATAAAAAGAAAACATTCAAATGATTTTACTTCCAGATCTCAGGATACTGCTACAGTTTACAATCAGCTATGATAAACTGATCATATTTGAAGAAAATAAAAAGATCTAATATCAAAATTAACATAGGCACAAGTCTCCATCCTCTGTGTGAGGAGGTCATTCATTCAATTTCATTCATTTCTTTTAGTACAGTAGAAACTTTGCACAATTTCTAAAAGAATGAAAATATTGTAAGCTATTTCTCCAGTCAAGTAATTTGGTTTTGCATTGTTTATTGACTAGTGATATAACAAGAGACCTTATATACTATTATTAAGCAAAATTTACTTGTCCTATATGGACCTTGTTATAAAGAGTTTGCACTGTATTTAAAGATAAGCTCGAGTTGAGGTAATAACGAAATATAACGTCTCAAAGAATCGAAAAGTTCAAACTACATGACTTGCATGGACCTGAAAATAAATTATAACTGCCAAATGATTTTCGTAGAGAATATATAGTTGTTGAGTAAAGAGCACATAAATTTATTCAAAATTTCATCATCCATTGTACATAACACCTGGAGTAGGTTACAAATATGGACATAACAGTCTGACGATATTTATAACCAAATCTTTCCGATTCATACTTTTGGCTACAAGTTGAACTTACTACACCCCCTGACTAAACCATAGGTTCTACTTTTAGTGATGCGCTTTGCCTTAAATATACCTTCACTAGTGATATTGACACAATGGTACATCCCATACGTCATGTAAACATAGGCGTTGCCCGGACTCAGGAACATGCTCTTATTGGATGCCGTCTGTCTCCCTTTGAAGGTATGACACGCCGTATCTTCTGCCCCTACGTAGGCTTCTGTCTCCACGATCCTCCCAGCCAGTCTCTGGTCTCCGACAGTCCTTACCAAGACCTGGCCTAAGAGCCCCTTGGCGAGCTGGATGCAGGGTTGCTGGAAGAAGCTAAGACCTAGCCTAGGACCTACTGGCATCTTGTCAGTCTGACTTTGATTTTGTCCAGGGCTATGTGAGGATGAGATCTGTTCTGCATCAGCTACTGTAGGTTGCAACTGTGAGGAGTTTTGAAAATACGGGCTCTTAGTTGGTATGTCGTGTAGTCCGTTATCCCCAGAAGAATTTCGTTTCAGCATCGCTCTATTGATTCCAGATTAAAAAATGAAACAGAAGATATATCTTAAAGCTTCTTTCAAATATTTTTTGAACCAATTTTAGCACTACACGATCTTTAAAAAAAAAATTCAAAAGATAGTGGTACAGAAATCGCATACTATCCAAGAAGTAGTTTCTAAACAGCCTACAGATTGCTACACTTAGGCAATTTTTAGAACATTAGAAATAATTTGAAATATATAGTCAATGCACCTTGTAGTTAGAAGATACTTTAATCGTGGAAATTTTTGCGGTAGGCTTACATTAATTTTCATGGATTTCGTGCGAAGATCAGCAGGCGCGAACTTAAATGTGCGAATATGATCATGCTTTTTTATGCATGTATTAGGTGCATTCAATTATGTGCTTACTAAAATGCAGCGCGAATTCAAGAACCTGTGAACATTTTTTGAGGCCGCTCAGCGTGAAAAATTAATCGCGCGAAAATAACAGCGAATACAGTATTTCATTGCACTATGATTACCTGTTTGCCGCATTTGGCTGCTGCTGCTGCTGTGTATTTTCCATGTTCAACCAAGTTGAGCCTTCTGGTTGCTTTACTTTGATCCCAATTTATTTTACCTGAAATAAAAAAATATATA
This sequence comes from Paracentrotus lividus, assembly GCA_940671915.1. Classification (NCBI taxonomy): domain Eukaryota; kingdom Metazoa; phylum Echinodermata; class Echinoidea; order Camarodonta; family Echinidae; genus Paracentrotus; species Paracentrotus lividus. Next base: position 22,538,019 of record CALNVZ010003430.1, on the reverse strand, counting down.
TCATCATAATTCATATAGATCTAAGTATGATAAATGTTTTAAAAGTTTTTGTTACACTTCATGATGACCTAATATAAGTGATTGTATACGTTACCACAGATAAATTAAGATAAATGAGCGCATTATGTCATTGGCCAACTACCTACATTTCATTTCAGGAGATGAGTAGACATTACATTTGTAATATTTCATATCATTTCATTACTGTAGGGCTTTTAAACAAAAATATGCCATAAAGTTGCTTTGAATCATCATTATCATCACAATCATCATCATCATTTTCATCATAATCAGCATCATATCACTATCAATATCATCATCTAAATCTATCAACATCATCACTACTATCTTCAATATTATAATAACCAGCCATATCACCATAAGCAGCAGATGCATTTAAGACTTATTCAAAGGAAAAAGACGTAATACGAGTGATGTACCTCGAGTTACCAGCATGAAAATTGAAATGAGGCAGCCACTCTCACTATGTCCAACAACATGAACAAGGCAACATGGTAAAGAATTATTCAAAATCTTATCATATTCATAGACCCAGATCGCAATTTCACTACTTTTTAAGATTTAAGAAACACAGTCAGATGTATTTATCTAAATCTTTGACTAGCTTTCGTATTTATTATTATTCAGCTCTGCACAAGTGTCATTAAACCAGTAGATCATGCCGAGCTTTTTTTAGCAGCAAATTTTCCACTGAACGTTAGTTCTAGCATCATAGATTTAGATACGTGGGGCTATGCATGTATGGGCAAAAATGATAAAGAATAGTTCGCATTCTAGTGGCCTACAATTTGCAAAAATAAATCATATTAAGCCTATATACCTGGTGCATGCAGGAACCAAATTAGATGATAACTTGTAAATGTACTTTACAAATACGAATGCATTACGACAAACGATTGTAAAATTATGCAATGCCACAATCAAGCGGCACCGTCCCACAGCACAGGTGGATTGTTTACGTTTCGTTCGCGGTCTAAGTGGGCGTGGCACTTAAATTTTGAGGAGACAGCCAAAAGAAAAACATTTTTAACAGGACCCCGTTACATAACTTTAGTATCTTTCATGAATTACTGCATTTCGATTGGCTGTTCTGCAACGTTACCATGGTAGTTAATAGCATTGATGGTGAAGTTGTTATAGTAACTCTTTATGCAAAGCTATGCAACAGGGCCCTGAACGAAAGGAGGTGGCGGCTATAGGGGAGCTAGGGGATCCAAGTGAAGGGACTAGCTAACATATGTTATTGAGATATACTCCACCAAGAACGCAAAATAATGAAGAGTGTATAGGCATACAAAAAGAGTTAGTATGTAGGCCTAAGCTTTTGGTAGTTGATATATATAGTTGAACAGGCGTTGATCCATATCTAGCTGGCTCCCCCACCCCAGACAAAAAAAATTGAAAAATGTGCCTAATTAAAATCCATCATTTGAATAATGATTGGATGCATATGGCAGAAGGTTGAAAAGATATTCATGCCTACCCCCCCCCCTACCCTTATCACCAATCTTTGGCTTAGCCATAGCTCAAAGCACTATTATTATTAGGCCTATATATCACCACAATTATCATCACCATCATCACCATATCATCGTCGATCATTATCATTGACATCATCTTCATCAATCATTATCAATGACATCGTTATCATCATTACCAGGCAGCATCACCGAAATTATCATACAATCATTATCATTGACATCATCATCAGTTATTATCACCATAATCATCATCACTATAATCACCATCATCATCATCATCTATTATAATTGACATTATCATCATCAATCATTATCACTGACATTATCAATCATTATCATCGACATCCTCACCATGTTACCATCTTCATCACTATCATCATCATCATCATCATCATACAATCATTATCATTGACATCATCATCATCACCATCATTACCATAATCATCATATAATACAATAATTAAGAGATAGAGACAATATTTTTGTTTGTGTTTTGCATGTTAGATAAGTTACATTGTTCAGTTACATGTATACATATTCATATACCTTTTTAGGTACACACTCATATTGTCATATTGTATATATAGCACAAGATAATTATAATATAAGTATATGTATTAATATACAATACTCAATACAATTCCACATACAACACTAAAATTGATATATATTTACAAATTCTTGTATTTTACAAGAGCTTCAGAAGACATATCAAATAAATCCTTTTGAAAATGAAATAAACAGAACTTCATTTATGGACAATATAACAAAATATAAAAGATATCACACATATAATCTTGGGGGGGGGGGGAAATATACCTTATCAATAATAATAAAAAAAGGAGAGTACAATCTATTAATACAGTCTACTCTCATTATAACGAGTACAGATACATGACTTCATTGTCACAAGCCAATTCTCCTGGGGTTGTTTCACAAAGAGTTAAGTTGACTTAAAGTCGCACGTAACTTCTATGAGCATCCTGAATTATAACGCGCAATCTGATTGATAAACTTCTCAATGGCGCGCATCTCATGGGCATGATCTGACCAATGAAGTGATGCGTAATATACCACTCGCAACTAGGGATTTAAGTGCGATTTTTAAGTCTACTTAACTCTTTGTGAAACACTCCCCTGGTCCCAATTTCAATTATGTGCTTATGTGTTTATGTGCTAATAACAAGATTTTGTTATGACAAGGTATTTGACTTGGCCCTAAGCATCTCGTTATAATGGGAGTTGAGTGTACATTGATTGACATATGTATCATTTATTAGTTGCTTCAAAATAAACCACACTTTGACAGGTAAATCCTACTTTAGTACCGCACACTTTCAATAAAGCAAATAAAATACAGATAGAAAAGGGGAATCGATTGATTCAATAGAACCAATAATAGAAATAATTCTAGTTTCAGTAAAGGAAAGTGAAGATCATACCAACTTGTCTCTGAATCAAAACCTATAAAGCAGTCATGTTATTATGAATATCATATATGGACAGTACTATTTAGATGTTATGGTGCATAATAATTCTAGCATAAGTTATAGTCATATTGCCTGTGCACTGCCTTCCATGCTACTATAAAGTCTAATGTGATTGGGAAAAAAGATTTTTCAAAGCTTCTTTTCTTAAATTGAGGCCTTTCAAAACCACTTTGATCTTGCTCTTAAAAAATAGAATGACATACTTCACAAGTGACATAGAACACTGAAAATGTGCAATTATAAACCAAGTAAGACAATTCATCTTGTGTGCATCTCTCTCGCAGTAAAAACACAGTAATAGCAGCAGTGCATAGTTCAGTCAAATAGGCAAGCTAACAGCTGAGGTCACCACTGAATTGGTTAAGTAGATCTGAAAATACCCGAGTTGGATTTTGAAAATATATAAAATCATATTGATTAATAATTGCAACAGCAAGTTATACTGGACCATAGTATCATGATTCGATTTATGAGATGATATTATTCTTCAATACAACTTTTTCCGGGACTTTAAACGATTTTCCCTCATCAATTCATCAGCATTTCATAATTGTTTTGTAACAATAAGATAAATTCAAGCTACATGTCCAATGTTTGATGTGAATAGTATGTCAGCGTATTAAGAAATGATGTTCAAAGCAAATGGCGTCTTGCCTATTAAATTGTGTGATCCTTATAATAACCTATAATATATTCATACGTATCATGATTTCTTCAGACAATTAAATGGGGTATTTGTTCTTGATTGTATTTCTTTGACGATAACTGTACAAAATCATGGTAAACCATTATTATATTTTTGTGCAATAATATATTGCATAAATATATTGCATATAATATGTAACCTATTGTCGAAATGCTTGAGGAAATGTCGTCACCCAATAAAACACTTCAAGTTGGCATGGCCAATTCAAACTAGGCAACCCTTGCATTGCCAAGTATACCAAGGTTCCCAAAATGGTGCAATTTGAAATTCACACTATTCTTATGTGAATGAACAATAAAAAAAAGGAAAGATATAATTCAAATTCAACACCAGGGCAAGCTGATTTATAATTTATATTATATAATGAAAAAAGAAATAATAAGTTATAATAATCATCTTCCTTATAAAGCTCTTTATGAAAAGTCTGTAAGCGCTCTAAGATTATGCAGCATTGTTACACTGGCTTCAGCAGTGCAGTTGATTAACCTGTTGGATTAACGCACATTTCCCATAGACCTCAGCCCGAATATATTCGGGCTCAGTCCCCAATGGGTTAAGGAATAAATATTCCTACCAGGTTTCCATTTACCTCACCTAGGATGAGTGCAGCACAATGTGGATAAATTTCATGCTGAATGCAATTAACATAAGGAGTGGGATTTGACCCTGTAACTCTCTGATTGAATGACTAGATGCAGAACCACTACACCACGACGCTTCAAAGAAAATACAAGATTGACAGACTAGAGTATTGTTTGTACCAAGTACTTATCATATCTATTTTGAAAGAGGGTTTTGTCAAGTGTCTACAAACATAGAAGAACATGTATTAGGTGACAAATTAAATTATTCATACACTGAAAAGTTTTAGTGCAAGACAAATCCTAGAAAAGTCAAGTACAGAAATAGTCACATGCATGTACACTTAGAATAAGACTGTAGATTAAGATCACATGATTACATGATAGCTTAAGCTATCAAACTTGGTCACTTGATTTGAATACTGCACGGCTCTTAAAATCAAACACCAGCACACATGATTTGAAAAAATACTTTTCCCTTCCTTAATCGAAGCAAATAAACAGTGAAGGAAGTATTGCAAACACTTGCCAACACCATAACAAAAATTTATTTGATATATCATTACCCCTCATACCAGTTACTGGTCTTGGTTTGTTACCCCCCTGATCCTTCTCCTACCAGCTAGTAATCTCGGTTTGTTACCCCTGCTGCCTCTACTCTGCTCCCTACAGTCCCTCATAGCTGGGTGTCTCATTACCCCTCCTACCAGCAAGTAATCTTGGTTTGTTACCCCCGCTGCCTCTACTCTGCACCCTACAGTCTCCCTACCATGTCCTTCATATGCTTGGTGTCTCAATTACCGCCTGCCTACCGAGCAAGTAATCTTGGTTTGTTACCCCACTGGGCTCTATCTCTGCTCCCTACATCCTGCATAGCTGGGTGTCTAATTACCCTGTCCTACCAGCTAGTATCTTGGTTTGTTACCCCGGCTGCCTCTACTGCTGCTCCTACAGCCCCTCATAGCTGGTGTTTTCATTACCTCCTCACCAGCAAGTAATCTTGGTTTGTTACCCCGTGCTGTCTCTCTCTGCTCCCATACAGTCCTCATAGCTGGTGTCTCATTACCCGCTCCTACCAGCTAGTAATCTTGTTTTTGTTACTGCACTGCTCTACTCGCGTCCTACAGTCCTCATAGCTTGGGGTGTCTCATTACCCCTCCTACCAGCTAGTAATCTTGGTTTGTTACCTCCGCTGTCTCTACTCTGCACCCTATCAGTCCCTCATAGCTGGGTGTCTCATTACTCGTCCTACCAGCTAGTAATGCTTGGTTTGTTACCCATGTGCTCTACTCTGCTCCCTACAGTCCTCATAGCTGGGTGTCTCATTACCCTTCCTACCAGCAAGTATCTTGGTTTGTTACCCCCTGTCTTGCCTCTACTATCTGCACCCTACAGTTCCTCATAGCTGGTGTCCTCATTACCCTCCTACCAGCTAGTAATCCTTGGTTTGTTACCGCCCGCTGCTCGACTCTGCTCCCTTACAATCGCCTCATAGCTGGGTGTCTCATTAGCCCTTCCGTCCTTACCAGCAGTAATCTTGTTTTATTAGCCCGCTGCCTCGACTCTGCTTCCTCACCAATGTAGTGTCGCTGTAATGAAAAAAAAAATATCTCAAGTTGAGGGGGGGGGGGGGGGGCTTTGATCGAATGAGACT
>CALNVZ010003430.1:22436980-22532018 GCA_940671915.1 Paracentrotus lividus | reverse complement strand
GCTTGATTCCAATGAACATACTGACAGCGATCTACATATTTCTTTTATACAGGTGAACAAAACTTCTTCTAAATGGAGACTATAGGAAAAAAAAAACATAATCCATTTATACGTGATATGTCATTCCATAAACATACATGTACAGTACCAATATTAATATTATCATTGGATGTACCATGGCCAAATTGTGAGGAGAGCCCCCACCCAGAGCAGGAAGAACCTAACAACTTTAAGGTGAAGCTAGCATCTTAAATAACCATGTTAATACACTAGTCCCATCTAAACATTTTCCTCCAATAATTACTAATTATTTTATACTTACCCAAAGAATGGTATCAATGATATGAGCGTTTCTTTGCTGGGTGACTCTGTTAGCTCTAAGGAGTTCTGTACACAGAAATTGATCACCAGCCTGAGATAGTGCTGCAACCTCTTCCGTCTCTCTTCAACAAACTTCATATCCTGTTCAATCAAATTAATAAATAAATAAATAAATAAACCCAAAATATGTCATATTCCAAGCAGTCTCCTTATACATTTATACAGGTAAAATACCTATTCTTAAGTAATATGTTCTTATAATAATAGTTACATTTATATAGCGCACCTTGGTGTTTCTAAGCGCTTTAATAAATAGTGTTAACTAATTATTACCCGGCTTAGCTAGGCTACCCCGAAGGGTGCTCACAGCATCCAAGGAATTGCTCCTAACTAATGCTTCCTACCTTATTACCGACAGCCTTCTTTGGAGGGAATTCAAAAGTGTTGATGACAGCGTTAGACTTCTTCATCTTGATATGAAGTTCTCTGAACTGAGAGTATCGACGGTAGACATTCCATTCATCATCACGGATACGAATGTAGATCTGAGAATGAAGAATGTAAACCTTTTATGGCACCATAATCAAAGTCTTTTACAAATTGACAGACAATCTTCGAGTTTAAGATGATCACATCAAGGCACACTTTTACTAATACTATTACTAGGTCGAGGAACACATTGCATGAATTCCTAGCCAATGCCTTGTTGGGCACCATGAATGTACCCCCTCCAAGTCAGTCTACCAATGCATAATGGTCCTTAGTTCTTTGATACTTTTGAGGCCTGTAGGCTGTATCTCTTCTTTGTATGCTAATACAGTTGTATAGCTCTCTGACATGTTAACCTATTCTTCTAAAGCTGGCAAACAGAGTTTAATCACTAATGCGGCCAACCTGGTTTAACATGACGTAAACCTGTTGGAGAACTGATTTGACTATGACACACATTTTTCATAGACCTCAACCTGAGTATTATACTCAGACTCGGTCCTCAACAAGTTAATGAATTAATATCTGCTCAAACTCCAAGAATATGCAATCAGTTTGTTTAAATCTACACTGTAAAGAAAACCAGCTACTAATATTCCCCAAACAATGATAAAAACCAAGATCATCTGTGCCCTGTAACGTATAGAGTTACGATCAATTGCAATTTTGAAACAACCATTCTGATTGGTTCACAGCGAGACTTTTATGCAAGAAGTCTATGCAACAAGGATCCTGATTGGCTACTATTGATTTACAAAGGATCATAACTCTTTATGTTACAAGGCACTGGCCAACTGATGGAGACATACCTGGTATACATGGAAGGCATCTTTACCCTTTCCTCTCAAGAAGGCTGATGGTATCCACAGGTTGATCAGGGCTCGAGTGGCTGGAGCTAACGAGGCTCTGTGAGAACAAGAGAGATAGTAGGCTAGTCAGTGAGAGTCAATAATACATGTCAGGTATCGCAGAAATCTCAACTGTCTAATTCTTATGTCACAAAGCAGTTTCTGTTACACATGTTTAATTCAAATAAAACAGAGAGATCCAGTGATCATGTCAGCGTACTAACATTTACAATCAACGAAATATAAAATAAACTTACGTCTCTGAATCTGGTGAGTTGAGGTCCGAATCTGATCTATCCTCTGGAAGAGGTCCCCTGAGGTCTACCAGCTCTTCTCTTAAGACCTTAATCAGGGTATCCTTAGCCTTTAACTGTCTGGTTAGGTAGTCATTGAATTCCATGAGCTCACCGTGCATCTCAGCTACCTGTATCAGCTTATGCTCATACTGTTCAGCTTGCTCGCTGGATGGAATACAGAATCAAACAAGCAGACATTCAAGTTATCACACTTCACACCAAAAAATGTATCCATTATGTTTGACCCTAAAAGCTTTAGCAAAGCTGCTTTAAAAAAGGCCATGTATTTGTTTCAAGCATGTCTCGTAATCAATGAACCATTGAGAAAAAACAGAGTTTATTTGGTCCCTACAAATAATTTTCAAAGTGGTATATGATTCCAATTTCATTCTCCATATTTACATGCAAATACATTACATAGCTTTATATTTAATATATGCAGGTTTGTGCAAATCTGTACACTCATTGGACAAAGTCAAATATTTGTTAGAGTTTTTCATAGGATAAAAGAAGACTACATTTGAACAAATATCCTACAAGTAGTGAAGAAAATATCATATCTTACTTGACTGTGAATATTTTTTGTAATTTTATGGCAACTTGTTCCAAAAAAAATAGTGCCAAAGCCTTTAGAAGAAACCTGGGGGGTGTTTCACAAAGAGTTAAGTAGACTTAAAGTCGCACTTAACTTCTACGAGCATCTTGTTTTATAACGCGCAATTTAACTGATAGATTTCACAATGGCGCGCATCCCCTGAGCATGGTCAGACCAATGAGGTGATGCATAATATAACGCACAAAAATAACGAGTTCAGTGCGATTTTTAAGTCTACTTAACTCTTTGTGAAACACCCCCCTGGTGTCATACCTGTAGTCTACAAGACCTTGTTTAGGTTCCGGTATTGCTGGCTGAATATCCTCAGGTCTGAAGCCAGGTAAACCTGAAAGTAAAAAGTATGGATGACTAAGAAACTGAGAGGAAATCTTTCCCAATCCTATTCAAGGTTTAACTCAATCACATACTGAATCACCATTTCTCAAGTGTAAATATGTATTAAAGTTGGTCTGTGTGCATAATTCTTTGTTCCTTGATAGCTAAAGAGAGGACTTGCAAAGTGAGAGTTCCACATACAGAACATTTTTTGTTGTAGCAATATTAGGAATCCACCTAAATTTTTTTTTTCTAGATAAGCATTTATGGCACTAAATTCATTTAACTCTTTGCAATACTAACATTGTTCTAAAATTGTATGGAATTTTCTTCTTAATTAGACAAGTTATATCCTTGCAAGTGCTATTGGAATTCTGAAAACTACTCTTAACACGCCCTCGAACTACATAAGGAAAACAAAATCCCCCTCCTTCACAGTTAAAGTGGGACCTAATTTATCAAGTTAGTTTTAAGTTTCACTTAGAAAAGTTCTTCTGATGTAAGAGTAGGGTTTGTTGTAATACCTTCTATTGCGCCCATTGATCCTTCTCTTCGTAGCATCTGAACTGCAGCTACATACTTCTTGAGTTGATTCTTCAATAATTCATTCTCTCTGTTCAAATGAATCAAAATGTATACAAGGAATAAAATATACATACTCTCTACTACTACTCAAGCCTTCCTCGCATCTCGTCTTCTCAACTGGTTTACAGTCCTTTTCAGGACTAAATCACGAAAGATTACCTCTAATTCTACTCTCTACTCTCTATCTCGCCTATCAATTTTCTACTTTCTGTAACTCTTCATTTCCTCTTCCACTTTCTCAAACAGTCCTTTTTTAGGACTAACCACATGGTGAACCGTAAACCTCATCACCATATCACGTATGTAATATAATGTTCTGGGCCCATATTCATAAAACCTCATTAAAGCTTTTTGTCAACTAATTACACAGAGAAAGTACAAGGTAGGTGATGACTAGGCCTATGAAGGTATTATGAATTTTGACCCAGAACTGTTCTTGAGATGATTCTTCAGTAATTTAATCTCTCTGTCCCTTCTTGCATTGTCCTTTATCTATCCATATCTATCCATTTTGTAAAATATGCGATCTGAATGTCCTGAGATGTTAATTACCTCGTAAGAGCTTGCACTTGTGAGTCTAATTTCTCATGTGTGTCCTGACCTTTGACCCTCAGTTCTTCTAGTTGACCCCTCAATGATGCCGAGTGTTCCATCTCACTGTCTAACAGTCCACGCAGTGACCTGAATCACAAAATAGCAAAAACATAATTTATGAGTGCAAAAGATCGACAACCTTCAAAATTGACATAAGGGGTGAACCTTCATGATGAATAATGTTCATATTTATGATTTTTTTTTTCCACTACTTCATTCAGACCCAATGGCCTCATTTTTGTTATGAGGGTATTTATTCATGCATAATAAATGGCAATTATCATTATGCGCTCGTCCAAGATATTTATTTTTGCATTAACACATATCGGACATTACAGCCCCAAAAAATCTAAAAATCTAATGATGAAACCTTACTTTTAAGATATATACAAGTACTTGAGGTGAAGCACCTTTACACAAAATAATAAAATTAATGAGATAACTCCTGTAATTATTAGTTTTTGATATTTTTTGTCGGTAACACATTGAACCAAAAAGTCTGTATCTCCGATGTCCATTCTATTAGCACAGCAAAATAGCTTTGACTTACCCTTATATAAACATGTAATAAAATTTAATAGTTAGTTTCCAAAGTTCATTTTCACGTCTAAATCCTAAACCAATTGAACTGTATGGAATCTAATTTTGATAGAATGCAAATAAATCCCAGTCTATAGTACTACATGTAGTTCTTGAATAACAGGGTTCATACACTTTTTTGGAAGTTAAATTCCATGACTTTTCCATGACCTTTCAACAACTTTTCAAAGAATTTTGCACCGAGATGTCTGGGAACCAGAACTTGCCTAGGACACACGACGCTCTGAGATTCTTAATGCTCTCGGCTACATAAATTGAATATTGAAAAATTTTGATATTCCATGACTTTCCATGACTTTTCAATGGAAAAATAGATTTTCCATGACTTTCAAGGCCTGAAACACAAGATAGCAAAATAACATAACTTTCGGTTTCCAGGTTTCCATGACCCGTATGAACCATGAATAAGTACATAAAGACATTAAGTACTGACCTATTTTTCTCTTGTAGTTCATCATTGCGATTCATTGTAGCAATCAGGGCTTGTCTCAGATCATCTGTGTGGAATCAATCATGTGTTTAAAAACATTTAATTGTTTACAAAATAGTAAGCAAAATACAACAACATCAACAATAAAAGAAAATAAATATGCAAATTCCTTTATAAATATGTGAGCAGTGATTTTTTTTTTAACAATATGTTTTATTTAACATGTTACAAATTTAGTAATAAAACATGAGATACAAAGAGAGAAATAAGAGAGAATAAAACTCTACAATTTATTGCATTTGGACATGGCCGTAGAAAGAGAACTGCCACCTTTCTCTTTGTGCTTACAAGAATCTGCAGGATTTTCTGGAAATCTGATGCAAACATGGAGCAGAGGGAAGTACGATCAAGGCAAGACCAGTTTACCAGCATGACATTAAACATCAATCTACATTTGCCATCCCACCAAGGTGTAAATTGTGGTTGTTTATAATTAACTGGAAAATACCTAACCAAAAAACATTGCCCTTTGACAGCAAGAGTTAGGTACCTATTGAAAATTTGAAACAACCATTCCGACAAGTTACTCTATCAATTTACTATTGGTTGTAACGGTTAAAAACACCAAGGTGGATATACATTAAGCGCTATATAAATGTAACTACTGTTATTATTATGTAACAGGGTCCTGTTTTTATAGAAATAAGAGTTTTTCTTAAATACCTTGAGACATGTTAGGAGCAAGCTTGTCCCTTTCCTCTGTTCTTCCAAGTTCACCCAATGAGCTTTATGAAGAAAAAAAAAAGGAAATTAAATAAAAAAAATGAAAATTAAAATATAGCATAAGATCAGCTACATGTTTTCTGAACAACAGTCAAATCTTAATATGCATTTGCCAAATAAATATGAACAAACTTAGTAAGTGTCCGTTATAACCTATTCTTCTGTGGCAGCACATAATGTCTTGTACACCTGCCTGGACAAGATGATACATAATTTAGACCTTTGAACAATTCTGTAATGGTAAGGGTTCAATAACCATGACAGAAGATGAACAGAATAATGCAGCACTAGTAATACATAAGGGATGAAATTCAATTTTTTAAACTTCAGATAAAAAAGCATAATTTGTTTATCAGATTTTGAAAATGACCAAATGGTGCTCAAAATTTTAGGTTGATGATTTTGCTTTATAGAAAGGAACAAAACTTTTTTTAAAAATTAATTCGATATAAATAACTCAATCACAATACTGATAATAATTAGACAACTTATATAGCATACATGTACATGTTTATGAACATCCTCTACTGAGCTTTACAAAATATGTAACAGAATTCAAACAATGCTACTGCATTTAGACACACAAATAAAAGATAATTAATTAAAATCTTTTAAAGTACCTGAATCTTCAACAAAACTTCAAAGACATTTTTATCAAATTTGTATTTTTTGTATTTATTTGAATAAATCTGCTGACTTTAGTTACCTTTCTGTTAGTCCTTTCTGTGCTAAAGCCAAACCTAATGCTGCATTCTCTGTTTCTGCACCAAATGCTAACACACTGGAATCATTCGACTGCATTTCATCTGGAAAGGAATCACAGCAATACTGTACATGCTTAGCGTATGTGATGCATCACATCGAAATCAGACACAAGTCGCCAAGGAAATTCAGCAGTGTTGAGGAAATCGGCAAAATAATAAAAAATTGCCCTATTTGGGGGGAAATATATTTTTGATTTTCTGAATTTTCAATGTTTCTTGTATGCTCTGTAAAAAAATTGAGTAAAAATGATTAGGGGAAAGCCTTTAAAAATGGATTATTTTGTGGCAATCTTTGACTTTTTTCTGGCGACTTGTGTCTGATTTTGGTATGATGGGTCACATATGTGTGTGGAAAGCTGGTTTTGGTAAATTAAAAAACATGTACAGAATTTTCATTTTGTAAAGAATTGCTCCTCTATATATGAGAAAGTCTCCATAAACCAATATCACCAAATAATGAGAAATAAGGCTTTTCTGACAGCCCTTGGACTGTTTACCAGCTATATATATAATGCCCCCTGTACCATATCAATTTCAGTGTGCCTTCCAAAGAAAAGCAATGATCTTGTAGGACATACCTTGTGCAACAGGAAACATAGCCTCATCAGACTCCTCACCCAAGAGATGGAAGCTCCCTCTACTTAACGCAGGACTCATCCTATCCATTGACTCCACACTAGCTCTCTTCGTAGATGATGAAGATTCCTCATCAGCGTTCACCTCAACATCACCATCTCCATTTGAAAGTCTCTCTCCTCCTCCAAACGTGTCATATATACTCCTTGTGGTTGTTCCTTCGGGTGTGGAGATTGTAATGTCCTGTCGCAACTGATCGCTGACTTCAGTCGCGTCCACCGAGTTCCGTAACTTCTCGTACTGCGCGAGCGTCGAAGTTTCGAGCGGCGTCGAGGGAGGCGTTTTGGCCGGGAATGCAGAGTAGAGCTCTCGCGAGTGGAGCGAAGGGTCTCCGCCACCATCGCTGGGCGTGGTGTCACCGTTGACAAGCGCCATCTGTTGGCGAGTGATCTCCATCTCGTGGTTCTTCATTGAGTTGCGTATTCTCTGGTACTGATCAAGAAGAGAGATTTCTTGAGGAGTTGACGGGGGCGTGCTCGTAGGAAACGACACCGGAAAGTCTTCCGAAGGTTGGTCCCTATCTACTTCATTATCGTTAACGTCACTTCTAACAACCGACGACGACGATACAGCGGGTTGTTCCAACAACGATTGAGTTAATCTACCAGCGCTACTACTACTGGATTCTTGTTCTTTGTCGGACCTTACAGAAGCTGAACTACTTTGACTAACTACAATAGCACCAGAAACGGAAGGGCTCCCAACATTAGAGCTTTCACCTAAAGCTGAGAACCGTCCTATATCAGGACTGGTGTTTAACTCTTGTAAACTGTCATGTGATTCGACTGACTCGTTACGCCCAGTATTTATCAGGTTGGTTTTAGTTGATGGTGAGCCTACTAGTACTGATGAACCTTGGTTGTCATTGAATGAGACTATGGATACTGAACCTTTCTTCTTTCCTTTCTTCTTCTTCTTCTCCTTGTGACCTGCAGATAGTAAATAATACAAAGAAACAGTTCAATCTACAATATTCATTTACAAAGTAAACAATGAACATGAGAAATTGACAATATCACCTCAATCGAATTATATTCTTAAAATCTAAACATACGTTACAGTAAAGCCTAGGAATTAAACATCCAGAATATTTGATACTTTATGCCAATGTGACAGTTGCAACATGGAAATACACGTAGACAAAAATTAATCAAAAAAGGCAAAATAAAACAAATTTAAAATAAATATACTGTTTTCTGCTATACATTCTCACTCACATTCCTTATAGCACTCCCACTGAAAACCAATTAACAGTACTATCTCATACACACAATCTCTAACATACATGTAATCAAATTGTAACACATGGGCTCGACACTGACAAGAGACCTACAAAACATGTATAGGCCCTACAAATCTTAAAGATATAAACAAAATTAAGAATGGTCTCTATGCACACAGATACTAGATGATACTTCTGTGTAGACCCCTGTGAGAAATAAAAATTAATATGGAGCCCTGCATAATGCAAATTCAGCATTCCACAGTGGTCAAAGTTTATTCAGTTATCAAAATAATTTAGAACAAACTTTGCTTCATTATGATTGGACTTTGATTTACATACTGACACCATTTGATCTCATTGGACTGAAAATTGGGCCATTACTATTGACCTGTATAATCTTCATAATAGTAGGATATGACAGTGAAATCGTGACAGACTGTCTCGTAATAAGTTTTTTGATATGTACCGACTTGGACCATAAAAATATTAATCTACATGTATATTTGCCAATGTCAAAGTATAAAAGATAATTCAGGAAATAAAAAAAAAGAAGGTGATTGGGAGGGGGAGGGGCTTCAAGTATGGTGTTATAATTCAAATCTAATTTCAAATGAAGTTGTTATGTAACCTTGCCCAGCAAGCAAAATCGGTGGTATAACTACAAGCAGGAAAGACATGATCAAATAGCAACCTACGTCAATGGAAACGATTGGAAACTAGCACATGTTGTTCACTTTTAACAAATTTGCTATCAGTTGGCATGCTGTCAAATACCTACAGTTTAATAATTATGCAGAATGAAAGTACAAGGTACAAACCTTTCCAACTGACAAATGGAGGGGGGGGGGGTTCTAGCATAGTGTAATAAGAGGAATGGCTAGTCTAGTATAACAGACCTTGTGTTGCAGCGGTGGCGAGTATGACAGGTTCTGGGTCCTGGTCTCGTATGTGATCAGCTTGGACGGTCTCGGGTGCTTGGATGAATGATGACAGAGATTCAAACGCTGATTGCTAATGGGGCAAGAATTAATGAGTCATTAGTAACAAGTGATTTTTTTTTTTTTTACTATTATTCGTGAATTGTGGGAATTTTATTGTAATCCCCAATTTTGTCTGATTTTAAAATATGATTATACTATGAAACAATAGGTTCTTTCACTTCTTTATCATCAAAACACATTGTATGCAACTATAAATGCAAATTTACATGTACATTGTATCAATATTTTCTATGAATTCTGACCATTACATGTACATGAAATTGGAACAGAGTTCTAATTCACAAATATGAAAACAATCTGACTTAATAATCCCATTCATATACTGAGGAAGATACAAAGTACATTATAACTGTCTGGTAACATGTTCATAAGGGGTGTGAATGTCTAATGTTTACACTACAATACACAATATTTGCTTTACAACTTTGCCAAGAAGTACTAGAGATAAAGATCATTGATGTCTACACACAAGTGTATCAAATGGATACAGTATGAAAGAGAAAGAGACATGGAGGGCATATAACAGCAATAATAAATATAACTGAGAGCTGCCAACTTTCATTAAAACATTTACCCTATTACATTGTAAAGCTAGCTGAAAATGAGTATCTTAAACAGAATACAATAGAACAAATAAATTGATATTTGGAAATTAGTAGTTTGTATGAACCTTTCTACACTGGTCTCAAATTTCCATGAAATAAAAATTCAAAGAATATTTGACAGCTCTGTGCCCTGTAACATAAAGGGTTATGATGAATTGCAAATTTGAAACAACCAATCTGATTGGTTCATAATGAGACTTTTATGCAAGAATTTTATGCAACAAGGATCCTGATTGGTTGCTATCGATTTGCAATTGATTGTACATGTGTAACTCTTTAAGTTACAGGGCACTGGACTGACTGTTGAGACAGATAGACAGAGGAAAGGGACAATAAGACAGTAAGACAGATGTACATGTATAGGGTATTTAAAGAAAACATTATTTCTAAGAAAAGAGTGACCAAAACAAGAGTTCTGAGAAATTTTGCCTGAATAGGAAGTAACCACTAGTGGGAAGGAAGCCAAAATGCTGAGTAGTTGTCCAATGAATTTCCAAACAAGATGGCCATGCTTGGCAGAAAGTCAGCACAGAAAGAAACCATTTAAACAGAATTTCACTTTCACAATGCTCTGCCAAATATTCATCATTTCTGCCTGATTCACAAACATGCCGTTTAATGCTATTAAAAATCTGAGGAATCCCCAAAAGGGCGATTCCACACTAGAACTTGAAAAAATGCCAATATCAAAATATTCTTTCAACTAATCATAAGTAGTGTAATATTTTACTCTGATACCTAAACTTCATGGAAATATACAATTTTTTTTTCCAAAGTGAAGTCGGAATGGATATTTTTGGGGAAAACGGTGCAATTTTCAATTTTATAAATCTTACTGATTAACAGGTCGAAACAAAAACTGCTTCAAACCACTATAGAAAGGCCAAGATATATTAAAAAGTAGTACAAGTCAGTGGTTAATGTATCATGGATGGCTCCAAATTTTTTAAAACATTTTTTATGATGCTTAATGGGTGAATAATGATTATTCCGAACCTGTTTTTGGCATGTCCGTCGAGACACATGGAAATGCAAAAGTTTTGACCGCACTTTTGATTTTTATGTTGCAATCTTGCTATTTCAGTTTCTCTATCTTTTTACCCATGGGTAATCAATTGATCCTATTAGGATATAAAATCGCCCTTCGTTTTTCAATAAATGGCATTTTAAATTGTCCCGTACGACACACAATGTGTCGTCGGGACATGTCCCGTAGCCCACCATATATATTGCATTTCATTGGGGTGTTTTGATTACTACAAGTCCACAACTCTATAATTAGGTCTATTTGAATTGAAACACATTGAAGTGACGTTAATTGAAATTGAATAGGCTTTTGTTTATCTCTAGTGAACATGAATATGTGATTCCCACATTTTAACTGACTTCAATACATGTATTCCATTGTGAGGCCTTCAGCTGTACTGGTGATTTTCACTGGTCAAAGCTTTTAGACACAGGGTGCTAATTTGATGTTTACCTTTTTTTCATACCACCCCTTTTCTGTTATTGATATATTTTGGAAAGTCCACCCTTATTTCAAGTTGGTTCATGAAATACAGTAATACAGTAGAACTTTTTTCTCCAAAGAGAAAAGAAAGAAAAAAACATTTTCTGGAATGGGCAGGAACTTTAGTACTTTCTTTTATATTTATGGATTATGATAGACAATATAATGCGTCTTAAGAGATATTGGACTGTATATGAAGTGACTGGATTCTTGCAACTTTTTTTATTTTTAATTTTTATAATTTATATTATTCATATTTTTTCAATTATCTATATCAGCCTATGGGGGGGGGGGGGGTTATAGGCAATTGTTACATCTTGTCCTTTCTGAAGAATGAAAATGAAATAACTACCAAAACCATATATTAGTACAGAGGTTATATATCAAGGAATCCTATGGACGACAAGAAAAATCACCAAAATGCCTAATTAGCATAATTTGTGCAATTAGCCCTTTTTTGCAAAAAAACATCTCAAGAATCGATTGTCTGTTACTCGTTACACTTTTGCATACTTCTTTGGCGAAATATGTCTCTGGGGAATGCATGGATTAGAATTTTAAATTAAGCTTTAGTTTTGTGGTAATAATGTCATGAATATATAATATTAGCTAAAAACATAAATACAAAGAAAAAATTCATCAAAAAAATAAGAATTTTTTGAATTCAAATCCATACATTCCTCAGACAATACAGTATGTTTGGAGAACATTTGTGCAAAAAAAAAAAAAAGAAAGAGTAATTTGTGTGTAAGGTATTCAGTAGATCTTGTTTTGGGCAAAAAGGGCAATTTGCATAAATTGCAGAAAAACAGTGCAAGTGACAAGTTAATAATAATAACAATAATATTGGTATCATCATCACTTGTCATTGCCATTCCCACTTTTTCAAGTTTATGTATGCATCCCTTCCTTATTTCCCCTTCCTTTTATTCCTTTTCATATTTTGCGCCTTTAAAGTGCCCCCGTGGCAACCTGCCCCCCCCCCCCCCGATACGTCACTGATTGTCCTGATGCCTTGTTGCGGATACAAAAGAGAAATTTGGGGGTAATGCTCGTTTTTATTGACATAAAGTCCAATTTTATACAGGCTGGCCCGTATGACACATCAATAGTGTCCCGTACGACACACTTACATGTATATTATTCATGATATATGACAGAACTATTCAAGAATAGTGCTTTCTAACTGATAACTGCCTTTAGTTTCATAGGATTATCATTTTATCAGACAAAATTAATTGATTTAAGAAGTAATCAAGACAAAAATTAAGAAAGTATAGCCTCATTCAGAGATGTCCGTACGACCATTTTTGCATGTCCCGTACGCCACAATGTTCTTGAAACTATAATTTGCTTTATTTATTTGTTAATGCTTATTTTGCAAAATGTTTTTATATTTCGTTCTTTGGTAACTGAGATCAATTTAGTTCAGTTTTGATTTAAATTTCCTGTGCAACTCACAGACTTTTGAATACAAACTTAAGGCTTCCAAAAAAGCCACTTTTCTGTGTCCCGTACGACACATTACTATTTTCAATCTCTAGTTTATACTATTTGTATTCAAGTCAAATCAAGTCTTGGTTCTTTTACCATTCTGGTAGTACTTGAGAATGACCACAGTTATGGGAATATTTTTTGTTTTTTATTGTCGAAAAGCTGTCAAATGTTCTCTAAATGTCCCGTACGACACGTATGGAATCGCCCAAAACATATAAACATGATAAAGTTGTTATTTAGCAAACCTGATCTTTGTTCATTTTGAAGGGAACAGGTAATTATTGAACCTTAATTTTTAGAAAGTTGGTCTGAGAAGAAACAGTGATTTTTTATAAATTTTTTTATATTTATTTATTTTTTATTTATTTAAGATTCATAACAAGGAAGAACATTTAAAATAGTATGTTGAAATTGGAGACTAAGTACTATAAAATCATGTGAAGAACCTCTTGTGCAATTAACAATAATTTACAATATGAATTATCAAATGAATATGGTATCTAATTACTTGCACTTATGTAGCAGACAATCTTTTAACCCATTAATCAAATAGAATTATCAGACATGTGTTTGTTTCATTTTCCCTTCCCTATGAAATAATGAATATGCCTATCATGTATGTGTTGAGAATACTGATATGGTTTAAAGTTATATTATGAGAGTTATAAAAAGTTATAAAACTCTCATTACTATTTGGCACAGCATTAATATTACATATATCCAAATTGACAGAAACATGATGCTGCATGTATTGTGTACATCATAGAAATTCCGCTCAATTATTCTTCCCACATTTACGTACAATGTACATGTACATTGTATGTTCATAATCTTTGAAAACACAGTTCTATTCTTATGATCTTTATTGGATCATTAACAACAGGCGCATTTCTGCTTTATCACTTGATGCATTAGTCACAAACCCTATTACTTGATGTACAAAGTTTCTTTACTCATTCATTTTTATTTATTTATCTTTTAAGCACACTCTCTTTACCAACGTGCCATATACCCATAATGATGACATTTATAACGAGCAATGACAATAATAGCGACAGAAAATCATTTTATAACCCCCTCAAAGTATCCTGTTCTCGTGATAAGCAATAAATTGACACTTTTCAAATATTATTTTGGACGAACTGACAGTCTGTACTTTATGAAGAGATTTACAAATAAATCCAAAGTCCAACTGCTATTAATGTGCATGTACATGTACGGAAGCTGTTATTCTTATCCTAACACCTTGTCTTTCAAAAAATGGAATAAAAGAAAGTTTCATTTCCTACCATGCAGAACTTTTTGAAATTCTTTATTGCTTATTTCTCGATTGAAAAAAAAAATGTAACAATATAAAACATTAAGAAATTGAACCATGATAACTGATGAAATAATGCAGAAGTATGGTATGCATCGTATATTGTGCAAACATAAGGAAAACTTATCATTTCATATACTGTATATTTTAATTTTCCATTTAACAAATGAGAATGCATTTTGTATCATGGGTAATGCTCAATAACTAATTCTACAGTGTACCTTGAAAATTTTCTCTGTAGAAATACATTGTATGTGGGAAAGTGTCAAAACATTTTAATTTATCACTATCGCCCTCTTATTTATTTCAAAGACCAATCCTCTGCGTACATGTATGTGAAGTCTGACTCAGAACAGGTTTCTGTAAAATCTATTCCAACGCTTCGTAACACATACAATTTTTTTACAAATTATATGAATTTACGAAAGGAATAGATCTATATGCATTCAAGATTCAAGATCTATTCATTAATTTCGCTCAATATTAAAAACAAACAAAATGCATCATTACAAATGATGATACATACATACATACATATCAAATACATATAAATAAATCAAATATACACAATTGAAAATAAATAGAAGGATAAAAAAAAAAGCACCAAAATAAAACAAAAACAAAGGACATAAATGAGTGGGGATGATGATTAAAAATCGTAATGATCTTGTTATTCGACCTGATAATTATATCTAATGAAAAGGCACTTTATAAAATTCTAAATGATCATTATGATTACTATCCTACCTGTTTAGTACCGTTGAGTTCTGGATTGTCGATATTAATAGCAAAGAGAATAGATCCAAGACCTCTAGCCATGGTAGGTAACATTGTAGATCTCTCTTCGTCCAACAAGAAGGACCAAGGTTCATAGTACTGCCTGAATAACATGGTACGATAGAGAGAATATCAATAGCAAAGTGAATAGATCCAAGACCTCTAGCCATGGTAGGTAACATTGTAGATCTCTCTTCGTCTAACAAAAAGGACCAAGGTTCATAGTACTGCCTGAATAACATGGTAATAAGAAAGAGAGAGAATATTAATAGCAAAGAGAATAGATCCAAGACCTCTAGCCATGGTAGGTAACATTGTAGATCTCTCTTCGTCCAACAAGAAGGACCAGGGTTCATAGTAACTGCCTGAATAACATGGTACGATAGAGAGAATATTAATAGCAAAGAGAATAGATCCAAGACCTCTAGCCATGGTAGGTAACATTGTAGATCTCTCTTCGTCCAACAGGAAGGACCAGGGTTCATAGTACTACCTGAATAACATGGTAATAAGAAAGAGAGAATAGTTTTACAACAAAAATTATAGATCCTAGACCTACACCTACGTGTATAAAGGTAGATCTCTTTTGATTTCATTTAACAACCAGGGCTTGTAGTACTACCTGAAAAACATGGTAATAAGAACGAAATATTAATGGCAAAGATGACAGACATTTAAATTTGTAGATTTCTCTTGATCTAGCAAGGACCAGGGCTCATAGTACTGCCTGAATAACATGGTAATAAGAGAGAATAGTAATGGCATAGAGAATAGATCCTAGACCTGTGCCCTTTTTCATAAATATTAACAGTCAATGGAAACTAAATCTATCAGGATCTTTATTGCATGCTCTTCAATGCATAATTCTCACTCTCAACCAATCAGAATGATTGTTTAAAATTGGCAACCAATTATTAGCTGATCTATTCCAGAAAATAATATTCAAATTGAGAATTAAAATGAAAATGAAATTGAAAGTGAAGTTGAAAAATAAAATATCAAAATTGTTATTTTAATTGAAGTTAACAGATTTCTCAATTAAAATATAAATACATGTAATCGTAAGAGTACATACTTGAGGAGTTCTGTTCCACTGAGTATCATATACATGTATCTCTCTAGCGAGTGCTCATTAAGGGTGCTTCGAAGCCACGCCCTGCCCCGCCCTGCATCTGTTGTGATATGCTTCAGGGCGCTATACCGCTGGATCTCATGCGGGGTCAGCTGATCTCGGACTATCGGCCAGTAAACTGAAATAGTCATGAAGAAAATTAAAATCAAAACAGTATGCTAATATACAAATATTTTTGTATATATATCATTGTGTAGAATAGTAAAACTTTATAAGAAGAATTTAGTACATATATATGTACATGTATCACTATGGAGACTGATAGTACAGTTAAAGGGGAACTTAAGTTTTTTCTTTATTTGATCATATTAAATGGTTTTCTTCACAACACATATGGCTCTCATGACTATATAATTTCTGGTATGCTTGAATTGTTCAATGAAAGAAAACATTTCTTTTAATCACAATAGAATTAGTGATTAATGATAGCAATACAGCATACAATGGATTGAAATTGAGACAGACTGAATATCTACTTGAAAAACACTCAATGGAAAATATCCAGTCCTTCCCCCCCCCCCTCTCTCTCTCTCTCTCTCTCTCTCTCTCTCTCTCTCTCTCTCTCTCTCTCTCTCTCTCTCTCTCTCTCTCTCTCCTCTCTCTTCACTCGCAACTCTCTTCCTATTCATCATGAGAAGCACCCTATTATCGTAGGATAATTGTTCAACCTTTAAGAGCTTAATACAAAACAAAAAAAACCACCTCACTTTAAATGCTAATTAAAAGTAAACGAGTAGACAATAGTTCCTTGTATTCTAGTGTAGAAAAAAGAAACTGAAAGTCATTTCAAAAAGAGAATTAACAACTGAAAGTTATATTAAAAACAGAATAGTAATTACCATTGTGTATTTTCAGGTACACATTGACATGTACATGTAGGTATTAGTGGTACATTGCCAACTGGTCTAAACCTGCTTTGACCAATGCCCGTTCATTCCCATCCCACACATGGTGTAATTCCATTTCGTCTGCAACCAGTTCGTCTAATTGCCACTTCGCCTATTTACCATTCTGTCTTAATTCCTATTTCATCTAATTCTCATTTTGTCTAATATCCATTTGGTCTAACACAGCTTGGTCAATTCCAGTAACAAACTGGTAATAGACCAAATATTCATTTGAGAGGTAGACAAAAATGCAATTAATTTGGCTAATGGACAAATTGGCAGTAAGGCCATATTTTGTAGACATTTTGTAGACCCAGTTAAGACCAAGGGGAAATTAGACCAAATTGTTAGAAGACCAAATAGGTTTTGTCCATTTTCGTTTCCCCCATTGGGCATTAGAGGCACAGATAATTTGGCAAACTGTTGTTAGACCAAGAGGATATAAACCCATTTGGTAGACAACATCTTCATACCTGCCAACATTGTGAATCCTAATATACATGTAGGGACAAAGTGGGAATACAAATTTTAAAAATAGGGACATTTCTGTATTTCCTATAGATTACTGTGCACAGATTTTTCAAAAAATAGGGACAAAGGGTTGTAAATGGTGATAATTGCTCCTTCTTTTCCCCAAAAATAGGGACTGTCCCTACTAAATAGGGACAGTTGGCAAGTATGCATCTTCCTATATCATCTAGGCAGTTTCATTTATTTATGGCATTAAGATCTTGTTCCTCAAATTCTGTACTTGTAATGTTTCAATTCTTACCAGGCTCTGCATCAGTTTTGATGAGTGGCAGATTGGGCATGGTCAATCCAGTCATCTGTCTGAATAGAGAACAATAAACAATAATGAACATTATTACACATAGAGGTCACTTTTTTTATACATCAAAACCAAGTACCCAGGTATTGGTACTCTTTCATATGTTTGCTGGTCGGCGTTCAATATTGTTTGCATAATGTATGTCCTATGTATTCTACATTATCCGTACAAATGGAGAAAAGGAGTACATTATTGTTACAAAATTGCACTCTGCGATGCCAGTAAAATGCTGCGCGCAACAGCTTATAACAATGGATACGCAGAGCAACAATTATGTCATAATAGCGCAACAGCTTTTAACAATGGATACGCGGAGCAACAATTTACATCATAATATCTTGATCATTTGAATTTTGTGAGATTCTCCTTTTCATATAGGAGCAGGCAGAGAGTTGACAATAACGTAAGCAAATAATCACCGTTTATACAAATTATGACAAGAGTGTCACTTCTCAGGCAAACTGGATAAGCTTTCTTCTCCGAAGCAAAGCTGAGGAGAGATAGCGTGTACATCCAGCTTGCCATGGAAGTGATAGTTTGCCTCGTCATTTGGATCAAGAGGTGATTATTTGCTTTATATTCCACATCGGAAACATTTTAAGAGCTTGGGGAAAACCAATATTTTGATTAAAAATAAATGATTTCCTAGAGATCCATAAAACGAAAAATCCACTCAAGTCATCGATGCCTGCGCTTGTAAAACAAACATGTACAATTAAAGTGCGCGCAATATATCTTGCGCGAATAATCAAAATGCACAGGGTCAAAATCAGAAAAAATAAAATGAGACAGTAATTTTGGCCTAAAATGTCATATAATGATCAATTTTTAAAAGTAAATGTGTATTTCAATAATTTATTTTTGTTTTGTAGGTTGCTCTAAAAGTGCCCAATAGCTTGCCATCGTAGATTTGAAATTACAGTACCTCTATTTCTTTTTATGGTGCACAGAAGGCCATTTTTTGATGGTGTACCCTGATCGTAAAACAACCCGTAACAAAGAAATTAAAAAAGGAATTGTTACGTCACAGAGGAATTTATCTGTCGCTGCATGTGATGGAAAAAACGATAGTACAAAAAACCCGGGTGACAACGCACCTTTTTTCGCGCATCCTAAAAATAATTGATGACGCGTTACAGCTCTACATGCTCTATGGGGCACCGAAGTGATCAGCGAAACTCAAAAGTACCATCACTACGAGTGATGATTGATGATGGGAATACTAAAATTTATCACATGATTGCCTTTTGACCAATCCTGTTGCAACATTCTTAGTACGTGGAATATAATGAACGTTATCTCTCAACCAACTTACATATTCCTTTATTTTATACACTGTAGTTATTTATATATATTTTAACCTTGTCTAATACTGGTATTAAATTACATTATTGTAGATTTTGAAATACATTTTGGACACGCCCCTATCCCGTCATTTATTTTTTTAATGTCAATATGTTTATAATGGAAACATAAATCACAATTATTTTCTTAAGTAGTGCTTTACAATGAGCACCTTCATCAAATAAAACAATACAAGGAAATGCACCAGGATCTACTCTACAAGCATATTGTGCAACTACATGCATCATAACAAAATGTGAAATATCAAATGCTGAATCAATTGCAGTCCAATAGCCACATGCAGTCTGACTACCAATTAGCCTAGCTGTGATTCATGCTTTGATTGTCAGAATTCTGGATTGGTTCCAATTAAATTAATACAACTCAATAACCACTTGCATACAATGAGAGCTCACTTTACAGAACCAATTTACAGTGTATTATAGTGGCTGTATTAGACTTAAAAATAGTGACACATGTAGCCTACATTGTTTGACAGAGGACTAAACAGCACATGTACATGTAGTCGTTGTTAAATAAGTAAATGTACATTGTAAAAAAGTATCTCAAGTTCTGGTGAAAATCACTTTTTCTGTTTTCTAGGTACAATACATGTACTTAGTCAAGTGATATAAAATGTCCAAATTTACCCCCAAAAATAAGGGCCCTACAGCTACAAAGGGAAGGCGATTAATTATAATGCATTAGTCACCATGGTTCATTTCGGTCTCCTGAACATATAATGTTTTTACAACCCAGCAATAAGATTCTATTTGCAATACATCCTTTTGACAAAATAAGCTTCATGAACTTTATGTGTAATTTCAAAAAGCATTCAAATGATTACCAAAAAGAAAATATTAATCATACATGTACATGCCTGGATGCAAGGACTTGTTGAGAACTAGACAATGATTTATTCTAGTAACATTTATTTGTCATTTGTTTGTTTTTAAAATCCATGCTAAATGTCTCTAACTGTACACTTCAAACACATTTTGAGAATTTGATATGACAATGAAACAAAAGGCTTGATACTGAGGTGTCTTGATACTGAAGTTGTAAATAAATTCAAACAATTTTCCTAAAACCAAGATGTTGCAAGCACTGTGGATAGAAACTGAATCAATCTCACTTCCTAAATGTACTATAAAGAGCAAGTCCATGTGAGTCTTTCCTGGTCAGTGGAGGTTCCCCCTCCACTTTAGAAATACAAGGAAATATTGATAATCAATAATAATGTACCCTGAACATTCATGCTTAATACAAACATTGAAATGCTGTGTACAAAACTGCAATTTCATGGAAGTAATAATCAGGTATTAATTTTGTGCAGATACCACAACATATAATAGGGCTTCCTAGACGTGAGGCAAGAAGTCAGATGTTAACCAAAAAAATTGGGGTAGGGGCAAACAAATATTTTCACTTGTTTTTCCTGTCATATTTAATCATGTTTATTAATGATTACTGTACAAAAATGTGTCATTACATAAAGCCAAGCTTAAGTTCTTACAGACAAAATAATTTTGGATAGATCTGTAAGATATGTCCTCACATTGTTCCATTAACATATATACATATATGCCTACACAAGATTATATTCACATTTCGATAATGATTTCAGAAGAAATGTTGATAAAATATTGAAACAGTCCGTCAAATTGAGACTTGGAGTAGACCACTACATGTATATCGCCACAAGTCACGGCACCACATACACACACAGATCCGGTGCGAATCGCGTGCACATGATATACCCGTAGACTTTCCATGTGGTCGTGTTAATCACACATGTGCTTGGACGGGCCGTCCAGCTACAGAAATCACGCTTATTTTGCTCTTTTCTCAGCAAATACGCAATTTTCTGTAAACTCCTTTGGTGTATAGCATTTATTTCCTATGCTTGAGATTCTGGTATGTACAAGAATGTTTTGATTTATTTCATTATGACTACTACTCTAGATTATCTTCAAGTAATTTTGCGATGCCCAAAAGATAATAGATGTATCTCAGAATGAAGCCTACTAAGTTTAATTTGTTTGAAACATGCGTTACTGATCCATTATGCATGTGGACAGTCCGAGGGCAGCTTGAGCTATAATAAGCCAAGAGTGCGAAATTTATACAACTCTCTCAGTCCTCTATCTGCACTCTGCGGAGCTGTGCGGAGCTGTGCGGGCTAAAACTGAGATTTTGCAACTCTTGTAGATTTTGATTTTGTGAACGGAATTTCCTGATTCTTACATATTTAGAAAGAAGAAATTCTAAACCTACCTATCATGCACATTTTATGGTATTTTATCATATCTGAATATTGTAAAAGTATTGGTGAAAGATATAAAAACAAAAACATATATTCAGTTCGGTATAAGTGACAAGAAAAGTAGTTATTTTTGCATGATTCCAAAAGAAAATTACATATTTGGAAAGAATGAAATCTTAGCTTCAAAACGTAGTAACTTTTAATATCCTTTACTTTTTATACCAGTCAGGAGCTAGCAAAATAAAAAGCAAGTCCAAAATACAGAAAATGCGGCTTTCTGATTGGCTGCTTGAATCAAGGATTGATGCGAGCGGGGATTTTGAAACACGTGGGAGCTGTTACCTGACCGCGCAGTGACCTTTGGTGCGTGGTGAGATTCGCATCAGCCAATCAAATCACACTCAAAATCAGACCAGCCAATCAGATCGCAGTTATTGAAGCAATTTTGTATTTGCTGCACATTTAGCTAGCTCCTGACTGGTATAAATCTTGAAATACCATGTTTGGTGTATTTTTGGAAAGCTGAAGAGTTGCTGAAGATTATGAACCTATTTTCTCGTCGAATCATTGAAAATAAAGCGTATTTGTGGCTAGTTATTCAAAAAATTCCCAAACGGATTTTAACGCAAAATATATCCAACAATTTCTACTATTTTGAAAGACATATTTTCTTTCTTATTAAGGAATATAAAATTTGATAGTATGATATATTATTCCCAAAAATTTCATGTCAAATAGTCATTTCTATGCAGAATTATAACTGCACAAAGACAGGGGTACAAGCTGCTAATTACGTATTCAAACACACAAACTCATGAATAGGACTTGCATAAATACGAGCGATTTCAAAAGCGCTGCCGGTGGACTGTGGATGTCTGTTTGAAAGGTGATTCTTGTTGCTTTTATCTATTTTGTATCAATTGAACTTCTTTTATCTTTGTTTTCAAATGGGACCCTGATCATAAGCCTCCTACGAATATCCCTCCATTGTGTTGTTAAATTGGAAAAAATAAATGGAATTGAATTCGGAGACTCCAACCCCAATCACCTCCTCTTAAGCATGAGATTCTCCTATCAAGACCCCTGGAAACAGGAGACTCTGGTTTAATGTGTCAATACGCAATTTTTAAAAGATGGCCTTTCGGCTGGAGATCTCACACCTAAAGCAAGAGAGCTGGAATCTCTATAAAATGAAATTGAAATGAAATGGATTGAAAGACCATCAAAGCAATACTTACTGAAGAGCACTGAGTGGGTTTGTAGTTGGTTTCTTGAGTCCATGGTGTAGGACGGCCTCATACTGAGCACACAGACAGGACACACGGCTATCAGCATCGGTGGCAAGCTCTGAACGACCACCGAACCTCACCTGACATTGTTTGACTGCATCCAGAAGACGATCCAATAGATTCTGACGATCAGCTGAAGCAGGCTGAGCCATGTTGCTACTGGAATAAAGTAAGACAAAACACAAAAATAAATGGTTTTCAATTTCAAACAAAGAACAAAAAAAATGGAATCAGCAAAGAGGGTCAATTTTATTTTTAAAATGTAAAGAATTTGTTCCACTTTGACTATAATCTGTCTTTCCTGAATGGTGACTGCCTCGCTGTTCTATAATCTATAAACTACTATTAAAAGGTAAGATGGCCATTTTTTCAACAAATAAAAGCTCCTCTTATCCATAAAATAATGTATAGTATGGTACTTTTCTATTGGGTGCATCATCCTATGATGATACTGAATTTCATTTTGAGGAAATCACTGAAGCATTTGTGCTTGCTGAATTGAACAAAATACAAACCTCAAAATCCTCTGGACCTGACGGATTACCCCCTAAACTATTACAAATAGCAGCACCTATTATTTCAACTCATCTAACTCACTTGTTCAATCTATCCCTTCAAACAGGACAAATACCAGAAGAATGGAAGAAGGCAAATGTAACTCCTATTCATAAAGGGGGTGATACCAATAGTACAAATAACTTTAGACCCATTTCGGTCATCCCTATAGTAATGAAGATGTTTGAACGATCAATACATAGTCAATTGACAGACTACCTTAATGCCCATTCTATGTTTGCACCTCAACAATCAGGATTTCGGGAAGTTCATAGTACGGATACTGTCCTGGCTTACCTAAGTGATTTTGTATACAAACAAATGGATCGGGGTCTACTGACAGGGATGGTGTTTTTAGATTTTCGTAAGGCCTTCGATTCCGTAGACCATGAACTTCTGCTGCAAAAATTATCTAAATATGGAGTACGAGGCACTGAACTTACCTGGTTTACTAACTATCTAGACAATCGCCAACAGAGAACAATTGTAAGGGATGCAGAGTCAATGTGGGGTACTATAGTAACTGGGGTACCGCAGGGGTCGATACTCGGCCCTCTCCTATTTTCGATTATGGTGAACGACCTTCCTAAAGTTACCTCAAAAAGTAGTGTCATGATGTATGCTGACGACACTGTTATCTTTCACAGTGCAAGGAAACTTGAAGATCTCGAAAATGTACTTAATGAAGATTTGAAACACATCAGTGATTGGGTTAATAATAATGGATTAAGGTTAAACCCCACTAAGACACAATTCATGATTTTTGGAACACCCCAAAAAGTAGCCAGTACAAGCAGACCCCTTTCATTACATCTGGACAATCATAGAGTACTGCAAGTAGACAGCTATAAATACTTAGGTGTAATCTTAGATCCTGCCCTAAATTGGAAGGAGCACTTACAACATGTCAGTAAAAAAATTGGATCCAGATTGGCTCTATTGAGAAGATTGAAACAATTTTTACCACTAGATAGTGTCAAGATGCTAGCAAATGCTCTGGTATTGCCACTATTCGATTACTCTAGCGTTGCTTGGTCGAACTGTGCAATTGCTACCAGAGAGTCGCTTGTAAAACAACATAAAAGAATGGCACGAATTGTCCTTGGAGTTGGTACACGTACTTCCACACAATATGTTTTAAGTCAGTTGAACTGGACATCTATTGAAGATAGGTGGAAAATGCAAAGATGTAAGCTGGTATACAGAGCTATAAATGGACAGGCACCACAATACCTGACCAATCTATTTGACAAAGCGAATTCTATTCATGGTTACAGAACCAGAGCTGCAGTAACTGATGGACTTTTGATACCAAAAGCAAGGACAAATTCTGGCAAACAAGCTTTTTCCCATGTTGGTGCAGTGGAGTGGAATCGTTTATCGCATGATGTAAGACAGGCACCTTCGAAACACACATTTTCAGCAAGATTTGGGAAAGTAACCCGAAATTAGACAACACCCCTCATGAAATTCCATTAGTAAATGACTTCACACCACGCTTCACACTCACCTAACACAGTATATCTATATTTATAACCAATATTTGTATACCAATAAAAAATTTCTCATGCAAGACACCATATGGTAGCTGACTCCACTCCACTCCACTCCCTTGAACTATATGTAATTGACAATAAGTTTCTTGTATATGTTTTTGTTATTGTTTTTGTAATCTATTTTTGTTTTGTATTCCAGGGCCTCTAAGCATAACAGTGTTTACCCACTGAAAGAGTCACCCTGGTGAAATAAGACGAAATAAATAAATAAATAAATAAATCCATAATACTCAGGCGCGGATCTAGAGATGGAATTTTACGGGGGTTGAAAAGGTACCTTAAAAATTATTCATGTTATGCTGGACGAGCAAAAAGGTACATCTATTTTTTTTTCATATCACGCTGGCGGCATGGGGGAGGGGGGTAGGTGTTAAAATTTTTGAGCCTTCAGGTTTTTAACATATTACCTTTAGGGGTAGGCTCTGGTCGCTCGATTGATGGGCCCCAACTCTTTTGTCCTCACCATTGATTGAATAGGTCTAGGCCTATTAACTAAAGGATTCTCAATGTCAACAGATTACCTCAGTGAGTGGAAACAAAAGCCGAATCGATGGCTCAGAATTCTTAAAGATATTTGAGGATAATCTTGGATACCAAAATATTAAAAAACAATAAAACTAGATCTAGCAGAATAAGAAAAATTTTACTTCGATTCCCTTTGAGATTACTGAATTTAATTTTAGAATAAAAATAAAGTCTACTGATAAAGTGTGCAAAGTTTTTTGTCCAAATTGATTGTGTAGTCTTCCGATTAAAAACAAAAACAAAACAAAAAAAGCAGCAGCACTTCGCAAAAAAAAAAATGAATAAAATCGTCTAACAGGAAATACATTCAGGTCAAATGGTAGGCCTAACGTCATGAACGTTAGAGTCTATGGTCCACTATGCATGTGTGTACAGAACAAAGTTTGTGTAGATCTAGATCTACACTAAAAACACTCTTCATAAAATACATGTATGTCGTCGGCTTGGAGCCAGAAGGGCGCTATTGCAGGTCAAGGATGTTCCGTTTGGAGCCAGAAGGGCGCTATTACCATTGACTTTGTACAGTAATAGCGCCCTTATGGCTCTCAACGGAACATCTATAAGATGCAATAACGCCCTTATGGCTCCCAACAGACGATGTTAGCTTGAACAAATTTGACAGTCGGACTCGGAGTCAAACTAAAAAATTAACAGTTAAAAGTTAAGTGTTATCAAATACTTCAAATAGGCCTAGATCTAGTCTACACATCAATCACAACATAATTCATATTCATTTCAAACACCAAGCAAGTCTACCACCATGGCATGACCAAAGATAAACAGTATTTTTGACAATTTTCAGTAGGTGTGGCCTTCAGTTACATGTCACCATCAAAACAATATTAATCAAAACATACGAGTGCGTGCATGATTTAACACACTTTCTACATACCGGTGTATCGGCATGTATTGAAAAACCCTTTGTAAACAAAAGACGGGTAAAAAAACAGGAGAACGACCAGGACACACAATAAAAACACAGCGCACTACACTTGTCCAAATCACTCTTTTCACTTAAATTGCTTTGCTCTTATAACCATTTTATCGTAAATTAAGGATATTTGAAGGATACTTACGAGTCTGTTGATTACAAATGCACCTAAATAAGTGATATTTAGTCAACAGAAATCCATCAGACGATCAGCTGGTACGGCTCCTGGCTCGATAATGCAGAGAATGAAAATCAATGAAACGGCCCCTTTTGTATGGTATCCTCGATGCGTCTCTATTTTACTAATTTTGATTTTATAGATCTACATGACCACATATTTCTGTGGTATATACTAGTATTCTACTACTCAAATTTGACCACACGTACCGCATGTATGCCCGGACAGCACGCTTGTTATTTTATATTGTCTTCTGTATTTATTTTCATTAATAAACTTATGCCTGAGGAACAAATTCAGTGTAGTCGGTCCGTGCCAAAAACCTGCCGGTCTATTAAAACTGGCGTACTCCAGCCTGAATTTCAGACGATTTGAAATGTAGAGTAAAATATAACAAGTACGGCAGTAAAAATTTTATCGAAATCGGATGAAAAATAAACACATTATTAGATTTCAAATTTTGTATTTTTTATACAATATAGTTCTGTACATAGCCTAGTGCAAATTGACACTGATGTCACTGACTAACCTTTTCTTAATTTTGTAATCTTATATCAAATACCCAATATTTAAATTTCCTGCTCCAAGATATAAAAACATGGGTGACTCAAAGGCTTGTTTGAGATCATCACTGCTATAATTTGTTTATTTTTATTATTATTATTTTTTTTAAAATAATTTTACATAGGCCTACATAATATGAAAAAACAAATATGTAAGATTTCATGTGGATCAATTTCATCATCAGCTTCTTCATTGTCAATTGAATATGCCGGAGACTATGGACAGAATAATTATGTTTTGTCGAAAAAAATACAAAAAATCATAACTTCGTTATTTTTTATCCGATTTTAATGAATTTTGTTCTGTGTGTCTTATTATTTTTTAACTCTTCATTTCAAACCATCTAACTCTTAGTATGGAGTCCTTCTTTAACTATAGACAGCTTTGGTGAAGGGCAAGGCAATGTCATAAAAATGAATTCGATTTCATGCATGAAGAACTTAAACATAAACAAATGATGATACGCAATGATATTAAAGAGGGAGCTAAAGGCCTATATATTTCTCATACGAACTTCATATCCAGACTAGATAACTACTCATAAAGATGACAGAACCGAACCTTAAGGGCTTTTATTTATAGAACTGCAAATATTTAACAAACAGCAGGCACTCATAAAAGGAAATGTTTGCTTTTCCTCTTAGAATAATTAGACGTCCATATCATAAGAAAAAAATATCAGTCTAAAGGTGTGGATAACATAATACATTAATTATTATTTGAAGAAAATGCATTGACTTTGCATTAAATGGCAAAGTTGATAAAAACCAATAAAAAAGACAGAGGAAACACAAACACACCTAGAAACATCCCAACCTTTATATATAGCTTATTTTGTATTTCTGTAACTCACTCCGGCAAAGCATCAAATTCTGCAAACTCCCTCTGTAGTTAAATGTGATCTGGACCGCAGGAAACGACATAATGCTCCGGCGACAAATATCGGGCATCATATTTTATCATGCTTCTTCTTGCGTCCTTTCTCTCAATTGTTCTGTTTGATTGTATAATAAATATTATACCTGTTTACATTTAAAAATCGTAATTTATATATTGATTCTTTGGGGAAATTGGACTAGAGTAATTAGAATCTGAAACTGAATCCGACTCTGAATTAGACTCTGCTCATGGGCCGCGGAGCCGGGTGGGGGGGGGGGGGGGGGGTTCCACTTTTGTCAGCAAGCGTGTAAAAAGCAAAAATGACCATACATTTTTGTGATTTTCAGCCTGTTCAGCCCCCCCCCCCACTTACGCTCAGCCCCTCCACTTTCAAAAAACGCTCCGCGGCCCCTGCTGCTCTCTCTCCCCCCCCCCCATTATGTACTGAACGCAGGCGATCCCATTAGCCGAAAAGAGTATTTAGATCAGTATGGAGCAGGGTTGGGCAGAAGAGGCATTGTAAAAGGTGACTCATGGTCAAGCGCGGCGATTTTATGTCACGACTGGGGGGGGGGGGGGACGAAAACACCGAAAATGAAAAAGACTACACTACAAATTCGCACTAATTCGCACATCATGCAGAAATTAATGAAAATGTTGCAAGCGCGAAGCGCGAGCCGAAAATTTTGCCTTATAATAACATTTAGCATTGTATATGACATACATTAATTTACCTTTTTATTAGCTTCACAATCTAATCACTACATAAATTATGTAAACTTTAAAAATTGAGGGGGGGACGACCCCCAAGACAAAAAAAAATCCCCGGATCGCCGCCAATGCTCATGGTCTACTCATGGTTTATGGTTTGGTAAGGTTAAGAATGAATTGCATTCTATTTCCCCTCTTAAGTTACTTATTGTCATCATCACCATCATTACATCACCCTCATCAAAGCCAACTAAAAGTGCAATCCCAATTTAAATGGGCTGGTGTGTTGGTGTTTCAAAGTAGATTTCTCACTTTTGGTTTACGACAGATATGATTATTCTTGGATATGACACCCATACCAGGCAAGGCGGCGATTTACGACTGGGGGGGGGGCCGGAAACACCGGAAGGTTAATACACTCAAGCGGAATTAAGCGTCCCGAATAACATATAAGCCTATTTGTATATCCAAAATTCGAATACTTCGCACAGAATACAGAAACTAATGACAATGTTTGCGAGCGCGAAGCGCAAGCCGGAAATTTTGCCTTATAATAACATTTATCATTATATTTGACATACATTTTTCCTCTTTATTAGCTTCACAAGCTGACCCTAAATAAAAAATGTTAAGCTTTAAAAAATCGAGGGGGCACCACACGCCCCCCCCCCCCCCGGATGCCGCCAATGCACCCAGGATTGCAACAGCATGATCAGCACGTTAAGTGTCAAATCTACCATTCTGCTCTTAAAGAATAAAGGGTCATGCAAAATACACCTTTTCGGTCCAAACGTTATTTCGGGTCAATAACCCCACATCATATTTCTAAAACTGGCCTAAGAAACTAATCATATTTACTTTCCATTTTTAGAGAATGGAAGGCGCCAAAAATCGAACATCAATGAGATGTTCCCTCACTTTTCGCCCCCTTGGCAGAACTTTAATTTGTTCAATATTCCTTCAAAATGTTCCTGGAAATGTTTTCCGTAATTTAGGCTTTTATTCAGCCCACCCATGGGATGGTATACAGGGTTGTCTCGATCGTGAGTACTGTTGAGTAAGGGTTGATTTTGGCGCATTGGGGGGCCTCCCCCTTAAAAAAGGGGCTCTGTTGAGTTTCTAGAGAGTGTAGCTCGAACTTTTAAAAAGAACTGGGTAGCAAGAAATAATAACTTCGAATGCCGCATTAACCAGAGATGGACATTAACAAGTTCCTGTCC
This sequence comes from Paracentrotus lividus, assembly GCA_940671915.1. Classification (NCBI taxonomy): domain Eukaryota; kingdom Metazoa; phylum Echinodermata; class Echinoidea; order Camarodonta; family Echinidae; genus Paracentrotus; species Paracentrotus lividus. The sequence goes on along the minus strand of CALNVZ010003430.1, from coordinate 22,501,942 downwards.
ACCTCTACCTGAAACTTATAGGTTTTCACATTATACATAATTGTTATATAAACCCTTTTATAGCATGAATTCCTAATAGGATATATTGAAAGCGGAAACTGCATAGCTTCAACATCAACTCAGGCATGATACCGATGTACGCACTGTCCATCTCATGGGTCGGTCTGTTATCACCAAGTTCAAATAAAAGCTTCAACGACGAAAAACATTTCCAAGAACATTTTAAAGAAATAATACGCATGTGAAAGTTCAGAGAAGAGTCAAATTGTGGAGGCCCATTTCCCTGATGCATTTGATTTCCCCCAATCGCCGTTTGTATGGTTTGTATAACCGTTATGCCCATGTTCGTATGCAGTGGCGGATCCAGGCGAAGCGCAAGATGCAGAGGACCCCTATATTTTTCACACACTTTAATCTAAGAAAATTTCCGTCTGTGCTCCCTCTATTATTTTTGCTTTTAATTTCCCGTATCCCCTCCCCCTCTATTTCGCCGCTGGGATACGTACCGCTTCCTACGAAGCTTGGTAAAAACGGCTCTCTTTTAATCTTTTATCTGAGGTATACGGGCCCGGAGTGATGCGTTAGTCGTATCTCATCATGTTGGTTTAACGGTGTAACATTCACGAGAAAAGGGAAATTTGGATCCATATGCATTACGATCACGTTTCTATCCTCAGCTTTGAGTATAGTTTCTAGCAATCTAACTCTATATGAAGTAAACTTGAGAAACACACTCTGTCTGGGATCGATTGGGCTGCCTAATCAAATCAGGTATTAAAGACTCTGTCTCATATCCGTGGTGGATTCAGGATATGAAAATAGGGGAGGGGTACCGACTTTTCCTGATTTTAACATGTACAGTCAATGAGTGGTGTTCAAATTATAGGGCGTGCATCCAATGCTCCCCGATGCACCCCCGCCTGGATCCGCATCTGCATTTAACACTGTAGGCGCGATGGCGGCGGGGGAAGGGGTGGTCGTTGAAAAAAATTAACATTCCGAAGGAAAACAAAATGATTCTTCCAATGAAAGTAAACACAACATTTCGTCCAAAATTCTCTTGCGGGAAGACGGGAGGAGGAAGGGTATTCACTCTGCCCACCCCTCTCCTGGAATTCTGAGCATTATAACCACCTATTTCCAGACTCACACATGGTAAACCCCCTAAACTCCTATACAGTCTGTGTAAAAAAGAATGGTACAGTCGGGGAAAAAATAAATTAGGTATGAAACCTTTTCAAATGTTATGTATATATGGTATCAGATTAAAGCCAATATATATTTCTTGCTGATACAATTTATTTCAAATAATTTGCTTTTGTAGAACAAAAGTTATGCTAATTTTTTTGTGAAGAGAAGATATTTAACTCTGCACAAACCTATTGTTCTTTTAGGTCAATTTCAGCGGCTTATGTTCGAAACCTACACAAAGGTATGGCAAGGCGTGCGCAAAATGGATGTTTAATGATTGCAGAAAACTAATCATATCTCAAGATCTACAGCACCAAATGAGACGAAAAAATTGCAGAAGGAAGCTCAGTTACCCTGCTTTATGAAAATACCAAATATTATCAAGTGGTTACTAATCTTTATACAATAAAAAAAATGTTTCCCAACTGTACCATTTTATTTGACACAGACTGTAGTTATACAGCATACAAACAATAATTATGGGGAGAGGCAACATGCATCCATACATTGTCATGCTCGTTAAATGACAGCCGGGGATGGAACCCATGACCTTTAGAACCACCAAGTGCTTAGACCAATCGATTATGATTATTATACGAAAAGTCTATAGACACTGCAGCGATTTCTAGAGATTATGAAACTTTTGCGGTGGAAAGACAGAAAGTACAACGATCTGGCGTGGAAACTAAAAATGGATTGTGAAAGGTGAAGAAGAGGGTAATACCCACATCGATAGGTGGCCTTGGGTTTAAAGCACTGAGAGTCGGCTTGAAGAGCTTCTTAACTTATCTTAGAGTAGTCCTTTGAGGGGTGAGACCATGGGGGCAGTTATCAGGAGCAACCCACTTCTATGGTAAAGTTTCGGAGAAACACCCCCTTCTGGCGCGGATCCAGGGAGGGGAAGGGGCGGAGGGTGGTAGCGCCCCCGTAGGATTGCAAGAAAAGTTCAAAATGCATTCATTTTGTACAAAGTCGCTTTGCCCCCGAAGGATTGCCAAAAAAAAAAAAATTATTTATTAATTTTTTTATTTTTTATTTTTTTGGCTGTTGAATTTCTTCCGGGCCGATGGAGCGACCGCAACCTACCCCTATAGGTAGTATATGGTGACCTTCATGATGGCCGAAGGCCGAAAAATAACTCCTTCCCCCCCCCCCCAGTTCATCAAGAAATAAAATATCATCTTTTAAAATAATTTGGAGAAAAAAATACGAGCGCGAAGCACAATCCGAAGATTTTCCACGAAAGGACATAAACCAAGCATTTTTCGGATTTCTACAAGTAACTGCACATCATTTCTGCCCCCAAAGTGGAGGGTTTCACTTTTTATGGGGGAGGGGAGGGGGCGTCGAACCAAGGCACCCTGGTTACGGGCCTAATTATTATATAAAACTTAAGAGTAATCTTAAATAGTGCCAGCCAGCGCACTTATCGCCGTAAGCTAAAGGAAAATAGCATTTTCTCCCGATTTATAGTTAGAACTTGTAACTGACATGGGGGGGGGGGGGATGTGGTAGACCATTACAACGAGGTTCCTTTTCTAATCGTTACGAAAATAATTTGTAGATTGATGTATTTTCTTCAGAACCTTCATGAAATGAAATACATTTTCATGAGAGCTAAGAGGTGCTCTCTTTAAATAAGATCGAATCCAAAATTATGTTTTAATCAAATTCTTCGCAACATGATTGAACTGAATAATGTCACCTTTTCCCGTTCAGTCCTGTGGCCATCAATTAACTCTCATCAAATGAAAAACAGTCGACATTTCACATTCTCAAGTTACTCACTTTATAATACGATCTTTGCCTTTGAGGGGACATCCGTCAATGTTGTTCGTGCTGCATGTATGTCCAAATTTAGGGGCATTGCTATTTTTAAATGTCAGGATATTTCATTATCAAGAGGCTTGATAAATAAACATGTTGATATTGATATGTAATGTATTGGCTTGTCTGCTAGTTTAAATCCTTCTAGGCCTATATCAAAGTTTCGTGAGATTTTTTTTTTTTTTTTTTTTTTCGTTCCCCCACACGATGGTAAAAATATCATACTCGTCGAAAAGGTAAGATTTTTTTATTTTTTTTCTCCTTCCTTTACCTTGAACAAATGATAATGAAAAGCTTATGTCATTAAAAAAAAAAGAAAAAGAAAAAGAAAAAAAGAAACAGACAAAGGTTTGGGGCTTGTTTTTCCTTCCTTTTCTTAAATTCATTTTGAACCATTCGTAATGTATAACTAGTCTTATGTCATGTAAAATCAATCAAACAAACAACCAACCAACCAAAAAACCCAAACAAACAACAACAACAACAACAAAATTAATGTATTTCTATCAATTACACAAAATGTCGAATCATATTGACATTCCTTGCAATCTTCCCATGAAAATTTAAAATCTTCAACACTTTACATGGTAATCGAAAGCCCTTTTTTCAGTCATTTTGATACCTTCGATCAGAAGATTATAGTCTATACCCAGTTCAAAATTGAAAATGAACAAGACATATTTCAGTTTATCAAGATTTATCACTAGAATTTGTATTCCATTTAGCGTTGTCCTTGACAACCATTTCTTATTATACCATAAAAAGCAGCTGACGTATCCATCGCATTCTTGCAGGGATGTGTCCAGATCTGTGTCTGAGGAGGAGTATACCGACATAGCAGCTGGTGTAACCATCGCATTCTTCCAGAGGTGTATTCAGATCTGTGCCTCAGAATTGGTTAACCGACACAGCAGCTGACGTAACCATTGCATTCTTCCAGGGGTGCGTCCAGATCTGTGCCTCAGGAGGGGTATACCGACATAGCAGCTCTCGTAACCTTTGCATGTTTCAAGGTGCGTATACTGACCTGTGCCTGAGGAGCATACCGACATAGCAGCTATTGTAGCCATCCCATTATTGCAGGGATGTATCCAGATCTGTGCCTCAGGAGGGGCATACCGACAAAGCAGCGGATTAGCAATGTGGCACATCGTCCATTTGCACTGACGATGAAACTATGTTTCATTATTTTCATGAATTGAAAATGAGTTCATTTTCTAACAGGTTGCAGTGTACAGAATTTACTAAAGTACAACGTCATAGGTACGTACGTACGGTTCATGCACAGAATATATATTTCATAATTGCAGAAAAGTACTATATCTGAATACCCCGAAAACCACAAAATGATATATTAAACAATTCTCATGAAAGATTTTCTTGCTTTAATGTAAGACCAAATACAATTGGTTTGTGACGTAGCTTCAGGATTAAAAAAAAAAAAAACAAACAAACAAAAACAATTTAACCATTTTATTTGAGACACACCGTATACCGTATATGGTCACAAACCAAAATATAAGTGTTTGTTATGCGATATGCTGCCTGCCTGTGGGCTCAGAATCCCACTCTTCATCTTATTTTCTGACTCAAACCCCTCTCTTCTCTGACAAAATTAAACCGCGTTTTATTAAATCTCATTTTAACATCAAAACACAAGCTGCTAACTTTGTCAAGTCACATCAGCTTAATTAACAGCCCAGAATATTCAACCTCAATAAAAACAATAGACACCAGCTTTATTTGGAAATATTTGTATATACGAAGTTATAGATGAAAATTTTAGAGCAATTGAAGATTACTCGGAGTGAAGATTTAGGGAAGAAATTCTCACAAAGAAAAAGAAGAAAAAGGAAAAAGGAAAGAAAAAATACATGAACAAAACAAAACAAGCAAACAAACAAAACAAAACGGGACGCATACCCCTACGCTCATGTACATCCCTCTGAATATAAGTGATTACAATAATAGTTATCATTGAATGTTCACCAATTGAAAAAATAAAATTCGTTGACAACTTCTTTATTGATTTCTCATTGCTCATCCTCCAACCCTCCTCTTCTGTGTTGAGGTATGTGAAGATGGCGGCCCCTATAAAGAGGAAAGGTGAAATATCGATCTTTACATCAGATGCCAATCAACCAGATCAAGGAAGGATGATGGATATTTATCAGCAGATCAAAGATGCTGGTTCCCATGGTAACCCCTCAACGCGACCAGGTGATGCGGAGGAGAAGAGCTTTATCTGTAAAGGTCACTGAGTTAACATTAAATATTCAAACATGAAGAAAGTGCAACAATGTGGATATGACGGATAACTATCTATTGGTCTTGCACTATTGTTTTTTGGTGATAACAAAACGAACAAAAAAATAGATAAAATGTTACCTCTGAAATTAACGGAAACTTTAGCCCTTCATTCATCGCGAATTTCTCTAGACTGAAGATTCACGTACACAATAAAAAAAAAACAAATACCTTGAGCACCTTAAAGGGTGCTCGAATTGCCACAATAGCGGCACCTTTTGGGTGCGCCTAGAGGTGCTAATGGCAACCAGAAAGTACCAGTGGAAGGCCTAACGGGTGCTGTCATTGTGGTAAATTAAAAGTCATCAATGAAACCCCTTTTCTTAGAGTGAATGATGACTGAATCAGACATGGGGGATAAAAAGCACATTATTTTATTTCCCCCAGAGTGCATTGGCCTTTGAAACACTAATGATTTTGTCCTTTAATTTAACGATAAGCATCCCCTTGATTTAGGAATTGCCTTCAAAAACCCTAAATAGTACCTCTAAATAGTACATTAACCTTTTACACGGATCACCTGCATGAGTGATTATCATCGTTGCATGGCAGGTCATGGGTACACCTGAGCATCTCGAAGCCAAGGCTCAAGCTATCGGGCACGTTCGAACCTTGGGATTAGGGAAATTATTCAGGTTCAAGTGTTTTAAATATGAATTGCCTTTTTAGTCTTCATGATAGTCCCTGACGTATACATCGATGTCACTTTTCTTACAGTCACACCGGCTCTTAGTCGATCAAATACGTTAAATTTGCAGTCATCTTTGGTTTATTCTTGAGGCTTTTTTTTAGTTACTCTCCTCGCAATGTGACGGGGGTATTGCTTTGGATATGTGTTTACAACATAAGACCTCACTTCCGTTGGAAGATATTCTCAACATCCGATGTCATATCTTAGATTTGGAATAAGACATTTTAAAAGTTGGAAAATACTCTCTATGGAACAGGCTACGTAATGATGACGTATTTCACACATGATCATGCATTGATCCGTGTTCATTTGTCTGGATTATGGGTATAATGAAGGATTAGATTCTTTATTCCTCGTCCTCATAATTATAGTAAGTGTCGCATTGGAAATCGAAACCATTGAATAATATCCGTGACTCTAGAGAATACAAGATGATTTAATCAGTTCAGTTTTATTTTTCTGTTATATAAATCAAATATAAATTTAACCATAACAACGGCAGTGGCCGATCTAGGATTTTCATGAGGGAGGGGAGGGGGGGGGGGGGGGGGGGGGTCCAAAATTGGAATTTCATATGTTTGTAAGGTCGAATTTCTTTATGGCACGCCTTCCCCCCCCCTTTTTTTTCCTTCCTTATACTGGGTCCACTTCTGCACGGTAAATATATAAACCTACAGTGAAAGAAAATTACATGTGATATGTAGATCCCTGACTATAAACAAATTATTATCATTATTGGTCCAAAAATGAATATTAAAGGAATACGACGTAGAGAACGCTATCAATTTTCTGCAAGTTCATTATAAAAGGCAGCGGATCTGGTAACGAAATTATAGCCTAGATTTTTTTTTTTTTTTTTTTTTAATTGACATAAAGGTAAAATGAGATTTGCGGTACTGACGAAAATATAAAGTACTTTTAGCGGTACAGTGTCGGAAGTGAATGTAAAATAAATTCGTATCTACCTTGAATATCTCACTGAGTTCATAATAATAGAAACATCATTAACAGTATTCGATGCAGGTATCAAGACATCTCTACTTTGATAATCCTTTTCAAAATTACCACCTATAAATAACTAGATTCATTACTATCTCTGGTAAATTTATTGACAACAAAATATCTAAATTTTAAAGCTCAAAATCACCTCCTGGCAAAAGTTATTTATTGCTTCTGTTTCCATTGCATTATAAGCTTCGAGGCTCTAATAATCACCATAGTTTTATAAGAATCTTTGAATCTGTGCTCTAATTTGACACCCAATGCTGAATATTGTATTATCATCTAGAATATTTGCCAATTTTAGAAGCCCGAAAGTTCTTACTGTATATAGTCCTGGTTTTGTTGCCATCTCTCCTAAATTCCATGACAATAATTATCCAAGTTTCATAAGTTTCTTTGCATGCCGAAGATATCATTGGTCTAAGTTATGTAATCTGTCAAGCCCCAATGATCACGATATTTTTATAACAATCATTACACTGACAAATTTATGCTCGAAAATATATTTCATTAATGATTATCACATCCATCGTTCATGACAATAATGTTTCACCAGCCAGAGTTTCAGATGTAGTTTCATTTTTTTTTTAATATTTATTTTTACATATATGGCAATTTGTATAACTCACACTGATGTATGTTTCAAAATAAACATGATGCCTATGAGGTAAAAGGTTTAAAAGTGTACACACAGAGCAAATTTTTTTACAGAAGTCAAAAAGGTTTTGTAAAGTAGGAACTTCATAATTCTGATGTAAATTCTATCCATTATTATCTATTACAAAACCTTATAGACATTTGTAAAAAAAAAAAGAAATAAAAATAAATAAAAAATAAATAAATCTCTGTGTGTAAGGATTACCTATTGCCTACTATTTCTATAAAAGGTACAATAGATATAATATTTCATAAGGTATAATATTTCATAAGGTATGAATTTCTTTCCATTCACCCAAATAAACAGTTATCGGGGAAAATGTACCAACGTTTTACAAGGAAACCGTTTATAAAGGATTATGATATTGCTGACGTTGATGGTCCATTTTCCATGTTATTAGTCACTTTGAGACATCGCTTTTATGCACAGATGATTCCATTCATTTATTATAGAAAAGTACTACGTGTCAGCGGTTGATAAACGCTCTACTTTCAAATTGTCCAATGTTAATGATTCAAAGCGTTTTGTCGTTAATGCTACAGTAACACAGACACTTACGTTTAGTTACGTTTTTGTTGTGTTATCCTTATTTCATCTTTTATTCTTTCTTTTCTTATGTATTTCTTTGTTTTATTGGATGAACGAAATTATTACTATTTCCACTGCTGACTATGACGGGGAGGCATCCGTGGGGATCCGCAGGGGGAAAAAAGAGGAATTTTTGGACGCAACACCGGACGTAACTCAACGTAAGTGTCCGTGTGACTGTAGCATAAGATTAGCCCTTATGCTACAGTCACACAGGCACTTATGTTTAGTAAAGGGCCTGTCCCACAGAAGGCGATCGTTGTGGCGACAACCTGCGAACTACATTTTAGTAACCATCGCCACCATGCGCAGGTCCAATCGCCTTTAAGATCGTGAATTATCGCGTCTGTCGCCAACGAATACGTAGCAAAATTCTGTTCGCCGCTAGTTTTTCAACAACTTAAACAATAGTCGGCGTCAGTTGGGTTGACGTCAATGACCGTAGCCTGTCTTCTCTTGTCGCGACAAGGTGCTATCGTAGATTGTCGCCAGATAGAACATGTTTAGCAGAGCGGAACGGCGGCCAGTTGTAGGTTGCCGCGCTCCAGAGTACGTTGCACGCAACACTGAACCGAAAGGCCAGTGAAATTTAAGCCGCTACGGCCTTTGTCGCCACCTACATTCACCAAAATCAGGATCGGCCTCCCATTCAGATACTGTACAGTCGCCGCTGATTTTTGAAATTTTCAAAAATTTCAAAAATCACCCACGACCCAAATTATAATGCGCGACTGAGAGGACTATCACGAATATGAAGGCGACAGGCCGCCGTCAGGTAGAAAACGCTCGATCGCCTGTGTCAGTCGCAAGGATCGCCACAGTGCGCAAGTTCATATTTTGGTTGATTTTGAGCTGCGACGAAAGAAGTCGAGCTGCGAGATGCGCGAAGGTCGAGGCTATTGTATTATCCGATACAAGCTATTGTTAGTCTATTGTTTGCGTAAAAGCAAGTCGATGTCGTAGCCTATCGTAGACAGAGTCGTAGATACGTATATCATATTCGGTCACCTACGATTCTGACACGATTCTGGCAGGTTCTAACATGCATAGGTTGTCGCCACAACGATCGCCTCCTGTGGGACAGGCCCTTTACGTATTGGTTGTTTTATCCTTCTTTCATCTTCTATTCTGTCATTTATTATGCATTTCTTTGTTTTATTGGATGAACGTAATTATAACTATTTCCACTGCTTTCTAACAAACCTAAGTGTCCGTGTGACTGTAGCATAAGGTTTGCCCTTAAGAAGTCGGTCTGAAAAAAGTATAAACATTTCTCTCATGCAGACCATAAATGGACATCAATTATAATCCACAACCACCTTCATAATTATATTTTACCCAAGTTGCGAGTATACATTTACGGCCCTCATTATAAAATTTCGAAGTACAAAGGTGTCAATGTACTCCTCCCCCCCCCCTCCCCCACCTTTTTTTCCCCCGGCTGGTTAGCTTTGACATCGCTGTTTGACCGTCTCGACTGTGCACTTCAAAGCATTTATTTCCCGCTAGCAAAGCTGTGGAAAAAAACTAGGATATCTGGAATCTCAAATTCAGACCACTACCCCTGGACAACTATAGATTTTGAGGGGTAAGGCCTACATATTTATTCAGCTGAACTAGTTCTATAAGCTGAATCCACACAAGTTGAGCTAACTAAGGGTGGTATCTCATTTCGCGGAAACAAAATTGAGACAAATTTGCCAGCATGGCATTGCACTAGATCTGTCTCCTCTGTCTCCGCGACGTGTTTTTTGTTTTTTTGGCCACAGGAGACAGATCTAGTACAATGCCATGCTGGCAAATCTGTCTCAATTTTGTTTCCGCGAAGTGAAATACCACCCCAACTTCTTCGAACAAATGATTTTGTTTTTCTTTGTTTTAATTTACAGTGCTGCCATTTGAGGGGGGGGGGGGGGGGGGGCTTAGGAGAAAACGTGGGGCTTGGCATGTCTGACAGCCATCGCCTGGTTATTGTGCATAAAATCTGTATTTAAAAAAATAGTAATTGGGGGGAAATTAATTAATTATGAAATATTTTCAAATGTTATGTTTATATGGTATCAAATTAAAGTCAATATATTTTCTTTTTGATGCAATTTATTTCAAATAATTTACTTTTGTAGAACAAAGATTATGCTGCTAATTTATGTGAGACGAAGAGAGAATTAAATGTACACAAACCCGTTGTTCTTGTAAGGTCATTTTGGCGGCTTCTGTCCGAAACCTATACAGAGTGAGTCAGAAAAAAATCCCATCATTTTGAAGTTGTCTTGTGAACAGTATGAACATTAAATATATGAGCATTAAATCATGGGTATCATGATATGTCCTTGTAGAGTCATTCTCGTGGTATACGTTGGTACCCTTTTCATTATGATCTTTGCACGCATGACTAAATAACAGAAATAACAGAAGACAGCAAAATCTCACTGCGCCAAGTGGCTGGGTGAAGAATATACAAATTGAGAATGTATTACTTTTGTGCACGCACAAAGACACACACCACACGTACTTTCATGTACACATACACAAACCGCATACACACCCTCACCCTCACCACACATACCAACATACACCCTCCACACACACATACACACGCACGCACATACCCTATCTCATCCACACCAGCACACACCCAAATACACACGCACACTCTTAAAAAACTCACCCACACACATATACACACACCCTCATTCACACCCACAAACAGTAATTAAGGAATTACTACGTCCCAAACATTCAGTGATTGCCTTGGTAAACAAAACATCAAAGTGGAAATATTATTGTGAATTTTTGTTTACTGTGTGTGCGGATTGTTTTACGGATGGTCTAAAAATAATCATATTTCAAAATCTACATTACCAAAAGAGATGAAAAAATAATAAGCATTATCAGGTTGTAACTAATCTTCATACTAAAACAAAAATATTTCTCACGTGTACCATTTTATTTTATACAGACTGTACATTTATTATAATAAGCCGGTGCCCACGGCCCTTGTCCCGCAGCCTTTGGTATTGATTTCTTGGTATTTTGTGGTACTGTGGGTGGTTTCCAGCCCTTATAAAGTCTATATGCATGTTTATAAATTCAAGTAGTGTTTGGTCACAACTCTCTTCACGTAACAACAAAACACATGACACCAAAGAAATAGACTACATAAGAAGAATATCATTAAAATCAGTATATTTGTGAAATTAATACGAGTAATTTCAAGATTTTATTTGATTGACTTAACAATGAATTAATATCATATTTTTGCATACATCTGCCATCACAAGTATACAGATTTATATTATATCCATTCAGTGAATACAAACTGATTGTACATGAGAATTATAAAAGTAGTATGATACAATCTTCTTTATACACTTTAAGAACCTTACAGTTTTCTATATATGCCATGTGAGAAAGTAAATATAGACTGACTTGTTTAAGAAATGATGATAATTCACAACGGAAACGAATCAACTGATCAACGGATTCAGTTATGGGTTATACATATTGACACAAATAACGAAATCCATTTTTAATAAGTGACGCTAATTTTAAAACCTCGGCTACATATTTAGACAAGGTGTCATTCGGAGCTCGTTCCTTTCCCATTTCGAGAATATTTTTTTTTATATAGCCTATAGTTTTCTGGTGATCAATTTACTCACAATCTTTCTTTAGTCATCAACATCAGTAAAGCCAAAAAGACAGCGGTGCTTAATAAGGACTTTCTGAGGTGAAAAATATCGTGTGATCTATATATTAATGCAACATTGTGACCTTGAACTTTATAAATGAAGAATAGCGGAATAAACGCGGAAAAACAAAAGACGAGACCAACATTCGTGCGGAATGAGTTGTGGCGTTCATAACATGAATAAAAGGGGGTTTCCGAAAGGGGAAATGAAATATTTTCTATTCAAAGTACACACTTATCTTAAGATTTGAAATGTAATATTTGGATGGTTATAAAGTGATAATTAAGTAATAAAGTCACTGATCACATTAAACATTCGTTGAGATTTCAATATATATATAGGGTACCCGTAGGGAATACCGGACAGTAGGGAATACCGGACGGTCACCACATGTCCAGCCCTAGCTGCCAACATAAGATCAACTGAGTTGAAATACCGGCAGCTATTGGTCAGGTGGTCTGTCTGGGAAGGTTGAATGCTGTATTCGACAACAACAAGTGAGAAATCTACGAGAAAACCACCACAATTTGTCAAGGCAGGAAAATGTGCAGCCTGAAAAATGGCCTGATGTAAAAATTGACATTTTAGAGACTGTGATGGTATTAAAATAGAATTGGGTCATGACCTCTATTTCATGCATTATGGACATGTGTGGAGGGTGGGCCAAACGTGTATGGAGTGTATGCACTGTACAAAGCCTGTGTATTGGGGTGGTAGTGTGTTGAAAAGTACTAGTCAGTCATTTTTTGTGTGGGGAATACCGGACACCACATGGACGGTTCGTTTTACTTCCGGGTTGAATTGCTAAGCATGTAGATCAAATCGTAAGTTGCATATATAATGTATTATATTTATTTATTAAATTGTTTGACAATTTTGAAATGTCTATTTCTCTTTATTATTATTGTGATATGTCATGATCTACATGAGATATGGAGTTATTCTGAGTGTTTTGAAATTTTGTAGTAAAATGCATTAATCTTCTAAAAATGAATAATGTTATAAAGAATCAATACAAACATGTTAAGTTCAAATCAGTGCTTCCAGACAGATCTTTAAACCCAAAAAAGGGTAAAAACATACTGTCCGGTATTTCCTGTAGGGAATACCGGACAATTTACGATGACGTCATTATTTGCATATAACTGCCTCACCAAATATTTGATTACCTCAATTTTTTGGAAAATAAAGTTGAATGATGTAGCTAAGCAATGAGGATCTTTTTCTTTTGTGATTTTATTGTTTTCATGTGCTAATTAAGCAAATGAGCTTAAGTGGCCGGTATTCCCTATACATCTACCCTATGGAGGACGACCGTCAAGTGGCGAAAAGCATTTATTCATTATTATGACGTACCTCTGCTCTACCCAATGCCCACAGGACTTTCCCCGCGATGATTGATTTTTACGAGTCCTTCTAAAGAATTGTTATCATTTTTTTTCGGGAGGGGGGGGGGGGCATTTTCCCTCTTGTTTTTTTTTTATGGGGGGTGTTTCAAAGTGCCTTTTTTGGGTCAACTAGGGGAGACCCTCCCCCTTCTCAAAGGATACGCGCCTCAGTGATTGGATTAAATTTGATTTGACAAGTAATGTTTGTATGAAGGCAGAATGATGTCAGTAATTATGTCGACGGCCGATTTGGCGCCAAACACTGTAAAGTGAAATTATGGAAATACTGTTATTTGATTGGAACTACAGACAGGGTATCATACTCCCACATGAAATAATTATCGAGCCACAAGACTTGTTTCTGAGCATTCTCCCTATAATAATGCCGAATCCATTAGGAGCATCCATGTCGCATTGTATCTGCCAATACTGGTTGACCTTATCAAAAGTTGATCATGTGAAAAGACCAAGTTTGTACAACCTAAGCCTTTCACTGCCACAATAACTGCTGGTTTTAGAAGGGACGTGTAATTTGAGATTGTACGAAAGCTAAAGTGAGAGTTTATACAGTAAACTATATCTCGGAAAACAATTTATTAGACTAAGCTCCTTTTTCTCTCTCTCTTTATCTTCTCCCTTTTCATTGCAGATCATTCTTATTTAAAGAATTCAAAGGGTAATTTTTTGACCGACATATGTTCCTGCGCCCTGTCTTTGATATCATTCCACTGAAACTTTTAAACTATTGAAAATAACTTGGTTTAATGATTTTTCCCCGAGCTGTAGGTATTACTGGAGCGGAACGTACATCGTTGTCTAGTTTTGTTACCTTGACTTTTGCGAGAAAAAAAAACATACTCTGCGAATAAACTCAACAGCGAGAAGGCATTTGTAGAAAAGGACCATCCATGCGAAATGCTTGGTTGTTGTTTTCGCAACTTCTTCAAGAAAATGGGGCGTGATGAAATGACACACATAAATCGAATGCATAAAGGCCCGTATTCTGAACTGAAAGTTTAGTTTGCCCTTGAGGTACAGTATAGAATCGTTTTGAATTTGTGCGTAGCTCCCGTGAAAACTTAACCTCCGGTTCAGAATGATGCATCTTGTTAAATCATAATTCAAATTGGTATACAACGCATTATGTTTACTTATGCTGTTAAAGAATTTTGGTGGTTACTATTTCATCGGCTCAACTTCATGGTCTTTTTCGAAGTGATATGTCATAACGTTACGGAGCAAATTATGGAGCGTTTTTCATACTAGGGATATAAAAACCAAAATATTGAGTGGAGTGGATACAACATTGATAATAAGATTTGAAAATCATTGACGTTAATCCTGCATAATCAGTAAAAATGTGATAGACGTAATTTCTCTGAGACACCTAAAAGTACCAACTAGTAAAATGACCTAAATAGTAAAAACATGATTCCATTCCTTCAGTCGGATCCAGGATTTGATTAGAGGGGGGGGGGGGGGTGGCCAAAATCAGAATTTCAGATAAGCGGGGGGGGGGTGTTGAGCCCCTCAAATGTAAAAATCGCCCACTAATGTAAAAATGCCCTCAAATTCACAACACGTCAACCACAAATGTAAAAATTGCCCTCAAATGTCACAACACGTCGACCAGAAATGTAAAAATGCCCTCAAATGTCACAACACGTCAACCAACAATGTAAAATGCCTCCAAATGTCACAACACGTCAACCACAAATGTAAAAATGACCACTAATGTCATAACATGTCGACCACAAATGTAAAAAGTTTTCATATAACCACTAATGTCTGAACATGTCAACCGCAAATGTAAAAATTCATTCCATGTATCATAATAATGCGAATGTTATTAAAGGAACAAAACATTTTCAATTAATATTACACACATGCATACCTCCATAGATTAGCACACACATGCACACACTCACACACAGCACATACATACACATCACATAAACACACACATACACACCCACACGCATAACGTTTAAACGGGGAGTGTCCAGTAACAAGATTTACTGGTAATGTTTATCAACTATCTGGCCAGCTTGTGTGTAAAAATCGGCATGATCCAATATGGTATGCGTGATTAACACACAATAAAAAAGGCACATTTTGAAAGTCACATGAGTCCCTTTTTAGGATATAAACTGAGCAAAAAAGGTAAATTCTTATTTGGGGCATGTATAAGCGTCTTTTTGTGTTATGTTATTATATGAGCAGCCTCTATTCCATCAATCTGGACAATTTTACGGAAAATTTATGGAAAATGCCATTCCCGATATTTTCACAAAATCAAGCTGAGCCAAAATTATGGCGTTAAACAAAGCAATTTTTCTTGAAAACTATGCCCATCTCACACATAACTGTCATGACTATGTGAGTAGAGTCTGAAAATTCGTGCATGAAATCCCTATGAAGGGGAGGGGGGGAGCGTACAATATCCCCGCTCGATTCTACACCTTTCTTCAAGAGCCTATGGGGAGGTCGTTCGCATGAAATGGACGCTTATGCCACACAGGTGTAAGGCTATACGGCATCAAACAAAGACTCCATAATAAGCAGTATTCGCTGAGACTAACGAAGTAACAATTTTGCACCCAAAAAGAATAAAAGAATGCCCGAAAATGGTGCAATAATTTTTTAGAAATATCCATACCCCGTCTTTTTACTAATCTCTTGTTTATAAAACATAATGAATGAATGAAAAACATAATGAATGAATGAAACATAATACATATATACAAAGATTTTTACAATCTTTCTATACTATGTATTATGCTTATAATCGTAATTGAAACATTTTTGTTCCATTAGCAACATTCCTCATTTATAATACATGTGATGATTTACATTTGTGGGTGACATGTTAAGACATTAGTGGTTAAAATGAAAACTTTTTACATTTGTGGCAACATGTTATGACATTAGTGGTCATTTTCCACATTTATGTTGACGTGTTGTGACATTTGAGGCATTTTTACATTTGTGGTTAATGTGTTGTTACATCTTGAGGGCATTTACATTCGTGTTGGACTGTGTTACATTTGAGGGCAATTTTACATTTGTGGTTGACGTGTTGAGACATTTGAGGGCATTTGAGGGCATTTTACATTAGTGGCGGATTTTTACATTTGAGGGCTCAACAGGGGGCGTATAGGGTAATATTGGGGGGGGGGTCTTCGGCCATCAAAGAGTCATCAAGGATCAGCCGCAGGGGTAAGGTTTTGGGGGTTAATTGGCCCGCTCTCTATTTTTACTTCGCTTTTTTTTTCTTTTTCTTTTTTTTCTTTTTTTTGCTAGGGGGGGGGGGGGTGGGTGGGCCTGGATCCGCGCCTGCCCTTCTATCATATCGCAGAACGAATCATTCTTGTCCATTCCTTCAAGAAACCAAATGCCAAAGGAAAAACGTGCTTTAAATTTCGCTTACAGAAAAGAAAAAAAAAGGAAAGCCTCTTCAAGAGGGTAGTGTTTGTCCATTTGTATGAAGTGCAATTGTATGTGTGGTAACATAATTATTAACCACACAAAACACAAATATAAAACATAGTTTCTTTAGAGAAATACACCTTCGCCATTAATTAAGAGACCCGTTTCTTTACTATATCTAATTAAAGAGGAGTTGGCTCACTATGCACGGCTGAACATTGTGAAGGTGTTTACATATGACCACAGCACTTCAATACGAATACGCTCCGGTTTATTCAAGCAATAACGAATCAAGATTCACAGACACAAACTCTTAGGTCGTTAGCACGTGAGGTGATTTTGTTCCAATAATGCTAAAATAACTTCGCATAAATCTTGACTTTATTTTGTGTGTACTTAAATTCAAGGATTGATCAGAACGTCAACATTGCAGGCAAATTATATTTCATTGCGATTCATGGGAAGTAGGTTGTAGTGGATAACCCTGACGTGAACTTGAATATTCACCGTATAATAATCCTAGTATTCTTCAAATATGAAATAATAGATGCTTTTGAAGTGGATATAATCAAATTCATTATAGAATTGACGTAAATTAAGTCACGCATTCTTAAGTCGGATGTACATGTATAACAGTAGCAAATTAGCAGTTCGAAACAGTAGGACGTTAATTCGATTTGTTGACCATATAATGTCTGCTTTATAATGCGGTAATATTTAAGGGGCAATTGGTCAGGAAAAACACTATTGATAACCTTTAGAGAATCTATTTTTATCGAATGAACTTTACCGGCCAGAGGGACAGGTTAGTTGGGGAGCCTTCTCCAAAAAACGAAAATAAAACAAAACGAAACGAAAAAATCAGAAACGATGCTACTTCTAGTCATGTCGATTCAAGGAGCATACTCCTGTTCAATTTTAATAAGTAATCTCCTTCTCCCCAACATAACGGATATTGGGATGCCGCCTGGGTCGAGGCAAAATGATTTTATCACTCCTCATGCTGCTGTCAGACAAGGCCGGATGAGAAAACGTACAAGGAACGGATGGTCAAAGTTTTTATTTGCTATGTGGCTGTCACATTTTGGTGGACGTTCATTGTCAGGTGATGTCCGTCAAAACGGCCAAAAGCTGTGTGCATGCCCCCAAAAACTAACCCACAAAAAGTAAAAAACAAAGCAAAACAAAATGGAAAAACAAAAAAACAAAGTCTGGCCAGAAACAGATAAAAAGTTCCATTGCTCGTCCCCTGGTTAAGCGTTTATGACCGTTTGCCATGCGTGCGTATGCGATTTGATCGGTAGTTGCATACTGAATGCGTTTTGTGAATATTCGATGTGCATGCCAGAACGCTTAGCTTACACAAATGTATGAGAAACGACCAACTAGTACAAATACAGGGGAAAACGCACAGCCATCGGACAAAGAACGGATATCGATATCCGTTTCTCATCCGTTTACCTTATCCGGTCATGTCTGACAGCGGTGTGACCTACACTTGCCTGCTTCCCAACACATACCTCTTTCTTTTAAGTAACACGTGGGCAGATCTGCACGTGGGGGCAAAACAATATAAAAACGGTTGGACATTCATCGTTTTCCTCCCTCCAAAGGAACCTCCGCGAAAAAAGCTCGGCAAGGCATGTCGCCTCGATGGAAACCTTATCATTTACGCTCAACAAATCTGCGTGGGTCTTTTTCTTATTTCTTGTCAAATATAAGTCTCTAAGGCCCCTCAATCTTGATCCAGTACAGTAGAGTTTGTTTGATGTAAGTCAGCAAATTTGTTATTTGTGCAACCCGCAACCGATAGCGTTGCTTCTGGAGGCGTCGGCTATAATTATGTATACATAACGCCAGAAGGTATGTATCCTAATTTTACACGAGAAAAACGTCGATTGTTACATTATGACTACCATGAATACGTTTTCATATTTTTTGTCCATTTGGTTAAAAAAAGTGAAGCGTTCTGTAACATTTCTGTTGACCTGTGGTCAACATAATTTTAGCATCACCATTACAAATAGGGTATCAATAAATAGAGGATTTGACGAGATGAAAATCCAGAATAACTGAAAAACGACCAAAAGTTACAACTGTCAAATTCGTACGATGTTGCGGAATTCTTTTTGAGAGGTTTTAGTAATGTTGAATCTATAATATAGTATATCGTCCGAAATATATTTATCGTTTGTATTGAATGGAAATAAATCTGTTAAGTCAGATCAAACTTGAATAATAACATGTCCATTAGAGCAACATATTTTCCGACAAAAGATTATAGGCCTACATGCACGTGTATCGTTTCATAGCATTGTTCAACACTGAAAACCTAAACGGGTAGACCGACTAGCTTTAAAGCTAGTCGTAGTGATGCCCAGACTGACTAGCTTTAAAACTAGTCGGTCACGAAGGACTAGCTTTCCTTCAACACAACCCGGTTATTACGGACTAGCTTTAAAACTCGTCCGTCTCTACGGACTAGCTTGAAAGCTAGTTAGTCAAGTGAGTCCGTCATGACAGACTAGCTTTAAAGCTAGTCGGTCACGACATATTAATTTTAAAGCTCGTCCGTCGTGACCGACTAGTTTGACGGACTAGCATAAAAGCTAGTCGTAGTGATGCCCAGACTGACGAGCTTTTGAGCAGACTAGCTTTACAGCTAGTCGGTACATGTGTGAAAGCTAGTCCGTCCCGCTTTCTGGCGCGATGTTCTTGCTGCTGTCCTTGACAGACTAGCAGACGGACGAGGTTGGCTGTCACCAGCTTGTCAGAGATGTCAAATCTGAATTTTAGAAGACATTATAAAGATACGATTAAAAACATGCATTTTGTCACAAGAATTTGAGCAAAAAAAAAAAAAAAAAACCAACAAAAACAAAAATTTTATTACGATATAAACCAGAAGACAGGAATTAATACAGGAGGCAAAATAGTTAACATTATGGCAATTATCAAATAATGGGGCACGGGGCCCAGGGGTCGCGTCATGGCTTGCATCATCATGACTTTTTGTTGTAGGCCTACCTGCTTTCGCATTTTCGGCGTATAACACTTGTCCTTGAGAACCACTTCAAAAACCTTAAAATCGATCGTTCCTCTAATCCAATATTCTTTCGTACAGATACAAGTAATCTAAAAGAAAAGTGCGCCTATATTAGTATTAGAATTAATTTCAATTTTCATAATTTAATAAATTAAAATTTATAAATTGATTTGGCAAGACAAATTTTTCGCGTTGATGATTATACGCATAAATCTATGTGAAAAATGACGCTATCTGTGAACTGAAACATAAGGATTTAAAAAGAGTACTATACACAGTTCATGTCACAGGAAGAGAGATCGCCATTATAATCAAAATCTTAAGCTTATATCAAGTGTGCGTCTGTAACAGTTTCCTAATTAAATCGAATTCACATACAGAATAATGCAACTAACAGTGATGTCCTTTTCGCAATGCGCATGTTCTTCAATCAATTGTACCACCTTCTATTCACTGCTGTTGCTAGCCGGGCATTCACCCAATCTATAAGAATAGACGATTCATGGGTTCTATAGTAAGAAGTATTCAATTAGCCTGTAATAAAGAATGGAACAATATTTCTAACCTACTCGTGAATGGCATACTATTCACGATTGATGTTATTTCGGCTATCGTATTGCTCTCAATTGTCCAGAAGCCAAAACAACCTTTGTTTGAGAATGTTGATTGTATCCAACTTCTATTCACTGTTGTTGCTAAGCCGGGCATTCACCAGCAATCTGTAACTAAATACCGGGTTCTTGAGTTCTATAGTAACAAGGTATTCAATTAGCCTTGCGCCTGTAATTGAAGAATGGAGAACAATATTTGGAACTATACCGGTACTCGTGAATTGCACATTGTCACGATAGATGTAATGTCTCGTAAGCTTTCAGATTGTCAAGCCAAAACAACCTTTGTTTCAGAATGTATCAACTTGATTGTGCCCGGAAACGACATTGCAACTATTTGTATCAAAAGCTAGTCAGTCATTTTAATGGGTAAACTGGGTCCACCCAGCTACTTTTATCGACCAGTCGGTCACGTCGACGGACTAGCATCAAGCTAGACGGACGAGCTTTAAAGCTCGTCCGTCAAGTTGAGAGATGTAGATTCAGTTGTATGCTAGTCCGTCTCGACGGACTAACATGACAGACTAGCTTTAAAATTAGTCCATCTTGACCGACTAGCTTTAAAGCTAGTCGGTCCATTGACAGACGAGGTTAGGTTTTCAGTGAAGAAAAGAATATTCTTTTGACAGTAGTCAATTCCGCAGATCGAGTCCTACATCTAACGTCGAAACCCCTGGTCTTAGATGATTTGAGTAAGTGAGCAACAGGTTTACCACATCATGTCCAAGGGGAATTGAAATAAAAGGTTGTAGCATTACCCCTGTCCAGGAATAAATGTCACCATAAAGCAAACCATAATAAAATTACAAAAAACAAACAACCAAAAACACTACAATTATATTATGACTTTCTACAATCATCTTTAGGCCTAAACGTCAAGTCCAGTCCCTTTTTTGTAAAACCATTCAAGATTATGTCGAATGACCACTTTCTTTAATCTGCTGATATTCCTCTACCTCTATCACATTATTTTGTACAGCGACAATAAAATAGTATATTCTATGTTTTTAATGTTGTCACATTTTCAACATAACAATGACGGTGCATTAGCCTACCATGTCGTACTGAACGCACGATTCACTTATAATTAAATTACTCCTGCTTTTACAAACAATGGACATT
Source organism: Paracentrotus lividus (assembly GCA_940671915.1). NCBI lineage: Eukaryota > Metazoa > Echinodermata > Echinoidea > Camarodonta > Echinidae > Paracentrotus > Paracentrotus lividus. Next base: position 22,480,390 of record CALNVZ010003430.1, on the reverse strand, counting down.
TTGAAAGGAAGAATGTACTTTTAATCAATCTTTGTCAAGTAAGTAACATCTAAAGTGCATTATTCATGTTAACAATGCAAGATTAATCACATATTGCATCTGATAATAAAGTTCTGTCAGTATGTGATCGACAGTGAGTGTATCCTCATTGTAAATAGTGCTTCTAACTTACGTCTATGCAAAATCAAAAGAAAATATAAATGTTAACTATATTAAAAATACATAATTTTGGAAGAGAAATTCAGTATTAAGGAATTAAAAGGATGCTGGGGATCATATTTCATTAAGCGCCCATGGCCATCAGAATAATACAAAGGAACTGTTGGTCATATTCCATCTTTTTTATAGAAGTTCCAACATGATTGTTATTTGTAATTTCAGACGGAATGTATATCAACGCATGAAATGTATACTATCATAAATCGATTATAATTTCCTGAAAGTTTTGTTTTGTTATTTCATTACAAGATAATTTCTTTAAATGTCTTTATTTTGGTATACCTCTTTTTTTTTAATCATCACCTCTTTTCTATATCACCCTCACTTTATAAAGGAATAAACACAAAACTCAAATGGGATTCAATTAAATAATTTATATTTATGCAGTTTTTCTTTTAAAGATTGACATAGAAATTATCGTATCTCACTTTTTGCACGTACAAAAATTTCATAATCATAATTCGTCACTTAATTGTATGAGAATGGTGTTAGAACGGTCATGGACATTTGACTTTTATCAATTTTACATTATTTCTTCTCTCAATCTCTGTCTTTAAAGTAAATTGATCTGGATGCTTTTTATTGTTCCGACGGTTCGTTTGTCCGAAGATATGTTGGTCCGAACATGAAATAGTTTCGTTAGTCCGAATGTTCTTTTGTCCGAGTTCGTCGGTCCGAATAGTTCAATTCAAATCAAATCTGGAATACCCTTTTATCACCATCTTGCACACCATATAAATTTGATAACCAAATTAATGAATTTCTTATTAACAATAATGAAATAATTGTAGAGACCTTAAACATTTTCATGACAATGTAATGCTGTTTTCAGATTCATTGGATATACAATGTGTGCAAAATAAAATGGTACAAGTTTTTTTTATAGTATGAAGATTAATCACAACCTCGTATTGTTTGGTATTTTCATTTATTTTCAGTTATCTTTTCCTCAACCGTACCACTTTTGTTTACACAGACTGTATAACCTGTTCTTGTTTTAGAACATGGATGCATATAATTTCTTACGCTTGTTCCACGATCATTTTTAGTTGCAGTTTTTTTAATAACTTATTAATGATTAATTATTACACTATTATATACTGCTGACAAATCAAAACTAAAATATTATATTCATAAAAATCATAAATGCTTCATGCTCCATTAACAATGCTATGCTTGGTACTGTTTTGAGACTCTAGGTTCAGTTGATAGTCGTGTACACCAAATATCTAATAAAGGTTACAATAAACTTGGGAAAGTTATGTAACAAATATGAACATCGATATTAAAGAGTTTGGAATATTTTTATAATAAAAATCTTCCAACGCCCAGCATGCCCAGTGAGTGGTGAAATGAAATTGAAATAAACTACCAAACAGTTGGTATTCATTTAAAATCTTAATTTCGTTCACCTTCCCCGGGACGACTTTGAATATAATTGTTTGTGTTACATTCTCCTCGATTAATGCAGCGGTCACAACTCGTCGTAGGTTACGTTTCACGTGCAATCAACGTCGCCTGCATTGCATGCCCAATGTACGCACAGGTCGTGGGTCAATTTCTGCCATTCCTGCGTTTCTGTAGTAAGGGTATTGGAAAAACTTCCTGCATGTCGTACAGGCAACGTGCCTGCATGGTACATCAGTGGCGTACATAGCCTGATTAGACACAATGAAAACGGGGGGGGGGGGGGGGGGTGGTGTCTAATCAGGCTAGGTACTGTACATAATTACGCTGCACGAATTTTCTACGAAATCCATCATAGGGAGTTGCACGTCGAACGTACGGCGAGTTGTGACAGCCGCATTAAGGGGCTGTCCCACTGGAGGCGATCGTTGTTGCGACAACTGGCGATCTAGCTATTGCGAGTGTGGCAGCAAGTTGTTGTTGTAGCCTTGGGCTAGCTTAGATAGAGTCGTAGGTAGGTTTATAATCGCCTTTTTATAGCTAAACTCCTTATAAGTTAGACATTATCAGGTTGTCGCCACAACGATCGCCGCCAGTGGGCAACGCACTTTAGATAGTAACGAGTTTTTCAACAATCCTCTCCATACATTGGACATGGTTACTAAACTGACGCTGAAAGTAATTTTGTAATACCTTTTGGGCACAAATTCATCTTCAGAAGCCCTTCTGATAGTTTTCATATCAAGGAAAGAAACAAAGCGACGACTGGTTAATATTATATCCGTTTTCCTGCTCTCGAAGTGCCATGCACACTCGATGACACAATTCAAATACGAACATGACAAATGAAGAAGCGGCGCACGATCTTTTATGTATCTAACACCATTACATACAGGATTTGAAAAGGCAAATATCTCACATTTCTGCCTAAAACAATACGGATACATTTCTTGATCGTGGTTAATTCTCTGTGGTAATAAAATTTCATTGTGGTAAAGGTTTATAGCGAGTTAATGTGACTTGTGCCTAGGAAAAACCTATAACCTGGCCACAATCTGCCACCATCATAACCGGTCATGCAACGTATTTTCGCAAGTGCACTCACTGCCAAAACAGAGATCTTCAATTTAACACCACGGGTGTAAAATCTAACACCAGCCCACCTTCAACAAATGAAGACAGCCAATGGTGTTAAATTAACAGTAGGCCTACTGGGTATTATTTTAACACCACATGCTAGATTGAAGAATAATGTTGCTGATTATAGGCCTAAAGTGTGATGATTATCATTCCATTATATACTTATAAATTAAAATATTGATTAATGAAATTTCAAATACGTTATTTTAGTCATTGCATGAATACTTAGTCCGGTTCTCAAAGTAAAACATCGATATGCATGGAATGAAATATGATAAAGACTATAAACAAGAGCAAGATGAAATTCATTGGTGTTCTTTTTTTATAAAGATAAATCTACATTGAAAACTAATATGCATGCCTACTATTCACACGAAATAAGTATTATCTCATTCGAATAATGATAAGAAAGATTACAAACAAAATATAAAACAGTGGTTGAAATAAAATGTATGAAATGTTTATAATATCCACATTAACATGACAGTTGCTTAATGTTAATCAAACCGTGGTTAAATCATTCGTCGTATCGTTGCATGATATAGTTCAGGGCTCCATAACACAAAGATTTGCAATCAATTGCAAAAAATTGAAAGAACAATTCTAATTGGTTACTGGTCAGTCTTTTGTACAACATGCGCCCTGCATTATGATTGTGATTGGCTCATGCCACTTTGCGATTGATCGCAATTGATGTGTTATGGGGCCGAGATCCTCATTCCGGACGGGAACAAAATGACAAAATAACTGGAAATGAATTACCAACGTGACCTTTTTCAAGGGGTTTATTTTGATTATCCACCGATCATCGGAACGCTCCCGACATTGTTCTACCACGTAATCGGCTTGCTACTCGTGTTCTGCAAACGATTCGAATCGCTGAGACGATGTCGATGATGATTACGCCTAGGATAATACCTCCTCTGAGATTCCGTGTTGTTGTTTGGTTGGAAATGGTAATGGTTATGTTGTGTGACGGGCGTGAGTCTAATGGCAGGTGCTCCCCTCCCCTGACCACTCCCTTGGGTGTTCGGTCCGTCCGCTCCGCACTTCTGCAGGGCTTTTTTCATGGCCTTGCGAAAGTTCTCCGACATGATAGAATAGATGATCGGATTGAGACACGAGTTGATGTAAGAAAGGCACAGAGAAGCGGCTTTGAGTTTGATGGTTCCTTCATTGAAGGGAAAATCTCCATAGCTCTGCCACATAAAGATGAGATGATGCGGGAACCAGCACAGTCCAAAGACAAGAACTACAACGGAAACCATGATGGTGACTTTCCGTTTCGATTTGCCCATGCTGGATTCTCTCGAACCTTTCATGATGCGCAGAGTTCGCCAAAGCGCGCGTAGGATCATTACGTAGGCGCACGTGATGAAAAACAACGGCAGCATGAATCCCACGAGGAATACAAAAGTAAGGTAGGTTTTACGCGCTTCGTGAGTCGGCCATATCGTCTGACATAACTTGGTGCCATCCGACCAGACATTGACTTCATTGTAGATCAATGTGGAACTGCACATCCACATGATAAGATCCATATTACAACCACGATGAGCTTAGCATTAGAGTTAGAACGATGCTGTATTAGTTTGAGAGGATACACCACGGCTGAAAATCGGTCTAAAGACATGGCGACTAGTGTAAATATGCTTGCGAGCATCGACGAGTATACTAGAAATTCATAAAGCTTACAAATAAAGCGCCCCAAGTGCCACGATTCGGTTGTGAAAATAACCACAGATATAGGCACGCAGAACACCAAAAATAAGAAGTCAGCTACACTGAGATTCAGAATGAAGACGCTCATAGTCTTGTGTAAACCCTTCAATCTATTACGAGTCACCACGATTACTAACGAATTTCCTACGATTCCAATGAAGCAAATACATCCTGCGATCACGGAGAATATAAGATGCAAGTCATTCTGCGATCCGTCCGAAGATGCAAAGGACGAATAGTTATAGCTATCGTACTCGAACTCACTGAAGAAGTCGCTTGCAGACATCGTCGTTGTATCGCTGTTTGTGCCCGAAGAAAAGTTTCCCATCATAGTCGACCTACCAGGGCCAATTTAAACGATTCCATGTCTATCGAGCGATCATCATTGGCGAGCTTACTTCATGTTGAAGATCAAATTTACGTATTGTCCAAACGATTCTTGATTGATGTACTTGTCTATAACGTGTGTGTACGTGACGTATGAAGGTTAATCCTGTAGATCCCACCTGTGGTCTCAGGTACAAAATAATAAATGATTATAGATCCATCATATTCCATAAAATAACCCCAATGCAAGAATGTTTTCGCAGGAAACCACCTCTACTATGTCAATAATGGCATTGAAGCTCAGCCGGAATCGTTACGTAACCAGCTGTGCTTAATAAGGTTCTGTTCTTCTAATAATTACTGCTTCAACTTGGTGATAATGATGAAAAATATCATGTTCTCAGCATGTCACCCACACGTTACTTATCTCATATTCGGCAGCTAAGCATAATTATGGCTGAACAACATTGGATAGTACATTGAAAAAGTTTGATAAACTTTTGCTTGTGGGCTTATGCTGTAATCACCATCCGTTCATCAGTGTAATAAGGATCTACGTTAGATGTTAAAGTAGTGTATTCTTTTCTTCCAGTTTACTTTGACCAAGAATGCAGTCAGCTTTAGACCAGGTATTGCTCAAAATAATGTGAGTCAATTGGAATGTTTCACGCGGTCGACTTATTTCTAATGAAGGGTTCGCAATGTCGATTGTGCAAAGCGCAACCAGTTAATGAAATCAAATCAAAGTCGCAATGATTTCAGTTGGCTTGTATACATCCCTGTTAACAGTCTCGATGTCACGTATTCTGCAGAGAAAAATAAAAAGAGAAAGAGGTATCGGGTTAAAAGGTGAAATAAATTCCATTTTAGACAAACAAATAAAAAAAAGCATTATGAAGCACATAGGTCTTGGTGTAAAAGATATTCTTTAGTTTTGTTGATCAGAGCCGTCCTCATAATATAATCAACGAAACAAGAAATGAAAACACATCTTTCGTGTCATCCTGTCAATTCTTCAATAATTATGACCATAAAAAATATTATGGCGTATAGTTTCTCGATTCCTCGGTATAGGACCACGGATCATCACACCCCAAAGGTATGTTAATCATCTTTCAAGAACATGACAGTAATCTGGAGTACAAAATATCCGATTCAACATTCACCGTCACTGTGCATGTTATGTGGAAACCATCCCTCATTGATTTGACGATGCGATCCCCTACGGCAAGGAGTAATTTGAAGGGACAAGCATCCGCCTTGCCGGCAAAGTAGCACTTATAAATCGAATTTAAAGTTGCAATGTTAAGTCATCTGCAAGTTTAAGTCACGATCTTCATGAAGGTGATCTCCAGGTTAATCAAGATCATTTGTGAAAAATAAAACTAGTTTCCCAAAACTTTGCCTAGCTAATAGGGTGTTCGGTTTGAAAGTTTCAAATGTTTCGCGGCCTTACTAATTACTGTTTAAACTGTGAAGGCATCCAGCAACGAAAGCAATTTTTTTTTTTTTTTTTAAACTCTTTAATCACTTTTCACAATTCTGCTATGCATGATTTCTATTCACTTTCCCTAAATTTTTCATTTTTAATTATGTTAGATGTTTGATGTGGGATGAAATCCAATACTAGTAAGTGGTTTAATTAAGGGGGGTCCATTGCGCCTCCGCTTTGATCCGCTACTGTGATTGTATACAAAGTAGTCAACGAGATAGTTTGAAATGTGTTTCATTAGCCTTTTGTTTCTTTAAAAGTTTTTGTTTAAAATCAAATTTGAATCAGAGGTTTCCAAGTGAAAAATCCTTCTGCTTTTATGGATGGTGTTTTCTTCACCATATTGCAATAAATCGTATCCATGGTAATACATAATGAGTGCTCCGTCGACCATAGAAAAAAAAACCGCCTTGATGTTTGCAGAGCGCTTGTCCAATCTAGAATCGACGCGTTCGATGCTTGTATGAAGAAGAAAATTAGGTGTATTGGAGTTTTGCTCTTGAGCCATTACGTGTTTCGTACAGTTTCTCATTCAACGACCTTTCCCTTTCTGTCTCTATTTTCGTATCTCGCTCTCTCTCGTTTCTTCTTTCCCTCTATGTCTACCCAAGTATATTTTTATCTCTCATCCCCTCCTTTTCTGTAATGTTTATGTTCTTTCGACTCTCTCTCTTCCAACAAATCACTTGTATAGGCCTATAGATGACTTGTATGTAAATATTTCAACTAGTGTGTGTGAGTGTGTGCGTGAGTGTGTGTATGAGCGAGGATACGTGTGTATGTGTAATGCAGGATGTGTTTACCCCTCTCTTATATTTCTCTCTCTTTCACACACACACACACACACACACCCACCCACCCACACCCTCACAGACACACACACACACACACACACACACACACATCCCTCTCTCCTCCCTCTCTCCATCTCTTGCACCCCATCTTTCTGTATGTCTGTCTGTCTGTCTGTCTCCCTCCCTCTTTTTCTCATACCTCACTATCACTCTCCCCTTCTCTCTCTTCAGCAATATTTCCTAAGTTTTGTCATGAGTAGACAGCGACAGACATCGATGTCTCAAGACCCAGTTTCATCAATGATCTTTAGTGCTCCAACCGGTGAGGTACAAAAAAACAGGTGTATCTGATGACAATTTATTCTATCCCATACCATCAGTCAATCTGATTAATATAGGGCGGTTCCAAAGGTGACATGAAAAGAGGGTTGAAAGCAAAGAAATGGGAGGTTCATAATGAATTTAAAGATCCTAATCTTGAATATTAATATGAAAGCTCTTATTTAAAAAAATGACTAAAAATCTGCGGTGGGTTGTTTGTTTATTAAAAAATCTAGAAAGTCTGAGAAAAAAACTATTTATCGATCAAATTTAAAAGGTATGTTGTTTTCATTGTGTTTCAATTCAAAAATGAAATTTGAATATTATACTGTAATACCTTTATAATAATGGTATTACAGTTTAATCACTTACATCGCCATCGATGTTTTGAAATTAGAGCAAAATGTTTCGAACGCTGTTCTTTATCAAGTGCAAAATGTTATACATTATTATAACTTATGTAATGAACATCCTTTTCATCATTTCATGATTTGTATATTTTACTTTTTGATATATTGCAAAGAACAACAACAGTGCATTATAATTATCTTATGTACATGCATAGATTAGAGTAAAATAACTTTTCAATTCAGTCTATATTCTGCTTAATGGATTCAATCACGATTCTGTACTTGCATACTTTCAACTCTGCAAATTATGAAGATTAAAAAAAAAAATTGTGATCAATTCGGGAACATAATAATAATAATAATACTTATTATTTACAATGCGCTTTTCCCATAGTCGCTCAAAGCGCTTTACAGTATATTATTACCCCAATCACTGGATTTAACTCCATACTTCTAGTCAGCCATTTATAGGCGCCTTATATGGAATTATCCTCCCGGGTACCCATTTGCACCTGGGTGGAGTGGATGTAAGTGCCGGTGCCGGGAATCGAACTCACGACCTTTGTATTCCCAGTCGAGTGAAACGACCACTAGACTACGGCACTTACGCCAACATAATGAAGTAATAAGATGATAAAGGACGTGGAGGCCAGGATCAACCAACATCGTTGAATCCCTAGGCAACATTATATGCTATATCTTCAATAATTCATAGAGACGAAACGGACAATGCCCTTTGGATATGATAAAAGCGACTAACACCTCAAAATCATACACATTGCTGTACATCCCCTTTAATCTATCAAGATATGATTACGCTGTCAAAAGAAGTTGGCAAATAATTTATATTCTGGATGGAAGACGGTTTGCTCGAGGATTTCCGGTTTGGAAATCAAAGTGCATCACGTCTCATGGCAATCTTGGTAGTTTAGAGGTTTAATCATAATTATACACAAAATACAGCTCAGTATACAGGTTATATCCCAGTACAGCCTACACCAACGCTTCCATCAGTAGGACAATTATCGAATGAAAATATTTTAATGGATAAGAGCGACTGTACCCATGTCATACGAATCACCAATAATCGCGACATACACCATATTTAGAAATGTATTATATTTCGCTTTCTTGCCGCTAATTGAAGGTTTGATAGACATAAAGACTGCCATATAGCCCCTGCGGTGGCACTTTTTCTTAGCCGTCTGTTCTTTGGCGCCTTTATGTAATAAAATGACTCCCAACGGGACTAAACTCACTCCGTGTTTTCTTTCCCTTTTAATAAGCATTTCACAATCATTATTGTTATCTTCTCGCACAAGCATGTTCTTGCATTTAATATTTAAAGTTCGTCATGAGGCTGCGCTCTTGGCGCTCTGGTTTTTGACCCATGCGAAAGCGGGGCGTTAGCTGTCCAGTATTGGGGTATTGTGGGCTTCAGAGAATGACCTGAAGTAACCTTCGGATAGTGATAAGGTCAGGGGGTATTTTCGTTTACATGATGAATAATATCAACATGAATTATCACCTCTTGTACTTAAAATATATCTTTATCTGTCTGTTTCACTGTCATGATGTGTCATTCATTCTCCGATGTTGAACGCGCTTGTTAGACAAATCAAATATCGAAGTACTAAAATTACGTCTCGTGGTGGTATCGCACCTTCCACCATGTGACGGATTTGAGACTAGTTTGCAAACCAAGACTCTGGATTCGCAGAGACATCTCCGAAATGTCTCCGAGACGTCTCCTGAGTCTATTTGACGTCAAAAAAGTCGCGGGAATATCAAACATGTTCGTATTCATGGAATTTTTCCAGTCGCGGAGACGGCTCGGAGACGCCTCGAGGGTAGGGGAGCGTTTCATAAAAAGGACTTGTCGGATATTGCAACCGACAGTTACCATTCAAGTAAAGATGTCAGATCTTACCAATTTTCAGACAAGAAATATTGATAAAATGCTAGCCTGGTCTCCGAGTCTGAGATACGACTCCTCAAGCGAGATACCACCATAAGCATCTCGAATGTCAGTCATTCAGTGCTAGACGAAACTCCTGTATTATTGGGCATTCTCCGCCAAATTTGAGTTTACATCTCTTGCAGGAACACCCTTTAGGCATACAACACTTAGAAATGTCAAATTAATTACTCAATTAAACTTATACTCGTTAAACAAATATTAAACAGCCACAAGAAAATCGATTTCCATTCGATACAATTTTTTTCCACGATGGAGATAACTATTGACAACATTTTGATAAATAATTTGAGGAAGTTTAAAAGTCACAAGTTTACAAGTCATAATACAATTCAGCAATCCAATTATTTTCATTAGTGATTGAATCAATATTCCAATATCCGTATTTGTACGTATTGCTTCAATTAAGTTTGTTTGTTTTGTTTCATTTAATTTCAAATTGATTTGATTGTATCTGCCATTCCAGGATCAACGGTTTCATATTTTGCAATGTTTAAATACTTTTATGCCTAAATTCCAGGTCACTGAACGATTGAAATTTCCGCACAGCCTAATTATTCTTTCTTCAATTTCGCTGTTTTTGTTTTTTGTTTTTGTTTTATTGTTCATAATTGTCATCATACATATATCCACAATTACGATTGAAATTAGATGTGCATGATCATTGTGAACATCATAAATTTGAAGAAAAAAAATACATGCATATTAAAGAACTTAATTAAATCACACAAATTGGCAATTGCAAATGTCTTCCTCAGATAGATTGCAAGGACCAAACACATGAAAACAAATGATGATAATGAACAATGATACTGGTTTCTTATCAAGCGGTATATCAATTATGATCAAAGGGCTTATATCAGTGCATATGTCATTGGATTGAATTATACGAACATAGATGAACTCGTTCAAAAAAAGAGTTCTGTCTCTTATTGAACAGTAAATGATATTTGAAATTTCTTAAATATACTCTGCCGGCGTGACTTTTTATAAAAAATGTGGTATACAAAAATCTAAAATTCAAATTGCTCTACCCTTTATGAAATCCTGGACCCGAGCTTGAAAGAAAAATAATTATATCATCGTAATTTAATTTTAAGTATCAGATCCATTACTGAAACGCACTCTAAATAACCAAGATAAGTGATCATAAGGGACTCAATCGGCAAGTATATTGAAGGGGATAATGACCTTGCAATAGACCAATGATACGTCATCGAGACTACCAAAAGTTTAATCAGAAAAGAGTGCTCCATTTTCATTGTGACCCCACCCTAATTTGTTCCACAGCCCCTGGTCCCCAAAGGAACTTTACAATGCTGCTCATGCACAAGAAGATTTTGTAAAATCATGACAAATAATGAGTTCATCGAACGTAATTAAAGTGGTAACATTCTTTGAGCGATAGAAGAGCAATAATATCCATGATCAAAACGTGCTCTAAATAGAATCGGTGTAAAATGATCGATCCTAAGGGACTCCGTCGGCATTCATAATGGCGGTGGTAATGTCATTGCAATAGATCGCGAATACGTGTTCCAAACTTCCAGGCAAATATAAATGATGATCTAACGAGGTTGGAATTAATTACCTCCCATCCGCCCTCATTTAATGGACCATGATGCGACTGGCTTCATTTTGGACTCGGTATCTACATCCCCATCATTATCATTATCATCATCATCATCATCATCATCAACAACAACATAATTATCATCGTCACCACAATCATCACCATCATAATCATCATCATCATCATCATCGACATCATCATCATCATTACCATCAACATCATCATCACCATCACCATCATCATCATCATCATCACCGCCACCACCCCCATCACCACCACCACCACCATCATCATCATCATCATCATCATCTCATCATTACCATCTCATCAGCACCAGCACCAGCATCATCATCATCATCATCATCACCATCACCATCATCATCACCATCACCATCATCATCATCATCATCATCACCACCACCATCATCATCATCATCATCATCACAATCATCATCACTACATGCATCATCATCATCATTAGTCTAGTGCCGTCCTATCGGAAGTGGTTGGCGGCTATGCCTCGCCACAACTTGTGGTCTTGAACTCCCTTTCTGATCCCTTTTAGTGTTTTTCTATCCATTGCTTTGTATAATCCAACTAAGTGATTTACTGTATACAGTGAGTCCCAAATAAAAGTAAACCCAACTTTGAGAGCCTCGTATTAAAATTGTATTACTTAAGTGTCATTATTTTTCATATCATATCAAAGAGTAACTCATGATTATATTCAGTGATACCAAAATCATTCCTGTACTGTCAAGGATGACTGACCATTCGAGTTTTTAAACAAAAATAGTCATCTATCACAACACATGTATAAGTTTGGTATCATTGCATAGAAAATGAGTTACTCTTTAATATGAAATAAATATCAAGTTTACATAAGCTATGACATTTTAATATGAGGCTCTCAAAGTTGGGTTTACTTTTTATGGGACGCACAATAGCTCTCACCCGTTTACCGTCTGCTATTCCTCCAAGTATAATATCACTAATCAACAGATGAAATATACCATGGGCGTCAAACCGTTGGAGTGGGGATCGATGGGGGGGGGGCAAAATCCTACCTGTCTAATTTAACTTTGAGGCAGAAAAACTCTTCGATTATTGATCTCTTTGCATTAAATTTGATTTCAGAATTCCCTAGTGTGTTTACGTCTTAGTTATTATTTGTTTTTATACAATTCATCCATCAAGAAACTGTCTTACATAAATCATACAGATCCCCTCTCCCACTCTCTTTCAACCCATCTTCTTTCATTTTCCTTTTCGCTCTTTTTCCCTCTCCCCCTCTCTGCTCTATCTTACTCTCGCGTCCTCTCTGTTGTCAAATTGACGGGAACGAATGTTTTGGTGAAGTTTGTGGTAATGACTCTAACATGATCGGCTATAAACCTAATGAACCATTGTTTAATGGTGTCACACCAATCACATGATCTAGCTATTATATAGAATGTTATATCGCACTGGTATTTACTTGGTAAAACGATAATGGTCTAAGGGGGCCGTCACACTGAGGTCGTTCTATAACGTTCTTGCTCGTTCTTAAAAAAATTGCTGAACGGGCTTTGGTCGGGTTGGAACTTATAACTTTGAAAAATAATTTCTTGAACACGATACTAGGCAGTTCATAAATAGTTCTCGTTACGTCAAATCCGTCTTTATCGCGTCCGCAATACGTTGTTATCCAGTTCAGACCGAGTAAACGGCTCATTCACTCTATACCGTTCGTAGCACGTCCAAACCGTCACTAAAAGTGCCTATGCGCAGCATGATAAAAGTTAGGTACCACGTTCGTAGTACGTCTTTCTCGTTCAGAGTAAGTCCTACCCGTTTAAGGAACGTTGTCACTACGTTTAATTTTAGAACTGGAAGCCAGTACGATTTTTTTGAACATGTTAAAAAAAAAATCGGAATGCCTTTCCGTTCTCTCCGTTCGGGCCCGTTCGCCAAGTTCGTAAACAGATTGTAAACGGTCTGTACTAGATTCTAAAAGGTCTGTACTACGTTCAGTCCGTGTGTAAACAGATTGAGCCCGTTCACCAAGAACTACCAAGAACGCAGTGAGAACTAGCTCGGTGTGACGGGAATTATGACATGCCGTTCTGTTTAAAAATTGAAACGTATTACTATCCAAGCCCGTGCTATAAAGTCCTGAGCAGATTGAAATAGGTCTCAAGTACGTCCACTCCGTGTGTACATAGATTAAGCCCGTTCTGCAATAATTTCAATAACATGGTAAGAAATTGTTCAGTGTGATAGTAGTATAAGAGAATAGGTCAGCTGTTTAATTGCCACACATTAATTGTTACAATTACAGAAATCTCACAACTTTTAGAATAAATACGAAAAACGGCCATTGGTCCGAAAAGAACGCGTACATTTCACCTAATTATTTCTGGATTAAGATGAACAACGTTCGTATACAGTCCTCATTATGTCCATCACGTCTCTGCCTCGTCTGCAGTCCGTTTGTATCTAGTTAAAATCGGGTGAAAATGACCGTTTCCACGAAACAGAGCCCGTCTGAAACAATCCAAACCCCTCCCCAGTTAGTTGCAACCCGTTCTTAATCAGTTCCAACTCGTTTCCAATGCGTTTCGTCCCGACCTAACTAGTATTGGGTCGTTTTTAATCCGTCAAAATCCGTTCTTACTCGTTCTTACGTCGACCAAACGGCCTCCAGAAAGTTCATGTCGTTCTTACTTCGTCATTATCCGTGGCTAGAACGTGTTGAACGCAAATGCGTGCCCGTTTCCCATTAAAAAAAAAAAACCTAGCCCGTTTTTGCCAGACCTCATGCGTCTTCGTAACTTCAAGCTGATAATGAATATACAATGCCCGTTTGTAAGACGTCCTAGCACATCTTTAGAACGATTTAAGTACGGCAATTTCGTTTGTAGTACGTCCATCTCGTTTCAGGTACGTTGCCACCCCGTTAAATTTTAGGACGAGATGGGCACCCGATTTTTTTTAACACTTTTTTTTTGAAAATCCGACGTAGCTCGTCCATGAAGTTCGTAAACAGATCGTAAGAAGTATTTACTACGTCCACTCAGTTTACACACAGACTATGCCCGTTCGGCAAAATTTGCAAGGACGTAGTAGGAACGAGCTCAGTGTGATGGGGGTATTAGAAATGCCCTGTATAGAGATGAATCTATTTCTAGATCGAATGAACGGGCATCACATCCAATCGGAGATTCAATCATGGATTATAATGTCTGATGATTAGTGAATATGGACCATTGCGATATATTATTTAGATGTCATTATACTTCGTATCCAAGATGACACATTTAAGGTGATATTTCTCCTAGGAATACAAGGCCGTCCCCTCACATGCAGGCAGTACCAAAACACGACGGGCCCGCCCCCCCCCTAGCAAAAAAAAAAAAAAAAAAAAGCGATGTAAAAATAGACGAGCGGGCCGACTGACCCCCAACCCTATGGCTGATACCATGATGACCTCTCTAATGGCCGAAAGCCCCAAAAAAACAAAAACAAAAAACCAAAACAAAAACAAAAACAAACAAACAAACTAAATCTACAGTATGAAATGATATTCTTTCACGTTTAAGATTATCTTCTCATTTCCGTTAATTCACACGCAACTCTCTTCTTCGTACATTAGGCCCAACTTTTCTTCGAGAATAAGTCCAATAATTGTTGTTCAAACAATACATTAATGTTCTTGACCCTAATCTCGAAAGAAAAAGGAGAAGAAGGAGGAGGAGGAGGAGGGGAAGAAGAAGAAGAACAAGAAGAAGAAAAAGAAGAAGAAGAAGAAGGAAAAAAAGGAGAATAATAATGAGAAGAAACTGCATTGTGATAGAGAGGAAGAGGTATGGGGATATCTCACTTCACTGAGACGGGTTTGAGAATAGTTGCGGAGATGTCTCAGAGACGCTTCCTAAGCTAAGTCTCCGCGATGTATCATGAGTCGCGAGAAAATCGAACATTTTCATTACTATGAGAATTTTCACATCGCATAGACGTCTCGGAGACATCTCGGAGTCTGGAGTGTGAAAGTACACGGGAGGGGAGGGGGCAAGTATGAAAGAGCTCTATGTGCTGACTGGAAAAGAAATGCACAAAAGTGTTGAAAATGAGGATAAGTGTGAAATGTGAAAAGGGGGTACTTTCATGAATGACACACGTACGATCTGGTTCAATCCAGGTAGAAATAAGAGCAACGATCAAAACAGTATGAAATCGATATGTACGTGAGCATGATAGATGAGAGTAAAATTGAATCCCAAAACGGAGATATTCAAAACCTGCTTGGCCAGTCAGGAGTATCACAACAAATTCCTATAATAGAAACAGAATATTTTGAAGACATGAAAATTTAGGTCGAGAATGAGCCAAATTTCCGGAAAATAATGGAAAAATTAATGTCTGTCTTTTGGGGGAAATAGGCGTACATGAATCGAATTCCAGAAAGAAAATCTTGAAGTGGCATGTTATTTCCCAAATGAATGGGATAAGAATTTACGATTCCAAAAACATTCAGCCCTGGAAGCGGATGTGATGGACTGAGACTTTAGTTGTAATAGGGAGTTTTTGAATTTTGTAGACGTGCCGCCTGAACGAGATTTAGAGGTAAAGAATGGAAGTTTTTGAAAGAATAATTATAATAATAATTATGGCTTTGGCCTCTTCACTTTTATTCGCTGACCATGAGACCATGATGAGACGAAGCATTTCGAGTTGACCTTAAGCCTCTCGACCTATGAACGTCACGCGTGAATAAGAGCATTTCGAGTTGACCTTAAAGGGATGCAGTAACATTGAATGATATTCAAATCACATTTATTCGATTTAGCTTATTTTGTCAACATAATTATAAACACTTCTGTCAGTCTGGTATCTCTTCAAAATTGCAAGCTAATTGCTTGCTTTACCTTCGAGATATCAATGATTTCATACTCAAAATTTATAAACCAACACCGGATGGTTTATAAAACCATGTGCTTTTCCACACACCCATTTCCTGTTGTAAAGTCCCCCGTCTCTAGCGGCCTGGTTGGCTATCAACAGAGGATACTGGTATTCGACTGTATGCTTGGCATTGTTTGTTACACTGTTTTAAGGTAGTAAATGATTTTCATTTGATCTGAAACTTTCAGTAGTTTGTTTTTACTGTTGGAACAATATAATTTTATTAATCTTGATATAATTGCTCTTGTTTTTGAAAGCTACTTAATCCCTTTAAGCCTCTCGACATCTGAGCGCCACGCGTAAATAAGCCATCATTTTATTACAATACTTTGTCAGAAGCTTCCATTCATTACCTTTCACCCTTGTGCAGGGGGGGGGGGCGTTTCATGAAAGGACTTGTCGGACGTTCTATCCGACAAACTGTTATAAGCTACTAAAATGCTTGCATCTGATTGGCTGAGAGCAAATTTGTCGGATAAAACGTCCGACAAGTCCTTTCATGAAATGCCCCCCAGGCGTCACGTCGACACAATTCGAAAACTCCCCAATATCTATGGTAAGGCAGTACACATCAGCACAACATTTGCCTTCTGCTACTTAACTTTCTTAATATTTATATCATGGCATTTGTATTTGAGAGGAAGATATTCCAAATAAAATTCAACATAAAATGTAACACACAAGAACGAGACATTATTGCCAAGACAAGTTCAAATAAGCTTAATCTAAACGAAAAAGGGGGAATGACTGAGTAAATTAGTCACAAACAATGGACATCGAAAATTTGGCCGGGAATCCCCAAACCCTCTGATCACGCTGCATGACATTGATTGTCTGAAACAAAAATTAAAAATCTAATGGATAAGCAACCGGACTGTGAGTGGATCACTAGGAATAGGGTTCAAATCTCAGTCACGGAATATACTCGATCCCGGTAACGTAAACATGGAAAACGGATATTCAGTTCAATGGAACGAAAGGTGGGACGCCTTGATGTGACATTTAAAAGCTAAATTCAGTGTAGTTTTAATTTTAGCCCCCCCCCCCCCAAGAGTTCCTATAATCATAAAACGAGTGTAACAGTTAACATTATGTGTCGCCCCTGCTAATGATGTAACACACAAAAGACACAAACATACGGATCTACCTCAAGAACGTTCCATGACATGGTGCAAAGAATTAATCCCTCCTATACCTTGTGTGTCACGTCACAACAAGGTGTAACTCGATATGCAAGCTATATCCGCTACGAGGCAGGTGTCCATCCAGCTCAATAATACCTCCCTAGCCATGGCCAATATGATCTTCAAGTTCAACGAACTAACACTGAACGTGACATAATGGAAGTCCACACGGCAGAAATTAACACTCCCAATTTCCGACATTGTTTCATATTGCGCTTTTTAAAGCCGTATGCGGCGGAGACGACAATTAGAAATGTATGTAAGTGGGGATGATGTTTCTTTTTTTTTTAATCACAGACCAAGCCAATATTGCTCCATAACAATGACTGTCGCAGGCGAGGGGAATATGCCTCGCAATATTTCAAAATTTTGAAAATTTGCGTCGGCAGCGCTGGCCGCCCCCGATCTGAAAATGTGTTATTCGTGGCTACACAAATGAAGGTGGTATAACGTTTCTTGTCCCGTCCCTCTTCACGGATCCAACATTTTTGCTGCAGTCTCTCTATGTGTGGTGGTAGAATTTTCCAAAACAAGTGATTTTGGTACGATGAAGTTCTCCCAAATTCGTAGGCCCTTATTTATTTTGAATATGTTTACATTTTCTCAGCAACTGAATATAAATTCGGTAAATAAAGCCAATAAATAGAAAAGGCTACTTGAGGTCAGGCCCATTTAATTCAACAGTTATGACAGATAATCGTCATTATAATCACCGAATTTTTGGCCGCATTTCAATTGGCAAAAAAATGGAATGTGTGGATTAAATACATTACACGAAGTACTTCGTTTTCTTTCTTTCTTTTTATTTTTGGGTTGTTGTTGTTGTTTTTTTTTTTTTGCTATGATAAAGGTTTAATGACATAGAACATATGCCATTAAAAAACACCTACGGGGGGGGGGTATTGGGGGCACGAAAATGTTCACATGAGCATATGGAAGCACATTAGTTATTGAAATGTTGTAGCCTACTACTTATATTTCATGAATTTCGGACCGTTCCAAGTACTGAAGGCAACCAAGGTCATTTCATCACAGAAATCAAACAAACATGAGTATATTGATTTCAGGAGAAACATTTAACTTCTCAAGAACGTGACTTTATATCGTTTGAAGGTTATGGCACAATGCTAACCAAATAATTTCTTTCGCAATCGGTTGATCAAGTTACTAAATAACTGAGGACTTCATGGCACTAGAATATTGAAATACAATTATAATTATATCAAATTTGTGACAGGTTCCTGGCACGAAATGGAATATTGTTCCGATAATTGTTATATTTCAGCACAATATCTCTTTTTGTCAAAATATTTTTAGATCGTGTTATGCACAAGAACATTTCGAAGAGAATGAATAAGTAAATTCATCTTCTTGTGAGTCCCGCCGTATATATGGCCTTTATTTCTTTGTGAAAAGTATAAACAAAACCTGTAACCACTTTTGGGAGAAATATGAAACACCTTTTCCTCATCCTCAAAATATATTTTATTTATTTATTTAGCTTATTTACTTACTTTACTTATTTATTCTATTTATTCCATTCATTCATTCATTCATTCATTCATTCATTTATCATTCATTCATTCATTCATTCATTCATTCATTTCATCATTCATTCATTCATTCATGTCATTCATATATTCATTCATTCATTCATTCATTCATTCATCATTCATTCATTCATTTCATTCATTTCATTCATTCATTTATTTATTTATTTATCCATTCATTCATGTTCATTCATTCATTATTTATTTATTTATTATATTGTTTGTTTTGTTTTGTTTTTGTTTGTTTGTTTTGTTTTTGTTTGTTTGTTTGTTGTTGTTTGTTGTTGTTTTTTTTTTTGGGGGGGGGCCTTTTGTTCTCTTGCTTTCCCCTTTGTTTACAAACTGACATCTGTGGTGTTTCACCAAGTCGTTCTTTAAAGTTACGAACAAACTTGAATATGTTTTGGGTGCTATACTTATCACATGCTTTTATTATTAAGCGCGAGAACTGATGCACCATTCGTTCGTAAATTTATTCGTAACTTACAGAACGAATTGTGAAACACAGCCCAGTGTCTGGTCCTCTTCTGCTCTCAAGAACATTGAGGAATTGAAAGCGTCAAAATTTTCCCTTTCCAGAGATAGCAGCATGGTCGTCCAATGCTCTAGTATATAATAGTAAATAGTGGTAGTATTTTAAGAGTTGTGATTGTTGAAATGATGTCACGTGTCATTCACGTTTTTTTATATTGAACGTTTTTGTTATATTGAACGGTTTCAAACTGTGTTAAAATGAAGGTGAAATGAGGGGTGGATAAGTTACTTGTCAGACCTGCTTTTATTTTCCGCATGGATGGGGTCATGTCTGGGGGTTGTTCTTTTTTTAATGGGGGCTATTTTTTTAGTGGGGCTTTTTGCGAGGGGCATTTTTTTTTTTTTTGTGTGGGGCGGACATTTTTTTTATTTAATTTTTTTTTTTTTTTTAGAAATGTCAAATTAAAAAATGAAAAATAAAAAATGGGGGGGGCCCGAAAAAAATTTGGGGGCCGATTTTTTTTTTTTTTTTTTTTTTTTTTTTTTTTTTTTTTTTTTTTTTTTTTTTTTGAAATATCACATTTAAAAAAAAAAAAATGGGGGGGGCGCCCAAAAATTTTGGGGGCCATTTTTTTTTTTTTTTTTTTTTTGGTATAGAAACTTCATTTAACAAAAAAAAAAAAAAAAAAAAAAAAAATGGGGGGGGGCTCAAAAAAATTTGGGCCGGTTTTTTTTTTTTTTTATGGCCCCAATTTTTTGGGGGAGGAGCATGTATTTTATTTATTTTTTCTAGGCCTATTATTATTATTTCAATTTAGAAGAAAATAACATGGGTGGGCCCATGGGGGGGGGGGCCGCCTGATTTTAGGGGCTATTTACTATAATAATAGTGCATGCTCTATTAATGCAACATTACTGACTATGTGAACTCCAATACTAAATTATCCTCGTGCACCTCTATTTCACCTCGCCTACGGCCTCGGTCAAATAAAGGTGCCCTCGGGATAATTTAGTATTTGTCGTGCACATAATCTAGTATGTTGCATGGTAGAGCATGCACTATTTATATATTACAATATACCGGCTAGTATTTTTTTTAATGCAATATACCTTATGCATATGACGTCATAACCTCATAGCGCCCTCCCTCAGAGGATATAGGAATATGAGTAAACGGAGTTGTCAGAGATGCGTTAGCTGCAGATCGCAAACGCGTGCAAGGCAATGACTTCAACCTCTAAGATGGCGTCGCGATGAACGTCAATGTATAAGCTCTATATATAATTATGGACAGGGAGGGCAAGTCTATTTTTCATGGCCATTCATATCAAAATACATTTTTAAATGAAACGTGTAATATCACAGGAGGCGTCATGATACTTGTGCGCCTAGAGCTACACTTTGCCGTTCCCTTTTAATTTCCTGAAAAGGAAGGAAAGTTCTTAAGTTGCAAGGAAAGGGGCGGGGTAGGGAACATTTCCTTACTACTTTTTCAAATTTGTTGTATTAAATGTTATATAAATACCTGTTAATTGAAATATATATATATATATATATATATATATATATATATATATATGGTGATTTGTTCTGTTTTTTCTTTGTTATAAAATTTCAAATGGCTTTGTTCTGTGTTATTATTGTTGTGCATGATGATTCTCTTGATTCTCTTTTAGGATTTTATTTCGATAACATTTTTATTTCACTTAATTGTCGAGTACATTATTCCAATTGCGCTTAATGTGCGTATGCCCACAACCAACTATCAACGTCACCCCCCTCCCACACTTTCTAACGATAAATCGATACCATCAGGCCAATATTGAACATAGATGTACAAGATAAATACTGTTATCAAAAGAACTCACGCCATCGATCGACAGCTGATGTATTTTGCCATCAAATAAACAAACATAAAGCCGAGCAAAGCAAACAAAGCTCGATATCATTTAAAAATAAACCTTAAATTCCCCTCCCTCTGCACTCATGTACAAGGTCATTCGACATATCGGCTCGAGTACCACTATCATATTATGATAAATGTAGTAGTTTGTAAACAAGATCCATGAAAACAACTTTGAGGCAAAAGCTATATAAAAAGTGGCCATATGGACTGTCGAAGAAAAGTAGATCTTATGACCATCGTTATCCATCCAAAGTAAACAATCCTTTTGTAAGCACAGTAGGAGCCTAACGAATGAGTAACGCACACCCAGCGCATAGTGTGCGTTGGCCATGCGTCGTACGTGTGACCAGGGGGTAACAACATCCTCATGTGACTGAGCCATAAAAGAAAATTAAAGGTCAAAATGTTTCAATTCTGAATCCATCGGGGCCATACAACATACGGGGTTTTATATGGCGATAAATTATATATCGGGAATGAACTAAGAATGCAGTCATTTGACAAGAAAAAGAAAAAAAAAAAAATCATTTCCCGAATAAATCCCCATATTATCCAGTTCATTCGGTTATATTTTGCGCGATATAAACGAGTGATCACTATTCAAAGCAATATGTATACGACCACATTAGTGCATTGTTCTGGGGAAAACACGATCAAGCATAGATAAAAGAAAGTTGTGAATGGCTATAAAATTCGTCCTTGCTATCCATTCCCAGGCCTAGCATATAAATATTTTAACAGCATCTCCGTATCCTAGTTTTCAACCAAGGTATCACTTTCCTTACTTCCGTGAGGATCAATTTCTTCTGAATAAAGTCTTCGCCTTTACTTTTTTTTTTCTGCGACCAAACCAGCTTATTGACGCTGATGATTAAAGCCAAACTTTGCTCGGATCTTCTATTTTCCCCTCAAAACAATCCCAAGTGCAAGTAACAGAGAGAAGATATCATGTTACATTGGTGGACAATTTTCTTACCTTAAGACCTTAAGACCCTATCCGCTTTTCATTTGAACTTGGTGCATACTGTAATCTGCTAGCCAGAATTGTCCATGTCATGCATGTGTTACAATAACAATCGTGTTTACAATAATTATTCATATAGAGCATGACGTAAACACTCGCATGCGTATTGGGCTTTTTCACTTGTTTAAAATCCCTCACAAAAGTTCACCATCTCCACCCCCGAAGGAGTATAGTTCCTGCCATTTTCGAGTGCATATCAGAGGTCTAATTCCAAATGAACATGTGAAGTTCTAAAATATCGTGGCTAGGTATTACACCGGAGACGTCTCTGGGACTCAGACACTCACAGATGTCTCCGATAATTTTCCGTCGCAGAGACGTCTCTGAAACGTCTCTGCGATGTAAAATTTAATAGATTTAAGCGTGCTCGATTTCCCAGCAACTCATGAAACATCGCGGAGACTCAGGATCTTTTGCTCAGGATACTTCTCTGACACATCTCCGCGACCGTCTTACTTCTCAAAACCGTCCCAAACTAGTCTCAAATCCGTCTCACGGCAAGTGAGATACCACTATAATGACTCCTCTATTTTGAAGACACAAGGGGAAATAACGACGCAGAAATCCAGTTGAAACCTTTCTTTTTAGTTCAATGTTTATATGATAAGTCGATGTTTTCTACAAAGAACCTTTTACAGGTCGACTCGTAAGGTTTTTGACCTTGTTGGCGACCAATCCCAACTGAATTACTTCTGCACTTCGAGGGGATTGTTATTTAAGTGTCCTTGATCGAAAGGAAGATAAAGGCCTACGCTTGGTTTCCATTTGTCTTAATCTCCTTGATGTGTATATGTTCTTCATCTCATTCATACAATTCGTCCGTATTTATTACTGAAGATCATGGCGGCGCCATTGAACTCATGAATGCAGTCCCATCTGACGAAGCTTGACGAAGCCCTTTGCTAGTCTGGGATTTTCTTGAAATTTGCAGTTCTGAGAATTCCCAAATATCAAGAACTTTGCGTCATGGAATCAAATGGTAGTTTATCGCATTTAAAAATGTTCCCAAAAGTCGGTTTGTTTTCGTCACGGGATCATGATGTAATAGTTCATGCATGTGGCATTAATGTAACGAGACAAGAGTAAGCCGTTCCGAAACCTTTCATCTTCAAGCTCTTGACTTACTAACGCAACACACTGCTGCTGATGAATAATACAAACGTATATCTTACACGAAGCTCGTTTGGAAATCCGATGGTTGACATTTGAACAAGACCCTCGATCCACTTTCGACGGGAAAAGGATAATGACAATTCTAGGGAACAACAATTAAAAAACAAGCAAAATTGACATTGGGGACGTGTTTTGGGCCAAAACGAAGAACATGACTGTTCACTTCTCGCGAATGTTTCACAAGATATTAAAGTCATGCGTTTCGTAATTTTGTAATAGACGACGGTCATGGCCCACAAAAACTGTTAACATTTTCAACTTTTATTGCCGCTAAACTAGCGTCAGATTAGGTAGAAATTGAAATGTGTTTAATTTAGAAGAAGTTGTGCCTTGATTGTTCATTGAAAATGAAGGGCCCCAAACACATGTTGACCTGATTGTCTCCTTACTCAAAAGAAAATACGACATACCCTAAGGAATAAATGAAAAGAGGTGTCCCCATTGGACATATATATATATATATATATATATATATATATATATATATATATATATATATATATAATATTGACAAAAGCAAATCCATGGACCAGTTTGATTCATTTGCGTTTTCCCCACTGAAATGAGAACAGACAAGCAACAAACAAAACAGTAACGAATCCAACGACCAATACATCAACATGTTGACCTTATACTGTAGTATTAAGAGCATGCAATATCTAAACAAGATATGAACTCATTACCCAGTAGCCTGCTATTTATATATGTCACAATTTTCATGTCATCCTCGTTAGGAAAATCAAATCTTATCCCGAATCTTTATCCCCAAAGAGTTGAGTTAATAGATAATCTTTATTTGATACTTTGTTACATCCATTGTAATCAAGTGGAAGATGAAGCCTACCCCCACACTGCACGATCTAATGCGATGCGATAAAAACAAAACAAAACAAAACAAACAAACAAACAAAAACTTTACTCTACCTAAAACATTCAAATCATTCAGTCCAAAGTTCTAAATATTCCCATGGATACAAAATTGAAATTCATGACTACTGCGAACCCCCTTCTCCGTATAAAAGCAAAATGATTCCTAATCGTAGTTACGTCACAACAACCTTGCGATTGACTACGATTTGAAGGCTATTAAGCCTTTAATCCTAATAAAAGGTTTGCAGCTGAACGTATTCCAATTATACTATTCGTTTAAATGTTTTGAACCTAGACTAAGATAATTTCACACGTTTCAAATGTCGCAATTAATGCAAAATGTCATTTGTTCCAAAATCATATCGCAGCCAATCGCAGATTGCGAGTCGGGCTTAACGTTGCATCAGCGTTTGACAACAAAGATTAATCGAGATATTTGCATCATGTTAGGTATAATGAGATCGTTCCATCACATAGGCAAAAAGCACAGTCACCCATTCTCATGGGTAGATGCATTGGTTTACCACCAATTCGTGTTAATTGATGACCATGTCAAGGGGGTGTAGAAAAACCAGTGCATATGACGTCACAATGACACTTGTGCGACAATAGTGGTCTGTAACACAAAAGAGATACGATTAATCTTACGATTGATTGCAACTCTTAGCTCACAATCTACCACAGACTTACAATTGAAATCAATAGTATAAGAGCGATCATAGGAGCCTATATCTTTTATGTTACAGGACACCGATTTAGATGTAAGTGTGACCCTATCCCCTCACCGTAATTTCCAAATTGGTCTAAACCCACTTTGACCAATGCCCGTTTGGTCTCATATCACATGGTTTAATTCCATTTCGTCTACAACTAGTTCGTATAATTGCCATTTGGTCTTATTGTCACTTCGTCTTGTTTACCCTGATTCATGTCTCGTCTTCTTTGTCGATTTTTATCTCTCAACTTAATCCCTTTTCTTTTTTAAATGACGCCAGTTGCGTTCCTCGACCCAGACCAAACCGAAGATGGAGTCTAAAGTGTCTGTGGGTCTGGTGTGTCCGGGTTATCATAGGGCGTGAAAACTCGTTTAGGATTGAGATAACAATCATACACACCACTACCTTCACACTAGATACTAACACATGATCATTGTGCTGTGCTCCAATAAATAGAGAGCAGACCACGATATAAATACTTATATGAGCACAGTCACTAAACGTACTTGGACTTTTACCAAGAAATCAAGAAAGAGAGTATAATGGTGACATAATTATATTTCAAATCACCCTTGGTCCAACCGATAAAATATCTTAGAACGGTTTGTCAACTAGCCAACTGACATCAATGTTTATTACTGTATTTTTTATTTCCCAAGAATGTCTTTACAGATTGTTCGTAGAAAGGAAATGGACGGCTTGACTTTAGAAGCATACTCAGACTGAAAGCAACTGATTTGGATAGTAAAATGCCCCAGTTGACTCTTTTGAGGAAAGCCTCGTTTGTTATTTTTCAGTTTTTGTGTGAAAGTCAGTCACATTTTTACTATCACTTTGCTTTGATATTGGCTCATTTAAAGCAGATTTTCATAAAAACTTCCAGCGATCATAAACACTTTGTATAGGACGATCATGTCGTCAAAGTAATTGGTTTGCCATTAGGACCCTGCACAAAAAAAAATGATTTTCAGACCGAATACAAAAGTGCATGTGAATCTGAGTCAATATTTTACCATTTTGGTGATTTCAAACCTTGCAACATACATTCCTCAAAGGATCATCTTGTCATCCATTACCAATCACACTGAGACCGTTTTCCCATACCAATCTCTCGACCTCCCCCCCCCCCCAAAAAAAGCGTTATAAATCTTTAAACATTTTGCTTTCAGTTGACTCGTGCCACCATGTTCCATCCTGTCATGCAGTGTCACTCGATCATCCTCCATATCCATAACCCCCAAAATAATAATTGGAAAAAATACATTTCTATTGTTATTCTCCACGGGCCAGTAAAATATCCAATTACTTGTTGGCCTTCGGTTCCGATAATGACAATACACGATATAATTGGAATAAGCTCCTGAATAATCAACTCTTTCATGACAGACGTTTAATCCCATTTGTCAAAGAAAGCAGGAATTATCAGAATATTAACAAAAGTACATCAAAACAAACTGATGGGTCCCGTGCGTCCCGGTGTGTTGTACCATGAAACGTAAAACCTACAGGTCGGGCAAAGATAATTGGACCAATCTAATTTCTGTTCTGGGGGGTTGGGGGGGGGGGGTAGGTACTAAAGAAAATTTTGGCCTTCGGCCTTCAAAGAGGTCACCATGTTTCCGCCATAGGGGTAAGGTTTAATAATAATAATAATAATGTGAACATTTATAATGCGCCGGTATCCATCATGACAGATGCTCTTGGCGCAGTAAAGAAAAATGAAAAACATATTTAGAAAGAGTAAGAGCTATACGTTTACTGGTAGGCTTGTTTTGAAGTTTTGAAGGTGCTAAGACAACAAATATTTCGGATGTCTTGTGGAAGTTTATTCCATAGGAATGGCCCATCATAATAATAATAATAATAATATGGTTTTATTTACCCAGGGTAGCCACTTCAGTTCTGACAACTGTTCTCCCAGCGGGCCCTGCATGATGTTATTATTACCCCTAAGCTCCTTGTATTGTAAAAAGGCAACTTTAGGTACCATTTTTGTAAGTCTTTGGTATGACTCGGCCGGGTTTCGAACTCACGACCTCCCGTTCATGAAAGCAAGGTGGGCTACCTTTTTACGGGTGCTCTAATATTGAAATGAACGATCCCCCCATAATTTTTGAGACTGTGGTATGGCGAGTAAAGATGAGCTGGCAGACCTAAGGTTACGACGGGGATTGTATGGATGTATCAAGCTACAATTGTATTTAGGAGCAGTTCCGTGTAGTGAGTGAAAAACAAGTAAGAGCAATTTAAAAACTATACGATGTACAACAGGTAACCAGTGCAGAAATATAAGTACAGGAGTTAATTTAACCTTGTCAATAAAGAAATTATTGAAGATATCTGCCAACGACTTTTCACAGGTGTGTGATGGAAGTGGAGACGATTTCTTCCGGTTAAGAAGTTGATTAGCCACCTCGAACAGCTGTCTAGAATCAACACCACAGTCTTCAATAACTCTCCTGTAGTAAGTTTTTTTGGCTTGACGAATAAGATAATTAACGCGCCTCTTCTGCTCATGAAACAACTGACGATCAATCTCTAATCGCGAAGACCGCCACTTCTTTTCAAGAAACCTCCGTCTCTGTTTCTCGATGGTACACTCATGAGTATGCCAAGGAGCCTTCGGGCGAAGCTTGACCTTGCAAAACTTAGCCGGTGCATGCTTGTCCATAAGACTGCTAAGGTACACGTTATACTGTGAAACTGCAGCGTGGACATCCTGAGAGCAGCCTCCAGCAATGTTGCACTGCTTCAGATCATCTGCAAAGGACACTCTATCAATTGCTTTGATGTTACGTACAACGGCCAGCCTCACCTCAGGACGGGGTTTGGCTACATTAAGCAAGCACTTTACAGTTGAATGGTCCGAAATACCAGGAATTACTTGAAGATCAGAGTAAATATCACTATCAGATGATCGTATGATGAAAGCATCAAGTATATGGCCACGTTCATGGGAGGGTAATGTTACCATCTGAACCAGACCATAACTGGAAAGCAATTCATTGAACTCCATCGTGTTGGACAAAGTCGTGTTATCCAAATGAATATTAAAGTCTCCTGTAATAACAAGTGGAGCCGGTCTAAAAGAGGTCTCATCCAGGATCATAGTAAATTCTTCAATAAAAGTAGAGAAGGCAACACGAGACCCAGGAGGACGATATACCATGACAACATCAACACTGATATTGTTGCTGGATGATAAAGTGACAGACATCATCTCGACGCTCTTCATGTCCAATGAAGGTCTGATAGCTGCTGTTATAGCCCATCCCGGTAAAGGATTGCAAGTCCACCTCCTCTCCTGTTTGCTCTACATCTGTGCTTGAAAGTATAACCTTGAGGAAGAAGATTGGCTATAACTGCATCGTCAGATGATGTTAACCATGTCTCACATATGAACACAACATCAAAATCGTGTTCTAGGACATAGTCCTGGAATTCATCAGTTTTGTTCCTCAAGGATCGTGCATTCATCATACTCATTGACAACTGTCTTTGAGTGGGATTCTTACTTGAAGATGGTGTGGAGGACAGGGAAGGCGAAGCAGGCAGAGCAGGCAGAACAGGCAGACACATGTGTTGTTTCATCAATTGATGTCGACACTTTCCTGGTGACCTCCGTCCACGATGTGTACGCTTCTTCAACCTGGCAATATCAAGCGTGACGATGGTTTCCCAGACTTTTCTATCCAGCCTATGTTTGGTATATGAAAGGCTATGAAGCTGGACACGATCATACACCTTACGCTTGTGCTGTGATGATTCATTGTGCAGAGCAGTGTCAGTCGTAGGAGTGGAATCACATCCATCAGGACCTGGATTTGGACTAATGTCACCAGATCTAAGAAGAAGCACTTGGAAAGTAGCATCGGTGTTAGCATAGTGTATGTGATGTGACTGCCATAACTCTTTTTCACACGAAAAGGGGTGCTACACTCAGCACATAGGGAAGATGAGCTAAGAGTACTCCATTCACTTGTATGTAGCACAAGAATATAAAGAAAGAGTACAAAAGATCCGTACTTGACCGGTCCCATTGTAATGGTCATGTCTATTATATATTACAAAAAGAAGAAATCCAAGGCTGAGTGAACATCATGCCTGTTGAGCAGTGTGACATGGGAATAATGGCTGCACAGTGTAATGCCAAGTGAGATTAAAAAATGAGACATCAAAGTTAAGCAAGAAATCCAAAACCAAATCTCATCAAACCGGTCTAGCTGCATCCACAGATATTCCCAAAAAAGATGGTAACTCTCAAAGACACTAAGAAGTCCAGATATAGGTATAGTGACAGAAAAAAGGAGAGAGGCTACCAAAAGGCGCACACCCCTGTTGGTGACATTTGATTTCGCGTATTTTTATTTATTTATTTATTTTATTTTATTTATTTTTATTTTTTTGTCGAAGTCCTGCGTTAATTTTTTATCATATTCATCAATCGGGTCGCCCGTCCATTTTCCTTTTTTTTTTTTTTTTTTTTTTTTTTTTTTTTTTTTTTTTTTTTTTTTTTTTTTTTAGGCTGGGGGGGGGGGCTAGCTGGGCCCCCTGGATCCGCGCCTGTCGTCCGTCCCTGAAACTGAACATTAATTAGCAAGTACCTATACCCTTCACTATACAACACAAACAAGCTCAATATATCTTATAATGAATTGTTTCACAGGCCGTCAAACTGTGAAAAATGTGGACAATGTCCGTCCGTGACAAATTGATCAGGCTAACCAACGAACCTCGGAACAATGAGTAGCGTCCACTTTCTCGTATACAAATGCAATATTTGAACTTTTTGGGGTTTTCAGGAGAATTGTGACGTAAATCATTTTACTTAGGAGATGTCTTTACTGGAAATATAAGAGGATGACCAAGGAAACCCAAATAATATTCAATAATGCATCTCATCCATTATGATACACGATATGCTTTTAGATAACATCCTTTATAATTGCTTGAGCGTGTTTTTACACGGGCGTGCTGCAATGCTCTTTGTTATGACATGACATTCTTGAATGATGAATATGATAAAAAATTAACGCAGGACTTCGACCAAAAAAAAAAATAAATAAATAAAAAATACGTGAGGAGTTTTGAATGTGTAAATACTCCCCGCTAAAGTAATTCGGCAGTCACGTGTACACAACGCAAGCTCAGCGCATTGAAATTTGTGAAAATTAGCGACAACGCCCACACAGAGCGTATACATAAACAACACATATCAAAATCTGCAACGAGTGCTAAGCGCGGTCGACGAGTGAGTAACGCACACCCAGCGCATACTGTGCGTTGGTCATGCGTCGTACATGTGACTGCGCCATAAGTTATGTACCCTGAGTAAAATAGACTTTCAGCTCTCTGCATCAGCTTACAAACTGACACTTATAGGACCAATGTGGGAATCCTAGTCACGTCTTTCAGATGGTGACGTTAATGGTCTGTCACAACTAAATCAACCAACCATACTTTATTTTGTTAAACAATCTCTGGCATTGCTTTGACCCTTTACCCATGAATCGATTGATAACCGTTTTTTCTCATAAATCTAATGAAGAGTTTAAAAATAAAATGCGCCCTCGCCAGGCTTACGCTTCTCTTTTCGGACAAACGAAAATTCGGAATAACTAACCGTATCAAATTTTTGAACAAACGAACCTTCGAAACAACGACCTCTTATCAGAACGAACACCCCCTCTGGTCCTTTAAAAGCGAACGAAATCGTGATAATTCCTGTTTAAGTATATGCCTCCTGGTGCAGTTTTTACTTGCACATGACATAAACATAATTTACTGTATTAATAAGTGCTCTGTCCATACCACACCAAGCACTTCATGGCACCCCTCGAGACAGCCACAAACATGGACCATCCTAGCTTAGATTCTTGAGTGAGGTATCAAAGGGATTTAATACCTCGTCGCGGAGTATTTCAGTTGTAAGAAGGCTGTTAATTGAGAATACATAAAAGTTACAAAAGTATTCTAACGCTTTTCCTGCATTAAAAAAAAAAATTATAATTGATAGCTAACATTTTTTTTTTTAATGAATTCTCGTCTTTAATTGACCTCAAACTGAAATTCCACAACCTTTGCTTTTTTTTCTATGTGTATTTTTTATTTATTTATTTATTTTTTTTATGAAAGAAAAAAAAAAATCGTGTACGGTACAAAACAATTTTCATTTATTAACTACCAAATGTATTGGCAACATTTTTAAAGTCTAATTATCTTGATTAACGTAAATATACCCATTTTAACAAATCTCAAAATGTTCAATATTTGAACAATGTACTGTGTACCTTTGTATATACACATTTAATGTCATAACAGTAATCTACCAAAACCCAATCTTCGATCTCGGATTGAAAACATTTTGAGCCACAGTAATGGATAAATCACTTTCAATGATTGAAATTCCTCTGCTCCTAGCAATTTTCTATTTCCACAATCAAAAATAAATCCACCATCCCCCAATGATAAACAATTGTAAATTATTGTGATTGAAAGCATTTGGCATAATCAGAATGCCAATCTTTTATTATACTTGAATAAGAAATCGCTAAATAAACGAAACCAGTATGTTCATCATTGGATTTAGATGACGAACAGTATCATTTGCTATTACATTGCCAAGAAGGGTAATCATTCGTTAGAGGAAAAAAGGGAAAACGAATTTGTTGTTGTCGAAAAAAGTTAAAAATTAACAAGTACAACAAATAGTTTCATGCTGAGTCTGTTACAGACAGGCAACATAATTTTCATGGAGTAATTATGATATTATATATTAAAAAATAATTATTTGTTATGATTGGTACTTTTTATAAATTACTTTAGTGAAAGCAAATTCCCAATCATTTGTCGTCATACCTTACACATAATCTCTATTCAGAAAAAAATAATACTAAAATCACAGTTAAGATAGAATATTTTTGTGTTTTGTAGCGTGTTCAAAATATTTTACGCGGTCATTATTGGTGGTATCTCAATAAAAAAAAAAAAGTATTAGAGACGTCTCCAATTCTTTATTTACATTTTTCCAAAACTGTCTCAAAGCAGTTTCAAAGAACCGTCTCAAGTAGTTTCCGATAATCATGAAAACGTCTTGCGACAAGTTTCAAAACCGTCTTCAAGTAGTTTCAAAACCGTCCAAACTCATTTCCCAAATCCGTCTCAAAGTAGTTTCAAAGTAGTTTCCGCCAAGTGAGATATCACCACTTAGGGTCCAGTTTGATTTTGCTTTATAACCAATGTTTGCTATAAGTTCTAGTGAAATCATTGTTTCGTTGATTATGTCACCGTTCTATCGTCGTTGTTAAGTAATTATGCCATTTGTTATAAATATTTAACTCTCATACAGTATACAACTCACATAGGACCCATTGAAAATACGCTTTTCCGGCTTTTACGGGTTATTCCTGATACTGTACCATAATACTCATTAATTTTTTGTTATTATATATTCAGTTTCAGTTCATATACAATCCCACCCTTATGTTCTCTCTCTCTCTCTTCGCTCCTAAAAGCATGAAGGTTGTCATATACATATCATGCCTATTGATGGCATAATAGGGCATAAGAAGGCGCATCTCAAGAACACAACTTAAGAGCGTTGCTATGGCAACACAAAATCCCATTCCCCACATTTATTCGACATCTTTGTCAAAACACTGGGGCTAACAATTATGACGTAAGTATACTCTTTACATTACGGAAATTATAGTTTAATCATTATCCCTTGGATTCCCCCACCCCCCTGTTTTTTTATATACCGTAAATTGAATTGGTTTGAACGAGAAGATCTTTTGGGGAATCATGCAACGCAATCAAAATGGGCATGGACCGCGCCATCACCGAATTGCTTCCTCAAAACCAATTATGAAATGCAATGGATTCATCAAGCTTTTATTTTGCACAATGTAGTATGTAATGAAATATATCACTATAAATATTTAATGTTTCTTATTATTGTAAACTACGTGGAAATTTAGCCATGTGGAAAATAGGGATTAGATCAGAATCCCATCTCGAAAACACGGTGGTGATGGTGATGATGATGATGGTGATGATGGTGCGTGATGGTGGTGATGATGATGATGATGTGTGATGAGGTGATGATGATGTGTGATGATGATAATGATGGTGGTGATGATGATGATGATAATGATGATGATGGTGGTGGTGATGTTGATGATGATAGTGGTGAGGTGATGATGATGGTGGTGATGATGATGATAGTGGTGATGGTGATGATGATGATGATGGTGATGATGGTGATGCTGATGGTGGTGATGATGATGATGATAACGGATGATGAGTTAAATAGATGTAGTGATGATGATAGATTAGTTGGTGACGGTGCATGATGATGGCGATGATGATGACGATGGTGGAAATGATGCTGGCGATGATGTTGATGATGTTAATACCAATGATGTGATGATAATGGTGGTGGTGAAAATGATGATGCTACTTATGATAGTGATGATGGTGTGATAGTGGTGATGATAATGATTCTGTTGGAGCCAACACAGTCACAATGTAACACATCATGTAGGCTAGGACGGTCTCACTTCAAAACATAAAATGAGCAGCAAGCTTCAAGTAGTGACTTTAAACTACAGAACTATCCTTCAGTAGAAAATATCATTGTGATACAAAGAATAGAATAGAAACAATGTTATTAAGTTTAGAAAATTAGAATTACTCACTCCGATAATGCAATCATAATTTCCACAGGGAACATCCGTTAGCATATAATTGTAACAAACGAAGTGTGTCACCTTCCAAATGAGATATTGACAGAAAGAAACTTATCATATCAATATCCTTGAAATGATAATCAAGTTTTCAAACAAAAAATTACATCATGGTGATGCTAAACCGGAGTGCATACGATTCAAATGAATAGACGAATACCGTTACCATGCCAACAAGGACTTCCCACAGTGTTATTCGGGTGAGTTTAACAGAGTCACGCATGGTCTCGACGGGGGCCATTTTGGATGTCTTAATTTGACATGCCTCCAATCTATGCAAACTAGGTCACACTGCTTGCAACACGAAATCCATTCTGATCACCCATGCTATGATCACAACCATCTTGGTCACAACTGAACGTCCGTATTTATTGCGTGTCCCTTAGGTTGCGTTACGTTGCCGCAGCCAGCTCCTGCGAATCGTTACGTTGCACCACGGCTGCAGTAAGAGTGTGACTACTTTTCTTCTCTATGGAAGATGAAGAAGAAGGGGAAGACGAAGAAGTAGAAGAAGAAGTAGAAGAAGAAGAAGTAGAAGAAGAAAAAAAGTGCACCTCCTGCGTCCGACGCAAGTCAGAAAAGGGATCCACCAACGGTTCTGACTTTTCTGACATAGGATTTTATCAGCCCAATTGTGCAGGATAACAATAAGGCCGATAAATTCCTTTGTTAAAGCCGATACTGAATCCGCTTGCTAGTAATGTTTTACTGTGAAATCTGACGTATAAACCAGACGCATAACGGTGTACGATCGACATACAACAGGTTGTGACCATGCTATAAGATTTTTGCTTAGTTTTAGAGTAAGCTGATGTGACTGAGTCATGATTGGTCTAACTGAATGCATGGTTGATACACGCACTATGTGAAGGTCAATTTCTACATTCTAATTTGTAACATTGTACTGCTCACTTGATGGGTGACGGACAAATGCAAAGATAATTTTATAACTTTACCTTTGTCGCTGTGTTAAATCATGTTAACCCATTGGTTAACCCACTTGTTTTTTATGTCATTGTGTTCAGTAGTAGATTAATTTTAATCTTGTTGAATTTCTTATAATAAACTCAGTGTTGTATGCGCATTGAGCATCTGTATAGAAACGGATATGTTGCGCGATAAAAACATTGTCATTATTATTATTTTCATTATAACAATCACCACTTCAAATCTTGAAACTTTCTACAGTGTATCTTCTATCTATTGATCCGCATTCCCATGTTTACCTGTTGCCCTTTTAACAAGACCGTTCAACTGATAAAAATGTTGTTCAACCTACCGTATACACATTTTCATGAATATACAGACGGGCGCTTCGATTTACAAATCAGCGTGATAAAAATAAACATGAAAACATTATGTTGTCAATGTGTCATATAATTATACCTGCCCCGTTGCAAGCAACAGCAGCTATGTTTTGACATTCCGAATTACAGGGACAGTTATTTTAAACCTGACACATCGAAAACATTTGACGCGGAAACCCAATAGCTGAACCTACAGGCGGGATGATATAAGCAAGGGTGTTATTAAAGGTGGCGTCACACATGACTGTCCCGAAGTTGAGGAAAGATGGACACACGAAATGTGAGGTGTTAGGGTTCGCGCGAAGTCAGCCCCGAACTTCAACATTCAAACTAGAGCCAAAATGAAAACCATGCCTACAGAAAGTTACACGATTGCACTCGAACAACACACGAAGGGTACACGAATGGCCAAATGCTTTCGTGATCAGAGCAAAATTTGAAAATTTCCTTGATCGTGTGTCCATCTTTGCTCAACTTCGGGACAGTGTGACGCCACCTTTAACACGCCCCTGATACGAGGATGATGAGCAACAGAATTTAAGGAGATCTTGACAAGTTGTGTAGTTTTCGACATACGCTTTGGGTTCCGTTTCGTCAAAGCTGAGGGTTGGGTATGATTTAGTTTAGGGACAACTAAAAATTCCCAATTAATGGGGTAACAAAATATCAAAATATTAATTATCTTTTGAGACTGTACGGATAATTACGAAACACACGAAATTAAGACATGACATCGTATAGAAATACATCATTTTAGTGGAGTGTGGCAAGTACAGATTAATATCTTGCCGTTGGCCATTATGAAATTGTGAAAAAGACACATCACACAATGTCTACAGATTTAACATCAATGCAAACAAAAAGCAAAAAACAAAACAAACAAACAAAACGACAATTCTTTATTTCTACCTACAAAGAGAAAGTTTATCTGACTATACAGTTTACGAAAAAGTAATAAATCGACTTGTATTTGGAGAAAATAACGATTACGCATGGTGCCAGTAGATTGATGGCACGACAGATTATCTTCGGTGGATATGCTAACACTAAGAAACAACATTATCATCACGTCTTGAACATGATCATATTGGTCATAGAATACACAGAGTGACATTTCAGAAGACATGCTGGGCACCCTTCGCTATAATATCACCCTGCCTAATCAATATTGAGCAAACTTTATCCTTCTTCTTCAAACATTAAAACATGATAAAAAATAATCATTCCTGAAGCAATGCAATGCACAGATTTTTTTCGTCTTCAAACCTTTTCCCGGCCCTTTTCTTATTCCTTTTTTTTTTAATTGATTTTTTTTAAATCAAGTACTCATCCAATTCCCAATTACTATCTTATGCTTATGGAATTGCTTTAGCGGAGGTTGATGAAAAATCAAATAAATCATTAATTCTAATACTTTGATTTTCAATATGGCAAATATAAAATACGATATGTTTAAAAGGAATCCAAAACTCACTACTATCACCTTTATACTTTTTGTTGAATAATGGCGTGCGGTTGAAAGTCGGTAACTCTTTATTTTTTCATTATAAACCATGCTGCAGGTGTGATTATATTTGGTAAAAATAACCCAATATTGAAAACCCGTTAAGCAGGTCGACACTCGCCTCAAAGCATAATTCATTCATAACTATAAAGGTTAGATTAACACGCCAATCGCCAACATCAACCACAAAGCCACAAATATGTAGACTTCATGATGGACATTGCCCTTTCGAAGACACCATAATCTAATTACGAAGCGGTTTGATGCGGTTTTATTCTCTCTGAACTCTTAATTAAGATTATATAAATGCAACTAAAAGAGTGGTAAAACAATGAATTATGCAGTATTATATTCAGGATTCAAGAAGCATTTAGGTCGTGCTGATAGACAGGCCAAGGTTTGATATAAAACCATGTTTTCAAGATATTATTTAACATTAGTCCGTAATTTTTTCAACAGTTGTCAACATGATTGTTTTGCGGGCATTGAGATTCTTGAGGGTGTAACAGCAATATAGGTTTGAGCTTCGTGTATTGTTGTCGGAAGATTTAAAATAACAAGGTTGATAACCTTTCCTTCTAAAGTTAGTTGGAAAATGATATTCTAATTTGGCTGTTTAGTTTACCATTGCTACCTGCTGTAGAAGCATGTGTAATACATTTGTTCCTGTTTGTTCAAGTAACGCCAACAAATCCACCTTCTGATTCCCGCGCAGGTACAAGTGCAGTCAAAATCTTTACCATAATTTGTCTTAGCATGTCGTTACTTCGTAATTCCACCATCAGTTATGTTCCAACAGAAAAAAAAAATCATGATCTTTGTAAATTTGCAGATTATCTTATAATAACAAATAGCAGGCCAATGTAACACCCTACCCCCCCCCCCAGAAAAAGACCCCACAAAAATAAACAACCGTCAACAACAACGAAAAACACGACCTAGTTTAATGGATACAAATTTTGTTAGCCTACGCACTAGATTAAAATGAAACAAATCCTGAACGGCTGTCAATGTGACCAACCGAATTTATGGATTTAGGTTTGAATCTAAACGATTTTAATCTAACAAAAAAAAAAAACTGTAAAATGTAAACCATCAGGATTGAAAAATGGACCTAATTTATATCCGAAAGCCGATTGGCCCCTATCCACAGACGACCAGGATTCATTTTGAATTCTTGTAATTTAGAATATGTACCATACAAGAAAATCAATCTGGGGGCGTTTCATGAAAGGACTTGTCGGACGTTTTATCCGACAAACTGTTACAAGCTACTGAAATGCTTGCATCTTATTGGCTAAGAGCAAATTTGTCGGATAAAACGTCCAACAAGTCATTTGATGAATGCCCCCCCCCCCCCCCCCCCCCCCCCCGATGACGGCCCGGAAGAGCATCACAAGAGTTTGATTTTAATAGGCCTAGCCTACTCCTTATTCCTTCTTAACAAGGTGAAGTAACAACATTTAAAGATAATAATGTGATATCATTGTGTACTTTTCCCTAGGTCATGTAGACAGGAACATCATAATAGCAATACATGATAACACCGTAATAAATTCTTATCATAAGAAATATAAACAGAGGGATGATGGATAGTACACTGTTTTTAATGGGGCATTTTATCTATTACCACCAAATTTGCTTTCTCTTCAAACAGAATATGTTTGCTTGCACAATAAGTTATCGCTCCAATGTTAAATTCAAATGCGTGGAAACTATTTCAGCGGTTTAATTGTCAGGCAACCCTATGTCATTGCTTTTACTGAGAGTCGTTTACTCAGTTTGAGCAAATCAATCTAACTTCTATCTCAAATGGCTTTTCCCAAATGCCAGGAGGTCATTGGATTAAACAAACACTGGAGAACAAACTTTGACATATGCCTTAAGAATGCTCAATTTACGCCATAGTTGTTATCTTTTCGAATCATGTTTATGGGCAGGTGCATGTCAGAGAGGATTCTTTTTAAACCTTGAATTACTCCTCAGTAAGGCCAGAGGTATTAATTTAAAAACCGTTTCATCAAAAGAATGGTCCCGTTGTATCTGCAGGACGAGTTTACATGTTTGATGAAAAATATCGATTTTTACGAACACATTGTGGTACAACTTTAGCTTAGGCTAGCATTGTCCAATGTTTCCATAGACTGCCCTGACAACCATTTTTCCCCCGTGGTTTATTTAAATACGAAACATGGACAAAGATTGGCAGCTCATTGGCATATAAGTCCAGGTTTAAAGTTAGCCATTCGATAAGAGTATGGAATTTACAATTGAGCCATTGCGGCTGGAGTAAATGCAATTGAATCTTCACAATGTGTAGACTGGAGCGAGTGATGACTCAACTAAACTGTTTCTGGGACGTCAGGCTACTCTTGAGATTCAGAGTTTCACTTGTTTATCCGTGGCAAATACTGCTAGGTTTTACGTGGAAGTAAACGTGAAGCAATACAAACAGTGATGACATAATTCGGATTAGGGACCTAAAGGGCAGAGGACATAAACGTGAACAAATACAATGCTGCAAGAGAAAAGTTTATTTTAAAACAATTCCCATGGACACATGATCATGATGATGGAGTATAGATTCGATCAATCACCCGGTGCCGCCCTGAGGACGGAATTTTCAGATATGTACCTCCAATTTTGGATTCTGTCCTCTGAGGAACAATGTCTTTTCGACTTGGTGTTGTCAAATAAATTTGTGTTATGCCTACCGTTTTCACTTCCCTGTTGAATCTCCCTTCAGGTAACATTGTCTGCTGATCTATACAAGAAGATGGTTAGCAATCAGAACAGCAATGTCCTCAGAGAAATAGAGTCTTGCCGACTGCTTGATGTTGCAAAATCAATTTGACTTATGCCCATAAGCTGGCATCATTTTCACTTCCCATCTAATCTCCCTTCAGGTAATGTCGGGTAGACGGAGATGAGCATACCTGGTGATGAATAGCGAGTGGGACGGGGATGTTGACATTCGACTTACAATCATGCAGACAAAATAGCCTAAAAGGGCGAGTATTCTTGAGAAAACGGTAAACTTTGCACAGACATTGAAGTTGCAAACATTGTGGAAGTGTTTGACTCTCATGTTTGAACGGAAGACATCGATCCTGCGAGCATACGGTGTCTACGTCTGTCAAGTTTTAATCTGACAGCGAACGATTCAAGAAGCTTTGTGAGGGGGCAGCGGTGCGCCGACATGTACTCCAGGCTTTATTTTGTCTCTTTTAGTGGCGGACCCATCATCAACTCTGACAAAGGATTTTATCGGCCATATTTTAAGGGGATATAGGTCGCTATTATTCCTACAAATAGGGCAGATGAAATCCTTTCTCACTTCCAATGATTGCTCCGCCACTACAAGATGTACATGTATGATCAGGGTGAGGATTGAGAAATAAAACACGCCAAACAGGGTTTGACATTTTTGCTATCAGCGTTAGATATGAACTTGGAGGTCATGACCTTTGTTAAAATTAAATTTCCGAGTTAAATAACTCCTCCGGGCTGGAGATTGCATTATTAGAAAACATAAAGTAAATCTAAAAAGCACAATACTGAAAATTTCATCGAAATCGGATAAGAAATAGCAAAGTTATGAGTTTTCTTAGGTTTTGAACTTTTTAAGGAAACAGTTCTTGCCATATTCAAATGGGCAAACTGATGATGTCTCAGTCCCCCTACTTTCTTTGTATTTTATTGCATGAAATACCAATTATTAAGATTTTCTGCCCCAAGGACATAAAAACAGGGATTAATCGTTGTGGAATGTTCAAGGTCACAAGTGCTTTTACTTCAGTATGAGGGATAGATTTTCTGTATGCGCAATATGAAAAAATGAGATAAATAGGATTTCATATAATAAATTACACAAGAAGTAGGGGGACCGTGACATCATCAGTTTTCTCATTTGAATATTAAAATATTCAAATGAGACAATGAGAAAATGCCAAGAACTGTTTTGCAAAAAAAACAAAAAAACAAAAAAAATCAATACCTAAAAAATGCATAACTTTGTTGTTTTTCATCCGATTTTGATGAAATTTTCTGTGTTGTGCTTGTTAAATTTTACTTTACTTTACAAAACTTTTGTAATTTCAGCCCGGAGTCCTTCTTTAAAAGGAAAAGTATTTACTTGCCATTGCATAATCTTCTGACTGTTTGATATTTGCTCAGTAAGTCGATGAATCGATTCATAGTTTGAGACTTTGCTATCTTCATTAGATATGAACCGCGAGGTCATGACCTTAACTAAAGTTTGTGTTCCGGTTAAAGGGTGAAGTATTTATTTGCCATTTTGTAATCTTCAGGGTCTTTGATATATGTTTGAAAATATGTTATTGAGTCATAATTTGTACGTGTAAGCGTGTAAGTCGTAATTTGACATTCTGCTAACATCATTAGATATGAACTTCGAGGTCATGAGCTTAATTTAGGGTTATTTTCCGGGTTAAAAGATAAAGACAATGTTTATTTGTCATATTATCTTCTAGCTCTTTGATAATTATTTCAAAGGATGGACAATAATAAATCATGTATTAAAGTCAAACTTTGACATTTTGCCATCAGCGTTAGATGTGGACGTCGAGGTCATGACTTTTTTTTTTTTTTTTTGTAATATATTTGCGCATGGGATAGAATTAGACCCTTAAAAATAAGCATAAAATGTGAACTTGGAAGGAATGACCTTTACTGAAGTTTGACTTCCGGGTCAGAATATAAGATTGCTGAAATTACCAAACCGAATGTGCCATTTTTGTGAGCTTCAGAGTTACGTGTTTTTATGATCGATGTTCACTATAGGCATGAGACAAGGTTTAACCTCATACTGTCTATCAGCATTTTAATAAACTAGAGGTCATGACCTTTACTAAAGTTCATCCTGCCAGTCACTATGTAAAGTTGCGGCTATGTTAAAATTAACATGCCATTTTAATAGCACGATGTTCTGCTATTTTTCTAAACAATGACAAAGCGTATGACACAATGTTTGACGCCCAGCTGACTATCATCAGTAGATATTAACGTAGAAGTCATGACCTTTAACTGAAATTCATCTTCCGGGTCAAAGTGTAAAGTTTTTGTCGTTTCCGAACCCGACCTGATGCTATTTTAGCACAGCACAGAGCTTTCCTAACATGTTTAATATTTCATAATTATGCTCATTTGTTTGTTGGTACTTGCCTCGGCTTTGATTTGCAACTCTAGATCTCTAGATACTGGTACTTATGCAAGAAAAAGAATTTCTCTATACAATTTCCTCACCTATAAGGCCTCGATAATGTCAAAAGATTGATATCGGGTACGCCATAATCATGAGCGATCACAACCATGCATAATCATGATTGGTGTGGTGAATAGATGCACCCAGGGATGCACATTTTAGACTTGACCTTCTCACATTCATAGACAGGAAATGGATTCGAAGTACCATAAGGTTATTACACTATGCCTGGTTGAAATCACCCAATCAGCGAGGGACCTTGGTAATTGATAATCACAATAGATTCTTATATTTCCTAAGAATAGGGGAGGAAACTATTTTGAGAGGTTGATGGATTTTGAAGGAGACTGAACGTAAGAATGAATAAAAAAGCGTTTGCATATAATATCAATACAAACGCATGGCCTTTGCTATAAAAAAAAGTGAGACATAGAATCGGTTTATATCCACTTGGTCTAACAGCAGTTAGACCAAGTGGGCTAAACCCATATGGTCTACTAACAGTTGGGTCTAATACATACTTCGTCTAATTCTCACTTGGTCTAATGACCACTTAGTTTAATTGCCGATTCGTCTATAGCCATATGGTCTAATTGCCTTTTCGTCTAATTCCCAAATGAACAGTTGGTATATTTCCCGTCAGTTACAGGAATCGACAAAATGGTAGACCATTTGAACATTAGACGAAACGTGCATTAGACCAAATGGGATTTAGACGAATGGTAAATAGGCGAAGTGACATTTAGACGTAAAGGTAGGGGAGACCGGGGATGGAAGTTACACGGGTCAGTTGTTACAGTTCTCAGTGTGCTAAGTTGGAACAAGAGAGTTCGTGCTAACTGGCATCTATACACAGCCTAGACATAGCTGTGATGAACTGCCGGTCGTGAGGTTTCTCCGTTGTTTTATTAAAAAGTAAATCAACAAAAACCATTTTTTACAGTTCTAAGTGAATTTTTGACAAAAATTAAAATTTGTAATAGTTCTTACAACTGAAGGCACATGATGATAGTCTGTTATTGTGAATATAGTACATGTATGTCACTAATGTGCCCCTGAACCATGCCCTTTAATTCTGCCTAATGGCTGTGCTACAGTTGATTTTATGTGTAAAATCACCCATGGGGTAGGTTGTTACAACAACCTACCCCATGTCGATGTAACAACCTACCCCAATTACATTACACATGTAAAGTAATTTTGTTTCAATTTTCTGGTTTTAATATTTTGATGTTTCTATTATTACTTAAGTCTATTCTAGAGCTCTACTTGATCTACTGTTAACAATACCAAGAAATTGGAAAGTTGAAACAAAAGCATGGTATAAGAGATTCACACACATTTGAAACATTGATCAATCCTTGACAAGTACTTTTGTCACATCATGAATCTATAATTTATATTCAATAACACTTTATAAAAGTTATTTATTTATACGCGTCCTCATATGACTTTCACTTTCAC
>CALNVZ010003430.1:22395069-22415814 GCA_940671915.1 Paracentrotus lividus | reverse complement strand
GGGGGGGGGGGGGGGAGGTATTGTTAAAATCATCGGTATAGATAATAATGATAATATTAGATGTCCTATCATTTTTCGGTCAATACAAGGATATATTAAACTCGCTTTTCAAAATATTGGACTCGTCTCGTCTTCGACTCGTCCAATATTCCTTGTATCAACCTCAAGGCCATCCAATATTCTGTATTCAATAAATATCTGTACAATAGGGTACAATTCCATGTCCACCCTCCTCTCTATCTCTCCTCTTTCTTTCTCGCACATACACCCTCTAACCCATACCATGAAGAAACCACACCCACACACTATCACACCTCCCATGCACACACACCCGCACACTCTTCCTCTTTCTCTCACATACACCCTTTAAACCACACCATATTGGAAAGAAAAACCTACAACCACAAACAATCACACCTCCTACGCACCTACACCCAAACACACACACTCGCTCTCTCTCTCCCACACACACACACACACACATACACACATACACCCTCTAACCCAGAACATGGAGGAAAGAAGAACGCACACCCACAAACGATCAAACATCCTCGGCATGCACAACACACACCGCACACTCTCTTCTGTCACATACACCCTTGAACCAACACCATGAACGAAAGAAAGAACCCACACCACACACAATCACACCTCCCATGCACACACACACACACACACACACACTTCTCTCTCTCTCTCTCTTTCTCATATATACCTTCTAACCCACACCATTGAGGAAGAAGACCCCACATCTACACACAATCACACCCATCGCCCAAATATACATAC
Source organism: Paracentrotus lividus (assembly GCA_940671915.1). Taxonomy (NCBI): domain Eukaryota; kingdom Metazoa; phylum Echinodermata; class Echinoidea; order Camarodonta; family Echinidae; genus Paracentrotus; species Paracentrotus lividus. Next base: position 22,415,022 of record CALNVZ010003430.1, on the reverse strand, counting down.
ACTCTCAATTTTCTCTCCCATACACCCTCTAATCCACATCAGTGATGAAAGAACACCCCCACACACACACACACACTCTGTCTCACATACACCTTTTAACCACACCATGGATGAAAGAAGAACCCACACACACACACAATCACACCTCCCATGCACACACACCCACACAGTCTCTCTTTTCTAACATACACCCTCTAACCCACACCATGGATAAAAAAAGACACACTCACACACACACACACACCAAAAAAAACACCATCTCTTCATTACTTCTATTTATTCCATTCCTCTCTCCCTCCTTCCCTCCCTCTATCTTTCTCACTCTCTCAACACACATTCATGCCTTAACCCACACACACAGTCACATACACTTTCTTTATCCCTTGCTCTCTCTCTTCACTCTCTCTCACAATCAACCTCTAACATGCATGCACACAAACACACATACAACCAGCACACACTCCTGCTTCTCTCTCTCTCTCTGCATGCCCCCCCCCCCCCCCCCCCGTCTCTGTTCCTGCTTCCGTTCCGTCTCTTTATTCCACTGTTATCCACCTTATCAGTTACGAATTTATACCTCTAGGCGGTAATAAAACATAAGAAATACATACATATACAATATAAATTGGCAAATAATTGAATTTATTTCACATTTTTATGTTCAATACAAGAAGGTCCAATCCCCCTGAGCAGCATCTTTAAACTCTTTTCTAAATCTGCAGCTTTCATTTCAAGTTCATGTATGTATTATTCTATTTTAGGGTGTTGGATATATCATAATTCCCATCTTGGATATTGAACTTAAATCCAATAAATCCTATCTTGTTAATTGATATTCATGACTTTGTTTTCTTTTTCTTTGTAATCAAGAAATTTCCATTACTTTAGATCTCATTATAAGTGGATAACTTCATCCATTCACTTTTAAAAAATGAGACATATCAATAATTAATTTAAATATGACATTGATTAGGGCTTAGAGCTGGTAATAGTAAAGATATAGAGATTACATATCTTAATTTGATTTACGTTATATAAGGAATGGACTCTGATAGATTTATCCTTTTTTAATTATGTAATATCCACTCTTGGCAGTTTAAATCTGCGCTGTCCATCATAAAGAAGGTGGAATGAAAGTGAAATAAAGAAAATAAAGCTTTACAGGTTGTTGGTAGATCAAAAGGATTTAGCCCATCTATCAGATAAATTCTATGGCAAGTTTTGGTCAAATATTTTACATTTTAGTAAAGCCCAATGAAAACAATTGATATCTTCCCACATACAGCGGTGGCCAAAATTATTAGAACACCAAGCATACTTGAATGATTTTAGTTATTTTCATTCAGTTGACCATTTAAATACCTATAAAAAGGTTGGAATATCTCCAAAAGTCATCATTATGCTTTAAAAACTAAATAACATAGCACTGCATAGGGAAGGTGCCCCCAAGTCGACCTTTTCTGTGTTACGCCACTAATTGAAAAATCTAAAAATATTGCCCCTATCTTGATCAAAGTGTCATAACGTTAAAAATTTTAAGCCTCTCCCTACAAAAGTATATATTTCTGAAAGGAAATTTCCTGAGGATGTCAAAAATGGCATTCATAATAAGGTAGGGCAAAGAAGTAACATCTTATGTGGGGATTTTTAAATTATTTTTGAGGGGCCCAAAATTTCTAAGTCAGAGCCCCTATTTAAGTCCCCCTTTCCAATTACCTTTAATTTGTCACCATATTTGAATAGCTCATGAAATTTTCTTTAAAATATATGTCTTTATAAGTAAATTTCTTCATTTCATGAAAAATAATCTTAACCTTAAATTGGCAGGGTTATTTTGGTTATTTCATGACCAGGGAATGGGGCCAATCCACCCCCTCCCCATGAGACCAAATTTTCTGAAACTTGGCATGCACATGTATTTGAAGCACATAAGAATAAATAAGCCTGCAAAGTTTCACATGTCTAGTTCAAACACTTTTTTAGTTATTGGCATATGTAATTGGCATTTCAAGTTTTTGGCATTTGTACTACATGTTTAATACACGGTCATATGGGGAAACTGAAAGTGCATAGCGCAATGATTTTTAAAGCTGCGCATTACCTGATGGTAGAAACTATATAAATTTGGTGTCACAAGATGCATAAGACTCTATGCTATAAAGTCATGAAAGCTGTCGGCACCAAAAAGTTATCCTTAAACTTACTTTGGTAAACGTACTAGGGCAATTGAGAATCCCATAGACTTTGTGTAGCTTCAGGTGTTCTAATAGTTTTGGCCACCACTGTATAAATAATGAATCAATCGTAAAATTAGGAGTCTTATTAAGTGCAATATCATACATTACAATCCTATGAAAATGCACACCTCTTTAGAGGAAAATAATCAAATTGTAGCCCCATATCAATATCAAGAGCTTAGCTGCTATCGTTGCCCCTTTCCCTTCGATTTAATTTCAATACTTTTGGAAGATCTTTTGGAAGAGGCTGCTTGCTGAAATTAAAAGCAGATATTCATACAGATGATGTTTCCAGTTTTATTTCTGTATACAGTAAAAAAAATAAAAATAAATAAATAAACAAAAAATAGTAAAAACAGGGATAAAATAATTCTCATTCTCAAATGACCAAGATGAGTATGGTAGTGTCATATTAAAGCCGAAAGATTTTTCTTGCTGACAGACTTTGTATAGTATAATTTAGAGTTGAAAAACAAAAGCTAAGCTTGATTTTACGACGAAGAAAAATTGCAATTACACAAACCCTTTGTTCAAAGCACTACTGGGCCTGGTTATCATGGCATACCATGTTTGAAATTTACACAATGCCAGAGATATGTACACGTGCAAAATGGGTTTTCACGATTGCAGACAACTTAACATATCTCAAGTTTTGCTGCACCAAATGGGATTTAGTGCAGAAGAAAGCCTATTTTTTGTGCTTTAAGGAAATGCCAAACATTACCAGGTTGTGTTTCATACTATAAAAAAGATGTTTCCCGCTTGCACCATTTTTTGTTGATACAGACTGTAGGTATTCCATGAACTTATCATGTTTTCATCCAATCATTTCTAAGTGCCAGCACTCTCCCTGCTGTCTTGGCTGATAACCTGTACACTCCAACATCATTAAGGGATGCTTCCGCAGTTGGCATAGCAACGGAGGATCCCTGGGAAGACTTCTCTTGCTGGAGCTGGATGGCTTCTTGTAGGAGGAGGGCGGAGCCTCGCTTCAAGTTGAGTAGAAGACACGCCTCCTTTACACTAGAGAGAAACAGAGAGAGAGTAGAAAAAACATCAGTTAATAATACTTAATAAAATAAAATAAGAATGAATAACAGAGGTGAGAGTGAAGGATGAAAGAACAGAATGAACAACCTATGAGTCCTGGGGGTGTTTCACATAGCTATTTGTGAGTTACGAACAACTTCAAGGATGACTTGTAATATGAAGAGCCAAATTGGATGCTCAAATCATTTTTAATTAGCTAAAATTGAAAATGCACATATAGATTAAATATAGTAATAATTGTTTAATTAACAAACATTTTGAATGTCAAAAAAATTTTTAGCAATAATTTAATTGTAATTATTGGGCAAACTGTCAAACCTCAGTAAGAATTTAGGGCATCACATTTGGCTTTGCACATATTTCAAGTAAAGTAAAGTCATTTGTAAAGTTATTCATAGCTTATAAATGACTTGAAGAAATACCCTTACGGTGGCCTTTTAATATTAAGGGAAATGCTTCTTCCTCTACTTTTTCTTTTGAAAGCATAATATAGTCTGACAATTACCGCATTGCAGACTAGTCTACATTAAGTCATCATGAATGCAGACAGACTTAAAGTGCACTTGATATTTACAGACAGGGGCGTAGACAGCGGGGGGATGGGTGGATGCATCCCCCCAACTCAAAAGGTGGGGGGATGGCATGTACAATCATCCTCCCACCTTTCACGGGTGATATCTATTATTTTTTTTAAAGCTGAAATAGGCTTTCCACACTCGATTTTCTTCCATGAGCCCTAAAAAAATTTGCTCACGCTGTGCGCTTGCATATTATTATTATTATTATTAAATCCACATTAATTATTTCTATTATATTTTTATTTATATTTGGGCCTACACTTATTTTATTATTTTCAGGGAAATTATTTTGTTTATCTTCCTGGCCTACAGCTCTATTTTTATTAGTTTATTTACCCTACCTGTTTATTTTAATTGTATTTATACTTTTTTTTTTTTTAATATAATAATATTTATATAATAATGAACAAATCTTTAACATAAAATAAATGGTCTAAAGGTGTATGCAGCTCTCGGTATATATTTGCAGAATAACCCCTCCCCTCCCCACCCCCTCCCCTACGGGTCCCACATGTTTGTTGTTTACCTTTGGTAATAATTGAATATCTATATATGATTCTTATATTGCAAAATTCAATTTTCTGCTCGCATAGAGTTTTAGTTTTGTGGAGACGATATCGGGCTCAGACCCCTAAATTGCTTTTTCTAGCTCGCTCTTTGCGCACGCTTAGAATTAAATAGGCCTTATAGGTTTAGAGGAAATAAAAAGTTGGCACATAAACCCTTCTGGTACGGCATGTGTTTTTTTTTTTTTTTTTGGGGGGGGGGGGTAATCAATACAATATTTACTATTTCTATTATGCAAGATTTTGGTTTGAACCTTAAAATTTTCCGCTCGCGCTTCACGCTCCCCTTGTATATTTGGTGAGGAAATTCGGCGCAAACCCCAAAATCAGCCTTTTTTGCCCCTTCTTTGTGTGTATTGATAAAGAAAACATCTCTCGTTTACCTCAAAATTTCTGACTCGCGCTTTGCGCTCGCCTGGAATTGTATATTTGCTGAGGAAATTCGGTGCAACCCCCCCCCCCCAAAATAAAAGGCCTATTTGGCCCCTTGTTCGGGTGTATAGATACAAAAAATACCTCTCACTTATATTAACTTGTGTGTGTAAACATGGTTAAGGGTTTTTAATATTTTAGTTACCCGATACTGTAATTTGAAAATCTTCAATACGAGTCTCTTGACCACGAATCATCCCCCTACTTTCGAGGACCTGTCTACGCCACTGTTTACAGACGCGATGAAATGAATGTGCAGTTGTCGAGATGTGCTACTTTTTGTCTTTTTTGGTTGCCTACAATATGCTTTAATAGAGCTTCAGTTTCACAGTTGCGGTCTCATGTTCATGACCTTGTGGTAAGCACTACATTAAACCGGTAATAGTTGTGTGCCTTATTAAATTTAACTATGCCTACTTCTGTGACATGACAGGTGGTCCTGCACTAGCTCAAGCTTCCGCAAACTTGCTCGATATGGGCATCATAGGATGGGGCTTAGGTTTCAGGCTAGTTCAGCACTGCTCAATTTGAGCAATATTTTGAGGCAAAACCTCAAAAACTAGCTTGAGTTTGGAAATAAGCCTAAGATGACTTTGGCCGAGATTTTGCCCAACTTAATGCAATATTTGAGGGGAAAACAAAAGCATGATTTATCGGATCAGATGTAGACCGCTATTTGGCAAGATCAAGCTAATGCAGAAGTGCCTTCTATGACACAATCACTCTTCAAGGAGCTATCTGGGTCATTTCATGGCGATGGAACTTCTCGCCTCATCAGAAAAACTCCTACTTCATTTTAATATTGAAACTCATCACACACATTGATGACAATGACTGAATCTTAACACCTATTTCTTAGGTCATTAGATTAATCAGGTGCAGGGTTGGTATCCTTGACTTATTTCTCAACTAAGATTCCCTCAGAGGTGTCTAAATAAACTCTTTCCCCTCTCTCTCCCCCACTCTCGATGACACGTTCCTACCAGCTTTCTTTCATTTTCCCCCTCTACAGTGTGTTCCTAAAAAAAGAGGACCGAAGTTCAAAGGTCAGTCATTCCAAAAGTATATGGTTTATTCTTGTGATTAGTTTACTAAAATATTAAGTAACTCATCAGCTTTAATTTGAGACATTGCTGACGTCCAAAGTGTAATGGGTCACAGAGTTAGGGTCTTTTGAAGGCGATAGGTACAAAACCCGTTTTTTCCAAGTTTGTGGTTTTTCGGGTATGAAACAAACCTTTCTTAAGTAATTGGTGTCATTGGATCTCTTTCAGCAAGTTTCAATGAAATGTCATCTTCTTTGCTAAAGTGGATTTCTCACTGGTAATGAGATGCGTTCTTAATTATGAGTCTCTGGAGTCTCGGAGAGGTCACTGCGACGGATCCCGAGTCTCCAGGAAGTCGCGAGAAAACCAAACAAATGTCAAACATGTTCAATATTTTAGTAGACTTCTTTCAGACGCAAGCAAGTCTCTGTGACGTCTCGGTGGGTTGCCGCGACGTCCCCTAAATATGCACGAAAGTATCCACGACTTCTCAGAAACTTTGTCGGAACTTGCTAGCGATTGAAAGAAATCGAACAGGATTGACAATTTTTTCAGACTTTTGTTCGATTTACCCACGACGCCCTGAAGTCTCAGGAGACGTCACCACGACGTCACCACGACTCCAGAGGCCCATAATAGTGAACCCATCTCATTGCCAGTGGTCCTTTGGAAAATGAGATTGAATTTCATTGAAACCTTGTGTGAAAAAATACCCCAAAACGATGAAACCAAAAACTAACAAAAATTTTGTTTCGTACCCCAAAAACCAAAAACTTGGAAAAAACGGGTTTTGTACCTATTACCTTCAAAGGACCCTAACTCTGTGACCCATTACAATTTAGACGTCAGCAATGTCTCAAATTAAAGCTGATGAGTTACTTATTATTTTAGTAACAAATCACAAGAATAAACCATATACTTTTGGAATGACTGACCTTTGAACTTCGGTCCTCTTTTTTTAGGAACACACTGTATAACTGTTTCAGTCGGAAATGCATTATCAATGTCGGTGTAAAAATACTCTACAATTTGGACATGAGGCTGCAATTAGCAAATAAACTTTTTTATTTGAATAAAATACTCCTTCTGCATATACTATCTCCATCTACCCACTTCTCTTTCCTCGACTTTCCCTTTCCCATCTTTCTTTAATGCTATCTGTTTCTAATGCCCCCTTTCCATTCTTTTTCTCTCTTTCTTTAGTCTATTTTTTTTTTCTTCAAGGCAATTCCCATAGGGTAAGCACCTGTATTAATTCTTCCACCAGAATGCCCCCAGATTAGCCCATTTTCTCCTGCTATCAGGATTGAAAACCCCAAGACCGGTATCTGTGAATGAGGATGCCCTCCCTATGATGTAATCAATTGCCATTGCAACATGAAGAACAGATGATGATTGCTCATCTTCCCCTTGCACTGCATTGAAAGTTTTAAAGGCTATAATCAACCAGAGAGATGATTTAACAATGCATGAATGTTAACTTCTCATACTTTCCTTAGTTTATTGTCAAATCTTTAAAAAAAAAAAAAAAAAAAAAAAAAAACACACACACACACATTAGAAACCTCACCAACAGTGCAGAAACAAACTGTAAACATATTCATATTTGTACATGTAGCCTAATTGACATATGTGAGTGAATTTTGTTTTATTAAAGGAGAATGGGACCTAAAAAGTTTACATTCAATTGGTTTAAAGGTGTGAACCTTTGCTAGCATAACAATATGTGATGAAATGTCCTATAATGAAATGTTAGGGCTCCTTTATAAATAAAACTAAAAACAAATCATGGCTTAGCTCTTGTATGAAGGTTTAGTTGAACTAGATCAAGAGGGCAAGGCTTTATTCTTGGGATATTCTTTGGATTAATTTGCAAATAAACAGGTGGCCCTCTCAAAAACCCTTTTTTTTTTGTGGTCAAAATAGGTATACACAGGTGGCCCTCTCAAAAACCCTTTTTTTGGTCAAAATAGGTATCTTTCTGGAATTTCTATTATACATGTCAGATTTTTCCTGACTGCACGAGCTGCTCACTTAATGATTCTTTATTAAAGGTGGCATCACACTGTCCCGAAGTTGAGCAAAGATGGACACGAAATATGAAATGCTAGGGTTCGCGTGAAGTCAGCCCCGAAATTGGTCAATGGCCAAACGATAGTCAAAACAAGAACGATGTCTACAGAAGGTTAGCGATGGCACTCGAATAACATACAAAGGGTTCACTATTGGTCCAATGCTTCATGATCAGAGCAAAATTTGAAAATTTCCATGATCGTGTGTCTATCATTGCTCAACTTCGGACAGTGTGATGTGGGCTTTACACAATGTTTCTTAAACAGTTTTGGGATGAATGTTTTTAGTGTATGAACACGCTAGGATTTACGTCAGGGATAGTATAAGTGCATTACCTTGAGGGGTATTGGAAGGTAGTAAGAACATACCATGCTTTTAACATCTCATCTTACATAGACTTAGTGTGATCTTTAAATCCCGTACAAATCACTTCATCCAAGTCTGATGTCATATCAAACCACCATGTTCCTACTAAACATATCCCAAATAAAACTCTTCTAAACTGCTAGTTTCCACCAACACTTCATCTTTTAAAAGGGTTTGGGTCATAAATCAGTCACACCAGTAAAACTGACTCCAAACCAATACCAGACTGAGGAGAATATCACATTATCATGAATGGCAAGAATGGTCGGTTTGGAGTCGGTTTCACTAATGAGACTCGGTTATTAACGATATTAATAACATAGCACGCCTGTAATACCATAATCTCACTCTCAACTACTCAGATTGTTAAAATTTTCCTAACTCTTGAAAACTTGTGTTAAGTTGCGTTAAAAGAAGTATTTACATAGTGTCTCAGTCTGCTTTTACTATGTTTTTGCTAATGAATGCATTTTCATGATAGAATGGTATTACAATATTTTGCATTTTTGTCATGGAGTATTAACTGTTTATTTCATCACTTACACTGGTGTAGAAAAATAATAAATGAGAATTGAACTGAATTCAAAGGTAAACGTAAATCCAAGTAAAAGAAATAACTTTTTTAATGTATATGACCAAGAATGCAATCCTGAGCTACACATTTTGTTTATGTTTTCCTCTCTCTCGATATTTAAAAGTTTTCCTATTCTGTGTAACATCTAAATAACCTACCACCCATATAATAGCATCATGGAGTCAGCAACTACCAATACTAAGTTAGCATTTTCTTGAAAATCTAGTATTCACAACATAACATCATCTCATGAAGGTGGGAATGTTTTGTCCTGTTCTTTATATTTTTCCAATTCTCATCCCCGTAAGTTTAACGGGAGGCAAAAGATTTTCACTGTTCCTGGGAAAACAGCAAGGCTTGATTTACGTTGATGACACTAAAATCTTATTTGAGAATCCATAATCTATCCCACTTTTTTTTTAACAAAATCTAAACAAAACCATGCCATGTTTTCCAACCTCTACGTGCTATTTGTATTTCCCCAAACTTGTTATTCTAAAGCACTGCACTTAAACACTTAAGACATGATCCGTCCTAAGGGATGTTTAAATACGTGGCTCATCGGTATTTAGATACAGCCCTTTAGCCATTGACAGCTGATGATGTCAAACTCTAACAGATTATTTCCAAATAAACAGAGTGCACTATAGTAGAATATCATGCAAATTTGGTATCTATAGACACAACCCCTGAGGTATTCAACATCTATGATGTCAAAATGTGAAGACTTGCAATATTTCCCATTAAATGGCCATCTTGTAACAGCCTGAAGAGTATATTATGGCATCTTGTCAAACAACACTGACAGAAATGGTTAATAGGGTCAGCCTTATGTCTCATATCAAGATTATATGTTATTTGTTTAAATTGATGTACATTCCCTATTAGGTTATTCTGCTTTTAAATATCCATATATGAAATGCAATGCAATTGTCACAAAGAAAAACAAATCATACACATAAGCCCTCCAAGGAAATACTGTAGCTTGAAATATAAGCTTTTCAAATATTGTCACAGTAATTGAATGGTATCAAAAGGTTTGTCACACTCATTGGCGAGTTTAAAAAAATGTTTTAACTAATGTTGCAAAATATCAAGTACGTTCAATTTCAATTAAATTAACTTCTAAAAGATTTATCACCCTATATGGGATGGATTTCAAAAAGGTTTATCACACTAATTGGAGGGTTTCAAAAAGGTTTATCCCACTAATTGGAGGGTTTCAAAAGGGTTTGTTACACAAATTACATGGTTTCAAAAGGGTTTGTCACACTTACTGGAGGGTTTCAAAAAGGTTTGTCACACTTATTGGAGGGTTTCAAAAAGGTTTTTCACACTTATTGGATGGTTTTCAAAAAGGTTTGTCACCATAATTGGAGGGTTTCAACAGGGTTTCAAAAGGGTTTGTCACAATAATTGGAGGGTTTCAAAAGGGTTTGTCACACTTCTTGGATGGTTTCAAATATGTTTGTCAAACTTAATGGATGGTTTTAACCACTTGACTGCTGTATGGTGCTAATTGCGCAGCACAGATGGTGCTGATTGCGCAGTGCAGGTATGACCAGCGCAGCACTGATGCTTCAAAACAGACAATAGCATGAGCACATAATATTAGGTGGTCCGCAGACAGTATACAAACGCCAAGCACTTAATATTGCGTGGTCTGCAGCCAAGTGGTTAAAAAGGTTTGTCACATTTAATGGAGGGTTTAAAAAAAATTTGTCCCACTTATTGGAGGGTTTCAAAAAGAATTGCCACACTTATTAGATGGTTTAAAAAAGGTTTGGCACATTTAATGGGTGATTTCAAAGAGGTTTGCCACATATATTGGAGGGTTTCAAAAAGGTTTGTCACAATAATTGGTGGGTTTAAGAAAGAGTTGTCACATTTATTGGAGGGTTTTAGCCTGACAGGCCACTCACAAATCATTTCCTCTGAGGGGGAAAAGCATCTATTCTCGACACGTATCATAATGAAAGATGAGCTCTTGACTCAAGGTTAACACTTCTTATAGGTCCCTCCAGATAGAATGATTAATAACCACCATAATTGGACTTATCTGACTTGTGCTCACATCTAATACCTGAACGCTACGTGCATGTTTTTTAAATGTTGTATTACATTGGTCGTTTGAAACGGATTTAAAGATTAAATTACAATTAAATGGACCATATCCGACCCTCTACGATCCTTCAGTGACACAGTTATCAATATTTGATTATTTCCTGATGAACTATTCAATAAACTGCCATTTTAATATCAAGCGTCTATAAATTCAAACTTTGATTTAACTTGACCCATTTTCTCTTTGGAAAATTGCGACTTTTAGGTACCTCTTTATGAATCTTGAAGACTATAACGATTGCCTGTTATCTGTGTGATATATCTTAAATTTCTTTTTTTGTAAGAGATCATTATTTTGGTACATGTAATGACCATTGGAAATAAAGAACTTAAGCTCAAATACATGTATAACAAATTTACATGAAATATTCCATATTTGCCTCAAATGTTGACCCTTAATAACCCCTTCCAATATAATGGGTATAGCCGGGGGCGTTTCATAAAGCAGTTTGTAAGTTATGACTAACCTTCTGGTCAAATTGTAATATGATGAGTCAAATGGGATGCTCTAAATCATTTATATTTTCATGAGTCAGTTGAAAAATGCAGATAAGTATATCATTATTGTTTTATTATGACATGTATCAAACTGTTTGAACATCAAGGATACATAAAGTTTTTTTTTTTTAAATGAGATTATGGGGAAAATTTATATCTTGAGATTTCTGGTCAAGGTGCTACAAAATACTATCAATATCGACAGTTTTAGCAAAGTTATTCAAATATAATTATCTGATCATCTGGGCAATATTTAGGTTATGGAAACATTCTAATGTCACTGAGCTATCTGTTCCACACAACGGGAGTAAAGTGGGCCTGGGCGTATATTCTTAAAACCTTACTAAACCTAGTTGTCAACTAATTACATAGGGAACAGTTCACAATTAGATGATAACTAGGCCTATGAAGGTTTTTTTTTATGAATATAAGCCCTGATCACCACCTTGTGTGTGATTTATAAATGATCTGGAACAGATTTCCCTTGACATCAACTCATCATTATTACCCAGCTCTTTGAAGTTATTAACCTGTTGTTGAACTCATTCATTGGTTTCCCATTTTTCCAAATTAGCAAGGGTGATAGAATATAAAAATATTGCTTTATATTACAAAGAATAAGTCATCCTCTGAAAGAAAATGTTAATAAGACATGCCATAAATAAAATTTGTCTTGCTTTATGTCAAGAACACAGTTAATTTTAAATTTGTAAAAAATAGTTTAAAAAAACAATGTAATGCTTAATTTTCCTTTTCAAATTCCTGATGTTCAATTGTATGTTGTATGCAACAAAAAAAAGACACATTGTGTGAAAAAAAAAATGATTTGCCCTTTCTTCTCATACATGTAGTATCAGTGATGTATCCAGGCAGTGGTACAGGGGATGAACATCCCCTCCCATAATTGGAAAACTGCTCACTGAAACATGCTAAAATCAGAAATTTTCAAAGGCCACCCCCACATCGGGCCTGGCGCCCCTTCCCTATTTTCAATCCTGGTTCCGCCACAGAGAATTTCTGAATAATAATTCAAGTTATATTTTACATGATTAGAGCTCTGTTGATCTTGAACTTTTTTAAAAATCAATAATAAACAAATTAAGTATACATGTACATCAAATTAAGATACCCCAAAAGTCGTGCCAGGCACATTTCTACAACGCTATATTTCCATCTCTTTGTTCCCTCCTAGTGAGATGCTCACTCATAGCTGACAGACGTTCAGCTGTACAAGTCCCACTGATGATCTAATCAGGGAATTCCCCTATGGGTGATGAGAGGGAAATCCCCAGTGGCCGATGAGAGGGTAACAATGTTTACCCCCGTTCTCCTGACTGGCAGCAGGGCAGTGCTACAGAGTAGCTATTACAACTCCCCTTCAAGTCAGAAGATTTCCTGAATGAAGAAAAAAAAGGTTCTCCCCTTCCTTGAATGTTTACCAGAGCAGCAGGTACAAAGCAGCATGCTCCTCTTTAAAGGAACGGAATACGGAAGAGCAAATTTGGATCATCAAGTGCTTGCGCCTAACTGTGAATAACCGATCAATGAGTGAAGGTCGCCAGTGCTACAGCTCCATGGAGGTACAATGAGCCACACAAAGCCATAATTCTGAGTAGAGCATTTTTCTGGCTATCAGTTTTCATATATGCAGTCAATTTTTTTCAAAATTCAATAGAGATTTATCTCCATTTAACCCAATGATAATGTGCTTTTAAAATCAATGGCTCTTCTGAATGGCAATATGGTCCACCGTTCCTATCCAGGGTAGTCCCTCAACTTCTGATTTTATATTTTAAATAGGATGAGGCTCAACCCCCCCCCCCCCTTTTCCAGGGCCACACTAAAAAAGCAGCAAATGGTATTACTGAAGTTACATGACTCATTTAGAATACTGATTGAGGTGGAAGATGTTTACCCATGCTGCCCTGGTTCCTTGTTACTAAGCAGGTGCATGATCTAGTCTTCTTTCATTTATTTATCATGGTGTCGTTTCTAAGTCTTTATAAAGGAATTGTTTAACTTCATTTAGGGTGGTATCTCACTTCGCGGAAAATACTTTGAGATGGATTTGGGACTACTTTGAGACAAGTTTGAAACTATTTGGGGACAGTTTTGAAACTTGTTGCGGAGATGTCTCAGAGACTTCTCCTCAGTCCCCGTGACGTTTCATGAGTTGCGGAAAATACTTTGAGATGGTTCTTTGAAACTGCTTTGAGACAGTTTTTGAAAATTGTCGTGGATATCATAAAATCTATGTTTATAAACATTGCTCTAAGAAAACGATCCATTCCCTCACATCAAGAACCATGAAAAAAAAAATTAGGGAATTTGCATACACAACATAATGGGAGAGCTGCTTGCATGTGTTTTTGCAAAATCAGAAATTTAATAACTCCGTTGTTCTTCAGGTAAAAATATGTGTCGAGCAATCTTTAAAAAAGTTTCAGCTTAGTTTGCACTCATAACCGATTGTCATTAAACTTTTTTTTTTAATTTGCTCTCCTTTTTCTCATTCTTATAGATTGGATTCTATTCTTGAGTTTTTGTTATCTACCAAATTCATGCATGTAAGTCACTAAAGCCCGCGTCACACAGTCCCGAAATTGCAACGATGGACACACGAACATGGAAAATTTCAAATTTTGCTCTGATTATGAAAGCATCGCGCAGCATCAGGCCATTTTAGCATTGTTAAGAGTACATTCTTAGCAATTTTATAAAAAATTATGACCATCGGGGGAGTTTTTTCAGGCTTCAGCAGCAACTTCCGATGCATCGGCAAAATCTTTGGCAGCCCCCAAAAAATCCTGATGGACTATGCGAAGGTTCACTTGGTTAGAGCATCATACATGTAGCATCGGGCATTTTCGCCCTATGAAGGCAATACGATGGCAATAAGACTTCTTGATGCCTTCTCAATGCCATCGTGAAGCAATCGTATAGTATTATCAAGCCTGCATCGTACTTTCCCGAAGTTGAGCAAGGATGGACCCAGTCATGGAAATTTTAAAATTCAATTGCTCTGATCACGAAAGCAGCGGTCCATTTGTGTGCCCTTTGCACCAGCATAAATCTGTAAAGAATGCTATTAATCTGTGGGATATTACATAATAATACAAAGCATCATCCCGCTAAAGAATAGAAAGTCGCAATCGTGTATACCTTCTGTAGGCATTGGCTGACTTCGCGCGAACCCTAATATTTCACCATCTTGTATCCATCATTGCTCAGCATCGGGAAAGTGTGACGCCAGCATTACGACCGCCTACTCAGTATCTTATCATCTACATTACTCTACTTCCCTTTTCTCTTACTCACTCTATCTCCCTACTTCCCTAAATCATTATTTTTCTGTGCTAAAATATCCACTTACACCATATCAATATTAGATGATCCTATGGGTGGTTGTGCATTGGGAATCGTATGCCCTCTCCATTATAAATCACTTTCACGGCCGGACACTACACTACGCAGGCTTGAAAGTAAAATAGCTTAGGTTTGCTTGGAAATCAATCTAATATTTAAAATAGTCTGATATCATTTACTGCAGAAATAATGAATCAGATCTAGGTTGAGCTTTTTTTTCGGTTGAAGATTGAAACCAAAGACAAGTGTAGGTCTTCTTGAGTTTTAGGTTCTCAAAGAATTCCCATTTATGCATAAACTAAATGCTTTTGTTAGAGTTGTAATGCATCTACATGGTGCCATCTAAATAGATCTAGAAATTTGATCGTGAGGTCCCAAAAGAAAAGAAGGCATAAAAGTAAAACAAAAAAGTCTAAATAAGTCAAGCTGTAAAGAACCATTATAAATGCAAATAATATCTATAGGAATGTCCAGCATAAATATTCAGGGTCCTGTAAATTAGGTGATCATTCAGAAGACCTATTTTAAAGAGAAATAATATTGCTACCAACAAATTCAAATTTTCACAAAGATTTACTTATAAATGTTTTTAAAAAGTAGAATAGCCAATTGCTTTAATATTTCATAGTAGGGGTGTTTTATGAGAGACTAATAAACAACATTATTCAATCTTTTAAAAACTCTAACCCAGCTTTAAAGATGTTTTCTTGAATCCATTGTTATTTTGTTTCTTTAAATCATAAGAATACAGGTGTTATCGACAGAATAGAACACAATGGCGAAATACGAAATTGACAATACTTTTTTATATTGAGGCAATCACTGACAGATAAATTTTTTTTTTTTTTAAATATTTTGATGATGAGGATGGCATCTTCATGATCTTATATAGTGCAGGTGTCAGTCTCTGATGGGCGCTCATGGCCCTTGCTCTAAACAATTTAATTATTATTTTTATCAATATTAAAAGCATAGAGACCATCTAAAGCTTGCCCCACTTGTGCAGTTATCTCATTCTATTTCACACTCTGGCAAGTGGTTGTCTGTGAGTGGGATCAACAACTTGTACATTTTTGTAAACATAAACTTTGCTTGAAGTCACATAGACATGTAGACATGAGGCTGACCCCACTCTAGAAGTAGGTTTTGAAATATAATAGTACCAGTGGCAATACAACAAAGGTTATCTCACCCTAAAGCAACATTGTAGCATCAGTAAAAAGCAATTAATATAGAAATATGTGAACATTCTGCTGGAAAACAACTTTTTATAAACATGTGGCCCATGGGAGGGGAATAGATCTGGATCTGATTCATTTTTCATTAAAGATGCATGGATGACATCCATTCTATTCCCTATGTTCCTTGTTGAGGTATTGGTCTTCCTGGGAGAGAGATGGACTGAGGATGATCTTATCATACATCAAGATATACATTATGAATAAATATATCACAGTATGTGAGGAAATAAAGTAGGGTTCATGACATTTATTTTAGGATATTTATATTGAGAATCAGCTAATTCATTTTGTCAGGCTTTTCCTCTCTTTTTGTCTATCTTCCTTCACAAAAGAACACATGACGTTTTAACCTGTTGCCTTTTCCACTATTTTTCTCCTTCTCTCTCCCCACTCTTTCTCTATTTCTCTCTGATAATGATAATAATACCTATTATTTATAATGCGCTTTTCCCATAGTGGCTCAAAGCGCTTTACAGTATATTATTACTCCGTTCACTGGATTTAATTCCGTACTTGTAGTCAGCCATTTATAGGCGCCTTATATGAAATTATCCTCCCGGGTACCCATTTGCACCTGGGTGGAGTGGACGTAAGTGCCGGTGCGGGAATCGAACCCATGACCTTTGCATTCCCAGTCGAGTGAGACGACCACTAGACTACGGCACTTACGCCGTATAGTGTAGTGATATACACTTTTTGAATAAATTTTTCTTTTAAATTAACTTTACATGTTTACTTTTTCTATTCATCATTCTCCTCTCTCTCTCGCTCTAAAATCAATCTTATCACTTACTAAATCATCTTCTTTTTCATTCATTCTAAATGTAAAAACTGTATGCATTCTCCTTTTAACAGAGGCAGGACCTCAATAGTATCATTGAACTGTTAAAATTCTCTTTAAGTACACTTCCAATTGACAGGCAAATAACAAGATGTTGATTGCCTCCGGGAATTCAATTTTAATTATATTTTCATTGTAGCATCTATGTTATCATGTTCAAGATGTACTGTGAATGAAAACAAATTGTCAATTCTCAAACATATTATCACTCACGTCTCGGAAACGTCTCAGAGACTCAGATAATTGGAGGTATCTCAGGGATGTCTTCGAGAGTGAAAAAAATCTCATTTAAGCAGTGAGGCACATGAGATGTCCAGGAGATTCAGGAGACTTCTCTGAGACATCTCTGCGGCTAGTCTCAAACTTGTCTCAAATTTGGTTCAAACCCTTTTCAAACCTATCTCATGGCAAATGAGATACTAATTGTGAGATTGTAATTGATTATAGGTCCGGTTTACAAAGAGACTTACTCCTCTTTTGTGCTTGGTAATGTGTCTATTATGTTCAATGTACAAATTTCAATAAATAGTCTTCTTGTCAGTTAAGTTATTTTTTTTTTCTTTTTATCTCAATTACTATTATTATCATTATTGTTATTGTTGTTTTTATAAACATTATTATTGTTTTTGACTGAATAAAACACTTCAATGAAAAAAAAAAAAAAAAAAAAAAAAAAAAAAGATTGTAATTGCTTATTTTATCATTGGAAAAAATAAACGAGTATTGAATTGGATTGAAATTAATCAAAAAGTAAATGAACAGGTAACTTCCTATATAGTACATCTAATTAATCTTTTTAAGCCATACTGCAGGGTATTTCATACTGAACACATTGACGGAAATGTTTACCACTTTGCTGTTTGTGTCCACTCCCCCGTACATGACTAAAATATGTGGTAACCCAAAGCATTCTTTACATGATATCTATAGCATAACATCAAATGGATCTAGGGTGCAATTCCATACTAATCACATACATGAATTCTGCCAAGAGCGCTATTCGAACCCCATTTTGTAGCAAAACAAGTACTTTTCTTTCCCTCTTCCAATGTTCTTACATTTCTTCTCATTTATCTGTTTCATATTTCACTATTTCAATTGCATTATAATATGTGGAGGTAGTACTACAAGAGTGGTTTTCAATTTCAAACCCATGCTTGTAGAAAAAAGGTCCCCTATCTTATTTCATTCAATGATTTCAATTGCATTTAAATGGTAGCGTTGGTATAGATCTCTACAATGGGAACCGCTAGAGATAAGAAGGAGGCAAAGCAGGTTAACTATGCTGTACAGGATCATGCAGGAACAGTGGGAATACATACAGAGGACTTTATCAAATACTTATCTGAAAGTAGGACAAGGAAACCCAACCGACCCCACATAATCATCCCTTTCCCCAAAACAGACATTTATAAGAACCCATTCTTTGTAAGAACCCCAAGAGACTGGAACGGACTACCAGATGAAGTAGTAAAAGGAAAAACAATTTAGAAAGCTTTAAAAATAGGGTTAAAGCAAGTCGGCAGTAGCACATACAATGCATTACAAGTTGGTGACATGTAGTGGAAGCTGCCCTGCCGACTATGCATCTGTAGGTTCTGAAGGTTCAAGGGGACCTACATAATATACAAGATTCATATAACAATACAGCAACAAGAGTAGCACAATATGTAGACTGATAGCATTCTGTTTAAGATAAGTCACCAAGAACAACCAAGCAGAAGTAAAAGGCAATGCAACCCAGCACCCACCAGGAGTACTGAGTTACACTACCTTTAATTGACTTCATTCATCATGTCTACAAAAGATGGCATAAATTTGTATAAGTGGAGGCAGGGAGGTGTCCTTTGAACATCTGTAGCCCTGGATACAAAATCATGTCAATCATTGCGTTCTGCAGTGCTTTGATGTTCCATGTGATGTGCAATGTCAAATTGGAAAGAAATATCATTACTTACAATTTTTGTCTCTAGAGGCTTTGTTTCAAATCAATATTTGCAAATTTCAAATTAGCTATAGGCAACAAAATGGAAGCCCCCTGTGATATATTTATAAAAAACATCATAAGCAGCACGTTATAAACTGATTGTATCCAGTCTCAGAGCAATCAACAAGAACAACCAAGCTAAAGTCAAAGCAAGAGTGAACTGACCAACACTCTCATCGATTGTGTGTTAGAAAAAAAGCTTGTCTTAAAATAACCTTTTGAGAGTCCCAATACAGTGAATATACTAGCTAGCATATTTAATCGTATACATGTAGGGGAGGTAAAATATTTTGAGAGGTAAAGTACTTGTTCTGCTACTTGGCAACATACATGTAATTGCGGTATGAATGTAAATATCCAGTTATGAATTAGTGTGTTATCATTCAAATGGACCTATTTTATAACACTGCTTCTCAGAATGTTGAATTATGGTCAGGAACCAGGGCAGATTCGAGGAGTTGAGGACTTGAGGTGGTGCTATACATGCGCAAGTCTGCTGGTTGGTATTGCCTTTAAAGGCAGTGTAACCCAGCACCCATCAGGAGTACCGAGATACACTACCTTTAACTTACTATGTTCACATCTACAGAAGATAATATACATTGTAAGTGAAGGTAACCTACAGGTTTATATCCACTTGTTATAACAGCAGTTTGTTCAATTCTCGGTTTGTCTAATAACACATGGGCTAAACCCTTTTGGTCTAATAGCATCTAGGTCTAACTTCCTCATGGTCAAATTTTCAATAGGTCTAAATGCCAATTAGTCTAATAGAAAAATTGTCTAATTGCATTTTTGTCAAATTCCGAAGTAAATATTCGTATTGTTATCAGTTTGTTTCTGGAATTGACTTAAGGTGTCATAGACCAAGTGGATATTAGACGTAATTGACATTAGACAAAATGGTAAATGGGTAAACAGCAATTAGACCAAAAGGTAATTAGCCAAGCTCGTTGTAGACAAAATGGATTTAG
>CALNVZ010003430.1:22348688-22395044 GCA_940671915.1 Paracentrotus lividus | reverse complement strand
GGGAGAGATCTCCTCTGTTTGCGGACAGATCTAGTATGTAATGCATGCTGGCAAATCCGTCTCATTTTTGTTTCCGCGAATTTTAGATACACCCTACACAGTTATATGCAAAATGGAAGGTTATCAACTTTTTACAAGTATTTATTTGTTACATTGCCATTGCATCAACTTAACATTTCATTGATTAAAGAAACCAAGTGCTGTAACTCGTGGAACAAGTAGTGCTTGTAGAACTTTACAATGTATCATCAGTTTCAAATGTCATTATACGGCCCTTTAATCAGCCATTGATATAGAGCATGGCGTATCCAATCTACATTGTACAATCAATGGGATGGAGAACACTAGAGGCGGGAAAGAAGGGAGGGAAAGAGAAAAAAAAGTTCAGAGAATATGGTTTGTTAAGTCTTGTGAAAGTCTTTATCTTCCTTTAGGTTATCTTCATGAAGAGAAAATGATGTAGAAAGTGGGAAGATAGCAAACTAAAAGATGGAGAAAGAGAGAGAGAGAGAGAGAGAGAGAGAAGAGAGAGAGACTAGCAACCCTAATATCATGTTACCTTTAAAAGAAAGACAGAGATAAAGAGTAGGAAGATAGCAGATGAAAGAGGGGGAGAGACAGAAAAGACCAGAAACACTATCAAGTTAAAGGAAATTCAACGTTACGTGCTCAATCGAGCGTGACCCGGGTGTGCCCCAGAGAGATTGAAAAGCACACCTCCCTGCCTCTTGGTGGGCGTGATTGATCATCTCAGGTATCTATTTGTTTTGAGATGTCTAGTAATACTAGTTCGAGTTAGATCATGCTATCTACGTAGATGGTTGTCATCAATACGTATTTTGGCTGTAACATTCATTTCTATCTTTTATAAGCTATGCTGAGCTAATTGATAGGCCTATCTTTATTCCCCCCTTTTTATTTGTCACTGTTACTTGCTGAATTATTGTTGCGGGTCATGAGATTGAATTGTGGGAGAAAACTGTCTCAAAGTGTTGGGGGATAGATTGATAACAAATTCATCTTCTTTGTGTGCTGTGAGGAATAAAAAAAAAATGATGAGAAATTAAGAGTAACAACACTGCACAACAAAAATGCATTAATGGAGTGCAACAAAAATTTCGAACACGAAGGTTTAATTGTTTTTTGTCATATTAGACCTATTGGTGGCATTTGAAAGGCAATCTTTTTCAGTGGATTTTGTACAATGTACAATGTACTATAATATCTACCTAAATACCGTCAAAATAATTTGAAAGGTTAAGGATAATTGTAAAAATACATTTATTTCTTGTCTGTTTCCAAAGCTATAATTGCACAAAATGAGAAAGAGTGTGCAACTAACAAATTTTACAATGTTCAAAACAATAGGGATTGGGATTTATTTAACATTTAATCTGAAAAAGTTTTTGGCCATCACCATTTCAACTCTCATTTGCACAGTATGAGAATGTGGTTTTCAAGAAGTGAATTTCTGTAAAGCTCTGTAATCTGTCAGTTTAAATGCATGTTGTGTTTTTGGAGATTTATACAACCGTAAAGCATGTGGTTTCATATCAATTTCAGCTAGTGTCTAAAGTTAGATTTGCTTTTCAATTATAAGAACTAACATATAGGATTAAAGGATGTGATTAAAGCTGAGAAGCCTCGATTGACGACACCTCCAGGATAGCAATCAGAAATTATTTCCTTAGGGTAATCTTTTATTATGGAACTGAGAAACAAGGAGATTCTAAAAAAAGAGAAATTTGGGGAGGGAGGAAAGAAAGAGAGACAAAAAAGAGAAAGAGAGATTATTTTTTTGCGATTGAAAATTAACAATTTACTCAAGGATTGAAATCTTTCTATGGATCCTTTCTATTGAAACATGTAAAAGTTGTTTTGTCATGTTCTATGTGGCAGCCCCCGCAGGTACACTTACAATGTACAGTGTAGTAGTGGGGACCATATGTTTTGACAATATCCGTCCTTATGCACTCCTTTCTCGAACATTTATGAGCAAATATATTAATGCTACTTACTAAGTTAGAAAAATAGGTGCACTGTGCTGAGGGCTGGATTGCTCTTTGAAGCACAGAATGTCATGTGAGATTCGTATAATCCCATGCATTTCCATGTGCCCTCTGGATGATACTAACATGTTTCCATGGAAACACAAAGGCGAGCACATCTTTTCATCCCCTTGGGTGGTAGAGATTCACGTACATGCTTGCATGTGGATGTAGGTTACCTAAAGACTGCTCAACATCGCTGAAAAAATGGGAAGGTCTAACTTTTGAAGTAAGCTTGTCAATCATAAAATGTGAGAATAAAAAAGCACAAGGTTCACAGTATGCCCTATTTCATTTTTTTTGTTCTTTCTTTATTTGTTTTCATGAAAAAGACTGTTTTTCTGATATGAACTGATGTGCTGACATGATAAGTTTTTTGCCTGTATCCTGGTTCAATCTTGAGGGATAATGTAACACATGTGGTAATGGATTTAAAACGGCCGTGACATACAAAGAGTGTGGCGACAGCAAGGGGGAATAGAGACAGAAATATGGGTTGCAAGATGCATGGCTCCTTAACAAACACCATCAAAATAGAATAACAATTTTTAATAGGTCACTTTTTCCTGTCCAAGTGCTAACAGGGTATTGTATATTGGTCAAAGGATTTATTACAAGTCAGCACTTAAGTGCAGGTGCACAGCCTTGAAATCCCCAGATTATTTCAACATTTTGTAAGCTACAAAGAAGTCTGAAGAGCTGCCAAGTAGTAAAGATTTGTATTTAATTTATTTATTTATTTTTTTCTTTTTTTTTTTGGGGGGGGTTGTCATTTTTTTGTAAATGTAAAAAAAAAATTTGAAATACATCAAATCAAAATAAACGATTATAAATGATCGAACGATCGAAGTTATATAGACAAAATCAAGCATTAATTAAAAGGGGGAAGTATAGAACTTTTTTTTAATTTTCTCTTAATGAATCTTTGGAGGAATATTAAAAATTTCATATAACATTTAAAGTACTGATTTTAAAAGTACGAGTTTACATAATGGTTAGGTAACTTTATTCTGTATAAATGAATATGAGAAGACATCTATGTTCATCAAAATAAATCATTTTCAGGCATTAAGGAAAGAAGCTCTGTGTATGATTCCTATAGTGTTTCATATTGCAGGAATTTTTTTTTTCCAATGTAACAATTTTCATATAGTTAGCCTGAGCTTTCAATCCTAGCAGAATCTTTGCCAGAGACAAATGACAAAAGACGAAGAAAAACAAAAATAGTTGTTTATATCATTGAGTGATTTCTTCATGTTGGTGGAACCGCAAAATGTTACGCTGGGCTTCGTACTCACATTATATTGATTATGTAACATTATCCAAAGTTTTTTAAACTTAACTCAAGAAATTCAAAAGCTTCCAGAAATGCCACAGACTGATTCGAGGAAATTTGGGATTTGTTTCGGGGATTTTTTTTTTTGGAGCTATTAGGACACTGGGTTCACAGAATCTGATTCTCAATTCTGCTTTGTTTGGAAATGATTTAAAAGAATTAAATTGAATGGATCTTCCATTTGTGCGCGTTGTTTCAGTAAATCAAGTTATCACTTGATATCATTTTAACAGATTTCTCGGACCTGGAATAATTATTCTCGTGGTGAAATAAGAGCCTCAATTGAGGTCTCATGAGACATTTAAGAAGCACAATTCAATCATTATTGTGAATGCAGGTTTAGAGAACTGAAACTTTCCACAAATTCAATTATTTAAAGTTTAATGAGACCCAGGGGAAAATTAAATAAATTCTTATGGAATTAATAAAACCCAAAAAAGTTGTGCTTGTCAAGGGCCCAATAAATCAAAACGTTTTAAGAAATATTTAAACAGCTACATGAATCAGCGTTTTGCAATCAGTTTAAGCATTTGTAAGGAAAGAATAAAGATACCTTTTAAGCCCATCATTTTTTTATCCATGCTCTATCATTACTTCTCAAGAAAAAGTCAATCAGTTCAAACTTTCTATCATTTTAAATTCCAATGCTGGAGCGAGCCAGCAGAGGACTTTTTTTGGAGGGATTTGCACCCCATTTTTTTTGTTAATGGTCACAAAAAACAAAAAAAAAATCAATTAACTATAGCTGCTGGGATTTTCCAGTTTTTTAAACAATCACATAGTCAATTCCGATAAGAAGAACATGTCTAATGATTGCTAATAATAAAAAATGGCCTGGGCTCAAAATTAGAACCCCCCCCCAAAAAAAAAAAGCGACAGTAAATTTTGCCCTAAAATGCCAGATATGATCAATTTTTAGAAGTAAATGTGTATTTCAAAAATTTATTTTCTCTTGTACAGGTACTTTGCTCTAACAGTACCACAAGCTTGCTAATCATAGATTTGAGATCACAGTACCTAACCTCTTTTAATGGTGCACAGAAGGCCATTTGTTGGTTACCCTGATCGTAAATACAACCCATAATCAGAAATATTTTTAGTGTGAATCACCCCGTCCAGATTTCGCTAGCTACATGTATCTTACATTCGTACACCATGTGTGTAATGAGGTGCTTTCACACTAGTTTTAAATTACAACATGTAGGGTGCAATGTAAGAAAAAAAATTTGGACTTAAACGTTTGAAATTATCCTTTAATGGTTTCGTACTCATACTCCCAATGACCCCCCAAAAGGTTGGAATAAAATGGCTGTCGCAGATCAGTGCACTGTAACATATAAACAGGTAGAAGTTGATTGTATTTGGATGAGATATGATCAATATTTAGAATTGATTGTAAAAGGTTCTCTATGTTACAGGCTATTGCAGGGCATCTTCAAATTCTTTTAATTTTTTTTTTTTTCATAATGCTTATGAATGTGGGTGTTTGTTTGAGATGTAGGCTACATCTTAACTCTTTACCAAGACCTTTAATAAAAACTTTACAAGGTCAAAATTTTAACAAAAATTCAGAGAATTATTGCTTAACCATGAGCCTTCTTGTGTATAATTTACAGCTCTGAATTCCCCTCCCCAAGAAGTACCTGAAATGAATGAAAATCAACTAAGTCCTCATTGGACAAATATATTTATTTTTTCTTGATTTACTTAAAATGAACTGTGATAAAACTTGGGTTTGTTCTCAGTTCAAAACATGATAAGGATATGACAGTTCAATAATGTCCTGTTTTCCTTATTCCCACCTACTTCATTCCTTGTTCATATCATTTTCAGAAATTAACAGATGAAAATCTCCGCTTGTTGTGCTACAAATTAGTGTGCAACATAAAATGAAAGGCTGTACATTCTGTTTAGTCTAATAATCATCTAGTGCCATCAGTTCGGATGTGGTTGGCGGCTGATGCATTTCCATAACTTTCAATCATGACCTTTTGTTCCCTTCATAGCTAAGTCCTGTCTTTTTTTTAAAAATCATCCACGTGATTACATGTGTTACCTCTCTTCCGATTACCATGCTACATTTCATCAAGTATCATCTTCCAAATCTTCTCTTTATCATCGTGTCCACATTCACAGCTTTGTCTTTTGTTCAACTGGTATGTGTTTTCTTGAGTTTTCTCCCTTTTTTTTTTTCTTGTTCTGTTCGGACTTTTTTCTAGTTTCTTCATATATAACGATTCAAAAAGTGTTTCCATGTGAAGTTCTCTTGTAATTCATCTCCTTTGCCTTCTTATCTACCCTCATTGGTTGACAGCTGAATTGTCTTGGCTTACTCTTTTTTATCCTACCTTTCCCATCATCATCATCATCATCATCACTCATCATCATTTTTGTGGCGTCTCTTATGCCTCCAACTTGGTAATTATTTCATGTTTTGATGCCTACATGTAATGTACTGTACCTTGTGGGGCATGTTCTTTTTTCTTTTTTTTCTTTTTTTTGGGATGGGGATGAATTGGCTCTATAGGTATTGTCCATTGGGCTGACAAGCTTGCTAGATAATCCTGTGTTGTAACGTTCAATAAATTTTATCATCAAGTCTTTAATAATACTATAATTAAAAAAAAAAATTCCATGTGAAAGTGCTCTGCGAAGACTTGTATTCATCACCTTCCTGTTGTAATCCAGCAGTTTCGTTTGATCCTGGAACGTGTTAGGGACAGCTTGAATTGACTTAGCTACACCTTTTCATCCTACATTAGCTTCATGTAGTGCCATCCTTCAAGGGTCGGTGGCAGCGATGCATTCCCACTGCGGTCATCAATCATGTACTTCACATCTTAATTGATTGGGGCTTGTGTTGTACATTTTTATTTTATTTTCTTTTCTTTTAGAGATAGGAACGATAGGCTCTATTTGTAGAAACCATGGCCTGAAGAAGCTGCTAGAATAATCTTTTGTGTTTACAGTATGATCAATAAATTATTATCTTCAATATTTTTTAGACTTGTAAATGATGAATGAATAAAAGAAGTTCCGTGTTGAAAGTGCTTGTGCAAAGCCTTGAATTCAGCTCTTCCGCCACGTTAGTAACCCCCTCATGCATTTGATCCTGGGACTGTTAGGACACTGAATTGACTTAACTTTACACCCTCTTTCATTCTACTTCATCATCTGGTGGCGTCCTTTCAAAAGGGTTTGCAGCGATGCATCTCCACAACTTGCGGTCATTACACTTATGTTCTGATCCCTACCATCATGCTATAGATTGATTGGGGGGGGGGGGCATGGGGCGGGGTATGGGAAATGAACTTGCTTTATTCTAGCATCCAGTCTGCGAATATGCTCTTTACATACCCTTGAGTTGTGCGATTGAACAATAATTATGAATACATGCAATATTTATATGTTTATATACATTAGTCTTAAAAGGCGCCATCCACTTTGCACCAAATGCTCAAAGTGCATATGTGCAAAAGAGATGAAATTACATAGTGTCTACATTGTAAACTGAAACATACTAATAGAATGTAAGTATTGATCTAGAGTAATATGATTTGCTGGACTTAAAAAGGTAACAAATTAGTTATTGATCTAATCAAATCTATTAAACCAATTTACACACATTTACAATATGTACATGTACAGGTGACCCAGAAAAAAGGAACCCAAGTTTGATCATCAATAATTTAAAATATTACCATGGTGATTATAAATTATATCACTGGAAAGTGCAACTTTACCATTTTAATGATACCCTGCTCAGCTCACCAATGTCACGCATCACTGAACCCTTGTTTTGAAAATGTCTTGCAAAATTGTGAGTGGTTCACTTCCACGCTCATTGAGATGGGTTGCTGCAATGTGCCTAAAAGGAATCCAACTTTCATCATCAGTCATTTAAAAACATGACAGTAGTGATTATGACGTTTATATCACTGGAAAGTGCCACTCATTATCATTGTATTGATATCTCTTTCAGCTCACCAATGTCACGCATCACTGAACCCATTTTATGAAATATCTTGCAAAATTGTGATTGATGCAGTGTCATGCTTCTTACATATCCATGGGGAACTGAGGTTCTCTGGTTGTCGTGACCAGTAACATGTTGAAATTACCTGGATGGTAAGCTTAATGAATAATAAGTAAAAATTTCCAAACCCATTTATCAACTCTTTATTTTAAGTCACTGGAATGCTTTACTTAGATTTGTTAGGAAATCTTTGAAGCAACTCATCTCAGAGCATGAAAGAGAACCTATCACAATTTTGCGAGACATTTTCAAAACAATGGGGTTCAGTGATGCATGATATTGGTGAGCTGAGAGAGGTATCATTAGAATGTTAATGAGTTTACTTTCCAGTGATATTAAATTCTTAATCATCACTGAAATATTCTTGAAGTTATTAATGATCAAAGTCGGGATTCCTTTCCAGGCACTTTCACACAAACCATCTCAGGTGCATGAAAGTGAACCACGCACAATTTTACAAACTTTTTCAAAAAACGATGGGTTTAGTGATGCGTGACATTGGTGAGGTGAGCGAGGTATCATTAGAATGGCAATGAGTTGCACTTTACAGTGATTATAATTTCATAATCACCATTGGAATATTTTGAAATTATTGTTGATCAAGTTGGGTTTCTTTTTTCGGAAACACCCTGTAGATGAATTGTACATTTAGAATCTGCTAAGGATTTTAATAGAATAAGTTTGTCATATTCTGAGCGATAAATTAAATAAATCATCTTAAATAAATATCAAAAATAACTGAAGTCAGCCTGACAGCATGTGCTGAAATAGTACATGGCATGACAAAGTCGGGGTGAGGAACAGTTTGATTTAATGAACACTGTTACATTATTTTTGGGGTTAATCTCTCTTGCAGAAAATGAACAGTTTTAAGAAGTGTGACTAAATGTTGGGTTTTGATTGCCATTTGGGGGTGGTGACCATAATATTTTCTATGATGTCACAATGTGTTGCCAATATGTGGGGCATGGTGAAAGAGTTGAGGGCTTTATTCGGGCTTTGGTGGTAAGGTGATCCATTAGTCAGTAGATCATGTTAGTGATGTATGGAGATGACGAAAGGTCGACATGGTTTTTGGTGAAATGTGTGTATTGTTTAATCATAAAAACATTGTGTTTTTAAGGAGATTAAAGAAAGATCAGACATGGTTTTGGTGAAATGTGTTTATGTTTTATCATAAAGATATTGTGTTTGGTAGGAAAGTGGGAGGAAAGCCAACTTTTGGCTTCTTAGGTAGAGGAAAGTAAAGCAGAGAGAGAGAGAGGGGGGGGGGGAGGTAATAGGGTGGAGAATGATAGAAAGATAAATGTTCAGGAAAAAAACTAGTAGAGAGAGAGAGAGAGAGAGAGAGAGAGAGAGAGAATGATACAGAAGAGAAGGATAGGGAGGGAGGCATGAATTGAGAATAAAACTATATGTTGTAAGATGAAGAGAGATAGTGACAGATAAAAACACTATTAGAGCAAGAGCACGAATGAGAAACATGAATTTAAGATAATCTCAGACAAAAAGATGGGGGCAGTAACAGCTAGAAAAGGTTTTGGGTTTCATGTAGAATGAGGAAAAGCATTGTGTGTGGAAGAAAATTTTAAACAAAAAGATGAAGAGAAGAAAGATGGTAGAATGAATAAAAAACAAAAGACATAAGGGAAGAAAGAAGAGAGAGAGCGAGAGAAAGAAAGAAATTTAAAGGAAGTTTAAAATACCATTTGTCACTTCATTCAAAATTCACCAAACTGGAAATGGTATTTACAAAATTACAAGATTCAAATTGGGTCATTTACACATTTTATCAGAAAATATTGGCAGGATTTACATTATTTCAAATGAGCAATCTTCCATTACCGTTCGTAATCTTTCTATTAGCCTCCATTAGGGTGCATGATCTTTTTTATCTCTTTATATATTTCTGATACAAACGAATCAGAGGCAGCATTTGCACAAAATTGATAGAATTCTAAATTGGCACATACATGTACTGTACATGTGTTATACCTTAAAAATCAGAAAGTATTAACAGCATTTATATGATTTAAATTACTTACATCTGATGTAAATCTCCATTAGGGGTCTTGGGGTTTGTAATCCAAACACTCGCTGATATTTTGGTCATAGCGCATAAAGTCCTTACATGTGAAAAAGAAATAGGAATGTGATCATAATTTGAAGAACACCATGTCAATCATAACTAATGGTGGTATCTCATTTTGCCGAGAATGGCTTTGGAGACGGTTTTGAAACTTGTCGCATAGACTCTCTGATACTTTTTTTCCATCACGAAGACGTGTCCGATTCTTTTTTGTCGCGGAAACATCTGCCGATAACTTTTTTTTCTGTCGTGGAGAATAATTTTTTATTTCCGCTGCGGAGACGTCTCCAATACTTTTTTCCGTCACAGAGACATCTCTTAGATGGATTTGGGACTACTTTGATGATGGTTTTGAGATACTTGAGATGCATGAAATGTCGTGGGAGATGTCTCGGCAACAACTTTCAAAACCGTCTCAGGGTATTCTCACATCCCTCTCAAACCCGTCTGAAGTGAATACACTATGATTAATGCTGTTTGCCTCATCTACATTGGTGATATTAATTTTATAATCACCATGGTAATATTTGTTAAATTATTGATGATCAAACTTGGGTTTCCTTTTTTCTGGGTCACCCTGTACATGTACATATTGTAAATGTGTGTAAATTGGTTTAATAGATTTGATTAGATCAATAACTAAATTTTGTTACCTTTTTAAGTCCAGCAAATCATATTACTCCTAGATCAATACTTACATTCTATTAGTATGTTTTTCAGTTTACAATTGTAGACACTATGTAATTTCATCTTTTTGCACATATGCACTTTGAGCATTTGGTGCAAAGTGGATTGGCGCCTTTTAAGACTAATGTATATAACATATAAATACTTGCATGTATTCATAATTATTGTTCAATCGCACAACTCAAGGGTATGTAAAGAGCATATTCAGCAGACTGGATGCTAGAATAAAGCAAGTTCATTTCCCATACCCCGCCCCATGCCCCCCCCCCCCAATCAATCTATAGCATGATGGAGGGATCAGAACATAAGTTAATGACCGCAAGTTGTGGAGATGCATCGCTGCAAACCCCTTTTGAAAGGACGCCACCAGATGATGAAGTAGAATGAAAGAGGTGTAAGTTAAGTCAATTCAGCTGTCCCTAACAGTCCCAGGATCAAATGCATGAGGGTGGTTACTACGTGCGGAAGAGCTGAATTACAAGGCTTGCACAGAGCACTTTCACACGGAACATTCTTTTATTCATTATCATTTACAAGTCTAAAAAATATTGAAGATAATAATTTATTTGATCATTACTGTAAACACAAAAGATTATCTAGCAAGCTTCTTCAGGCCACTGGTTTCTACAAATAGAGCCTATCGTTCCTATCTCTAAAAGAAAAGAAAATAAAATAAAAATGTACAACTACAAGCCCCAATCAATTAAGATGTTGAAGGTACATGAGTTGATGACCGCAGTTGTGGAAATGCATCGCTGCCAACCGACCCCTTTGAAAGGATGGCACTACATGAAGCTAATGGTAGGATGAAAGAGGTGTAAGCTAAGTCAATTCAGCTGTCCCTAACACGTTCCAGGATCAAACGAAACTGCTGGATTACGAACAGGAAGGTGATGAATTACAAGTCTTCGCAGAGCACTTTCACATGGAATTTTTTTTTTTTAATTATAGTTTATTATTTTAAAAGACTTGATGATAATAATTTATTTGAACGTTACCAAACACAGGATTATCTAGCAAGCTTTGTCAGCCCAATGGACAATACCTATAGAGCCAATTCATCCCCATCCCTACAAAAAAAAGAAAAAAAAAGAAAAAGAACATGCCCCCACCAAGGTACATGTACATTTTACATGTAGGCATCAAAACATGAAATAATGTACCAAGTTGTGGGGAGGCATAAAGAGACGCCACAAAATGATGATGATGATGATGATGATGATGATGATGATGGGAAAGGTAGGATAAAAAAAGAGTAAGCCAAGACAATTCAGCTGTCAAACCAATGAGGGTAGATTATAGAGAGGCAAAAGGAGATGAATTACAAGAGAACTTTCACATGGAAACACTTTTTGAATCGTTTATTAGATGAAGAAACTAAGAAAAAAGTCCTGAACAGAACAAGAAAAAAAAAAAAGGGAGAAAACTCAAGAAAACTACATACAGTTGAACAAAAGACAAAGCTTGTGAATGTTGGACACGTGATAAAAGGAGAAGGATTTTGGAAGATGATACTTGATGAAATGTTAGATGGTAATCGGAAGAGAGGTAGACACATGTAATCACGTGGATGATTTTTTAAAAAAAAGACAGGACTTAGCTATGAAGGGAACAAAAGGTCATGATTGAAAGTTATGGAAATGCATTCAGCCGCCAACCACATCCGAACTGATGGCACTAGATGATTATTAGACTAAAACAGAATGTACAGCCTTTCATTTTATGTTGCACACTAATTTGTAGCACAACAAGCGGAGATTTTCATCTGTTAATTTCTGAAAAATGATATGAACAAGGAATGAATGGTGGGAATAAGGAAAACAGACATTATTGAACTGTCATATCCTTATCATGTTTGTAACTGAGAACAACCCAAGTTTATCACAGTTCATTTTAAGTAAATCAAGAAAAATTAAATAATATTTGTCCAATGAGGACTTTAGTTGATTTTTCATTCATTTCAGGTACTTCTTGGGGAGGGAGAATTCAGAGCTGTAAATTATACACAAGATAGGCTCATGGTTAAGCAATAATTCCTGAATTTGGTTAAAATTTGACTTGTAAAGTTTTTATATAAAGGTCTTGTAAAGAGTTTAAGATGTAGGCCTACATCTCAAAACCAAACCACACATTCATTAAGCATTATGAAAAAAAAAAAAATTAAAAGAATTTGAAGATGCCCTGCAATAGCCTGTAACATAGAGAACCATTTACAATCAATTCTAAATATTGATCATATCTCATCCAACATACAATCAATTCTACCTGTTTATGTTACAGTGCACTGATCTGCGACAGCCATTTTATTCCAACCTTTTGGGGGGTCATTGGGAGTATGAGTACGAAACCATAAAGGATTAATTTCAAACGTTTAAGTCCAAATTTTTTTTCTTACATTGCACCCTACATGTTGTAATTTAAACTAGTGTGAAAGCACCTCATTACACACATGGTGTACGAATGTAAGATACATGTAGCTAGCGAAATCTTGGACGGGGTGATTCACACTAAAAATATTTCTGATTATGGGTTGTATTACGATCAGGGTAAACCAACAAATGGCCTTCTGTGCACCATAAAAAGAGGTATAGGTACTGTGATCTCAAATCTATGATAGCAAGCTATTGGGTACTGTTAGAGCAAAGTACCTTGTACAAGAGAAAATAAATTTTTGAAATACACATTTACTTCTAAAAATTGATCATATCTGGCATTTTAGGGCAAAATTACTGTCGCTTTTTTTTTTTGGGGGGGGGGTCTAATTTTGAGCCAGCGCATTTTTATTATTAGCAATCATTAGACATGTTCTTCTTATCGGAATTGACTATGTGATTGTTTAAAAACTGAAAATCCCAGCAGCTATAGTTAATTTGATTTTTTTTTTGTTTTTTTGTGACCATTAACAAAAAAAATGGGGTGCCAAATCCCTCCAAAAAAAGTCCTCTAGGCTGGCTCGCTCCAGCATGGAATTTAAAATGATAGAAAGTTGAACTGATTGACTTTTTCTTGAGAAGAATGATAGGAGCATGGATAAAAAAATGATGGCTTAAAAGGTATCTTTATTCTTTCCTTACAAATGCTTAAACTGATTGCAAAACGCTGATTCATGTAGCTGTTTAAATATTTCTTAAAACGTTTTGATTTATTGGGCCCTTGACAAGCACAACTTTTTTTGGGTTTTATTAATTCCATAAGAATTTTATTTTAATTTTCCCCTGGGTCTCATTAAACTTAAATAAATTGAATTTGTGAAAGTTTCAGTTCTCTTAAACCTGCATTCACAATAATGATTGAATTGTGCTTCTTAAATGTCTCATGAGACCTCAAATTGAGCTCTTATTTCACCACGAGAATAATTATTCCAGGTCCGAGAAATCTGTTAAAATGAATCAAGTGATAACTTGATTTACTGAAACAACGCGGCACAAATGGAAGATCCATTCAATTTAATTCTTTTAAATCATTCCAAACAAGGCAGAATTGAGAATCAGATTCTGTGAACCCAGTGTCCTAATAGCTCCAAAAAAAAAATCCCCGAAACCAAATCCCAAATTTCCTCGAATTCAGTCTGTGGCATTTTCTGGAAGCTTTGAATTTCCTTGAGTTAAGTTTAAAAAACTTTGGATAATGTTACAGTAATCAATATAATGTGAGTACGAAGCGCCAGCGTAACATTTTGCGGTTCCACCAACATGAAGAAATCACTCAATGAATATAACAACTATTTTTTGTTTTCTTCGTCTTTTGTCATTTGTCTCTGGCAAAGATTCTGCTAGGATTGAAAGCTCAGGCTAACTATTGAAACTTGTTACATTGAAAAAAAAAAATTCCTGCAATATGAAAACACTATAGGAATCATACACAGAGCTCTATCCTTAATGCTGAAAATGATTATTTTGATGAACATAGATGTCTTCTCATATTCATTTATACAGAATAAAAGTATACAAACATTATGTAAACTCGTACTTTTAAAATCAGTACTTTAAATGTATATGAAATTTTTAATATTCCTCCAAAGATTCATTAAGAAATTAAAAAAAAGTTCTATACTTCCCCCTTTTAATTAATGCTTGATTTTGTCTATATAACTTCGATCGTCCGATCATTTATAATCGTTTTATTTTGATTTGATGATTCAAATTTTTTTTTTACATTTACAAAAAAATGACAACCCCCCCCCAAAAAAAAAAAAGAAGAAAAATAAATAAATAAATAAATACAAATCTTTACTACTTGGCAGCTCTTCAGACTTCTGTTGTAGCTTACAAAATGTTGAATAATCTGGGGATTTCAAGGCTGTGCACCTGCACTTAAGTGCTGACTTGTAATAAAATCCTTTGACCAAGATAACAATACCCTGTTAGGCACTTGGACAGGAAAAGTGACCTATTAAAAAATTGTTATTCTATTTTGATGGTGTTTGTTAAGGAGCCATGCATCTTGCAACCATATTTCTGTCTCTATTCCCCCTTGCTGTCGCCACACTTCTTTGTATGTCACGGCCGTTTTAAATCCATTACCACATGTGTTACATATCCCTCAAGATTGAACCAGGATACAGGCAAAAAACTTATCATGTCAGCACATTCAGTTCATATCAGAAAACAGTCCTTTTTTCATGAAAACAAATAAAGAAAGAACAAAAAAAATGAAATAGGGCATACTGTGAACCTTGTGCTTTTTATCTCACATTTTATGATTGACAGCTTACTTCAAAAGTTAGACCTTTCCCATTTTTTCAGGCGATGTGAGCAGTCTTTAGGGTAACCTACATCCACATGCACGCATGTACGTGAATCTCTACCACCCAAGGGGATGAAAAGATGTGCTCGCTTTGTGTTTCCATGGAAACATGTTAGTATCATCCAGAGGGCACATGGAATGCATGGGATGATACGAATCTCACATGACATTCTGTGCTTCAAAGAGCAATCCAGCCCTCAGCACAAGTGCACCTATTTTTCTAACTTTAGTAGCATTCAATATTTTGCTCATAAATGTTCGAGAAAGGAGTGCATAAGGACGATATTGTCAAAACATATGGTCCCCCACTACTACATGTACATTGTAAGTGTACCTGCCGGGGGCTGCCACATAGAACATGACAAAACAACTTTTACATGTTTCAATTAGAAAGGATTCCATAAGAAAGATTTCAATCCTTGAGTAAATTGTTAATTTTCAATCGCAAAAAAATAATCTCTCTTTCTCTTTTTTGTCTCTCTTTCTTTCCCTCCCTCCCCAAATTTTCTCTTCTTTTTAGAATCTCCTTGTTTCTCAGTTCCAATAAATAAAGATTACCCTAAGGAAATAATTCTGATTGCTATCCTGGAGGTGTCGTCAATCGAGGCTTCTCAGCTTTAATCACATCCTTTAATCCTATATGTTGAGTTCTTATAATTGAAAAGCAAATCTAACTTTAGACACTAGCTGAAATTGATATGAAACCACATGCTTTACGGTTGTATAAATCTCCAAAATCACAACATGCATTTAAACTGACAGATTACAGAGCTTTACAGAAATTCACTTTTCTTGAAAACCACATTTCTCATACTGTGCAAATGAGAGTGAAATGGTGATGCAAAAACTTTTCAGATTAAATGTTAAATAAATCCCAATCCCTATTGTTTTGAACATTGTAAATTTTGTTAGTTGCACACTCTTCTCATTTTGTGCAATTATAGCTTGGAACAGACAAGAAATAAATGTATTCTTACAATTATCCCTTAAACTTTCAAATTATTTTGACGGTATTTAGGTAGAATATTATAGTACATTGTACATTGTACAAAAATCCACTGAAAAAGATTGCTCTTCAAATGCCACCATAGTCATAATATGACAAAAAACAATTGAAACCTTCGGTTCGAAAATTTTTGTGCACTCCCATACATGCATTTTTGTGTGCAGTGTATGTTACTCTTAATTTCTCATCATTTTTTTTTTTTATTCCTCACAGCACACAAGAAGATGAATTGTTATCAATCTATCCCCCAACCACTTTGAGACAGTTTCTCCCACAATTCAATCTCATGACCGCAACAATAATTCAGCTAAGTACAGGTGACAAATAAAAAGGGGGAATAAAGATAGGCCTATCAATAGCTCAGATAGCTTATAAAAGATAGAATGAATGTTACAGGCCAAAATACGTATTGATGACAACATCTACCGTAGATAGCATGATCTAACTCGAACTAGTAGTTACTAGACATCTCAAACAAATAGATACCTGAGATGATCAATCACGCCCACCAAGAGGCAGGTGTGCTTTTCAATCTCTCTGGGGCACACCCCGGGTCACGCTTCGATTGAGCAACGTAACGTTGAATTCCTTTAACTTGATAAGTGTTTCTGGTCTTTCTGTCTCTCCCCCTCTTTCATCTGCTATCTTCCTACTCTTTATCTCTGTCTTTCTTTTAAAGGTAACATGATTAGGGTTGCTAGTCTCTCTCTCTTCTCTCTCTCTCTCTCTCTCTCTCTCTTTCTCCATCTTTTAGTTTGCTATCTTCCCACTTTCTACATCATTTTCTCTTCACTGATAGAGTAACCTAAAGGAAGATAAAGACTTTCACAAGACTATAACAAGACCATATTCTCTGAACTTTTTTTTCTCTTTCCCTCCCTTCTTTCCCGCCTCTAGTGTTCTCCATCCCATTGATTGTACAATGTAGATTGGATACGCCATGCTCATATTCAATGGCTATTAAAGGGCCGATGAATGACATTTGAAAACTGATGATACATTGTAAAGTTCTACAAAGCACTACTTGTTCAGAGTTAACAGCACTTGGCTTTAATCAAATGAAATGTTAAGTGATGCAATGGCAATGTAACAAATAAACTACTTGATAAAAAGTGATAACCTTCCATTTGCAATATCTGTGTGAGGGTGGTATCTAAATTCGCGGAAACAAAAATGAGACGGATTTGCCAGCATGGCATTACATACTAGATCTGTTTCCGCAAACAGAGGAGACAGATCTAGTACAATGCCATGCTGGCAAATCCGTCTCATTTTTGTTTCCGCGAAGTGAGATACCACCCTTATGGAAGTGTTTATGACATAATTGAATTGTGCCCCAAACATTGAAATCACTCAATAAGTTGAGAAATTTGCAGATGCTTAACATAATTTTTCTCTTGCTGAATACTGTTGGGGGGGGGGGGGGGGGGGGGGGGTGGCTCAATTCACTTTTGAGGATGGCACAATATGAGTCACAAGACACAAATGCATGCACAATTTTGTTTATTATTATTATTTTTTTTTAATAATCACTGCTTTCATAGTCTAATGTAATAAAGATATTTCATGTTTGTATCATCATTTTTCCCCTACACTTGTCTTTGTCATTAATGGCAAATGTGCATACAAATTGCGGTATTTAACTGTCATATCTAATATCTTGCCATGCCTTGGCTGCATAAAAGGTGAGTGCACTACATGTTTAAGTGTGAATTTTGCTACAAGCATATGGTCTGTAAATAATAGGAGTGGATCTGAACCTAATTGAAGTAATTCACTCCTGCCTCTGGTTTAAACCATCTTCAAATACCAACCAATCAAAGAAATTGGGAATGTCTTGTTCTGACCTGAGTACGTCAACCTTCTATTTATTTCTCTTTTCCTCTCTATTCTACTTCTTCATCATCTTTTACTAGCTTTTGGCTTAAAGCCATCTTCAAATACCACCCAATCAAAGATATTGGGAAGACTTCACGTCTTGTTCAGTCAATCACTGTATTTCTCTGCCAAGCCTCATTCCCTTATTCTCCAACCACTCATTTCTTCTTCTCTCTCTCCTTTACTTTCTCAATCCCCCCATCTCAACCCCTTCTTTCTTCTTCTCTCTCTCTACCACTTCTCACTCTCTTTCTCAATCTCTTTCTCCTCTGTTTATCTCTCTCTCTCTTCTCTGTTTCTCTTTCTCTTTATCTCTCTCTACCCTTTCTTCTCTTATCTCCCCTCTTTTTACCATTTTGTTCTCTCTTATTCTTAGCCTCATCATTTATCTTTCATATGAATGTATATCTCTCCTTCATCTCCCTCTTCTATAAGAACTACATCTACCTTGTAACATCTTTCCATCTCCTAACCCCTTCTTCAATGCAGGCAAGCAAGTGAGTCTCTCCCCAATCACTTAATATCAATGGCTTCATGATCCCAATGGGATGAACTTGCAGTCTTCGATCTTTAAAGACATCTACCATGTGGCTCTGATGTATTCATGACCATGACAGAGTATCTCATTTGTACCACTGCTCTAGGACCTTCAATTCTATATATCTCTTACTGTATACATTACATGTGGTCCAACGCCCCCCTCTCTCTCTCTTTCTGTTTAGTAATTTTCTTTGCCCCATTTTTGCCATTTCTCTCCTATATAATGTATCTCTCCCCTTCTACAAACCTCTTCTCTCAAATCAGTCTTATTCTCCCACCTCCTAACCCCCTCTTCACTGACGACAACAATGAGAGTGTTACTCAGTCACTTGATATCAATGGCTCCATGATGAGATTCAATTGGATGAACCTGCAGTCTTCCATCTTGTAGACATCTACACATACAACGTGGCTCTGATTTATTCATGACCATAGACAGAGTTTCTCCTTGGTATTGCTGAAGACCTTCTATTCTAACCCATCTTCCGAGTATTAGTTTCTCTTAATGTTCACTGTGGTGCAAATCCCTCTCTCCTTCCTCTCTCTCTCTCTCTCTCTCTCTCTCTCTCTCTCTCTCTCCCTCTCTCGCTGTTTAATAACCTTCTTTGCCCCATTTTTGCCATTCCTCTATTCTCTCCCCTTCCTCCAGCCCGTTCTCTCAGGAATGTTTTTAATTATCTTTCCACCTCCTCACCCTGATGACAACAATGAGAGTGTCTCCCAATAACTTGATATCAATGGTTCCATGACGAGATTCATTTGATCTTACAGACATCTACATAAAAGGTGGCTCTTCATTCATGACCATAGACAGAATTTCTCCTTGATATTGCTGTTCAAAGATCTTCTATTCTAACCCATCTTCCGAGTATCATTTTCTCTTAATGTTCACTGTATACATATGTGGCGCACCCCTCCTCCTCCTTCTCTCTCTCTCTTTCTGTTCAGTAACTTTCTTTTCCCCTTGTTAACCATTTCACTTCCATATCAATGTGTCTTTCCCCTTCCTCTTCCCCATTCACTCAGAACTGTCTGATTTTCCATCATGTACCATCAAACCCCTCTTTCATTATACGCATGCAATCAGTCTCTACCCAATCATCAATGGCTCCATGATGAAATTCAATCGGATGAACTTGCAGTCTTCCATCTTATAGACATCTACCAGGTGGCTATGATTTTTTCATGACACCATGGTACAGTATCTCATTTGTATCCCCAAGGACTCTATTCTTGACCCATCTTCACCTAGTTGTCAATTTGTTTCTTTTCTTATTTTCGTTGTATTCCTGTAGTACAATGTATAGTCAAACCCTTGTACATTATAATCTGTTATTTTTTTTCTATTACTGTTTTCCCCCCTTCTCTCTCTCTCTCTCTCCTTCAATCACTCTGTCTGTCTGTCTGTCTGTCTGTATGTCTGTTTGTCTCTCTCACTCTCTCTCTCCGTCATTTTACCCCCTATCTCCCCCTCTCAACCCCCTTCCATCTCTCTCTCACTCCTCTCTCTCCTATACAGTCTCTCTCTTACTTATTCTCTCTTGATCTTTGACTCCTTTAAGCCTTTCTCTCAAGTATCAAGTCTACTGTACTTAGTAATAAAATACTAGTGTGAAGGATTACTCCATTCCTCCTAGAGCTTCATAAATCCTAGCCTTCACATGTCAGCGTTTAGGCCAATCTTCAGCTCTGCTAATGGATTTACCAATCGAGACAAACCAGCAAAAATATCAATCTGCATTGTATTTGCCACATACCAATAACCAGCAAAACATAAACAAGCTAAATATAAAAATTAGCTGCTGGAAAAATTGACTAGAAACCACATTTCTCATCAGAGACTTTGGGCTGTTTGCATAAAACATTTGCTTATACTTGGATTTTACCCGAACACAATTCAAATCAATTAAATACTAATTCATTCTGTTTCCAAATGATGAAATAGACAATAACAAACATATGACAACAATTAATGCAAAATATCATAACATCAATAAGAAAATGTATGAGCAAAATTCTAGTAAAAGCAATCATTTCCTTTTAAAAATGCATATGGCCAAATGTGATAATCATGTGTGACAAAACTTGATTTTTGTATCCCATTTTAAATCTATTTTACATTTGCAGCCACAATATTTTGGCAGGTGACTATATTCATTGTAAAATTCCTTTCATTTCAACAGAATGGATCAAACATTGGGCACTAAAAAGACAAATGAAAATAAGTCTAAATTGTAATCGACAGCAAACAACATGATAAAAACTTATTTCAACGTTTCTCTAAAAGACATAATTGGTAAGTGAATAAAGACATACCAATATAATACATTAATTATCAATTTCAAAACTGGATTTTTTTTTGGGTAGTACACTCCTTATCAATGCAACAAAAAGTACCTCCCTGTGCACGTCAAATTTAACATATTCCAAGCTTTATCGAGTGATTTAAAAACATCAAAATTGATGGATAGATAGAATAAAAATTAAAACAAAACATTTTTTTGAAAAATAAATGATACTGTTATGGACATAATGTCACAGGGGACGGACGTGCATCCTTTAATCTTTTATTTTTACTTTTTTTTTTAATGATTGCGCAATCGACAGCCGAGAGTCTCAGGGGCCAAATTAACCCAGGCCAATGAAATTAACACAGCTGCATGGAAGAAAAGAGGACCATGATGCATACAGATCAACAGGGATTTTTTTTTTTTTTTTTTTAAGATTACATTGCCAAAACAGAGAATAATGATGAAGTATTTGTACTCACTCTTTAAAGAAGTTTTCAGGTCTCTGTGTGAACTCGCCAAACAGTGGGAACAAACCCCTTGTCATGTCAAACTGAATCTGACTTGCTCCACCTTCATTGAATTGGTTTGACAGGATTACCTACAAATAAACAGTCACATTGATATTACTTTGAATTTATTTTAAGTCTAGAGTAGTACATAATGAAAGACATGCAAGGCATCTATTGCACCTCACCCCCCAATTGAACAGGTTTGACAGGATCACCTACAAATACACAGGCACATTTATAATTTGTTATTTCAAGTCTAGAGTAGCACATAACGATAAACGATGCAGGGGCTCTGATGCCCCCCCCCCTTTTTCAGGTCATCTGTAATAGGAATATACAGAGGGCCAATTTCACCATATTTATATTAAGTAACCCTTGTGAACCTATACATGCCACACGTACAATAGATATATATATGGCATGTCAAATGCAGATGAAAGCTCATGCCTCAAGCTTACTTATTTATCATACAGCCAGGGTTCTGTAAGATAGAGATTTACAAAGGAACAATCTCACTCTCAATTCATCTTGTCACAAATTTTTCTTAAAGGTGACATCTGCAAGAGGACACGACTACAAGGGGAGAACTATGAACGTCGCACCATTACAACCAATCAAATAACAACAACAACATGTACATGTACACATGCACATTTAATAGGAAGTTTTAAAACTTGTTGAGGTACCATCTGCAGAGGGTTGCGAGGATA
This sequence comes from Paracentrotus lividus, assembly GCA_940671915.1. NCBI lineage: Eukaryota > Metazoa > Echinodermata > Echinoidea > Camarodonta > Echinidae > Paracentrotus > Paracentrotus lividus. The sequence continues at coordinate 22,373,168 of CALNVZ010003430.1, read as the reverse complement.
AAGAATCAATTAATTAGAATAATAATCGTGGATTGAACTCCTGCGATGGTGACGCCACCTACTGGCCGGCTGTGACAAAGAACTTTAACTCTACCTATAGTCTGTTGACTATAGAAGAGATTTGAGCATCACGCGTGAAGAAGCCAACATGATTGTTATCTAACTATTTGTGAAAAACTTCTATTCTTCATCCCCTCAACCTCGTTCAGGCGGCACTTCGACACATTCAAAAAGCTCCCTACTCCACTGCTAAAGCTGCATTGTCAGTCGATACATAAACCACAATAAAGGATAGAAGCTTTATGAACTCACCTCTTGGAAGAGAAACTTGTTGAGTTTGCCTGAGATATCCTGCCATAGCTTGTCAAACAGTGCATGAGATAGCTGATCTCTTAGGAGGTGTAGTCTTTCTTTCAGACTCTGCAGCATATCACAGGCTGTCATGGACAGCGCCGGCACTATAAATTCCTTCGGGGAGGGCATGGAGAACCATCTGTGCAAAGGACAAAATAGATGTATATATAAAATGTATTCATGAGATACATGTAATAATAATAATAATGTAAAGCGCTTTGGTCAGTTCCTAGCTGGAAAAACACCATATAAGAAAATATTACAATATATAACCCATAATTTGTACCACACCAAATCTGTCAGATTTGACACTCCTGGCACACCATATTATTACCCGCCTTAACCCTAATTCCGCGACCATACCGTTGGCGAAATTTTTTGGCCGCGCCGCTAAAGGACTTTTTACTTTCAAGTCTTGCGCATCTTTTGAAACCATTTTCGTGAAAATTGGGCATACGGTTACGACGCTGCATGATTTTCAAAAATATCCGTCAGACCGAAAACCGCTCAAAAACGTGATTTTGTGTACAAAGTCAACGCAAATAGAGTTTTCTCACCTAATTCATAAAAGATATGATTATTTTCACTTTCATAGGCTCTAATTAAAATTTTCTATCATAATTATGCTTCAAAAAGATTCTGCAATCAATTTTGACCAAAAACCAAAGAAAAACAAAAGGTCGAAAAACAAAGAAATACCTGAGAAATTCGTAAAACAATAAAATTAAGAAAACGATTTTGATACCGAATTTTTTTTCAAGTACAATTGTTAGGAATGCTACAAAGAATATTTTGAACAAAATTTAGCATTCTAGTGGCTTTATTTAGTAAATTAGAGCAAAAAGTAAGAGTTATGCATAAATTAGCATAATTAATTAATATAAAATAAAATCACATTATTTCAGAAAAATTAGCTATACTAACTTGTAGATTACATCGCACACTACCATTGTGCAAAATTTTGCGGCGCTCGCGAGATCGGCGGCTGAGATCTCAAGGATGGGTTGCTACACCCCCCCCCCCCGCCATAGGAGAGCCAAAAAGCCCGGCCTGATTAGGGTTAAGCATGGCTACGACGCTCTAGCATTTCAAGGAAAAAATTCCTGCCTAGTACCTATTAACTTATTACATGAAAAGTAACAATGGGAGTTTAGTAAAAATTGTTTTTTCTTAACCCTAATTCTCCCGGGGGGGGGGGCATAATGGCCCCCCTCTCTACATTTTTCGCATTTAATCTGCCACGCGAAATTTTCTGACCACGCTGCTCGCTGAGTTTTTACTTTCAAGTCTCGGGCAACTATTGAGACCAAATTTGTGACATCCAGGTACGCAGTTACGAAATTACACAACATTGTGTAAGAGCATGTCACCCCCAAAATTGCTCAAAAACGTGATTTCATGTACAAAGTTTAATACAAAATGTGTTTTCAGCTGAAATTCATAAATGAGTGATTATTTTTACTTTCATTGGCAACAGTCATTCATACATGTATGTTGCTATTTATGGCTGAAATAATGTCGCCGATAAATTTGGTCAAAAAAAAACAAACAATAAAAACAAAAAGAACAAAAAAACAGAGAAATACATAAGGAATTAAAAAAACAATAAAATACATAAGAAATCGATCTTGGTACTGGAATTCTTTTCATTCACAATTGTTAGGAATGCTATAAAGAATATTTTCACCAAAAATTAGCATTCTAGGAGCTTTATTTAGTGAATTAGAGCAAAAAGTATGATTTCATTCATGAATAAATTAGCATAATTAATTCATATGAAATAGAATATATGAATTTACTGAAATTTACCTATGCAACTGCATACATAACGTCCTTCTCTACCATCATGTTAATTTTCGCCGCGATCGCGCAATCCACGGCCGAGATCTTAAGGGGGGCCATAATGGCCACCCCCCCCTTTCCTTGGTTTAATACATACTTGGTCTAATTCTCACTTGGTCTAATGAACAGTTGGTCTAATTGCCAATTTGTCTCATAGACAAATTTTCTAATTACATTTGAGTCTAATTCCTAAATGAATATTTGCTCCATTACCAAATTGTTACTGGAAGTGACCAAGTGGTGTTGGACCAAGTCGAAATATGACGAAATGGGAGTCAGACAAAATGGTAAATAGATGAAGTGACAATTAGAATAACTGGTTGTAGACCAAATGGAATTAGACCATGTGAGATGAGACTAAGTGGGCATTAGTCAATGTGGGTTTAGACCAATTGGCAATTTACACTATACACATGTCATCAATATCAGCCACTACTCACATACATGTACGTTCAACAGCCTAAAGTTACATTAGTGTTGTGGTCATAAGATGGAATTGTTGAAGAAACTGTCTCAAAGTGATGGGAAAGGTTGATAACAAATGCACCTAGCTAAGAATTGCTTTTTGTTGTGAGGTTTTGGAATCAAAACGTTCAACAGCTTAAAGTTACATTAGTGATGTGGTCATGAGATGGAATTGTTGAAGAAACTGTCTCAAAGTGATGGGAAAGGTTGATAACAATTCACCTAAGAATTTCTTTTTGCTGTGAGGTTCGGGAATCAAGAAAGTAATAACAAATTTACCGATTTGTTCTGAGAGTACCAAGCACTGCATGCCCTCAAAAATGTATTATGGGCACAGCCTACATGTACATGTGCACACAAATGTTCTGGTCCCAAACATATCACCTTTTTTGTCATAGTATCACTAAGAGGGCTTTTGAAGAACAATCTTTTTTTCAGTGGAACTAACTACTATAATGTTCTACCTAAATACATGTACCTTGAAACCAATTTGAAAGCTCTCAATTATTTTGTTCATGCATGGTTCACCTTTCCCACTACACTATATTCTCTTTAATTCACTTCATGGCAAGCGAGGGCTCAACTTACTAATCAAGACACCATCCATCTCCATTGACTAGGATAAGGTAAGTTAACACTTTATTATATCCCAAGGTGGTGCTATAAATAAAGCACTAACTGTAAAACCCAAGCTCCAATAAAGACAATCGATGCTACCACATCTATTATCCCCAGGCTAACATACAATGTATACCCGTAGTCTACATTTCAAAGATCAGCAAAAACTTAAAATAAAAAAATAAAATTCAGTTTAATCTCTGGATTTTTTTGGGGTGTATTTCCACGAAGAGCAAAATATTGAATGTGGAATAGAAATGATAATTTGATATATATGATATTGAACTGTCATTTACTTTCGCTTGAGGGGAAAATGGGATAAAAAATGAAATAATTATATTTGGATGAGAATTTACAAAAGGACAAATAGAATTAATCTGAATCTGAATTTACCTCTCCTAAACGATGTCTTAGCTTTTGATGATAGCATAACGGTAACCATTCACCTTAATCCTCAAAAACTTCCTCTCTAAAAGGACTGTAAAGACTTAAAATTGGCCCAGGACAAGACTTTTATTCTATTCTATTTAGCTTTCTCCATTAGCTATAACCCTCTTTCTTCTGCTTCTCTCTCTTCACGCCATTTATTCAAGCTGTCCATCAATGTCACTCTTCTCCTTCCTCTACTTCTTTTCCCCTTGAACTTTCCTGTCAGTGACAGATTCTCTAAACCTCTCTTATGAGTTAGGTGTCCCAAAAATCTCAACTGCCTAATTCTTATGTCACAAAGCAGTTTTACATCTGTTTTACATTAGCTTTTCTTAACACTTCCTCATTGCCATCTCAATCAGACCATTTGATTTTCAGCATCTGTCTGAAAAGCCACATTTCACAGCTAGCTAGACGCTTTATCATATCTGCTGTTATTGTCTACACTTCACTTCCATACATGTACATTAGAATCTGATTGGTGTAACAATTGAGTACCTGTATTCTAGTTATAATACTCAGTGAAGGATTTTCAAGGATATTTCTCGGTTTTGAAAAGGTAGATTGCAACTATTTGCATACAAGATATTGTTTTACGGTATGCAGTACATCGACATCATGGATCAGGAAATCAAAAGCGTGTAACAAAATAAGATCAATACTGAAAAAATAAACATGATACATGTATGACAATTAATCAAATACAGACATTCACTGTCTCCTATGGTTATTTTTGTCCTTCAGCTGACGACAGATATCTTTAGAAGGGCCCTGTAACAGTAACCTATAAGCTATGATCTGAATTATCTGGAGATTAATACAAAAAGTGTTTTTTTACCATACATACACAGTTTAAGAAAAAAGGTCATTTCAAAAAAGCAGTTTTTCGGCGAGTGATTTTTCGGTCATAATTTTTTTTTCCGGACATACAAGCGAACGTCCACGCTCATTTCCCCTCTCCGTTTAGCTCCGCCCTTAGCACGCATGGCTTTGTTTATTGGACGTTCACGGTCATGTGATGTGTGATTTCAACTGCTTTTTGTTTTGTTTTTGTGAGCGAATAGCGAACTAAACCTCTTTAGCTGCACTCAGAAATTTTGCGTGCGATGCCACAACCTGCTGTGAATAAAGCTGTTTCATCCGGGATAGCGGAGCACGCAAACGAATGTCAAATCTAACAATCGGGTGGGGGAGAGGGGGGGGGGGGGGGTTTGTGGGAAAAAGCTACTTATTGCTTGACTTAGCTATCTGGATCCAAATGAATGTTAATTTCAGCATTTTATTTTAGGGCCGGCGATATCTGTTGTCCTGATGGGAAATTAAAACCTCCCTATAAACAAATTTGGTTCCATCAGGGAAACATAGAGCATACAAAAGAGGTGACGTGATAATACTTCTGATACAAGTATTTAGGTTAAAGTCTTCTGGCAGTTTATTTTACAAAGTAACAGGTTTATGAAAGTAGCGTTTTCTAAAACACGACGAAACAAAATACGATTTACTCTTAAAATATTCATTTCTAAAAATTATTAATATCTTCTTATTATTGGTAACAGTTTGATCAATAAAAGACGAGATCGAAGCAAATCATTTACGTTTTATTTTCATGTCTTAAGCTAACCTAGCACTCATAAAACGTGATCAGAGAAATTCTAAATTAACATTCGGTGAGGCGCAAATATTTATTAAAACATTTTTGGAGGGCTTATCTCTATCATATACTTATTCAAAGAATATAAACAAAATGCATAAGCCCCTGTACAAGAATGATTTAGTCTATAGACCATTTATTATTTCAAATTCCAACAGAGTTCAGATCAAAATGACTCGCTTTATTATGAGTAAGAGTAATACGCGATTGACATTCAAAGAACGCACGCAAACAATCGGAATAAAACCCCCAAAAAGGTTTTAAAATAGTTTTGTTTCTAACTAATTTAGCGCCAGGATTGGTAAACACTTTTCTTAAAAGAGCAGACTTTTTCTTAAACAATTAGAAAGAGCATGACGTTTTTATTTATTTGACGAAGATATAAAACAACTAACCAAATTCAGCTTCTTTTTTTGAGAAGATTGAATGTTATTTAGACAACATCGCCGTTGTTTCCGCTTGCTGCGCTGCTCGATCATGCGTGACGGACGAGTATGTTCTCTGTATACCTGAATGCAGCCTCCTCATTGGTCAATCGTTTCACCTTTGTAACAAGTGGTTGCTAGGGCATTTCGGTGAGTACAACGGTGACAAAATGTTCTTATTTTTTCTGGCACGGAGTCAAACGGAAGTCAAACTTCGCAGACGTTTTTCTCTTGATTTTGATTTCCAAGAACACATTCTCCTCGCGTTCAGAGGCTAATATCTCCACTTCTATTTACTCTTTACAGTCAGGTTATATATCAAATTCAAGGCATGAATCAGGGATCAATAATATCAAATAAAATGGATTTCAAAAATCGCGACTAGTCTCTCATTTCGACGTGACGCATCACATATGGCCTTTCTCTTTTAAATGGCATTTTAGGTCAAGGGCTTTATTTCCAAACTTGAGCTATGTTTATGGTTTTGCCTTGGAATAACACGTTAATTAAACGGTGCTGCACTAGCCTTTAATAAACCGACGCCCTATTCTATCATGCACATACATGTGGGCGATTCCATGCTTTGTCGTACGGGACATTTTGACAATATTTTATATTTCCTTGACATGAAAATAAAAGAATATTTCATTGATTGATGGTGATCGTCAAGTCGTACCAGAAGGGGCACAAGAACCAAGACTTACCTTTACTCGATAACACATCCTTTACAATTGAAATGAAAAACAGTACCGTGTCGTACGGGACACAGAAAAAAAAAGAAGACAAAAACAACAAAAGCATGGAATCGCCAATGTACATGTATTGGGGGTTGTCTGTGCAAGCGCAACGTCAGATCGTAGAACTAAATCTCAAGATTCAGCTCCGGCTAGAGCAGCGTCAACTTCGCGCTTGACTGATTTGGGTTACTAGCCTAGCTTGAGCTGATGCAGTTTTAATTATTGAAAAGGCTGTTGACATCTTTCATCCAAAGTAGTACCCATTTATGGGGCATTTATAAGGGGGGGGGGAAGAAATAAGGTTGCAATGAATGCAAGACAACTTCATTTATATTTAAAATTTCATATTATGAAAATACTAACTGACACACTTATAACCCAATTGCCACCTGCATATCATGACGAAATCTATAATTTTAAGAAAACAAAACAAAAAACACTATATTGTATGGTCTGTTCACTGATATCTTTTATTGAATTGTATATGAATACAAATTTGAAATGATACATATATAATCTGTCTTCTATCTTCCTAAGGTTCTATGTTTTCAGGCAACATCTCGTTATATAATGGGATAATAGTACGAAAAATATGTGACCCCCCCCCAAAAAAAAAAAGAAAGAAAGAAAGAAAAAGGTTAAATCTGTGGTTAACTACATGTATCAATGATCTGATTTTTAAAAAAAAACTCCCAACTATAACAAAACAAAATGTGGATTGAATATTCCAAAATGAGCTCTTGTACACCAAAAGATATTAGATTACAGTTGAAGTATCTACTTGACAGATAGATATAAACATAACAACTGCACATAATATCAAATGTAAAATAACTGCTTCTTACTTTTCTTTCTGATAAGCTCTCGCCTTGTCTTTGATCTCATTCACGACTCTCTTCTCGATGGTTGATGACATATCCTCACATAGAATCTCAAATAAAGAGAGAATCTCATCAAATACAGTCCCAGACAAGGCCTCAGTAGGGCTACCATCAAGTAACTAAATAGAGAGAGAGAGGGAGAGAGAGAGAGAGAGAGAGACAGATTAATATTACATATGATGAGGGGACGTTTGTGTATGTTTGTGTGTGTCTGCATGCATGAGGGAGGGAAGGGGAGATTGAGACAGAGAGAGAGAGAGAGAGAGAGAGAACAAGAGAAAAATCATTAGTGAAAAGGAGGAGGTAAACAAATATTGTGAGGGAGGGAGGAAGATATTGTGTGAGGGAGAGAAGGGAGTGAGAGAGAAACAGAGTGAGAGAAAGAGATAAAGTGATAGAGTACAGAGAGAGAGAGAGAGAGAGAGAGAGAGAGAGAGAGAGAGGAGAGAGAGGACAGAGAGGGGGGGGGGGGAAACATAGAAATCGTTAATGAGGATGAGGAGGCACTAATGGAATATTACAAGGGAGGAAGAAAAATTGTGAGGGAGATAAAGGAGTGAGAGAGGTCAAGACATGGCAAGAATAGAAAAGATCAAGATTAGTAGAGGCAACGGGGAAACAAGAAGTAGAGGGAGAAGAATTGAACTTGAACTCTATTCACCGCTTTCGTAAAAAAACATACAAATCAAGAAATATAGAATATTTCATACAAAGTATAATATTACATATATATATATATATATATATATATATGTGAGAACATTTATAAGAATAAGAATAGAAAGTGAGTGAAATACAAAGAGCAGAAGGAGATGGATGGAGAGAAAATTCACATATAGGATTGGGAGCTATAAAAGAACTTTACATCACCTACAGGCAATGAAAGGATATCATCGATGTTATCATTACATTATGGGAAATAGATCAAACCAAAACACTATTTACAAGATGTTAGATGAAATCAAAACATGTCTTTATTTCAAGCATAATGAAAAGCAACACCTAAACATCTTCAGAAGTACTTTTACATGTATGAGTTTCTAAAAGGTGAGATCGAGAGTAATTGATTCAGCCTAGATTTCAGTAAGTGTGAAACCTCATACTGAAAACATGCTCCAAATGTGGGTTAACCTTCTTAGATGTACCATTAGAATGGTACATGATAGGAGGCTATTATGATATGGTTTAGAGTACAGTTTTATCGGAGGTGTTGCTTTTAAGTGGGAGAGTGATCAAACTGTCGCTCACAAGGCAGTCCCGTCACAAGGAACCGGGATTAAATCTCAGCCATATCATTAAGAATAGTAGACACTTACCCAGGATAAAAGCTTGTGCCTGATCATTGCAGTGTGCACAATACGGTTTGTGATTGCACTTGATTTCAGGCTGGCATATATTCATGTGAAGAGTATAAAGTTTGGCAGGAATACTCCTCTGGGAGTGAATATGATGAACACTTGTGTGTAAGCTTGAAATGCAGTAACCAGGCATAATAACAACATTGTAATGATGATGATGATGTTGATGATAATGATGATGATGATAGTGGTGATGAAGATGAAGGTGGTGATGATGATGATGATGATGATGATGACGATGATTATGATGATGAACGTGATGATGAAGATGATAATGATGACGATGATGATAACTATGAAAATGACAATGAATGACGATGATGATGATGATAATTATGACATTGACAATGACCATAATGATGATAATGATAACGATGAAGGTGATGATGATGATGAGGAGGATGCTGATGAAGATGATATGATGAACACCTGTGTATGGGGTTAAAATTCAGAGACTAGGGGTAATAATAACATCGTGATGATGATGATGATGATGGTGATGATGATGATGATGATGGTGATGATGATGGTGACGGTGATGGTGATGATGATGATGGTGATGGTGATGATGATGATGATCATCATCATCATTATGACAATGACAATGACAAAAATTATGATAATGATAACGATGAAGGTGATGATGATGATGATGAGGAGGATGCTGATGAAGATGATATGATGAACATGGGGTTAAAATTCAGAGACTAGGGTTAATAATAACATTGAGACAACGATGATGATGGTGATGATGATGATGATGATGATGATGGTAATGATAATCACGAAAGTGAAAATGGTAATGATGATGATGACTATGATAATGATGCCGACGATATAGTGTGATAAGATAATCTTACTGTTGGTAAGCTGGGTGATTTCCCTTCTGCCAGTTGTGCATTGAGACCATCCATACGAGCCTGCTCCTTTCCAAAGTACTGTAGCTGCAAGAAGAACTGAACAAAAGCAAGCAGACAGAAAATTGATAAATATTTATAAGCAAAGTTTTGGTCAGGACAATGCTAAAAAAAGCGGAATGCAATGCACCATACAAGAATCTAACGTTATTATTATTATCATAATGTAACAATACATGTAAGTTTATCTATACCTACTGTATAAGCCAACATTTTCGCATACAGATATTTTTGTGATTTTGGACTGGTTTGGGAAATTCGCGAGTTTATAATTTTGCGATTTTTGTGATGTATTCATTACTATAAATAGCCTTACCTTGAAGTGGAAATTTTAATAAACATAAAAATAACCACTAATACAGTATGTTGCTTATCATATTTGAATTTATTGTTATGTCTGTCTTTATTTAAATGTTGATATCTTTAATAATGACACTCGCCACTTGTTCTGACCACTCCCCTAGCACCATCATGATATAATGGACTCCGTTCAAGATGGCCGCATAATGGTCTCCTAACGGATTGGACGTTTCCTGCCTCATGACCTGTAGCAACCTGACCCGGAAGTCGTCCAAGAGGTCAATCTGAAGGTCAAGGAATCGGAGATGGTGGGACGGAGATGGCAGCACCTTGTAACGCTCTAAAAATAGAGGAGAGTATGATTATTACAGGAATGTAGTCCATGCATAATTTTGTTGGTAATGTACACTGTTCTAAGAGCCAAAAAGATTCCTTTTCACTTCTGGGCTACATGTATTTAAAGGGATGCAGTAACGTTGAATGATATTCAAATCACATTTTATTCGATTTAGCTTATTTTGCCAACATTATTATAAACACTTAGGTGAGTCTGGTATCTCTTCAAAATTGCAAGCTAATTGCTTGCTTTACCTTCGAGATATCAATGATTTCATACTCAAATATTATAAACCAACCCCAGACCCCCGGATGGTTTATAAAACCATGTGCTTTTTCCACATAGCACAACATACACCCACTTCCTGTTGTATAGCCCCCGTCCCTAGCGGCCTAGTGAGCTAGCAGCAGAGGGTACTGGTGTTCGGCTGTATGCTCGGCATTGTTTGTAACATTGTTTTAAGGTAGTAAATGACTTTCATTTGATCTGAAACTTTCAGTAGTTTGTTTTTACTGATGGAATAATATAATTTTATTAATCTTGATCTAATTGCCCTTCTTTTTGAAAGTTACTCAATCCCTTTAAGCTGGAGGACTGGATTCATACTTACAGATGTATCAATATTATCAAAATGCAATGCCATCATTTTTTGCCTATCAAAACAAACTATAATGTTGTGAAGAATGAGTTAAGAACTACATGTACCAGGTAAAATATTTCTGATAGAAAATTAGAAACCTCAGTGATTTAAGTAATTCCTCATCTTTGCTGTAAAATTGTTTTTTATCCTACTCTTGAAGCGTTCTTCTATTTCATGTTTCTTGTAAAGGATATGTATACATATTATTTGTAGTATGTAGTGGCTTGCTGCCTTGCTTTCATATGTCTACTTTTAATAATAAGTATCTCGTTGATGAGTGATAACCAAGTATTAGGTAATGCCTAACTGTGTATAAGGTGACTTAAAAATCCAAAACATTATTAGTAGTAGTAGTAATAGTAGTAGTCGTAGTATACACACCTGTTATAACAAGTAAGAGAGTCATGAATGATTCTACACATTGAGGTACTTTGGATTCATCTGCTTCCATAATGCCCTTATACTGTGATTGCCAAGCTGATGATGATGAGAATAGTGTATCGAGCTTCTGGCCTGCAACTAAACAAAATAAAATAAAAAGTTATGTCATCTCTCTATCACTTTTATCAGATTTAAAAAGAAACCATTCTCACAAGCCGAGTTGACTAAAGATGTGAACAATTAATTAATGATAATTACAAAACTTTTGGGCATACAAATTCAAAATTTCACAGGTTTATTCATTATAATTTATTTTTTATATAGTCAAAATATGCAAGCATCCTGGTTGGCTTGGTGGATAATGAGAGTTCCCTAACCCTACCCCTAACCCTACCCGATATATCACTCACATTGCCTCTCTATAGCAATCCATTTATCAAAGCAAGCTTGTTGAGTCAGAATATGCAAGCAGCAGGGTTGGCTGAGGGGATTGTAGTTCCCTAACCCAAAATCTGCCTGACATAGCACTTACGTCTCTGTATAGCAATCCATTTATCAAAGCAAGCTTGTTGAGTCAGAATATGCAAGCAGCAGGGTCAGCTGGGCGGATAGTGAGGGTTCCCTAACCCTGCCCAACATAGCACATACATTGTCTCTCTATAGAAATCAATTTGTCAAAGCAAGCTTGTTGAGTGCTAATATGCAAGCATCCCGGTCGGCTGGGTGGATAGTGAAAGTTCCCTAATCCAAACCCTGCCCAACATTGCACTTACATTGTCTCTATCTAGTAATCCATTTATCAAAGCAATCTTGTTGAGTAAAAATATGCAAGCATAGTGGATAGTGAAAGTTCCCTAATCCAAACCCTGCCTGACATTGCACTTACATTGTCTCTCTATAGCAATCCATTTGTCAAAGCAAGCTTGTTGAGTCAGAATATGCAAGCATCCTGGTTGACTGATAGGATAGTTAGAGTTCCTGAGTTCTTTATCGAACAGCAGGAGTTCATCGATGGTATGACAGAGAAGTTGATCGTCAAAGAGCAGCTCTGGAATGTCGTGCTTTAGCTTGGCTGCTACGATGTGAAGAAGGCCTCGGATAAACTCCGTCTGAAAACAAAAAACCAAAACATAGGAAATCAACATTTTTTGTTGAGAGGCAAATTTTAGTTTTACAAGAAAAAAAAAAAATGACTTTTGAATGTCGTGCTTCAACTTGGCTGCTGCGATGTGAAGAAGGCCTTAGATAAACTCAGTCTAAAAAAAAAAAAAAAAAAAAAATCATGAATTTAACCTGTTTGTTAAAGCCAAATCTTAGTTTCAGGGGAACAAAAGAAAAACAACCTTTGTCATGTTATTTTTCAGCTATATCTAGGCTGCTACGGTGTGAAGGAGGCCTCGGATAAACACAGTCTGAAAATATAATTTTCAGGAATTATGTTTAAAATATTAAAAAAAAATAATAATAAATTAATAAATATCTTAGTGGAAGCTGGAGTTCGCTTTGAGAAAAGAAGTAATACTATAAATGGTAGGAAAACTTAATAGGTTAGGTGGTCATTTAATCAGAGAAGGCACAGACAGACAAAATGTCAATTATAGGGATATTCATCATTTTTTTTCTAACTGATAACAAAGGACCACTACTAGTACCTTCCACATAATATATGAAATAAATCAATGAAAAGGCTTAATTGCCAATGTCAGGAACATACAAAACACCTAGCAATCAAGAAAACCAACTCACTCCAATTGTTATTAGGTGGTATGTTATATACATACCACCTCTTGTTATTCAAATCTTCTTTTTTTTTTTCTTTTTTTTTTATTCTTCTGTACAATTCTTGTAGACACAATAACTAAAAAAATAATGCATTAAAGTATTTCAGATTTTCAGCAATGATAAATCATTATAAAATCTGAGCACAGAAAAATTTTCTAGCTCATTAGCATAATGTGAGGTCATCTAGACGCCATTTTGTAAAATCACATTATCAATCATAACTTCATAACTAATAATCATTGATTAATAATATTTAGTACACCTAAACTTCAAATTGAAGCACATAGATTGTTTTGTTGCAATCTTTGACTCTTTTCTGGCGACTTGTGTCTGATTTTGACATGATGAGTCACATATTTTAAAAGCAGGCACCAATTTGCCTCATATTCATTCAAATATGATCCCTCCTATGCCACACTGAAATGACCTGGCTAATTCAGAAAATACTTCCTTTCAATTGATCATTTAATTTCCTCCTCTGTAGGAAATTCTGAACGTAGACAATGCCATTTATTTCAATCTAATTATGGCAATTAAAGGGATGCAGTAACATTGAATGATATTCAAATCAATTTTATTCGATTTAGCTTATTTTGCAAACATAATTATAAACACTTAGGTCAGTCTCGTATCTCTTCAAAATTGCAAGCTAATTGCTTGCTTTACCTTCGAGATATCAATGATTTCATACTCAAATTTTATAAACCAACATCGGATGGTTTATAAAACCATGTGCTTTTCCGCATAGCACAACACACACCCATTTCCTGTTGTATAGTTCCCCGTCCCCAGCGGCCACATGATCTAGCAGCAGAGGGTACTGGTGTTCGGCTGTATGATTGGCATTGTTTGTTACACTGTTTTAAGGTAGTAAATGACCTCCATTTTATCTGAAACTTTCAGTAGTTTGTTTTTACTGTTGGAACAATATAATTTTATTAATCTTGATTGAATTGCTCTTGTTTTTGAAAGTTACTAAATCCCTTTAAAGGTTGAATCAAACACTACACAAAACATGCATTGCTATTTAGTGCGGTATGGTATGTCATCAAAACATCTCCCGTGCGACTGAAACGCCCATTTTGATATTTTTGCATTTTTGGATCCATTAGGATCCAATCAGAAATTGATGGGGTTCAAATTTTCAGACCCCTCCTTCATTTTCTGGAGGCCCTTTAAAGGGCGCCATATTGGCCCATTAGAAAAATGTTGTGCATTCCTCCTCAAATCAAATTTTCCTAACAATTTTTAATCTAAAATGACCAGAAATGTCATAGTAGTTCATTATCAGTGACATTACCAGAAATGTCATAGTAGTTCATTATCAGTGACATTTCATCCTAACAGTTTTATTATTTTTACCATAATGGGGCTCAATTGAAGAACTATGACAACAAAATTAAAAATAAAAAATGAAAATGTTGAAAAACGAGTCAATTTTCTTTAATTTGGGCTAAAATTTTGCAATTAAAAGACACTGGATAATCTTCTCATTATATAAAATTTAAAATTGTTCATGGATTGATCATGGAGGACTCTTTCTTCCATGTGTTGACACTTCATACCATGCAGTTTATTTATTTTATTTTATTTTTTTTTGGGGGGGGGGGAACAAAGAACAAGAACAAACAAAAACTACAAAACAACAAGGAAAAACTAAATAACAAAAAGCAAGCAAACAAAAAGCTACCATATCTTAAAATTTGGGAATCATTGCTTGTATCATTCGGTTTCGGTTTCACAAGCATTTTTTTTTTAAAGACACGGATTACTTTTTAACAGCTGGAATGGTGATTCGAATATTTCAGTTGCATACCCCCTCCCCCCCCCCTTGAACCAACACTTCTAACTTGGCCTCTTCGTGTACTGCTCAATTTGTAAATTGAATGACAGTACCGTTATCTCCCAACACATAAAAAATTAACAGATATGTTCATGCATAGGTCTCGAACCCCCCCCCCCCCCCGCCTCTGCCTAAAAAATAAATTGTGTATATTGAGGGCTTAGATATCATTGAGCCCCCGTAAATATTTTTGATGACATATGTACAGTATATCGAAATATATATAATGTTGAAACCTTTTCTTTCTTTTCTTTTGTTGTTGTTGTTGTTGTTGTTTTTTTTTTTTGTTTTTTTGTTGGAGGGAGGGGGAGGAGTCTCAAATATCATTAAGCCCCTCCAATAACATTGTTTGAGGGTGGGAAATCAGTGACCCCTCTTCTATTTCTTTTAATAAGCTCACATTTCGCGTCTCTATTGACATAATATCAGGTTTTCTGATTGCACTTGAATTGGCAATTCCACGTTACTCACGTTACACATTTTAGGTGCCTTTGCATGTTGTAAGTGTCATATTTTTTGTTTTGAAAGGTTTGACAGCCTTTCTGTTCTACACTAGATGCCCAAGTCCTTGGTCTATCTTGCAACATTAATAGATTTTCCTACAAACATCTGTTCAGAAAATAATGATGACAAACTTTTTTACTCACGTTACATTTTTTAGGACGCCTTTAAAAGCCAACATGCCTTTATACAAAAAGTGTCCTCATACTAGGTAGTATTTTAAACAACTGTTTAATGATTAATGTAACTCATATTGTGGCACACAAATGTAGGCGGTATAAATTTTTAGAGCATTGGAAATATCTGTCCTCTATACCAAAATCATCGTTACTCACGTTACACGTTACTCACGTTACATATTAGCTGATAATCAATAGCACATATTTTGACCATGAGAATTAGCAGGAAACTTTATATTTTTTTATGTATTTAACCTTTATAGATATTTTGTCCCTAAAACATAACAAAATTGGCATTCTTTCATACCTTTTTCCATTGTTACAACTTACATGGCACATATCTTATTGAATTTTCAATATCCAAGTAAACTAAATACATGAAAATATACTAATAATGTAGTTCATGCAGTGTAATGAAATATTCGCCTTCCATTATCTTTCACATGAACTTAAGTTACTTTTAATTTTGCAACATCTTACTTTGTTAGGCTGAAAACTACTATTACAACAGACCTTCATGTACCAAGTACAAACAGGTACAAGTACTACCTTAAAACTACCAGTTGTGTGGACTTACGCAATTACGTACATTAACTAATTCTTGTCTCATTCAGTAGCTTGTGAATATTAAATTTGAGTAAAACACTTGTATTGTAGTTTATTAATTGTCAATGTTTTGGGTGGGTTGATAATAATCACAAAGTGGTGTGGAGGAAACCTTAATTCCAGAGTCACCGTGTCCGACAACTTGACTCACACCAAGGACACTATGGTAGCTACAGTGATGCAGTCTTGGATACAGTCCCTGCATCAAAAACTGTATGCATTTGGTCTGATAGACCAGCATCACAATTTAAAAACAGGTTAATTGCAGCAGCAATCCCAGTGTTTAAAGCCAAACACCAGCTTTACATTCAAGTGGAATTTCTTTGCAACCTCCAATGGAAAGGGCTCTGTGAATGGGATTGGGGGTTCTGTTAAGCGGGATGTCTGGATGCAGGTTAAAGACGAAAAGTAATCATCACAAATGCTTTTTGTGGCTGCTGCATCAGTATTGAAGAATGTCAGTGAATCAAAAATGGATCAGATGGAGATAGATCCCCACCTCTCAGCATCTGTTAACTAATTCTGGTCTCATCCGGTAGAAGCGAATTTTTACTTTGAGTATATTATTTTGTAGTTTATTAATCGACTCATCAAGCAAGGTCATGATAGGTCATTTTATAGGAACACACTACTTTTATGACCCCCTCAATTTAGTTAAATCCAACAGAAAATAATTTGCTCTCCTCGGTCGAAAAACATATTCGTATTCCTAATTTTTGTGTCGTTACTCACGTTACATTTTTTGTTACTCACGTTACATTGTTACTCACATTACAATTTTTGCACCTCAATCATTATAATACAATCGCATGTACACAAGTATTTCACTATTTTTCATATTAGGTAGGAGGAGTATGAAGAAAATTTCCACTGGCAGATTTTAAATGCAATGGAAAATTAAGAAATTAAACTTTTTCAGTATTTTTGTTACTCACGTTACATTAGTAATACGCAGTCGGGCCATACGCTTTCTACCAATTCATGGGAATGTAGATCAATTTTTTCTTACTGGCAACTTGAAACTGATGCCCAATACATTATAAAAATCCACAAATCAATTTCTTATCACTCTTTTATTATCCATGGATTCAAATGAAATATTCAAGTATATTTTCACTGTATTTCTCAATGAAAATGGAAGTTGACTTCTGAATGTAATATCTGCGATTCTGGAGGCATATTTTTTGAAGAAAATTGCTGTTTCATATGCGTAGAAGTATCTTGAACAAAATAGGATAGGTGACAAGTTGCAAAATGAAAATGAATTTTTTCACCTCATGACACCCATCTCATGGAATTGCCCAATCGCATTTTAAAATAGATACCACAGGCAGGTCTTTGAGCCCCCCCCTCTCCTCGCCCCCTCGAACTACTTGGTGGGCTGAATACTATGAACCACCAATTGTGAGGGGCATGGTATTATTGAGCCCCCTCCCCTCCTTGTCCCCTCCCAATTTGTTTGGAAACATGAGATACATTTCACATCTCTCAAATAACATCCTTTTAGCCCACTCTGCGCATTCGCAAATCTTTAAAAAAAATTTTTTTGTTTTTTTTGTTTTTTTTGTTGTTTGTTTTTGTTTTTTTATAGGAACCAAAGGGTCACTACTATTTTGGTTGGGTATCAGCCTTTGAGCACCCCCGTTGTTTGTGGGTTGGGTCTTCATTATCATTGAGCCTTACCAAGGGCATCCCCCTATCGGTTGGGGCTTAGCCATTGAACCCCTTCTCCCTTTGTAGGAGGCTGTGATATTACTGAGCCGCTCTTCCTGCTCCCAATTTGCTATAAAACTCACTTTTCAGGTCTATCATCAAGATCATGACTTTTATTTTAAGCTCGCCCTCCGTGCTCAAATGCCTTTAGGTTAATTATTTTCGATTGGAACCAGGGGGTTCCTTACTTTAACTTTGTTGGGGCTCACCTATATTTCGGAGGCAGGGGCTTCATATCATTGAACCCTCTTGCTCCCAATTTGTTATAAACGGTTTATTTTTATGAAATTATTTGCTCGCTCTACGAGCTCGCATGACTTAATGTCTAAACCGCCAAACTATCTCGGATTGTGGCTTAGCAATAGTCACGGATCCAGGGGAAGCAGGCGGGCCCGTACCCCTCCTAAAAAAATAAATAAATAAAAAGGGGGAAAAATTAAGACTTGCTGACACGATTGACCAAACATAACGTTTTTTGGTGGCTGAAAGGCGAAAAATAACACCTATCTAACCCCCCCCTCCCCCCCCCCCCCGCGCGCTTATCGCACGACCAGCGAAAAATTGATGTGATCTTTTTGCTCGCTCGGTGTGATGGAAAAACAAATTTGGTGTACAAACATCCGAAAATCAAATGTTGATACTGATAGTCAAGGGGTACTAGTATGCTTTTGTTGAGGGGGCGTGCACACAAGATGATACCAAATTATTATTCTAAACATAGTTTCTTGTCCTTCTTTTTCGATTTAAAATGCAAGAACTGGCGGATCAAGGATTTAGAAAATACGGGGGCTCATCCCGAAATTTGGAAAAATAGGGGAAAGCAGCCGAAACATATTCAAATTTAACATGTACAGTCAATGAGTGGTTTTGAAATTATAGAGGGGTGCGCGTACCCTGCGCCCCGCCTGTATCTGCCAACTGGCGTCGTAGCCATCTTAATGAAAGAAAATAGTGTCCGCTTCCTTATAATTTTTTATGTGAAATTTCAAGCAGGCGATGAGTGTAGGGCGGCAAATACCATTCGTACAAATTTGTAAAAGTAATATAGTTTCTAAACTTTCTTTTATTTTTTTAATTATCCATGCATTTAGAGTGACCAGAAGGTGATATTTAAGAGTATATTTTGGGTCAAAGCCAAAAAATAAGGGAGCGCGACGGAACGGAATTTCACAGAGTTTTTATGCTCACGAAAAGAAAAAATAAATATTTTAGCTGTCATTTACCCTCACTATTATGTCAAGCTTACTTGAAAGTATCAATCTGCAAACAAAAATTTTTTGAAATATGTTTCGTTTTCATGGCAACCTCGAATTATGATCGCGCGACGGGGACGGAATGAAAATGTCACTGTTTTTTAAAAAAGAAGATTCAAACAAGAATTCTATCAAGTTAATAAGCAAGGCTGACCATGTCAGAGGTGGTGTCTGTTTGGTACTGTCCCATAGATTGCTAGTAAAAAAGATGCTAGTCAATGAAATCTTATAAATTACAATTTATCGACGTTTTCCCAAAGGCATGTCAATTCCGTCCCGTCGCGCGACGGGACGGAAAATATGTTCCATGTACAAAATGAATGGAAACTGAGGGA
Organism: Paracentrotus lividus; assembly: GCA_940671915.1. NCBI lineage: Eukaryota > Metazoa > Echinodermata > Echinoidea > Camarodonta > Echinidae > Paracentrotus > Paracentrotus lividus. Next base: position 22,353,621 of record CALNVZ010003430.1, on the reverse strand, counting down.
AAGGAAAAAAATGAACTTTTTTACTACAAATTTTCAAATCACCATAGCGATAGAACTAATGATCCAAATTAAGTACAAATGGTATCATTGGAAGGGAATTAAAATAGACTTTCTGAAACAGTTTGTTATTTTTAATGTAGCGGCACTATAACGTGTTTGACCTTTTGACCTTGAATTTGACCTTCTGTATCCTGCGACCTTGTGCCAATATTTTGAAATCTGAATCCCAAGATACTATTTTACATGATAATAACAATTTGGATGTTTACATTTAGTATTTGTTTGTTTCTAGCCCTCTCAAAATTGGCTTAAGCAAAAAATGATATTACAGTCCCATACATAAATATCTGTGTTGTGACAAGGTAGAGACCTGAAAGCGCGACGGGACGGAAAACATTGAAACGTCATATTTTTCTTATGAGTGGAGTATCCTTTCATTTAGTGGCGAGGATGTGAAGCCCCACTTATAAATTGATACATTCTAGAACATGGGTAACCCATCTTGTGTTTTTCATAGAAGAAAATAACAATTATGTGTCGAAGTACAAAAACCTGAAAAAACACAATTTTTTGCCCTAAAAATGTGAATTTTGACCCGTAATACAAAATGATTTTGATTTTTTTTTTCAGGAATGTAAAGATTGCAGATAGGGTATCCCATAATAATACTTGATATTGTCTTAACTTTTTAGGTTTTAATGTAAATTGATAAAATATAAATTTTCCGTCCCGTCGCGCAGAGAGGGCGCTATTTCCACATTCAAATGCATTTTAGAACAAAATCAGCAATGTTATATATTGGACATATACATTTCCGAAATCTATGGAATCTCAGCTTTAATATTATATATAATTCTAGATATGACAACCAATTTGAAAATTTGACCTAAGTGAACAATAATTTTGGCTTTGACCCTTTGAAACTTTATCAAAATATGTTTATTGCCATCTGTTGTCGAAGTAACGTTTACATCTGATAAAAGACTAAATTTGGGTATATTTTTACATTAAATGGTTGAAATAGCCATCTAAATGGTATGTGACAATTGTTACTCATTTATTTCAATGTTTAATACCATTTCAACTCATTTTTTTTTTACATCCTAGCCCGAAATAAAATTAAAACGCCATATTTTTCTCAATTTTATACTTACGCCCTTCATTTTTCCAAAATGGAGCCCCAAAAAGGCCCAATAAGAAATGAAGGAGGGGTCTGAAAATTTGAACCCCATCATTTTTGGATGAGTGGGACCCTCAAGCAGCCAAATCCACCAAAATATCACTTTGGGCAAGTTAGTCCTACGGAATGACATAACATACCCCCACTATATTGTTCGTGTGTGAACAGTGGACTAAAATTTGTTTCTTCTCTATTGTGAATGGACTGTGACTTACGTCCAACTTGGCAGCCTGCTGAATGTGCTGCGAGTTGAAGAAAGCGGGCTAAGATTAAAATTAACTCAGAATGTTATAATAATATAACTTACCCTTGCATCCATATTGAGTGTGTTATCTTCATCTAATATCGGTTGAATATTGTTCTGAAGAAACTCAGAGTGATCTCGGATCCAATTCAATATCTGGGTGAAATACCATTCAGGCTGAAATATGAAATTAAAAAGAAAATATTTAAATAATCACACAAATCATACACAAGGTCGGAACCTGCACTGGTTTTCTGATAGTTTTGCTTGTTCTTTGTTTCTTGATCTCTCTCTTAAGATTCCTCCATACAGCTTTCCAGCATGGCTCATCAACGTGGGGTTTTGATACTGTTGTTAAATTATTACATTATATGATATTACTGTGGTAAGCTCTTTTTATAAGCATTGCTTTCTAAGGGTCTCCAAGCCATCAATGTAATTTCTTTTATGTTACTTTGTGATGACAGTGAGCTAACAAAACCAATTACCTTATCAATGCTGTTAGTAAGTTTCTTGCCGTAGAAATGGTACTTGAATCTCTTCTTGAGTGGTTGTAGGAGTAACTGTAGAGGTAGTAGGAGTGGAGTAGATCCTGGAATGATTAGGTAATCTTGAGATGTTTTGTCCTCAGCTGCCAAGGCTTCACTGTGTCATGTGGGTCAAGGAGAGTAATTGAGTTGGTCTATGGCATTTACTCCAACAACTATTGCTCTATGGCCAATCCCTTAAACTTATCGAATGGCTAACTTCAGCTATACCAACCCCAAACCTAACATTGAAACAGAACGTTTTTAAAAAGGAGATGGCTACTTAAGTCAAAATCTGAAAGACACGACTGACCTCCAAACCGAAATCCCCCAAAATAACTTTGTTGTGTAAATCTAAGAACTGATCAACCCCTTACCTCTGTATGTGTGTAATTTGAGGTTTTACAGACATGTATTGAATCAATATTAATATCTATGTCTAGAGACTTTAACATTACCATAAAAAAAAAAACGTGGCCTAGATTCAAACTTGGGTACGACCTGAGACAGTTTGAAGACGAATGCAAAGAGTTTATCAGAGATGAGGAATTAAATTCATTTGCAACTCATGATCCCCAGTATTTTACAGAAGCGTATCAATTAAATACAAGTATTCAGGTCTAAGGACTGACCTTTTAAGTCACCACCTAAGAGATACAATTTAGTTAAAGACCAGAGTCCAAAGAAAATTTGAGGTTTGTTCTTTTGATAGCGACATCTACATGGCCATGCGTTTTGAGTTGGGCCCTTAAAAAGGTGGAGTTGTGACATCTGCTCCTCAAATTTGATTTTGTTTATTGATTTACTTTACTTAAAAAACTATACAGCTACATAGCTTGAATTTGCTCTTAAATTAAAGCTTCTCAATGTAGGGCAACAAAATACATGTTTTAAAAAATGTCACAATTTCATCATTGTCTGTTAATAACTGTTAATTAACGAGAGTCAGGGTGGAAGGAGGAGTCGGCGCAGGAGGAGTCGGCGCAGCAAATTTGCAAATGTCGTAATGAGTTAAATCAAGTTTGCACAGAAGAATATCTTTGGAATTGAAATTCATAAACGCCTGCTGAAATAATCATGTAGCATTGATTAGTGTTTATATGTTAGTTGAGTAATCTTAATTACATTAATATACAGTAATTGTCATGCTTTTGAGTTCGGTAGGCCTGCAAAAAGTTTGTAATTTTGACATCTGCTCCTCAAAGAGTGTTGGTTAGACAATAACTTCAACTGCATATATATACAATGACATATGTATAGTAAGCTGAATTTGGACTAAATCACAAGCTATCATGTAGGGAAAATAAAATTCATGCGTTCAATCATGTATAGAAAAATATCTATGCTCTCTTCATTTATGTGTCTAACGAAGATCAGGGCGTAAGAGGAGGATCAGTGCAGAAAAATTTAGCTCACGCGGCTGGTGTATGAGTTAAATCAAGTTCATAGTAAAGGGTGTATATATTTGAATTGAATGCTACAACCAGCGTGAAATACTTAAGCTTGTTTATGGTCCATAATTAAAGTAAATTACAGATTTAGTGTTGTACACTGTAGTACATTGTTGACTGTACTACATTTGTAATAAATGACAGTTTCTTTACAGCCAAAGGGCTCTTACATGTATATGCGACATTATGTTTAATGCATGTTTACCAAGACAAAGTGACTTTTCACATGTCAGTACTACTTTGCTACTTCTATCTGCCTTAGTTAGCAACTTGTAGGATCCTTCATTACATGTCTAGTATTTTTTAAACAGGGAGTTACAGTACTTAGAACACTACAACAAGATACATTTTCTTAAAAAATTGAAATTTTTGAAGTCATCATTCAGCCTGGAGCAAAATATGTTAAACTCTCCCAGGGTATAGAAAGTTATACATGTTAGGAAAGCTCTAAAAGTGATGAGTTCAAAATCTGCAGTAAATAATGTTGTAGTGGTAACAGTATTTTTTTTGCAAATTTTTTCCAAAAGCATCATTTTTCACAAATTTTTCAGGCTAAAAATTCATAACCTTCAAGGGCGCCACCTATGTTAATTTTATGCCACATTTTTTGAACTCCTCAGACATTCAGCTTCCAGAAAAGTTATACTTTTGTGGGTAAATGAAATTGAAAATAGGAGCGCTTCAGGAAAGCGCTTACGATATAAGGATACAAATTTTGAAGTGTGTCACCAAATGCGGCCCAACTTAAACGCATGATAGCCACATGTAACCATAAATTCATGACGGGAAAGGCACTTCTTCAATCAAACATGATTAAGTGAATAAACTCACAGTTCATAATCCTTGTATCACAAACACTTTAACAGAAAATTGTAGTAATCATTACAAAAAAAAAACCAAAAAACAATAACTATTTTTCATATTAATAAAGAAACATTGGGTAAGATACGGGAAGCTGCGCTTAGATTGCAGATGTAGAAGTAAATCTTGAGTTAGCTGGTCAAGTTTCAGTCTGAGTTAGCCAGCAGGGAGTGGAGCAGTTTGACGTCTACGAAGGGCCATCCATAGCAACCTCAGGACTTCCTCAAAATTCACTGGTTGAAAACAATAATTGAAGAAAGGTATCATTCAGATAACATACATATGGAACCAACGTACATACAAACATGATAGATATATAAATAGTTTCACAAATTACAACATCCATGGCCCTCAAATTATTTTGCAAATGCCCGCCGTGATACGATGCATCACAACTCAGCACACATATGCCCCCCCCCCCCTCTCCCACCCCTATTGACAAAAAAGTTAGTTGATAGGAAAGGAGAAAAGTCTATAAGATCCTTTACAGAGTTTAACACTTCAATAAACTTACAAGAGGCTATCTTGTACTCATTTAGAAATCTTGGACACCTTGATGTCGTAGGTCTAGTTTCTGAAAATGAAACTATGCAATACAAACCAATAATTGAACTGACACTAATCATAGTTCTCCAAGGATGGAGGCAGTGTTTGCAATGGTATCAGAACA
>CALNVZ010003430.1:22304482-22348105 GCA_940671915.1 Paracentrotus lividus | reverse complement strand
CTTCCCACCCCTATGACAAAAAGTTAGTGTGAGGAAGAAAAGTTCTATAGATCCTTTAACAGAGTTAAACTTCAATAAACTACAAGTATCTTGTATCATTTGAAGTCTTGGAACCTTGATGTGTAGGGTCTAGTTTCTGAAAATGAAACTGCAATACAAACCAATAATGAACTGACACTCAATCATAGTTCTCCAAGATGGAGGCAGTGTTGCAATGGTATCAGAACATCCATAGTTTTGCGAAAGCTTAAACTAATCGAAGATGATGGAGGCCATGGCCTTTGATGCTCCCATCACTGGCCTTAGTGCCCCTTCCAAAATTCCCTGTTTGGCCTTGGAAATATTTGTGCCCTTTCTAGACATTCACATTTGTACTGTAGTAAGAAAAAGTGCCCTATGGAAAAATAGCCTTGCCCTCAAACTGACAAAGGCTTAAAAGCTGATTGTAAGCTGAATTATGGCATGTCGTTTGGTTGACTGGTTCCTAATTAACTCACCCTGCAAGCTTCTCCTTGAGGATCTTATGCCAGAAGAGAACCGTCCTATCCACAAAGTCCACCAAGTTGACGCAGGTTGATCCTTGCAGAGCACTGCTGACCTTGGCCAGTCTGGCGAAGTGTTCTACTGCGCTGGGCATGGCACTGGCTGACAGAGACTGCTGAACTGCAGAGCTGTGAAACAAGGCAAACGGGGCTGAGTTCACCAGTAGAGACCCTTGGATTTCAGTGCTGTTAGGCCACGGTCAGGTGGATAGAGTGAATGAATAATGGACGGATGGATGGATAGAAGAGTTGATGGACAATGGTGCATGAAAGAGGAGAGATACAATTGGGTTGGTACAATGTAGACCATTTGACACATTTATTGGAGAAATTGTGGGAGTTCGAAAAAAGGAAAATTAGTGGATGAAGAATGAATGATGGATGGATAGATGGAGAGAAGAATTGATAGACAATGGTGCATGGAAGGTGAGAGATACAAGTACAATGTAGGGTTGGTAGACCATTTGGCACATGTAACAGAAAAAGTTGAAAATTAGTGGATGAAGGATGAATGATGGGTGGATTGCATAAATGGGTGGAAAGATGGACAGAATAGTTGAGAGACAATCGAGTAAGAAATGTGAGATTTAGGAGTACATTTTAAGGTTGGTAGACCATTTGGCACACATAATGGAAAGAGTGTGAAAGTTGAAAGAAAATGACAGAAGTATGAATTATGGATGGATAGTATAGACAGATGAATAGATGGACAGTTGATAGACAATAGTGCATGAAAGATGATAAATAAATTTGGGTTGGTAGATCATTTGGCACATCAAATGGAAAAAGTTTTTAAAAAATGATTGAATGAAGGATGAATGATGGATAGAGAGCATGGAAATACGGTTGGATGGAAAGAATCAGAAGAATGAGTGATGAAATGATGAATGGAAGGATGATGAGTGTCAAAGAATGGATCAATGATTGACAGAAGAGTTGGTAGACAATGGTGCATGAAGGGTAAACATGTTTTGCGATTAGAAACAGAGCAACACAACAACAGGTTTCCATCATACAAAGTAAGTAGATGATGAATACAAAGAAGACATACAAGCAAATGTTCATAAAATAAACCATCGTAAATGGATTTTCAGGTGGGCGATTCATTCCATTAATAAAGTAATGAGGGTAATTTCAATTTTAATTGTGACAACAAAAGATTAATAGAAGATGAGGGAATAAATAAATTGGATATCAAGTGAAAACATTAAAACAAAATAGGAGTTGATGCGATGGTTGACATTCAGGTGTATGGGAATCAGATACACGGAAAAGGAGAGAGAGAGAGAGAAAGAGAGGGTAAAATGAATGAAGATACATACATAAAGTGAATGGATAATGACAAGATTTGTAAAGTAGATGAGTTAATTCACATGACAATAAAATTAAATTATGGATTAAACACCTCAATTTGAAGAATCAGAAGCATAAAGCATCACATAGAGGGACCAATAATATGTCAAACACACAGTAAAGGCCATTTCACAAGACACAGATTCAGAATACATGATAACATTTTTTTTGGTCATATGAAGTGAATTCATGATATAATTGTATGCTTCAATAATATCAGAACATTAGAATCATAGCATTTTCAAACATTCATCAATATCAATCAAAAAGGCAGGTTGGAAAATGCAAATGTTTTCCAATAGACATGAAATGTTTGCAATGCAATGAGTAATTGAACAATAGGGGTGAGGAAAGAGAGAGGGGAAAGAAAGTATAATTTATCTGTTACTACATGTAAGTTTAAGACAAGGCTATACTACTAGAGATAGAAACATCCAAGATACATGTGGAAATGAAAGTATCTAAATACAAGAATACAAGAAATCTGAAGGTTGCAAATTATAAAAAATCTTTTTCCATTGCAATTTGAAATACGTGTTTTTTAATTGCAATAATTTAAGATCTTATTACACATCTATAGGACAATGTATTTATTTAACTTCTTATTTTTTTGTACAGAATGAATTTACACAATGAATCATTTCAAACGCATTATCTACATTTCAGGGGATATAATAACACTTGAATAATGCCTTCTCCAAAAAATAAATGCTACACTAAATATTTCATTGTTTGCTTGATTATCATTTGACAGAGAGAAATGTCTAATTACTCTGGTTCCACTTTTTCTGGGATGCACTTACTACTGTCATCATCATACTCCTTGCAAATGCTATCTCACCTTAACTCTTCCACCATAGCCATCCATTTTAAGTATTCCATGCATCTCTCTAGCTCCTTCACTTGGCTCGTCAATCCTTCTAGGTGCGTCACCATTGGCTCAGCTTGGGTCACATGACTTGTTACTGAGCGTCTGGCTTGTTTATAGTCAGCAGTCAGTTCATCCAAGCGTTCGGTTGCAGTCGTTGCCTCTAAGAGGGCGCTCTGTATTCTGGATGGTGCCTCGGTGCTAGCTGTTGACAACTGACAATCGTTTAAAAAATGTGATTTACTTTCACATCAAAAGCAAAAGATGACACTCGCTTATTAATGTATATTGTTTATGAATCGTATCAAATCTTATAAGACCATTTCAAAGATGGTGGTATCACTGAAGGTCAGCTGCATCGTTCCAGAATTTAGAGCTGTCACCTTTTTGTGACCTCAATACCTAAAAGATCATATCAAATTGTTTTTTATAGTATGGTAATCTCAATAAGTTTGAAGCTTGATATACAACAGACCGGTGGTGGGGGGGGGGTGGGGGTGGGGGGCTGGGGGGAGGGAGGGGGGTAAGTGTTAAACAATTTTCGGGCTTTGGCCTTCCGTAGGGTCATATATCAGCCGTAGGGGGCGCTTAAGGAGGTCATCGGGTATAAACACGTCTTTTATTTTCTTTTTTTTGGCGAACCGAATTAAAGGTGAATTTGGTACCCCCTTGGGCGCCTACCGGGGGGTCCTGGAATACATGCATGAACTATGTATCATTTAGAAAGTAATATTTAACAAGTTTTAGTGTTTTGTTATTCCATCTGTACACAAACAGATGGTAAGTCCCCAGCCAGGACTCTGAAATATACGTATATACATAGGCCTATGTCCCAATGTAAAATGAGTATTCCAGAGTTCTCAGGACTAACTAACAGTTAGAAATGAGGCTGGATTGCCTGGAATGGAACACCATTAAAAAAAAATGCACAGCTCAGTTCAACAGTTGCACTTGCAGAATGCAGTTGTGCACAAGTCGGTTGCATGGCCATGGACATGGTCGAGTAGATCTAGCTCTACAACAATAGATGCCTGGTAAGAACATTTAGGCATTATCCTGGAGTAAGTCCCCGGTATGGTAAGAGTGCCCAAGTCTGCGCATTGCTCATGTCTGCGCACCCACGTAAATGCGTGATTATAGAACAAAACTCCAAACTAACATTGTTTCCGAATCTTAACCTCAACATTCCATTTAGATACAAAAAACAGTGAAAATAATTAATTAACAATTGTTTTCAGCAAGTTTTATTTGCTACCCTGAAAATTTCAACCATTCTCAAGAAGTGAAAATCAAAAACTTAGATGCGCTTGATTTGCGTGCAAAATGAGCTAGTGCGCAGAAATGGGCACTAAAAAAGTCTACCAATTTTGCTACACAAAATGACAAGCCCATCAAATTGTAAAAAAACATTTTCTTGTAGATCTGGTCTAAATGATTTCTTGAAATTTTTTGCTTCATTGATCATTAGATTCACATGAAGAATTGAATAGCATTGATGAATCTTAAAATAATATTTTACTTTTTATTGAAATTGAGGTCAAATTTAAGGTGCACAGACTTGGGCACTTCCTTCGTATATGCTACTGCTAGATCTATTCACTCCCGTTCTCTAAGACTAAGCTACTAGTTAGTCACTGGCGGAGACATTGTTCCACTTCCATGCCACATGCATTGTCATTGACTTTGTCTTTGTAGTAGACTGACCAGTCCCCGTCGCGAAGCAACGGGAACTGACTGATGATTAGTTGTGGGGCTGGTATACCCCGAATCTCTCACAAGTAATATATTTTTTTTAAAATGATACTCACATTGAATTTATGTAACTACCAAGAATACAACTAGAGCAGATAGGTTCTTCCACATATTTATGTTGTCATAACAGTGAGTGATTGATATTTGAAGGCAAAAATCAGTTGCAAACATGTAACTTGTGTTCACATCGCAGGTACGGTAGGCCTACATGGCGATATAAACCCCCGGTCGCGAGCGCCGTCTGCTATTATGCTAGCAAGCTAGCTAGGCGGCTAGAGCAGGCGACTTTAGCGCTCCGTATGCGCTGCTGTTCAAAAGCACAGCGATTTTTTTCTACTTCCGGGTCGACCGATCAACAAGGTCACCCATCAATATTCAACGTAAATGAACGGATCCCTTCTACAGCGATGTCGCCTTCGGCTTCGGCGCCAGCGCTGTCTAAGTTAGTTATCTTTGTAGTAACTCACTGTTAGATCTACACAATGGACTCGTACACACAAGAAGAGAGGAGACAAATTCGAAGATATAGCCAACATTAATATCATCCATTGCATCATGTCTGCTACAATGTAAAAATCAGTTTTTTATTAGGCATGCGGCGGATCCAGATGCTCGGTGCTCGAGCTAGCTCAAAGTTAGCCCCGGGACGCCGCCACGAAGTGGCGGCGTCCTGAAGTAAACATATACATCTGGCCCAAGCTCACCGTCTTCCCCAATAAAACCATGAAATTCAACCCCCCAAAAAATTGTTATAACAAATGATACACATACATGCAATGACACTTACCTCAGCATACACCCCGGGGAGATTTGAAGAAAATAACATATATTAGCACCCAAAATAAGATGATTTCCTTTGGATTGTCCGATCCGCCATGTTGATTAAGCTGCTAGTATTATTAGTATCGTGCATAGCCTTTGATCAAGAAGTTCAGTTTGTATAGTTTTTAAGTTTCATTACGAAAAAGAAGCTGACGCAGGAAAAATGTGTTCAAAAAATAAAATAACAAATAACTCATGACTATTCATGTAATTAATCTCATTTATTTTGGTTAATTACCACATAATGAAATAAAAACATAATTATGTTTATAATGACTTGTCTAAAGGCTAACGATGGCAATATCCATGACGCATGCGTATTACTATTACAAAGACAAAACTTCAACACGAATTGTTTTACTGAAGAAGTCTGGAGATTTTGACCCCCAAATATCATATGATCCAAAGTATCAACAAAGACGATAGTGTTCCGGTCTCATTTGTAAGTATATATTAAAGTAATATATGTGGCATTTTATTGATAAGGATTTAAGTTATTGCCCGGAAAAGCGGCGGAAAACGGCTTCACATGGCCGTTAAAGTTCAATAAAGCGTAGCCCGCACACTTCGTGTGCGGGCTAGTCGTAGTAAGCTCAAAGTCAAACTTCCACGTCAGACAAATTCAGTAATAAATTTACAACACAGAAATAAACGAGTGGGACTGGTTAAGAAAGAAAAATCTTGATATTTACCTCTTGTTCTATTCGCGCTTTCTCATCGAGCGCATTTTGAAGCATATCTTCAGTGAGAGAGAGCTTCTTGACATCGTCTCCTATCTGAATATCGATCATTCGACGAATTTCATCTGAATATTCTGGCGATATGGGGCCCGATTCTCGATGCAAATCTTCCGCCATCGTTTGACTTGGAGGATAATCATACGTCATTGTAATGACGTCATTATTCATACATATCTAGCTAGCTAGCTAGCTCTATCTAGAGAAGACAGAAAAATAAAGGACACCCTGATCTGAGCTAGCGCATGGGCCTAAGCAAAATGGTCTATCCCGATTACCCCCCCCCTCCCCCTTCTCTCTTTTTTGTTTTCTTAATCTCTCTTCTCCACTGTCCCAAGTACAAGTTAGAGCAATATTTTTTTTATGCCATGATAATTAAATAACATGTAGGCCTATGGCCTACCTACACGAAATCTTAGTCATATCTGTTCTCACAAATGCATTTCTTGCCGTTGGTTAAGGAAACCGATACAATGAATATGAAAAGCCCTCCCCCCTCCGCCTCCCAAATTTTGAGCATGATTCATAAACCTAATTTTCTTTCATCTTAACTTGATTTTTATTCCTTTTTGAAGTCGAGCAAAGTGACCTATTACTAGGGTTGGGCAAATAATGACTTTTTTCTGAAAAGTTATTTCAAACAAGTTATTTCTGTAGTCAAATTTGATGTAGAATCCAAAAATGACAATGATTTTTGTGTACGATGATGTCTGACGTCGCTAAAGTGCAAAAAACCAAAATAGTGTATTTTGTCCATTCATCACACACTTTAAAGTAATAAACCGGTTTTATTTTGTTTCTTTATGGATTTTGATGGTTTAAAAGCTCAAATCTGACAATTTTATCATGACCAAATGTACCTAGTATGGTTATAGGTGTTAATTAGTGATTTTGATATGAGGTGATTTTTGCTCGATATTGACTGAAACTAACTACCAAACTACACTAACAGTCAATTTAGGTAGGATTAATCATGTTGGATTAATCATGTTGGGTTCCCTGACACCCAAAAGACATATAAAAACGCAATAAAAGTGGTTTATACGTATAAAAAGTATGATAATTGGGCATAATACGCTATTTTGGCGGCCATTTTGGTTTTTTGCACTTTAGCGACGTAAGACGTCATCGTATGCAAATATAATTGCCATTTTCAGTTTCTACGTCGAATTTTACTATAGAAACAACTTGTTTGAAAAAAAAAGTTGAGATTCGCCCAACCCTACTATTACCTTTAGTGTTTTTTTTCCTTCGGTCTCTAGGTGTGATCCTATAACATACATTTTCTACCATTGAATACCCGATCTCCTTTTGTCTGTTTTGTCTCTTATTCTCATTCTACTCAATACCCTATATATTTTTACAATATTAATTCCACATCTAATTGTCAACACTTTTTCTTTTTCTCTCTCCCATTATGTATCTAAAGGTTTATTTGTTCTCGGCTCCTTTCTCTAAATGCTCTCAAACTCGTTCTGTCCAATATTCTTCATTTATGTATCCTCTATGTTCCTTCTTTATCTGTTTTCTCTTGATCTTCTGCTTTCTCTTATGCTTTGTCTAATAAATAACTCTGTAAAATTGTCCTTCTCTCCCTCTCACCTTCTCTCTCTCTCCTCCTCATCTTCTTTTTCTTGACATTTAAGAAATTTAAAGTTCATGCAACTATCTTTCCATCAAAGGAGTCTAATACAAGCACACAAAATAAACAAACAAACAAAACCTAATCGTAAGTGATAGCATAATTATGTCATTACAGATGACACATATTTAATGTCCTCTTGAAGTTTACTAGAATGATGTTGGTAAGTTGCTATAGTAGCTTAAAACACCCCCCCCCCCCCCCCCCCGCAACAAACACATAAGTTAAACAATACTTCAACAATATGATTAATAGTGAAACGGATCCACTTTTGTTCTGCAATAAAAAATAAAAAATAAAAAAAAATTATGATCAAAGATTGCAAACTATTGATCTAAACATGACATGGTTCTATATATATATCAGAACTACATTATTTGTGTACACTCCAGTCAAGTCCTAGAATTTGTACACTATTATTTGAAATGACTACCTCTGTCTTGTGTGGATACCCATGGTGTTCATTCTGTTCAAAAACTGCATTTACCAAGGAAAGTATTTAGTTTTCTATTCAAAATATTTTTCATTATGAATTGAAAAATATTGAATACTTTAGGAGCTAAACTCCCCTGTCCAAATATTGTAATGGTAAATAGGTTTATCTGAGCAATTAATGCACAATGATGCTAAATGCCTTGTAGCCATTTGTGTGATAAATTATGTGAGACAATCCTTAGTTCATTTGACATTAAATGCCCACTTTCACTTATTTCCGTTTGGTTTTCAACATACAATCAATGATACAAATTACAATCTACTTTCAAAGTAAATAATATGAATTATTAAAGAGACTTTGAATTCAAATATAGTCAAAAACTGGAATATAATCAGTTTGATAGCAATGTTGTGTATGGATAGGAGCAGTAACAGAAAATGAGAACATGGTTTTAAGTAGCATCACAGAATACCACATCTCTTTTATATAAATAATAGTTTTTAACATCTGTCCTCAAGATTTGCCCCCCCCCCCCCCCAAAAAAAAAAAAGAATCATCAGCAGTGATGCTGATACAAAGTCATGATACCCCAAGGAGTGGATATATTGAAATAAAAACATCCAGCAACATTTTATATTTATATTATATTTTCATCTATGAATTACCAGTATTTAGGACTGATAATCTTAGTTTCATGCATAACTTGGCATATTTGGGCTAACATTATGTAATGTTCATTCATACAGGGTTATCAAATAGAAATTTACAATTATATTAGTCAAAGGAAATTTTGAATCAAAGGGCTCTGTAACACAAAGGTTTGCAATAAATTGAAAAAATTGCATTGGCCAATCATGATCATTTTTGCATGCACTTTTCGTTCAAAAGACACACTAAGAACCAGTTATAAATATCCTTTCAAATTTGCAAGTGATCTCAAACCTTTGTGTTACAAGGTACTGGTAACAATTTGAAGAGAAGGGCCAATTCATTAAACCAACCCACCCATCCCCCCCCCCCAAAAAAAAAAAAAGAAAAGAAAAGAAAAAAAAGAAAAAAGAAAAGAATATAATTCAGGGAATTAGAACATTTTAATCCAATCTATGAAACCATTTAAAAATAATAAACAATACACCATCACATCACAGAATGAAAAGATGGGGAAGATAGAGCATTCCAAAGGGCTCACTACTTTCCTAAAAAGAAGAGAAAATGATGAAGAATCGATGTGTGACTTTGTGGTAGGTTTCATGATTCTATTCATCATCACCTTCATCTGTATAAAGAAACAAAGAACAAAAGCATTTATAAGAATAACTTCAATCTGCACTATAATATGATTTAGAGCAAGATTTCAATATTGAGAGTGAAAACATATTTGTTCAGTAAAATAAGTGGCAAGGTTTTATTGTAACAAGGTCCCAAGCCCCTTGATTTAACTGTTTATATTGCCATTAATATGAAGTGGCAAGTCATACTTTACAAAATAAGAAACTGGGTTCCCTCTATATTAGGAGAACAAAATTCCCTGATTTGTTCCCCCGATGGATTTTGAAAATTCCAGGATTAATATTTCGTCTTATTTTGATGCATTGCAGCAATAGATCTGTTGAATGTGCAACTATTTGACAACAGACTGAAAACTTCTCATCAAATTCCCTGACTTTTCCCTGTGTTGAGGCATTTCTCTCAATATTATTAAAATGACATGCCCCTTGAAATCATAATGATTTATTTGATCGGTCTACTTACCATCACCATCGTCATCGTCATCCTCGTCATCATCCTCATCATCATCAGAACTGAATGTGTTGTCAGGGATGTCATAGATACGAATCACAGGCTGTCATATAGCAATAAAGAAAATAAGAAACAATTTAATTTAATAATCATCTAAATAAAGATAAATACACTAAATAAGTCCATTTTCAATGTTATAAAGTCATTTTACTTTTTTAAGATTACACCTAGATGAATGAAATAAAAAAAGAGTGAAGTACAACAATCAAGTTTTGTTCCCACATTAGGTTTTACCTCCTATATGTCATGCATCATATCAAAACAAGACACAAGTTCAAGAGCAAAGAGTTGAGGAAACAGGCAAAATGATTGATTTGCAAACACTTTCCTATTGTCGTTTACACTCAATTTTACAGAGCACTCATGAAACATTACATATTCAGAAAAACAGTAGTACTTTCAACAACAAAAAATTGACATTTTAAAATAGTTTGTTTTTTTCCTTGACTCTTTACTCGGCGACTTGTGTCTCATTTTGTCGTGATGAGTCACATATGCATATTGATAGTTATTTTTGCCTTTAAAGTATGAATAATTAACAAATGGTTACCTACTTTGAAATAATAAGCATGAAGATCTTTGCAAGTTTCAATCATTACTGTTGTTATTTGTCTAACATAGATTTTTTGAGAATTAGGATTTGGTGTTAGTATAGAAATTAAGTTTTCAACAAAAGTAATTCTAACCTTGTTAGGATCCTTGAGGATGAGGTATTTTCCTTCCTTCAGCTGGAAACATTTATCCACGATACACCTGAGTATACCCCAAGCATTATCCATATTGAGGTTGATCTGTGCAGCTAACTCACTGGGTTTGAACTGCTGAGAACCAAGGATCACATGCTTGGCTGAATCACGAGGGTTGATGCGTGACACATACCTAATCAGAGAAATAAACATTTGAAGAAATGATTATATAAATCAATTAAGCTCTGTGACAAGAGTTGGCTTATTCACTAATGGAAAGTGTTTGGCTGTATGCATCAGTGTAATTCCATGGGGAAATTTCTCTAATTGCTCTTCACAATAATTTTTTTTTGTTTTTTTGTACAAAATCTGACAGTAGGTGAGGGACAAGTATGGCATGTTTGACCATGTATTAAGGATACTACCATGACTAAAGGGTGCAGAAAATGGAAGGAGGTTTGGAGCTGATTATTGAGTAAGCTAAAGGTCTCAGGCCAGGGCATAAATTTCCCCACGGCCAACGACGGCATTGCCTTCGTTGCCCTGGTCTCTGGCCGTGATGCCCAAGGGAAAATAGATCAAATCACGGCCATGTTGGCCGTGCCTTTTTCCTAAGCTGCCGAGATGCCCTTTCAGGAAATTTAATGCCCTTTCATGAAGGAGTCTAACATCAACAATAAAATGGGAAATATGTCACTATTTTGTCACATTAAAGCAATAAAGACCATAACTTTTATTGGATAATCCTTCAAGAGGTCTGGAGGAGCTGCTCCCCACGACCTCCTGGGGAGTTAATGGCTTTTTGACAGGAGTAATAGCAAGACATCCCTATTTGTTTAATTCCCACTGACCTGGGTTTTGGATATGCTGGAAGTTATCACAGTTATTATTTTTAAACAAATCTGTCAGTATGTAAACAGAATGTGATAGTTACATTATATGGACAGCCAAACAGAATTTTCATCGCCAAATCACTGTGGAAAGGAATTTTGTGCTTTCCCCAAACAGAAAAGGCAATATTTTTAAACAGAAAATCACCACCTGCAGACCTGGCTCTTTTTTGAAAGAAAAAGGCCTTCGATGCCCCTTTTATGAGGAAAAAATGGCCGTGGATGCCCTTTGAATTGGACAAAGTGCCCTAAATTTTTTAGGGAAAATGGCCTTGCCCTAAAAGTAACGAAATTTAAGGCCTGTCAGGCAGTTTAGGTGATAAACACATTCTTCTAATTGGTAGAATTGATTGAAAGTAAATTTCTTCATTACACAATCACTTTTAGTCATTGCCTTTCAGTTTTTCCAACTGTCAGCCTGCTGATGGTCTGAAGAAGCATACTACTAGACTGCAAAAGCCTAACAAGGTACATGTAACTTTAAAAGTTGAATGTGCAATGAAGAAAATGTATTCACGACTCAGTGCTGTACACAATAAACAAGGGGCAACAAATTTTAACCAAGGCCACCACAGCTTGAAAAAAAAAATCTATCAACAAACCTTTTAAACTGGACTACATTAGCAGTATCCTTCATAAAATGCCTCAGAAAAGTTGACTATCCTCACAACCAAGCATGAGCTTGTTTATCAGACAGGGATAACTAAACATCATTGGCAAAGGAGATCAATTGAATACTCTCATTCTCAAATATATATGAACCCCTCATGTCTGAAACCAGAGTTATAACTTTTTTCCCCCAAGAGGCATCATTAAATTAATTGCTCTTTAGCTCTGAGCACTATCCTTCCATCAGAATTATACTATCCTCCCAGTGATCGGAATATTTGAATACCATTTCATAGAGATACAGGACACACTTACCCAAACTTGATGAAATTGGAACCAGCAAGGAGAGAGCATGTAGTCCACTTGGCGAGTTTGAAGCTGTTGTTCTTTAGCTCTGTAGCCAGGACAGCTCCTCTCTGAGAGTCTAGCTTCTGACGCCATTCCTCTGCACTGCTTTGCTGTAAACATTAAATTGTTAACTTACAAATTTTCTTTAAATTAATCCATTGGAATAGGGAAGAGGAGGCTTTATGCCACAATCAGGGTTCCGCATTTCAAGAAAACAAAATTCCCTGATTTTTCCCTGATGAAGTCTTAATTAAAATTCCCTGATAATTATTCAAACCCATTTCCAATTCCACATGTTTTTTATGTTGTCGCAGTGAACTATTCGCAGTATAAAACCTAGTCTGACGTACTACGACCCTTTTGATTTTTAGGCCAATCAAAATTCCCTGACTTTTCCCTGATTTTAAGGCATTTCTGTCAAATTCCCTGACTTTTCCCTGACTGGAAAAAAGAAAAATAATTTCCCCTGATTTCCCTGATGGGCTGGGAACCCTGACATTGATTTAGTTACAATCACAACTGATCATAGGATGTGGCACGTGTCTGCAATGTAGCATATGTCCCTGGGGCCCATTTCTTAAAACCGTCATAAGTCTAAGTTCTTGGATAACCCATAGGGACATGTGCTGTAAATGTCCATGAACTTAGACTTATGACGGTTTCGAGAGACGGGCCCCTGGAGGTCAATTTTGTGATTCCCAAGATTATTACGGTTTTGATATGGCTGTAAGAAAGGTATTGCATATATTTTCAGCGTGCCATACTTGCTCTGTGTGTGCGTGGGAAAAAAAATATGTGCAGTATAGAATTTTTATTCCACCGTAGAGAGGTGTAAAACATATATGACCAGTTGTGACCACCGCATTGCATGTTCATATTAGGGTCCTGTGAAATAAAACTATTTCTATTGTTTAGCCTCAGTAAAAGTGAAACATATCCTCAGCTTAGGCTGGGCCTAAAGTCAGACAGGGATAACTAAACATCATCGGCAAATCAATTTTCTGTTCTGAAATAAGAATGATATCAAAATTAGAATTCCTTTTCCACTTTTGTACAATGTTCTGAATAGTTGGGAAGTAAATTAATCCTTGGAAGATCTAGTTCAACAGAACTTGATATAATCCAAAGAAATGAATCATTCTGTTTTTTCTAGGCAGCTTGGATGTTTCCCAATTTCAACAGCAAATTGCCAATTGGTTTAAACCCACTTTGACTAATGCCCGTTTGGTCTCATCCCCACATGGTCTAATTCCATTTCGTGTACCACCAGTTCGTTTAATCACCTGTTCATTTAATTGCCACTTCGCCTATTTACCATTTTGTCTAATTCCCATTTCGTCTAATGTGCACTTGGTCTAACACCAAATGGTCACTTCCAGTAACAAAGGAAACAAGGAAAACGAACCATATTGTTAGTGTGTAGCCCATGTGGTATAAGACAAACAGAGAATTGGACCAACTGCTGTAAGACCAAGTGGATATAAACAATTTCAACAAACCTTAGTATCCCATTCATTGAGGGTCTTGATGTTGAGAAATTGAGTCTCTCCATTTGACCCCATCATTACACCATCGTGTTCACATCGGACTATCACGTTCAGATCATCTCCAATGTTCCACTTTCGATACCTAGACACAAAAATTAACAAAAGCTTGGCATTGTAACTGTGCACCTTCCTTATAAGATAACCGTTGGATCTAAGAACATTACTAATTTGTAGTGACACAATGAAATATGAATTGATCGGACTAGCGATAGCACATTATTATAATGAACATATTAAAGTTACAACAAGGTGTTACAATTTCAAGGAACTACACTACATCTATCTCTGTTTCCTTCCATTTTCTTCCATTGTACAGATTAAAAAAATAATAATTTTAACCCTTTCCCGTTCCCTCTGAATTTTATTTCACACAATTGTGCATTATGTAGACATACATAATATTCTGATGCTGCTAGGATCCACAGGGAATTTTAAATAAGAACCATCAATTCCCCGTGTTCTACTCATGTCTTCATAAGCATCTGTACACATAAAGGTAGGTCACAAACAATGCAAAAATGTCTTCTTTTCTCACCTTGAATCCAGCAAAAGATGGTTCAAAACTACCACTACATTGCATTGTATTTCTCTGGATAGAGATTAATAATTGCTTTTTCATACCTCAGCATGTTCTTTGAGACACAGAAACTTGTGAATAAACTGCAATAAGTGTCTCTTGTATGTAAAAGCTTGGGATTTCTATTGAAAAACCCAAAAAATAAATTCTGGGGGCTAGTTGTTGGTCATAAACTGTTGCCTAAAGAAATCAGGTCATTCATGCACTAGGATAATGAGAAAAAGACAATTCAGTTGTTCATGGTTTAATACCATACCAGGGATGTCAGTTGGTTTTACCCACAGAGCCTGAAAAAACTCCAAACCATATTTAAACCCCATACACGCTGTACAATAAACAATCTGAAAAAGCCTGATATCATGGGAAGTTGCCAGGACCTGGAAAATGGCATCCCTGATAATCTTAGAAACAAAATTATTGTTGTGGTCATGAGGTTGAATTGCGGACTAATCTGTCTATAAGTGATTGGGGAAGGTTGATAACAATTCACCTTAGAACTGTTGTGTGTTGTGAGGTTTTGGAATCAACAAAATGATAAAAAAATTACACAAAAAAATTACACTCTCTACTGAGAGTAACAAGCACTGCACTAAAAGATGAATGTATGGGACTTAACGCAAATGTTCACCTGCACTTTTTAGCTGCTTTCTGTCATATTATGACCATGAGGGGATTAGAAGAACAATTCTTTCTCAAAGACCTTCCTATTATAATATTCTTCCTGAATACCATGAAAATAATTTGAAAGCTCACAAGGATTTTGTTCATCTTTCTCAATACAGTTGATTCTCTTTAAAAAGTGATGAGATTTACCTGTATGCTACTGATGCAACTAATGATTCTTCCTCATCTTGAATGAAAGGATTCTCAACATCAAACTTGAACTTCTCTCCTCCCTGAATACAAAAATAAAAACATTCTCAATAACCAACTAAATAACTTCTTCATTACTTTCTTCTTCATCAACTAAAGTGATCGGCCATTGAATATGTTCATTTCATCTCATTCTCTACTCCAACAAAAGTAATGATTTTAAAGCCAATACGAACTGGAAGCCTTGTATAGCACCAGCTCAAGTCCTCAACTACTCAATTCTGCCCTGATTCCTAACCCACAATGCAACATCATGAATAGTGTAGTCTTATAATTCAGGCCCACTTGAATGAAAACACACATTTTTTACTACTCAACAAATGTTGCTAAGTATCATAACACATACTTTTCCCCTCAAAACATTTTAGTTTCCCAATACAAAATAAATTGTAGGTTTATCTATACACCTTTTTGTTAATAGTTATCTCAAAGGGTATACTTTAAGACTAGCTATTTATAACACATAGTCAATGAGAGTGCTGCTCAGTTCACTCTCGCTTTAAAAGAAAACTTGCGAGTTAACTTTTTAACATAAAACCACTCGATACCGACCGACAGCTTACTCACTATCTATTGTATAGAACTTGAATGCTGAAACTGCTATTGTAATAAAAGAGAGCTAATGGAGTAAAATTGAGCCAAAAGGAGCCTAGGCTTTCGATCCTGGCACAATCTTCGTCTAAGACAAAAAAAAAAGTTCTTTATAGAACTTAGTAACTTACCATCTTGAGGCATTGTTGTGAAAAGTTATGGTTGATGAAGGTTGCTTCTAAACCCAGATTCCTTGGTGAATTCATGTGTGTTCCTTCGTCTTGAGGTGGCTCAACGGCGGTCTCATTTACGGTTAACAGGTCTATTAAATGAGAGTCATTACCAAACAATCAAATCAAAGGGTTTTGATATTGAGAGTCATTACCAAACAATCAAGTCAAAGGGTTTTGATTTTGACAGTCATTTCCAAACAACCAAGTCAAAAGGATTTGATATTGAGAGACATTTCCAAGCAATCAAGTCAAAGGGTTTTGATATTGAGAGACATAAACAAACAATCAAGAAAAAAGGGTTTTGATATTCAGAGTCATTACCAAACAATCAAGTCAAAGAGCTTTGATACAAGTGAAATATTATTAAACCTAGATGATTTTTTACTCAACTCCTTTTTTTAATGAGCATAGTTACAATCAAATTT
Source organism: Paracentrotus lividus (assembly GCA_940671915.1). Taxonomy (NCBI): domain Eukaryota; kingdom Metazoa; phylum Echinodermata; class Echinoidea; order Camarodonta; family Echinidae; genus Paracentrotus; species Paracentrotus lividus. The sequence goes on along the minus strand of CALNVZ010003430.1, from coordinate 22,331,434 downwards.
TGTTAAAACGAGGTGATTCTCCAACTGCCAATGTAAAACATGTGCACATGTGTCTTTGTGCCCATACAGTAGATTTTATTATAATGGGAGTGGACTGTGATTTATAACACAATAAATGTCATTTAATATCATGGCGGATACTCACCAAATTCTGAATCGTCTCGCTTGTCAAAGAACAGCTTTCCTCCAACATGCTGTTAAGAAACAAAACAAGTTTCTTCTGTTAAATGGATAATTAATGGTAATTAATGGACAAAATATCACTAGTAGGTTTGAAATACATAACAAAGGGAAAATATAGAATTCAAAATATTTTTAATCTGAATTCTTTCAATAATCTATAAATTATGTAAAATGTATATTATTGATTTATCATATTTCAATTTCAGTTGAAACTGCATGTAATAAATTGGAAATGTATATGGCAGACAAACGAATGTAGCAGTTTTTTGTTTAAATCTTTATAAGCATGTCACAGGAGGTGACTCTAAAACTGGAGCAGCCTCTTATCAACATCCTATCCATGCAGCAGAGATAATGTTTACCTGAACGATGATGTCCCATGAGTAGTTTGATCGAGGACAGCACATAATGGAGGCCAAGATGATGTCGGTAGCAAACACATTACCCTTAGGAGCAAGCTGATAATAACAAAACAAGATCAGGAAAAAAACTAAATCAACCATTGAATTAGATCTTGAATAATACTGAGTAAACTTGGAATTCTTTTAGCAAGAAAAATTAAATACAAGTGTATCTTAATCTCCATTTAGCTAAATCATTAATACATCTCCCCTGCATATGTTTGAAAGGTCATCCAAAAAAAGGTTGATCAGATACAACCATTATACTGTATAAGCTGATTTTTTTTTTGTTGCAAATTTCATGAGTCACTTGTCGTGAAAATTTCAACATTACAAGTCTATTTCTAACAAAAAAATATCTCAAAAACTGTGAATCAAAGGCACAGACTAGTGGGGGTTCATGGAGATAAATCTCTTTTTGCTGGTGCTTTGTTAAGGCATGACCACATGCAAAAACCCAGAACCAGCAGAATGCTAACACTCCTTGTGGATGAACACTCTGTGTGGTCAATGTGGACAACCTTGATTCGTAGCTAGCATGTTCTGCCACAAGCACTACGGAGGAGTACAAAGATCTAAACTCGCTCTACATGGGCCAATGTAGAAACAAAGGCCCAAATTCACAAAGGAGGGTTCTGCAAAACCCACGGATCCATGGATCTGTGGGTTTTATAATCGATGGCTCCACGGATCCACCAGTTTACGATTCACCAACAGTTTTTAAATTATGACGTATTATGACGTTGTGGATCTGTGGATTCAGTCGAGTCCACCTTTGTGAACACCAAATTGAAAATCCTACATCCAACCCTAGGTTAAACCCAGGGTTGAAACCATGGATTTTGCAGAATCCACCTTTGTGAATTCGGGCCAAAGAGACTCTGCCGACTCAACGTCTTGAAGCCCTTACAAATTTCCCCATCATGTACAAAATCTTGAAAATGTTTCTCACAAAGTATGCCAATGGTTCTACTGACCTTCCTAATGATGGGGTCATCGGTGGTGGTGACCTTGTGGAACAGTCTGTTGACCCTGGCTAGTCTCTTTTCAGTCTTGGTGGTAATGCGGTCAAACATCTTGTCATAATACTCAAGCTCTCCACACTTGACACTATGGAATAAAACATCAAAGCAAAGGTCTACCATCAATGATCAAGAGACAAATATAAATCATTTCCATCTTTACATAGTTCATCCTTCACATAAACTTAAATGCCTTCTCCAAACAAAGTGCGTCAGCTTCCCGCGTCTTTTGGTACTTTATTGGCTTTTGAATAGAATCCTGAAATCTTAATACGGCTTAAACACGTTAAAAGCAGAAAGCTGATTGTTTCTCGCGTTGGATCAGAAGCTGCGGGAAACTGACGCACTTTGTTTCGAGAAGGCACTTAGGGATAATAACAGTCCTCTGAGGTCATAGTAACAAGGTGCCTGTGCTTAACATAGAATAGCACAATAAATGTTTAGAATTGGAACCAGAAAAATTGCCTTGTTAGGTTAAAATCCTGCAGAATTCATGCTTAATATATTAATTTCATGGAAAAAAGTGCACTGCAAGAATTTTGCAATTTGTGTTTGATCAAACTTTCAAAATACAAAACTTCATCATCTTCTAGATCTAACAGATATTCATCCAATTTTCATGGACATGTTTCTCTTATTTTTCCATTTTTTGATAAAAACATCTTATATTAGGCTTGTCATTTCCAAATAAATGTGGGCAGTCTTCAATATAACATAATCAATGGACAAAAAAAAGAGAACTTACAGATCTTCCGGTTCCCCTACGGTTGGCAGTCGTAGCTTAGAGAGTCGAGGGAAGTCTAGTTCTTCTATCACTCCCCATTCGCCTCGAACCTGAACAGATGCACTGCGCGATTTCATCTGGTTCTACAATATAAAAACGAAAAAACAAAACAAAGCAGCAAAGATAAAGATTAATTCACATATAAAAACAACTACCTGCAATAAAAATTTAAACGAAAATACAGCTTTTTAAATGTTTTCCTTTGAGAGGCACCACAGATTAAATGACATTAGATTAAATGTCATTAAATTAAATTAATTAAATTAAATTAAATTAAATTAAATTAAACACAGATTAAATGACATTACCTATACTACAAACATCCTCTTTTAGAGAGAAGTTTGCAGACTTTAAAAAAAAAAATCATACTATATCAAAGGCCATGTCAAAATTTCAACCTCATCTAAATTGAACAACGCTGATACCAAAACAGCTTATCTCTGAACGCATGTCAGTAAATTGCTGCATGTTGAAAATAGAGAGATCAGGGCCCTGGAAGCTACATAAAACAGTTACAATCAATTTCAAATTTTAAACAACCGTTCTGATTGTTTTTAGAGTAAAACTGTTTTGCAAGAAGTGCAAGAAACAAGGATCCTGATTGGATATACTCACATGTTGGTTCTTGTCAGGCCACCTTCGACCTCCGTATTGTTTCTGTAACCTCCTGACCTGCCTTTGTCTCTCCTTCTGAGCTTTAGTAAGAGACTGCATTCCAGCGGTCGCACGCTGCTCACGACGTTCCCTCTCTCGACGAAGGTTACGCTGAAATACAGAGGACAAAACTAACCATTAGGGTCTCAAATATATGTTCCAAAATTTGCCTTTTAATGCACATAAATTAACAATTAAATAGAGAGTATACTGCTTTTAACAATGGAATCAAGTTTCATTATACCTGGTTTAACAAACAAACTTTCCAAGAATGAACAGTTTGAATGGAAATATTAAATCTTCACTACGGCAACACAATTTTTTATTTATAGTTTTTTTTCTTCCCCTGAAGATATGGGGGGGGGGGGGCGGTGGTTTAACAAAAATGAAATATAACGGGTGCCAATTTGACAAGGAAATGTGAATTCCATTAGACCTTATAAGGTAACTTATATCGTAAATAATCATTATTAAGTCTTAAAATTGGCAACAATATAGAGAGTATTTCAGGAGGCAAAGTCAGGTATAAAGATTTATGATGAAAAACTCTGTATGATGGCGGTGCCCAAGTCTGCGCACCTAAAATTTGACCTCAATTTCAATAAAAAGTAAAGGATTATTTTTAGATTCATCAATATTATTCCATTCTTCATATTCTATTGATCAATGAAGCAAAAAATCTCAAGAATTAATTTACAAGAACAATGTCTTTTTACAATTTTTCGAAGGGCTGTCATTTTGTATTGCAGAATTGAATAGTTCTCATGTCTGCGCACTAACTCATTTTGCACGCAAATCAAGCGCATGCAAGTTTTTGACTTTCTTTTTTTGAGAATGGTTGAAATTTTCAGGGTAGCAAATATAACTTGCTGAAAACCATTTTTAATCAATTTTTTCGCAGTTTTTTGTATCAAAATGGATTGTTGAGGTTAAGATTGCAGGTTGATATTAGCTAGGGGTTTTGTTCTATAAAATTTGCGCATTTACGTGGGTGCGCAGACATGGGCACCGCGCAGACTTAGGCACTCTCACCATACTGCTTTCAAAGGCAGCATTTTTGTAGATCTGCTCCAACGAACCGTCTTTTGTTATTGGTTTTGTTTTTTACCTGGTTGAATCGTATTCTGTTCCTCATGTAGATAGGTTTCTGAACCTTGGAGGTATCGACCAGTTGGAATGATGACTCATCTTGCTCATGAACGTAGGTATACTGGTTACCGGATCCAAACTGAGAGTTGTACTTTCCTGTAAGAGAATAAGAATCAGAATAATGTATCAAATTGAAATATTATCTGTAAGTTTTTATGATAAGTGAGTATTCATCATAGAAAGCTGAAAGACAGTGAATCTTGAGCTTCCATGGGTAATTTGATACCATGGATGTTTATCCCGTAACAGGTGTGTCCCATCACCTGATTTTTATGACCACAGCCAGACCTTATGTAATGCCTTAAATATTCCACCCATCCCTTCATCTGGTAAATCATTAAATCTCACTTTCCCTAGCCCGATGATGCCCGAAGCTATCCATGGTGGACAGATTGTTTTGCTGTGCTCCATGTACTTTTCACCAAGTCTGGGGTCAGCTCATTTTCTATCCACTCCCATGGAAGCTGAAGATTCACCGTCTTTAATATCTCCTGATGATAACTATCCATACCACACCAAGAATGATATACCTGTAGGCTCTCATTTTACTGAAAGAACATTGTTTCAAATTTCAGGCCTCAAATCTTGTCAGTTTTAGGGCAAGGCCATTTTTTTCATAGTACAGTACAAAAGCAAATGTCTAGAAATGGCACCATTTAATCTCCAAATCGAAACACCGAATTTTGGAAGGGTAGTAAGGCTAGTAAAGGGGGGGGGGGGGCTTCAAGGCCATGGCCTCCATAGCCTTCAATTAATTTATGACCTGAATTTGATCTCTGTCATGACTTTATAGTGAGGAATACAAATAATTCTTTTTTTTTTCACTGGAAAAAAATAAAAACTTAAGTGAGTGTCTTTTTGATAGCTGGCCCCCCATCATGTAAAGAAAAAAGAAAAATACCTGCAAAATCAAAACAATCAACACTTTTTATTTTCAGTGAGGTCATATTTTTATCAAACCAAGAGGACTTTGTCTTCTTACCTAGGTAACGTTTGTCCTGATATGTTGCACCTGTCCAGTCAGATACCTGCAAATACACAAACAAATTCGTGCAATTAAAAATATTTTTATCTATGTACAACCTGTAGGCTGTAAAGTTAAGGAGGCGACAGTGATAGTGCAGTTTTGATGTCCCTCACAAGAAGGGATAGGGTTTACAAATACAACTGCTGCAGACTACTAGGGATAAGATTAGTAGGGTAGGTTGGAGTATGAATACAAAAGTGCATTTAGTGCCAGGGACAACAGAGAATTGACACAATTATTTCTAGCAAAATTCTCAAAATGTCTAAAATCCAATCAATTTTTTTTGTGTGTGATTTAACTAGTGCTGTGCAAAAAAAAAAAAAAATCGGATCATGATCGGATCGGAAATTTGGCAGCATGATCGGATCGGAATCGGATATCGATCGGAAAGAATAATACATTTATAAAAGGAAAAAAAAAACAAGAGCTCATTATGCGCGAAAAGTTCGCACTCGCCAAAAGCAATGCCTAGGGCCCTAGCGCTAGCCTGCGTGCGCTGCACGCATGCAGTCCTTTGAATTGAGGCAAACCACAGTCGATGGTGAGATGTAAACAAAACTCTGACGAAAACACAAAACATTTGAAAATAGTTTCACATAAAATATTTTTACCTCGATCGATCACAAGTAATTGAAAAAGCCGGCTGGCTCCCTAAGTTTTTCTAGTATACCCACGAAAAATGAAATTTCTTACCAGCACTTAAACTCATGCTCTATTCCATCTAAAAATTAAAATTCTGTAGTCAAAATCGTGAAATATGCGCTCAGAATTCCAAGGCACACTTTGCTGACTCACGCGCGAAATACAAATTTGCAAGAGAATCAACACAACGATGGAATTGACATGCATGATAACGTTATACCTCCGCACTCGTATTGAGTGCGCCAGTACATCTAGCTTTGTATGTCGGGTGCAAGAGATAATGTACACACTAAGACAAACGCACGTGGTAGGTGCGTGTTTGTGTTGATTTTATGTTTACATGTTCATGTTGCGTCTTCAGCGTGCCTGGATGTGACCTACTTTCACGAACTCCAAACTTCAAAGGCGTGTGGGGTTGATTGTTGTTGTGTGAATATTACGATTTGTGGCTAACCTGACAGCATGTATATTGGTCAAAGGGACTGAAAAAGAATAAAACAAAAACAAAAAGTTTGACTAGAATGTCGACGGGCGCGCGGCATGCAGCAGGCTACGAGCGGGGTTGTGTGGCACTGCTCTGGCGCGATAAATATAAACATCTCGATCATATACATTCGATTTTTTTTTACGTTGGGTGTAAGATCGAATATCGAACGAGATTTAAGAAAAGGGGGAAAATCGATCGGATCGGGGACTCGATCATCGGATCGGCACAGCACTAGATTTAACATCAAAATTGATTTGGATTTGTATGTAACCATTGCACTGTAACAATACAATGCAGAAAATAAATCATTCAATCATGTAACATTAACTGTAGTCTTTTTTTGTTACCAATTTTTGATATTGTGCAATTGATGAACCTGTCAGTGTCACAAGCTGCCGCCTTCAAATGATATGACATGATCATGATTCTTTTTCCTTTAATTTTTGACAATTTTCTAGATCTAGATCTAGATTCTACTTTGAGATTTGTGTTTACAGTTGCATGCACAATTGCCATGATTATCTTTAAATCTTTCAATCATGTAACTTTAGAGAGTTTAATGTTAGTCAATATTTTGTTAAATAACGTTAGTGCGAGAGGTTTGGTGATCGACTGATCCATTTTCCCCCACAAAGGCACAAATTTCTTCACGGCATCATGCAGCGCGCAGTGACGCACCGTGAGTGCCCTGGTCACGAGCTGCGCTGAAGACGTTTATAGGCAAAAAAAAAATCCCACACACCAAATACAGCCCAAACTGCAAGCCTATCCAATAATAAAGTCCAATACATGACATGACAAGCATGGTTAACAAGACATCACGACACAGGCTCCAGCTCCATTCATTCATCAAAATGTAATTCACCACCGCACATTCGTCTTACACACAAAACATATGGAAAAGCAGCGGGACAAGAAAAATTCTTCACTTACCTTTCCAAGACGATCACCCTTCGAAAATGGCTGATACGGAATATCTTTGAATTGTTTTGGAATAGTGCATGGTCCCCATCCTGTGGGATTATCCTGTATATCTGGGGGATTGAATCTGGCACTCATTTTGAAGGTTTTTAGTGAGATAATTTCCCTCCCTCGTCAATTATCCACATGTACCAGTGCGGCAATTAGCTGACAAGTTCTAGTCAAAAGATGGCGCTGTTGACCAAAGTATTACTGAATCTGGAAAGTTAATAACGGGGAGACGTTTTTTTTTTTTTTTTTTAATTTTTATTATTTTTTAATTATGCATTTCCCCCAATTTGCATGAATGGCAACAAGCGCCTACATACAATAAGGCAACAAGCGCCTACATACAATAAGACAAGAAGAAATAGCTACTTTTGCAGAAATTTTCATATTTAAAAAAAATCTAGTTTTTGTATCCAAAGAATGCTGGGAAGAACTCATCCACACATAAATACATACAGTCTGTGTCAAATAAAATGGTACAGTTGGGAAACATTTTTTTATTGTATGAAGATTAGTAACCACTTGGTAATGCTTGGTATTTTCATAAAGCAGTGAAAATAAGCTTTCTTCTGCAATTTTTTTCTTTTCAATTGGTGCAGTAGATCTTGAGATATGATTAGTTTTCTATAATAATTAAAAATCCATTTTGCGCGCGCCTTGCCATGCCTTTGTATAGGTTTCGAACATAAGCCACCGAAATTGACCTAAAAGAACAATAGGTTTGTGCAGAACTAAATATCTTGTCTTTACAGAAATATTAGCATAACTTTTGTTCTACAAAAGCAAATTATTTGAAATAAATTGCATCAGCAAGAAAAATATATTGGCTTTAATTTGATACCATATATACGTAGTATTTGAAAAGATTTCATACCCAATTTATTTTTTCCGCGACTGTACCATTTTTTTTTACACAGACTGTATATATATATATTTTTATGTCATAAAACACATATTCAGAACTTTTTTTTTTTGTTTTTTTTGTCATTTCTTTAAAACATATTATTTTTAATGTTTTCTTTTATATCAACCATAGGTCAGTAACTGGATAAACAAACATACATATACATAGGCTTCGGAAGATTTTCAGGATTGGGGGGGGGCTCAATTTTTTTTTCAGCACCAACTATTTCGCGGATGTTTTTTATTACCCCCCCCCCCCCCCCGACCGCTGACAGAGTTTTTTGAAAATGACTAAGTCTTTCTTTCATTTTTTTTTTTGGGGGTTGGTTTTTTTGGGGTTTTTTTTAAAGAAAAAAAAACACAAAAAAACTAGTAGATCCAGGCCTAGGCCTAATCAAGCTAAGCTGATTATGATCTAAAATTCTATGAATGCCTTCTTGTATTGCTTTATTATTTCTCTTATGAATAATGATATGCGAGCGCGAAGCGCGAGCTAAGGAAAAAATCGTAAGGGGAAGCCGAAAATTTTTTGAGAATCAACTTGAAAACTGTGCATTTTAACGCGTGTTTGCTTTGCTCATAAAGAAGATGCTTTCGATAAACAATGCAAGCGCGAAAGCGCGGAGCCCAAAATTTTGTTAATATATTTCAACCTGAAATAGTGGCATTTTTGGTGCTGCTTGCTCATTAAAGAAAATTCTCACCTAATTAAACAATGCCGAGCGCGAAGCGCCGAGCTCGAATTTCTATTACATATCAAACTGAAAACAGTGTATTTTTAAGCGGTTTTTTTGGGGGCAACCTTAACATGCCTAATAAAAAAAGAACTTATCTCTTTAAACAATGCGAGCGCGAAAGCGCTGAGCCGAATTTTCTATTACATATCAACTGAAACAGTGCATTTTAAGGCGGTTTTTTGGGGGGTGGCAACCTAACATGCCTAATGAAAAAGATACTTATCTCTTTAAAACAATGCGAGCGCGAAGCGCGAGCCCAAAATTTTGTAATATATCAAACCTGAAAATAGGTGCAGTTTTTAAGCATTTTTGGTGCTATGCTCATAATGAAAAATTCTCAGCTAATTAAACAATGCCGAGCGCGAAAGGCGCGAGCCGCAATTTTTTATACATATCAACTGGAAACTGCATTTTAAGCGTTTTTTTTTATGACAAAGATACTTATGTCCTTAAACAATGCGAGCGCGAAGCGCGAGCCAAAATTTAGTTTAATATATCAACCTGAAAATAGTGCATTTTTGGTGCTATGCTCCATAAAGAAGATACTTACTTAATTAATCAATGCCGAGCGCGAAGCGCGAGCCGATTTTTTTTTTATATCAACCTGAAGCAGTGCATTTTTTAGCCGTTTTTTTTTTGTGCTACGCTAATCAGCCTAATAAAAAAGATACTTATGAAAAAGTCATTAAACATTTCGAGCGCGAAGGCGAGCTGAAATTTTTGATATATCACATAGAAACGGTCCATTTTTAAGTCAAAAGGAAGATAATTTCTTTAAATAATGCCAGCGCGAAGCGCGATCTGGAAATATTTTGATATATCAACCTGAAAATAGTACATTTAAAGCGTTTTTTTGGTGCTATGCTCATTAAAGGACACTTCTCAGTAAACAACAATAATGTGAGCGGCAAAGCGCGGGCTGAAATTTGTTATATATTGACCACAAAGCTTTACATTTTGAGCGCCATGTGCTCAAAAAGAGGATAAAAATATCTCATTAGACAGATAAGACAAAGTAATCCGAGTGCAGAGTGAGAGCTGAAATATTTTAAGCACTTTTTTTTAATCCTCAATATGAACATTGATTTAATCAGGTAATGTGAGGCGAAAAAAAAATGAAATATGAGCATTTGCAAAAATAATTATGAGCAAAGGGGGGGGGGTCCAAAAAATAGTGAAGCCCCCCCCCTGAAACACCGGGGCGCAATTGCTGATCCCCAATCAAGATAGTAGGGACCCCTTGTTCCTATCAAAAAAGAAATTATTATTAAAAATGTGCGAGCGCGCAGCGCGAGCCAAAATTTTGTCAATAGAGCCCTGAAATATCAGCGTTTTATTAGAGAATGGTGTGGAAATGCAATGATATCTTAGCCTCATTAAAATTATGGGAGGGGCTTAATGATGTCTCAGGGCCCCCACCCCGCCAAAAAATAAAAAATAAAAATAATGATAAGGTTACAAATCTTGGGGTTATATAATTATCTGAATCAAATATGATGATATCATAAGGGAGATGGCCGATATCTTTATGGCATCAAAAATATTGGGGGGGCTCAATGATATCTGAGCCCCCCCAATATTTTTTTTTGGGGGGGGGGCTGCGCCCCCCCAAGCCCCCCCGGTTCCGAAGCCTATGCATATATCTCCTATCCTATTCGTACCCATTCAATCCAAATGTTTTAGGATAGCAAATAACATACAGATTTTGTTGGTGAAAAGGTCTCCTATAGACCTATAGGCTACCAACATTTATTACCTTTTGACCAACAGACAAGAGTCCAATATCTACATAGTCTTCATTATAATTTTGTCCATATATCAGGGTTATAACACAAATTTGATCCCAATTCCATTTGGCCTGATATTTATAATTCTTATAATTGGTCTGATAAAATTGTATACACACTCACTTTTCAGCATCTAATGCAAACTTTCTTTGACCTCTCACAACCATACTGCATTACTTGGAAAAAAATAATCATGGATTAGTGGATAATTATGTAGATAATTTGTATGTGTACTGAAATATAAATGTGTCTATATTTTCCTTTGATTATTGTTATTTGCCAAGCCAACAATACAAATTGTTAAAAGAAAAGAGTAGGCTCAAACAGGATAACACAAAAGCTCAAGAGCTTTGCTATTTGAGGTATAACTTTTAATGTTTGCTAGACTTCTTCTGCACTTATAACCACGACAATAAAGCACCCTATAAATGTATTTATGATATTTAAAGGCAAATAAGCCAATTTAGTATTAAAAGAACAGGTTGCAGGGCAAGTGGCGATACACAATTTAGTTTATCTTTCAAACGGAAAGTCCTCCTTGGAATTAATTTGGCACATAAAACATATTCATAAGATAAAGAAGCAGGAACACGAGGACAGAATCGTCAGAAGATAGAAGAAATATATAACTTTATTCATTTCATCTGGTGAGACAATTTACAAAACAATCAAAGAGCTTATTGTATAAACAAGAAATATCATATAATAACATCATTAATTGATATAGATGTACATGTACATGTAAAATGTAGGTGCTATATTTGCATAAATGCATGTGTTTCAGTTCTAAGTAAATATATAATCTTTTTGGTATTATCCTGGAGACTCCTCAAAAGCCCATACATTATCTTTGACATGTAGGATAAATACTTTGTATTAGATAAACATGTACAAATTAGCAATCTTCAGAAGACGGAGAGATCTCAAGACATATCATGAAACTAATGATCAAATATACTGTTCACAAGACAACTTCACAATGATGGGACATTTTTATTGACTCACTCTGTATATCAAAGTGAAATTGCATAAACTTTTAATACAACACTGTACAGTGGAAACTCTTTGTAACGAGGTGGTCCTGGAAACAAGAAAATTTGATTGATATGCATTAATCAGAAGTCAATAAACAATAAAAAAAACACAGAAAACTGATTTCATTTTGACTGGACAAGTAGCTTGTTATATCAGGTAATTTGTTATTTCAAACCTCTTCATATCGAGTATCCACTGTCCCGAGTTAACTAAAACATCATTAGAGTTTATTATTCAACAAATAACATTGCACTTTCTTGAGCATATCATAGCTTTAATATTTCCACAATTTGTCTGTAAAATAATACAAAATTCCTAATTAACCAATTTTAAAGGAAAAAAAAAGCAAACAAAACAGTTGTAACAAGTTGAGTTATAGAAATAAAGAAATATGAGAGAAGGTCGGTGAAAGTTTGGAAAGATAATGGCACTTTGATGGCTATCCCCATGTTCTTGTCTAAGGGGCACCCATATATTTGCAACTGTAGATACTCCCTGCTGAAGTTTTTGAGAAGTAAACATTTGTGAAAACTTTATAAATTATACATGGTAAACGATCATATCATAATTGCTTTTCATTCAAGTTACAACGTACATGTAAAGATGACTGTAGTAACTTATATATTGGCAAAATATTGTTTAGAAGAAAAGCGAAGAATGTCATCTCGATTTAATTTGTGGCTATGGTTTTACTTATAGCACGTCAGCATTGCACTTTACTTTAAAGTGAAACTCATCAAACAAAATGCCTTTACATTTTAAAATGGATTCATCACAGAATTGGATATATAAATGTATTGCGATGAAAACAAAATATTTGCACATACAGTCAACTTTGCCTATTAAAGGACTCATCCGGGCTGGAGTTTACATTATAAGAAAAACAAAGTAAAATCGAAAAAGCACAACACTGAAAATTTCATCAAAATCGGATGAGAAATAGCAAAGTTATGAATTTTCTTAGGTTTTGAATTTTTTAGGAAACAGTTCTTCAAATTGGCAAACTGATGATGTCTCAGTCCCCCTACTTTCTTTGTATTTTATTGTATGAAATACCAATTTTCAAGATTTTCTGCCCCAAGGACATAAAAACACAGATTAATCCTTGTGGAATGTTCAAGGTCACAAATGCTTTTACTTATTTCAGTATGAGGGACAGATTTTCTGTATACGCAATATATGAAAAAATGAGATAAATAGGATTTCATATAATAAAATACACAAGAAGTAGGGGGACTGTGACATCATCAGTTTGCTCATTTGAATATTCAAATATTCAAATGAGACAATGAGACAATTGCCAAGAACTGTTTTACAAAAAAAATCAAGACCTAAAAAAATGCATAACTTTGTTATTTTTCATCCGATTTTGATGAAATTTTCTGTGTTGTGTTTGATGAATTTTACTTAATTTTACCAAACTTTTTCATTTCAGCCCGGACTCCTCCTTTAAACAAAAAGTCAAATCTGTTGGGACTGAAAAAATAGCTTTGACTTGGGGGAAATTTAACTTATGGAGGGATAAAAAAAATAGAATATACAGAAAAGATGACTTGAGAAGGTCTTTGACTCCCAACTTATGCAAGTTTGACTTACCCAAGGTTGACTGTATTCTGATGAATCAAAGGCAATAATTATATAATATTGACAGGCCTTGAGGGAGATAGCACATATATCTCCCCAGTCAATATTATTCTTATTACCTGTTTAGCTCAATTAGCCACATTTTAAAGACAATACAATACTTTTGCTTGATTTAAATTGTGGATTTGTTGTGGTATGTTTTTTTTTTCCTTCAGCATTTTGAGATGAACCAATTGTGACATAATTATTCAGGCACGTATTTAGGTGTTTTCACGATGCTAAACCATTGTGACGTGGAATATTTCTGGGCGTATCCACTGTCTTACTCTTTGTATCTTAACATGCATCATCTTACAATTACCCATAGGACAGCCCTACCAGATAAAATATGGATATCATGGACTGATAATTTAGTGCAGAGGCGCAATTCAAAATCTAAAAATTTCGCGGAGAAGGGGTGTATGAATATTACGGTCCCTTGTCATACAACTGAGCCATTGTTACGTAATTTGTTTTGACGAAATCAATTAGGCAAACATACATGATTATAATATCTTGTCTCCAAAATGCCTCAATCAGGTAATAATATTTATCATTTAGTCAGTATTTAATCAGTATTTATAATACTATTTATCATTCCAATCATATATACAGGATGAAGGATGTGTTTAATCATGCACTTTGTTTTTTAGCTTTAAAAAAAAAACCAACCAACAAACAAACTTGTAGCCAACAAAGTCTTTACTGTAACTGTCATAATAAAGCAATGTGCATTTGATCCATGACCTAAAACATAGTTTTAGGTCATGGATCTTAAATAAGCAGCTAAAATATAAATTTATTGAACATATTACTTTACAGATACATTTTTTAAAGCACACATATTAACTATAAATTAACTTAGTTATCTTTTGTTGTAGTGTGGGTCTTTATGTGAAATAATATCCTCTATGACTGTAATAACATTATTTATTCAATAAACATCTATACTAAAAACAAAATTTATACAATGTACCTTTATCTTTCAGATGGTGTATTATCATGTCATCAACAAAAGCAAATACAAATGTACTCATTTTTAGGTGACTTACTGTGGTGTTTAGTATGGGATGTACTAATCTTCTCCTATTATTAATGGTAGAATAACAGCAGATTAGTATATCCGGTTTTATAATCCCTCTTTGTACTTGGCATGCAGGGGGGCACAGTATTATCTTTTAGTAAGTCGCCTACATAAACAGCCACATGTAAGAAAATGTAACTTACCGCTATGTCGATTGTGTTTAAAATCATTGTAATTAATTATCAGGGCCACCTTGTGAAAACGAGGACGATATGACAAAACTATGCTTGAAGAAGCAGACATCTCACTTCTTTTCAAACAGAGATGTTCATCATAAATGCGGAGGAAAGAGACACATCATCTGATGGGAGCCAGAGGAGTGTTTACTATGTACCAGGGGGGGGGGGGGTGTTTCACAAAGAGTCAAGTAGACTTAAAGTCGCATTTAACTTCTACGCGTATCTTGTTTTATAACGCGCAATTTGATTAATAGACTTATCAATGGCACGCATCCCCCGAGCATGGTCAGTCCAATGAGGTGATGTGTAATATAACGCACAAAACTAACAATTTAAGTGCGATTTTTAAGTCTACTTAACTGTTTGTGAAACACCCCCCTGATCCATTCTTATTCTGACTAGACAATATCATTGATTCCAAGAAATGGGCCCCAAGAACAATGAACACATGGGCGACTAGAGACATGTGCCCTTTTCGAATCAGAATTGGAAAAAAAGAACTTGTACAAATGTATCTGTGCGTATTATACAAGTAGACTGTATATGAAACCTATTTCAGTAGATGTGTAGATATTGACTTACATTTGTAGTAGGAGGAGACTGAAACTTTAACCCTTAAGCACCTAAACCGCCCAAGACCGCCCCTCAGCTTACTCACTAAACCGCCTCAAACCACCCTGTCAGAAGCACGCTTAGTCAAGGTTGTATCAAAAATATGTGATGAAACATGCCCATACTTCTTGTGGATTACCCATTGGATGTGTGCTGTCAGATTCTGCACAACCAAATATGTTTTAAGAGCTATTCTTATTGGAAAAACGTGATTAAAACACAGCATAACCCTTCCCGCTAGTGAGTAAACTGACACTTTTCATGCAGTCTCTAGGTGCTAAAGGGTTAAAAGGTTGCAACAGAAAGATGGTGTAATATAAACGCTCTCATGATGATGGTCATCATTTTTTCATCATCAACATCTAGCAATGTGCAGCCCTCCTTCAAAGCCTCCAATACGATGAGACTCTTGTATCAGATCATCTAGCAATGTGCAACTCTTCTATGCCACAAGAGCCTCGATGACTCCAGTAACGATACTTGGCCAAATCTTTACGCGTTACCATGCCAACGACCTGTAACAAAGCAAGAAAATGAGAATTACATGTCATCAACTGTCAACCTACCTTGATGATTGTAGCTGCTTGAAATTGATTAAATTCTTTAAATATCGTATTCAGTATTCAAAGTTTATCTCATGGTAGATTATGAAACATTCATGTAGGCCATACTGCAAAAGTATCAATTTTTATGCAGATCAAATTTTGCATTAAGGTAGTAAGGTACCTTACCAAAAGATAAAGCCGCAGCCAGCTGCATGAACGCCGCACAGCGGGATTATAGGCAGGATATACCGTTCCCCTATTATTCTTCAATTGACTTAATTGGAGGGGATTAGTACACCCAGTATAAAGCACAGCTGTGCGGCGTTCACGCAGCTGGCCGCGGCTTTATCTTTTGGTAAGGTACCTAAAACATTCCACTTAAAAAAATGGTTACATGGTTTTATTTTTCTAATGAGAGCAAAATGCTTGAAAATTACCACACCACTTTAGTAGATAGAGATATATATTTATTGTTTGATTATTAATTGACCAATTCAGATACAAATGACACCTCTCACACAAAATCAAATCAGTATTAGAATACTTATAGGGGAGACTGGGGTAATTATGGCCCCCTTTTTCACATTTCCTATTACTACCATTAAATGAAAAGTCCAATGATATTCTAAATATGTAAAAATACAGTTGGTCCATATACCTATAATATACAAAGGAAAGTATAAACCTGCTACTTCTCATTTGCATATTAATTACCATTATCTTAACAACTTTGGGGGGCCATAATTACCCCATGGGTTGGGGTATTTATGGCCCCTATTGTAATGACTGTATGAATTCAAAGATATTATGCTAATTAATGATGGTAATGTATAATAAATGTTGTTGGGTATTCCTAATACTCTTATCAACCACCAACAATGATTTAGTCAATAATTGGTTCAGCCAAAATGCTGAAATTTTGCAATCAAAGCAATACATATATCTGTGTACAAAATCGTACAAGTTAATGTCCCCATCTACGCTTATCTGCGCTTATACACTGTTTATGCATTGGGGGCCATAATTACCCCAAATGACATTTTCAATTTGATCCCCCTTTACAGCTCTACTATTGAAGATATTCAGGTGGAAGTTTTTCTGTTGTGTTTTTGACTTCCTATTGTTTCAGTTTCAATCAAAATTTCATCTTAAATGATTTTAATTAATGATATCACACTCCACATAAAAAAGCAGACTTGCCACTTTCCAACGAACAGAATTGTAATTGCCGTACATTTTTGGCTCCCCTAAGCACAAAATTTCATGTAAATGGCTTATTTTTCTCATATGATAGTAGGAAGAGTTTAGCTAGGCATGTGTAATAATTATATTATCATTAAGTAATGCAGCAAAGAATTATAAGCTCTCAAAGACAAAGGGGCCATAATTACCCCAGGGCCATAATTACCCCAGTCTCCCCTACATACTAAAGCAAAAATTGGTTTCAACATGTCTCAATCTCGCTTAATGTAATAGGGTAACAAACTATTTTCTGTTTCTTTTATGCTACCCTAAGCCTTTGAGCTTTGATATGCTTAAACCCAAGTCCGATCGGTTCATCTTTGCATGATTATGAATACTCAAGCAAAATCTAGTAAAATCCAGTTATTTGGGATGGATAAGCTGACCGATGGACAACCAGTAAAAATGATATCTCCTGCACTATTTGCATTTAAATCTACTTAAGCTGTATTATAGCTAAGGTCAATTCGGTGGATTCACAATACTGTGCGCCACCTATCGATTGCAGTGGACAGATCGAAATTCGCAATGCCCCATTGGAAAAATTAATTTCTCTGGTTCGCGCTGCGCTGCATGTTTGCATAATAAAATAATGATAAAATGCGTTTATTATGCTGCGCTGGCCAGTATGCCAAGATCAGTCAAATATTTGTTTAGTTCGCGAACCGCATTCACCGAGAAACAGCTGGGTCCGCCACTTTTAAAAGGCAGAGGTAAACACACACAGTTGTTGTGTGTGCTGCGAATGCGTTGTCGACCCCGAAGTTAGAAATTGGCATGTCTGCTGCAACCGATAGGTGGCGCACCGTATTGTGAATCCACCGGATTCATGTGAGATTCTTGTTATTACAACATACCCTGTTAGAATCATCAGTCACTATGACATGTCTCAGACCAAGAGCTCGGAAGAGACGGAATATTCTTGGCAAAGATGTGTCCTGTGGAAGAAGTCACAATAAGTGGAGGAATAATTTATATAGGCCTACATCTGTATCTATATCTACAAAAGAAATATAGGCCCATATTCACAAAGGTGGCCAAAAGTTAAGCCTAGCTTAAATCTGTGGTTTGACTATGACTAGCAAAATGTCAACATTGTTATGTTCCTTACACGTTTACTGGGTTCTGGAATTGTACATTTATGGTTACGAACACTTGTGTACTTATCATTCCCAGGCACTTTCTAAAATTTCAGTATCAACAATTCAGATAAATCGAACATCACTGTTCCAGATTGTGTCACATTTTGCTACCCATAGTTAAAACAGGCCACCTTTGTCATACTTTAAGGTCAAGTCTTATTTCAGCAGATGTGTAGTATTTAACTTAATTGGATGAGCATGCGCCTTTGAATGTTTTCAACAGAAATATTGCACAATAGAAATGCTGTGGATCATCATCATCATCATCATATCTGCCACATCATGTATGGCAGGATAATTTATGTAAAAGATTAAATTGTACCCCAGTTCGAACTTATGACATTTTCCTTTACTCTTACAAATATAACTTGTCATTATTATTATCATTCTCATTATCATTGTGTAACTACTTTAACTATCATCAATAATATAACACCTATACACTATCTCACCCTCCGGACAGATTAAGAACAGGCAGTACAATCTCTGTCCAGTTCTGATATATTAATATCATAAATATTAATATCTCACCTTCCTAACAGTATACGGTGATGGGTTCATGAATGGTCTCAGGTCTATTGTACAATCTCCCTCTAACTCTGAAATGTTGATGTCCCTTATATCAGGGAAGCGTGGATAGGCATCTCTGAAGTCTTCAATCTGAAGAAGGACCCTAGGATCTTGACTAGAAGGCCACAAGCTAAATGCCTGGAAAAAGAAAGATAACACACAAAGATAAAACACTAATACAAAACACATTATAACATTGAAAGAATCAAGACTTAGAATTGAACAATGCCTACTCATCAATATTTGCCCATTTTTGTCTTACAAAAATGAATATTGTATAAGCTGGAATTTGCAGATATTTTCATGATTTTGGACGAGTTGTGATTATTCATGGGGGCTTAAAATTACTTTAAACGGCCTCATATTGAGGAGGAAATATTTTAAGGCTGACTACTAAAATTAGTGAAAATATAGAGTACAGTATAAATTGAAAATTGCCAGTTGAAAATACAATGGACCCAAGATCCCAATATTTGATACAAATGTTCCTAATGTTCCATTCTGATGAAAATATTTATCAGATATGCGTAGGATTTTGAAGAAGACGCCCCCCCCCCCCCCCCCCCCCCATTTGGTGAAAGTGGCAGCATTTCATTTCACTTAGCATCTGTTTTTTTTTTAATAGATCAGTTTTTGTACCTTAAACATTAGTCTTACTACTCAACTCATCATGAATTATCCAACAACATAAATTGTGTAGGCTATTAGAGTTTCAACTACATTTAGTCAAATCTAAGTAGAAACCCTACCTTTTCTTTTAGAAGTACTATGAGCTGACTTCTTAGAATCAGGCCCCTGAACGTTCCATGTGTTTCACCGTCCTAGAGGGGAGAAAAGCAAAGGAATGTTTGTCTACTTTTGAAAGCAAAAATCAAGCATTACAAACCAAATCAAAGTTGGTAAAACTAGCAGCAGACACTGGTTCAACATAGATCAGAGCATGAAAGAATTACTCTCTGGATAGCAATTATTTCACTATTTAATTTGTAATGTTTCATTATAAAAATAGATTTCGACACATGATTTTGTTCAAAAAGATGTATTACACATTATCATTTCATATTGTTGTGCAATGGAAACAATCATTATGGTATTTTTTTCTCAAAATGGAGAAATGAAATTAGTTTTTAAAGGGGAGGAAAACAGCCAAGCTGAATGCTACATGCTGTTCAAAAGTTTTTAATATAAGACACTCTTTGACAAAGCAAATATAGAAAAAAATGATCAATATGAATGCATGTATATGTAGTTCAAGATTGAGATACATGTAGGTCTATTTGAGCAGTGAAGTATATTGAGATAGTATGGCTAGCTCTGTTTCAGGACAACATACCACATTTTCTTTCATACAGGTCTTGTCCAACAAAGCAACGTGCAACATGTTACCTATTGTAAACGAGTTGGCAAGATTATCTGGTGGAATCCATGACATATGCTCCGGCGGCAATTGCTCCGCCGACAAATACTCCGCAAAAAGTGACAATTGCTCCGCGACATTAGCTCCGACGTCAAATGCTCCTGCGTCAATTGCTCCGCCGACACTTGCTCCTCCGACACTTGCTCCGCCGACATTTGCTCCGCCGACAATTGCTCCGCAGACAATTACTCCGCCGGCAATTGCTCCGCAGACATTTGCTCCGCCGACAATCGCTCCGAATGTTGGACAAATGCTCCGGCGACATTTGCTCCCCGAACGACAAATGCTCCGCAGACATTTGCTCCGCCGACAATTGCTCCGCAAACGACAAATGCTCCGCCGACAATTGCTCCGCCGACAATTGCTCCTCCGTCAATTGTTCTGCAAACGACAAATGCTCCGCCGATAATTGCTCCGCCGACAATTGCCCCGCTGGCAATTGCTCCGCCGACAAATGCTCCACCGACAATTGCTCCGCCGACAATTGCTCCGCCGGAACAAAATAGCTGAGCTTAAAATCTGTTTCATTGAAAACAATTGCTCATTGGCTGACGCAATGCTCAAAACTCCAAGAACGAGCACCTTTTAGACAGAGAGAGAGAAAAGACGTTTGTCATTGCATGTCAAGTTCTCTCTATTTGTCGATCTTTATTACTCTTTTGAATTAATAATATAATAGTGCTACCTTTCATAGTCTTGCCAGATAAGCATGACTAGAGCCGATATTCATATGGATATTGACGCCTGCATCAGGAAATTTTGTTTGTAAAATATCTCCTCCCTTTCATTGACCCCCCTCCTCCTCTTCCCCCGCCTCTACCACTCAAGAGACTGTCATCAATGTACAGGGAGAATCAAATCATGATAAATTTAAAATTGCAAATGAGTTTAATAATTACTTTACTACTGTAGCGGACAAGCTAGTTTGTAAACTACCGATGAAAAGCAATAGACATCATACCGACAGTGACATATTTCGAAAGTTTTATGACAAAAAAAACATCCCGAAAGATAGCTTTCATTTTTCTCCGGTGACAGCAAAGTTTGTTTTAGATGAGCTAAAGAAATTGCAAAATTGCAAAATAAAAGTACTGGGCTGGATATGATACCAGCAAGATTTTTAAAGGATGGGGCAAGAATTTCGTATGAACCGTGGGAAAAAAGATGAAAAAATAAAAATAAAATAAACCTACCCCTATGGCTAATGTATAATGACCTCTTTGTTGGCTGAAAGCCAAAAAAAAAAAAAAAAAACACCTCCCCCCCCCCCCTTATTGCTCGGCAGCGTGACGTGACAAAAAAAAACTGAGTGTACCCTTTCCTCGCCTGATGTAACGGGAAAAAATTGGGTGTATCAAATCTGAAATTCCCGTTTTGGGCCCCCAAATCAAACGGAGGCCAAGCGTGAGCTTCCATTAAAAAATAAATTTAATTTCCGTTTAAAAAATTATACGGAAAACAAAATGTTTTTAAACCATATTGTTTAAATCCTCTGCAAATAAAACTCATAACTCAATATATTTCCTTTTCACGTGACAAGAATATATATATATTTTTTTTCAAATTATGTCATGCATGTAAATCACGGTGAGCGCAAAGCGCAATTACTTTATTTACCATTCAATAATTCGGATAGCAGAGCAGTCTGATCTATTTGGTTACATTTTCATGGTGTATAAATGCTAGAATGCGAGAGCGAACGAAAAATCGCAATGAAATGATTTGAAACAATGCAAGTTATGCACTCCCCTCCCCCCCCCCCAAAAAAAAGGAAACAATTTTCATTACAATCACTTTAATATTTTATATTTGCTTTTCAATTTTAATACTAATCTCAATATACTTGAGGGGAAAATGCGAGAGAAAAAAAAAAGGAGGGCCATAACTTGAATTTCTCTTTTCCTCCTTCATGTAAAGGCGAGTTAAACTTTTGGAAAAGAATAAACCTATTGAAAACTGTAATAATATAAATAATCAAGTGTGTAAATTAGGGATTTCGCTGCATGTCACCTCTTTTGGATGTGTACTTTCGATCGGTTTCTGTATTTAAAAAAAAAAAAAATCATTCGTTTTTGTTTGTTTATTGGGGGCCGAATCTTTTTATAAGGCCTGTATAATAAAAGTGATATAAAAAGTGGTTTGAAACCTAATTATGTAATGCTGCAGTCACACAGACACTTACGTATAGTTACGTCCAGTTTGCGTCAAAAAATATTTCTTTTCCTCGGATCCCCACGGATGCCTTCCCGTCATAGTCAGTATGGAAAGAGTGATAATTTCGTTCATCCAATAAAACAAAAGAATGCATAAGAAATGATAGAATAGAAGAATGAAATAAGATTAAAACAACAAATACGTAACTATCCATAAGTGTCTGTGTGACTGCAGCATTACATTCTTCTTCTTCTCTCTCTCTCTCTCTCCTCTCTCTCTCTCTCTCTCTCTCTATCTCTCTCCCTTTATCTCCTTCCCGCTTTATTTATTTATTTATTTTTTGGGGGGGGTGGGGTGGGAGGGTGCTTGCCCCTGGATCAACATCTGTTGCCTGTTGCCTTCTTCAGCCTTTGTCTTTTAGGTTACCTACCACTTTGCTTTTGGGGTGGGACTCTGAAGCCAATATACTAGCAGAAATAGGAAAGGTGATCTATTAGTGACAGTCTTATAAAAAAAAATACACACTCATTGACGAGAGAGAGAAATTAAACGTTGTTCATATATTTTTCATAACAAATTCCCAGTTATCGGTATACGTATGTAATCCCCGCAAGTGTTCAGAAGTATCCGGAAGTTTCCGTAAGTCGGAAAAACAAAGGACCAATCAACTCGTAAGTTATCCGTAAGTGGACGCAATGTCCGTATCTGGTCGAAACTATTCGTATCATCCGCATCTTGTCCCGTATATTTTAATAATTATTGAGGGTAACGTGGGATTCGCAGAATGACTTTTTGTGACGCAACGCCGGACGTAACTATCCGTAAGTCCTGTGTGACTGAGCCATTACGGAGCAAATGTCTGCGAGCATTTTGTCGGCGGAGAATTTGTCGTTGCAGAACAATTGCCGCGGAGCAATTGTGGCGGAGTAAATTCTGCGAGCAATTGTCGGCGGAGCAATTGTCGCGAGCAATTGTCGGGAGCATTTGTCGTTTGCAGAAACAATTGCCGGCGGAGCATTGTCGGCGGAGTAAATGTCTGCGGACAATTGTCTGCGGAGCAATTGTCGGCGGAGCAATTGTTGGCGGAGCATTGTCGTTCGGGGAGCAAATGTCGCCGGAGCATTTGTCCCAACATTCGGAGCGATTGTCGGGGGAGCAAATGTCTGCGGAGCAAATGTCGGCGGAGTAATTGTCGCGGAGCAATTGTCGGCGGAGCAAATGTCGGCGGAGCAAGTGTCGGTGGAGCAAATGTCGGCGGAGCAATTGACGCAGGAGCATTTTACGTCGAGCTAATGTCGCGGAGCAATTGTCACTTTTTGCGGAGTATTTGTCGGCGGAGCAATTGTCGCCGGAGCATATGTCGGGTCACCTATCTGGTGATATGACCTTTCCTCCTGCAACTATTGCTCTGGTCTTTATTTTGTCTAAGATACTGGGTTACGGTTAGGGTTGCAATAGGGTTTAATCTTAGGTTTAGGGAAGGGTATAGTGTCCAGTCCAGGGTGGAAGTTAGTCATTTGATTAGTGTATGGAAATTATTGCGGAGGAAATGTCACCGGAGCAAAGTTATGGAAACGATTAATTCTATATACGGCACTGAGTTTTAGAATACACTGGCCCATATTCTGCTATGAAGACTGAGTTTGTATGCGTCGCAAGTTCGTAAAATCTATTGTGCGATGAACTGCGATCCTTTTGTCTGATGCGGGTCACACAATAGAGTTGTACAAGATTGCGACGCATACAAACTTAGTCTTCATAGCAGAATATGGACCAAAGGGTTTAAGAATACTTACTGGGTCCACAACAGGGAAACCATTATGATTGTGACTGGAATCCTTGAGTACTTCAAAGATGTGTGATACTCTCTCTACAGTGTTAAATGTGATCACTTGGTCACTCATTACCTCTCTGTAATAACCAGAACAAAAAAGGTAAATTGCCAATTGGTCTAAGCCCACTTTGACTAATGCCCGTTTAGCCTCATCGCACATGGTCTAGTCACATTTTGTCTACAGCCATTTTGTCGAATGTCCATTTGGTCTAATATCCAATTGGTCTAACACCACTTGGTCAATTCTGTAACAGACAAAAATGGAATTAGACAGATTTGCAAGCAGACCAAGAAATAATTAGACCAAAATGAATTTAGACCAATGAAACTATTTATAGACCATATGGGTTTAGCAATGTGGTATTAGACAATCAGAGAATTAGACCAACTGTTGTTAGACCAAGTGGATATAAACCAACAAAAAGTATGCAATTTCATTCAAAGTGTTCACAGTCCAAAGCTTTCAGTAAAATAAAGCATTAGCAGCATTAAACAGGCTCTTGATTTACTTAGCCCTTGCTTACACTCTTAGCCCCAAAAAAGATTGATATTATTCTGCACATTAGGAGAAATTGATCTTGTAAATAATGTCTTGGGATTCGTAACACAAAGGTTTGCAATTAATCGCAAAGTGGAAAATAGCCAATCACAGTCATTGTTGCATGGGCTTTTTGTTTGAAAGACTGACCAGTAACTAATTAGAGTTGTTCTTATATATTCGCAATTGATGGCAAACCTGCTTTACAGGGTCCAGAAGAGGACAATAAAACTTTTAGAAGAAAGAAGTATACTAATATGTCTTGAAAACAAATTAAAAAATTACCTCACATACATTTAGGCAGGCATTAGACAAATTGATAATCTGACTGTATTGGCTAATAGATGATTTAATACCTCGTCATACTGTCAACACTAATACCAATCCAACCAATCACTTATCATTCACAGGAAATTTAATGATCAGCCCGGTTATAGTTTTTGAGTCAGTTTTATTGGTAAGACAACCTATTAAGATACATGTACATTTTGATCAAGTAGGGAATATCTACATGTTTGCTTACGTGGCACGGATAGTTGATCCTAATGGAGGTGGTTCCCATGGCAACAGAGGAACGCTTTGAACCTGGATGTGGATGTCATAGAGACCGTGGTTGAAGATATCACCGATCCATTTAGCTATCATTAAGACAACCATCAAGGGGAGAGCGTAGGAGATGTTACCTGTCGCTTCCATCAGGATGACGGTCAGACTGATCGTCATACGTACAATACCACCTGATTAAAATAAACAAACAAACTTTAATAAATAGAATGCTATATTGTCTTCCTGAAATCATTGATCCATTTAGCGAGCATCAGGACCGCCATCAAGCATAGGAGATGTTACCATGTACCTGTCGTTTCCATTAAAGTCAATACGAACCAGCAGTCTTGTACAGCACCACCTCAAGTCCTCAACTACTCAAATCTACCCTGATTCTTAACCCATAATGCAACATGCCAAGCAGTGTAGTCTTATATTACAGGCCCATTGACTGAAAACACAAACACACTCATCACTACATTCCAAGCCCAATGACAATGTTAACAAGTTGCAAAACGAGCATTTTCCCCTCAAAACATTTTAGTTTCCTTGATACAAATTGAAATAAGGCTATTTTAGTAACTCTTATATTAATAGTTATCTTAGAAGGTATGACTAGATATTTATAACACACAGTCAATGAGAGTGTTGGTCAGTTCGCTCTCGCTTTAAGACAAGAGTCAGACTTATTGTCATACGTACAGTACCACCTGATCAAACAACCAAACTACATTGTATAGTAAATAAAGTCAAAATTGTCTAACTTGTTGGGACTAAAGAAATAGTTTTGACATTTAAAAAAATTACAAAGGGGTTAAAAACAATAAAATACGAAGAGAAGATGACTTGACGTGAATTTTGACTGAGGCAAAGTCGACCTTAGAATAATTAATCATCAAGATGTCCGTCAGGCGTGTATACATACATGATAAAAGTAAAAGCCTGGAGCAAATGTCGAAGAATTAACCCATTCATGATCAATTTTTTATTTAAATTGCGCTTCAAAAGATAATGAGATAATACAATACCTAGTTGTGCTGCGGCTCCCATCAAGGCATAAATACCTGGCTCCGAAGCGACACCATTCTACAAAGAGAAACAAAGACACACATTTGAACAGGGTCCATTACCAACAATTATTTACGTTTGAAGTATTGCCCTCTAAGTAAATGAAACAGACTGGCGATGAGAAAAGCCAACTAAGGCACTAAATTAAAATTAGCTCTGTGATAACAAATATGTTTCTTTGCATCCCCAGTCAAGTGTAACGACCACTAGACTAAGACATTCCGCGAATTGTGTTAAACGCAAATAAGTTATTAAAATATCTAAATCAGCCATTTTCTACTTTCTTGTTAGAATTGATATTTTTTTTGTTATGCAGTTTCTCAATGTTTCAAGACATCAGGCTCATTAAAATAACCTATTTCATCAAAAGAATAAAGTAAGAAATAAAACATAATCGGTTTCAATTTAAGGGGAAAAGCCAATTTATCTCAGCACAACACATACTCACAGATCCAGAGTGAATTACATGACATCATTTATCCACTGACTTAACATTTGGATGGGCGAGAAAAACATGTGCTTGTCGGGATGTATTGTATTGTATTGTATTTATTTATTACCAACATTGCAAAAAATATACATAAACAGAATTCAATATAAATATGCATTTGGTAAATG
>CALNVZ010003430.1:22259441-22303540 GCA_940671915.1 Paracentrotus lividus | reverse complement strand
ATTTGTTTTGGATACATTTATAGTAAGTTTATTAGCTTCACACCAAGTGACAACATCTGATAGGTGTTTATTTACTTCTCCTAGTTGTATGTCAGCTATCAACATCGATGCTAAGTTTATTTGCTACGCTAATATGAAAAAATGACAGCGGTGGATCCCGGATTAGGAAATACATGAAGAAGGGGCACAGAAGGCGATTTTCTTAGCTGTAATTTTATCAACATCTATTGCTCAATTTGTAATTCTAAAAAAATAGAAGGGGTGCAAAAATTGTGCCCGTCTGGGTCCGCCCCCAAAGAATGGAAATTGCTGTTTCTATTTTTTTTCTATCATGATCATGACCAGATTAAGTGTTAAACTTACCGCTCCTGGAATCATGTTGATAAGGATACCAAACATACGACCCCAGGCAGCCCCTACTAGCAGTGAAGGAATGAACAAACCGCTGGGGACACTCAGACCGTACGTCCAACATGCCAAGATGAAGTAGGTTAGTATGAACACAGACAGGATAGGCAGGTCATAGGAACCTGCAGAGAGATTCATATATCCATCAATGGTAAATAGTGGTAGAAAAATATGCGTTGCGATTGGCTAGGGCAGTACCACGTGACCTACTTTCAATTTGTTATATTGTACATATGTACAATATAACTTTTGGTTTTTGGAGGGTAAAGCCTGTGTTAAATGAATGGGGAGAGTATCGATTCTATCGATTGCCTTGTTGCGCTAGTGCGTAATGACAGTAAAATGTTGCGCACTATAGCTCATAACAATGGATACGCAGAGCAACAAAATACGTCACAATAGCTAAATTTGCACCAAAAAATTTGCAAAGATAAAACTAGATTAGGCAATGTCAAAGATGTAGGGGTCTATTTACTATAATAAATAGTGAACGCACAATCTTGCAACATTACTGGACTATATGAACTCCAAATACTAAACAAGTGGATTAGTAAATTACGCAATGCGTAATATATGTCCCCGCCGATAATGTAAAATTCCCATTATATCACGATCAGTGCTATCACATCAACGGCAAACAGAATCGAAATCGGCTAAAAATGGCGAAGAAGTAGCATTTTGTAGCCAATGTACAATATAGGTCAAAGTCAAGCGTCACAAGGTCAAAGGGGTCAAAAGTCAAAATTCTGTGAAGAAAGTTTTGTAGTCCTCACCTAGTGTATCAATAAAGCAAACGGAATCGAAAATCGGATGAAAAATGGCGAAGGAGTAGCATTTTGTAGCCAATTAACAATATAGTCAAAAATCAAGGTCAAAGCGTCAAGGTCAAAAGTCTGTGAAGAAGTTTTGTAGTCCTCACCTAGTGCTATCACATAAAGCAAACGGAATCGAAATCGATGAAAATGGCGAAGGAGTAGCATTTTGTAGCCAATTAACAAATAGGTCAAAATCAAGGTCAAAGCAACAGGTCAAAATTCTGGAAGAAGTATTGTACCATCACACTATAGCTATCACATAAAGCAAGCGGAATTGAAATCAATAGAAAATGTGAAGGAGTAGCATTTTGGTAGCCAATTAACAATAAAGGTCGAAAATTGAAGGTCAAGGAGGTCAAATTCCGTGACGAAGTTTTGTAGTCCTCACCTAGTGCTATCACATAAAGCAAACGGAATCGAAATCGGATGAAAAATGGCGAAGGAGTAGCAGTTTGTAGCAATTAACAATATAGTAAAAATAAAGGTCAAAGGTCAAAGGTCAAAATTCGTGAAGAAATTTTGTAGCCATCACCTAAGTGCTATCACATAAAGCAAACGGAATCGAAATCGCAAGAAAAATGGTGAAGAGTAGCATTTTGTAGCAATGTACAATATAAGTATAAATCAAGGTCAAAGGTCAAAGGGGTCAAAAAGTCAAAATTCCTTGAAAACGTTTTTAGCCCTCACCTAGTGCTATCAATATAAGCAAACGCGATTCGAAATCGGATGAAAAATGGCGAAGGGGTAGCATTTTGTAGCCAATTAACAATATAGGTCAAAAATGAACGGTCAAGTCAAAGGGGTCAAAAGTCAAAATTCCGTGAAGAAGTTTTGTAGCCTCACCTAGTGCTCATCATAAAGCAACAGAATCGAAATCGGATTGAAAAATGGCGAATGGATAGCATTTTGAGCCAATTAACAATATAGGTCAAAAATCAGCGGTCAAAGTCAAAATTCTGCTGAAGAAGTTTAGTAGCCATCACCTAGTGCTATCATATAAAGCAAATGGGAATCGAAATCGGCGATGAAAAATGGCGAAGGAGTAGCAAATTGAAGATTTTGATCACATACGGACGCACGGACAGACGGATGGACGGACGGACGGACGGACGGACAGACGGACACACACACATACACACGTACGGAGCCCGTTTCATAGTCCCCTGCTCGAACTCGTTCGGCGGGGACAATTATCCCTCGTGCAGATCTATTTCACCTCGGCCTGCGGCCTCGGAGAAACAATTCTGCAATTGGGATAATTTAGTATTTCTCGTATTTATAATCCAGTATATTGCGCGATAGATTATACACTATTTATATAATATAAAGTGAAAGTGAATATAAGCAGGTAATGATTAACATTGATGGTGGTGATGATGTTGATGATGATGATGATGATTGGATAGTGGGTGGGATGAATGAGATATGAGATAGATGATGATGATGATGTGATGATGATGATGATGATGATGATGATGATGTGATGATAAAAATGACGACAATGACGATGATGATGATGATGATGATGATGATGATGATGGTGATGATGATTATCATGGTGGTGATGATGATGATGATGATACTGATGGTGTTTAACATGATGATGATGATGACGATAATAATGATGATGATGATGAGAATAATAACTTTAATACTGATGACAATGATGATGGCGGCGATAATGAAAATGATGATGATAATGATGATGATGATTTTTAAGTGTCTTAACGATGATTAGTTATACAAAGTGTAATAAAACTATTCTCTATTATTATACTACAATGTCAAATTACAATTTGAAAATTTAGGTTACCCGGTATTAATTTTGAACGATAATAAAATGACTTATGAATTTACATTTATAAAGTTTTGACTGAAATACATGTAGACAAAACTGACGTTGGATATACAAGTAAAGCAATAAGATATTATAGTTAAAGTGTTTCATTTACCCGGCTCTTTATGGAAGAGAAGTTTAACCGATTCCTCAGGTGTATTGAAGAATAGAGTGCTAGAGGCGCTGTACTCCCCATCTCCGCAAAACAACTGATAATTATGAAGAACAAAAATATTGGCTAGTCAATAACTACTGAATCCATTTATTTTCACATTCCAACTTTGGTAGTACAATTCACTAGTGTCTACCCACGAGTGTCTACCCACCACACACTATAAATCTTGCGACTTCCAACTGACAAACTTTGGATCTGAAATATATTTTGTAACGCACTTTGTTATTTCAGATCCAGGGTCAGTCAGTCGTGGGTAGTATGGTGTGTGGTGGCCTGTATAACAAGCACAGAGCAAGATTACAATGAGCCAATTCTTTCTGTCTCATTTGCAAACATGTACATGCATGTTTATGTGCCTATGATTTGTAACAAGATTTTAATTTTGAAAGTCCATTTTCTTTGCTCATTTTTTCATTTACATTGAATTTGATATACATGTAACAAGTTATTTGGCTTGGTTCTATAGAAGCACCTTATGCATACATATACCTGAGGTACATATATTAAAGGCATTAATCTGGGGTAATGGGAAGGTGTGGGAAAGATGAAGAAAATTATTATGAGCTTTCCTGTTATTTTCAAGCTATTTGGGAAGAGTATCATAATAAAAAGCTCCACAATAAAAGACTGCTCTTCATTTGCCCTTATAGTCATAATATGACCCAAAATACTAGTATACCAAAACAGCTGATATGTTTGTGTCCCGAACATTTTGTGGAGCCCCATACATGCATTTCTGTGTAAGTCCATGTGACTCAAAGCTGGATTGGGTGAATTTCATATCATTTTGTCAATTCCAAAACATCACAGCACAAAATATGGAATAGGTACGGGTAAACTGTTATCAACCTTCCCAAATCACTTTTAGACAGCGTCTTCCGCATTTCAATGTCATGACCAGAACAATAATTTTACTTTAATGGGAAAACATAATTTGTCTACTTTACAGTTAAAAAGTATCAAAGCAACGCAGACATACCTGCAAAGGGAACTGTATGCTGTCATCAAGAGGTCTGCAGTCTGAGCCAGAACTGATATAGATCACTAAGAAACAAATAGTTACGGTTACTGCGGCTACTACCATAGCTTCCAATACCTGGGACCATGGGTAATGCAGGTATCTGTGCAGCAAGAACAGACATAAATATGTAATATATTAAAGTTTTATACCTATATTCAATATGTAATTAATATTATCCAGGCAAATATCCAAGAGAAAGAATTTTTTTAGTTGTTAATGGATGTCTGACTCAAGGGAAGGACCTACCCCTCTGGCTCTTATATGAAAAATGACATTTTTTTTAATGCCCCCCACAGCTAGCCTTAAAAAAAGTTAAGTCTACAAAATTCTGGAATTTAAACTTGCCCCGCCCCCATGATATCCTAGAACCGTCAATGAAATACTATGCCATTTTACTGCTACTCTAAATTTCAAGTGTATTATTGCTACCAACATTGATTTCCTTTCCCTAAATGTAATTGCATTTAAACACTGACATGCGCCTTACAACTCTTCAATCAAAACTGATTAGGCTAAATATTAAGCAAATAATCACTGTTGACCCAAATGATGGGAAGTCTATCACATCCCAGGCAAGCTGGATAAGCTATCTCCTCCGAAGCAAAGCTGAGGAGAGATAGCGTGTACACCCAGCTTGCCATGGAAGTGATAGACTTCCAATCATTTGGATCAAGAGATGATTTTTTGCTTTATATTCCACATCTGAAACATTTTAAGAGTACGGGGAAAACCAATATTTTGGTTAAAAATTCAAGGTTTCCTCGATCCTTAAAAGATCCACTCAAGTCATCGATGACTGCGCTTGTAATTGTAACGTACAAGCGTACAAATAAAGTGCACGCAATTCATTTGACACAAAGGCCTAGCTCAAATGGGCTGACGTGATTGTTACGTAACAAAGAAGTTTTAAAAAGTAATTGTTACGTCACAGAGGAATTTTCTGTCGCTGCATGTGATGGAAAAAATGATAGTACAAAAAACCCGAGTGACAACGCACTTTTTTTCGGGCATCCTAAAAATAATTGATGACGCGTTATAGCTCTACATGCTCTGGGTACTGAGGTGATCAGCGAAACTCAAAAGTACTATCATTACGAGCGATGATTGACGATGGGAAAACTAAAATCAATCACGTGATTGACTTTTAACCAATCATGTTGCAACATTCTTAGTATGTGGAATATAAACAATAATACATACTTCAACCTGAAGATGGTAAGACGATAGTTGATAGCATTGAAGATTGCACCAAGTAAACCTCCTATCAATCCCATGACCATGAAGATAGGTAGTTCCCAGGCTTGATACGCTGCTTTGTTGGGCTAAGAGAGACAGAAAAACAGACAAAGAGACTGATATTTAGATGATAGTTGATAGCATTGAAGATTGCACCAAGTAAACCTCCTATTAATCCCATGACCATGAAGATAGGTAGTTCCCAGGCTTGATACGCGGCTTTGTTGGGCTAAGAGAGACAGAAAAACAGACAAAGAGACTGATATTTAGACGATAGTTGATATCATTAAGTACCGCTCCTAATGAACCTCCTATATGTATGTATTAGACTCATGATCATAAAGATAGGTAGTTTCAAGGCTTGATATGCTGTATTGTTAGGCTGGAATATACAGATATAAAAGCATAAGACAGACAGACAGACAGACAGACAGACAAAGAGACAGACATTTAGTACGCATTACAGATGGCTCAGGTTTTTCAAAGGCCCTTTCACGATTTGTGGAATAAATTCATATAAAATATACCTGTGTTAATACCATCTTTAGTAAGAAAAAGATACAGCATTGACCATCAATTTAATACAATCCACTCCATGTATGAGCAAAGATACTATCAAAGAGATATCATTAACAAGGCATTTCTCAGGATCCCAATTTGTGTAAACTTGTTCATTATTTGGTATAATGATACTTCATTAGATTAAATTCTCAAGATCCCAATTTGTGTAACTTGTTCATTATTTGGTATAAAGATACTTCATTAGATTAAGCCAATTGGTAAGGCATAAATACCTCGTTATAACAGGAGTGGACAGTACAATGCAGAAACTCAATTGTGCTTTTGCAATACCCTCCAACCTTGCTAATCCGGCCAAGTTGGGACCAGCATCCATTAAAATGATATGGCCGGTTATGAGAGTAATGCATAGCTTATGTACTGGGACACCACGTGGCATTTCTATCCAAATTTATTAGGGGGAGGATTTAATAGCCTTGAGGGCAAGGATTTATGGGATGGATGATTGTTTTATAATATCTTTCATGCATTGATCATAATGTCTTTCGAAGCGTAAGGAGATGAAAAAATATGAAAAACAGTAGAAAAGTCAGGCTATAATGTGAATTTCAAGGAATAAGAGTGGGAATCTGGCAAAAAGTCCATGGCCTGTTGACAGAGTAGGCCGGTTAAACGATGGCCGTATATTAAGAGAGGTTAAATGTATGCAGAAATATCCTTACCGTGATCGGGAATTCCCCAAAGTTGATAAGACCTGGGCTTGACAGACTCCATGCATCTCCGTTGACAGCACTCATTACAACATTGAGGGTGAAGGTACTTATCATAGAACAGAAGAACTGTGAAAAATAATACATTATAATACAATTACTACTACCCACATCATTCGTGCTTTGGAGACGCCAGGTTTTTCAGAAGCCAAGCAAGGTCTTCAGTCTGTGACGACAGGCTTCTAAAGAAGCTGAGATATATCCCAATTATTTTGATAAAGTTTTCCAGTTTTTATTATTGTTTATGGGATAAATTCTTTTGGAGTATTACAAAAATATATATTCCTTTACAATATACATGGAACAATAACAAAGTCACATGCTGGCACTCAAAGCATTAAGGGGGAATTTACTCCTCAAAGATCTAATGCTGATACATCATATCAACTAGTCCAAAGATTAATCACTCATAATATTTAGATTAAATTTAATAATAACAATAATGAATGTATAACCATTTCTAGTTGATTCAATTCAGAGAGAGAGAAAGAGAGAGAGAGAGAGAGGGGGTGCACGTTAAAGACAGTGTGTGAGAAATTGAAAGAGAATGACAGAGAAGGAGAGAAAAGGGATAGAACTGAGACATAAAAAGATTGAGAGGGAGAAAGTGAAGGAGGTAAAGAGAAAATGAAGGAGAGGGGGGGAAAAAAGACAAATTCAGACAGAGACAGACACAAAGAGACAGATACTCACAAAAATATAGACCCAAAATTCCCAAAGGTGGTTTCAAAACCGTGGACTGAATCCATGGATTATGAAAATTTTGTGTAATAATTACACTTAATTTTAGCGCGGACATTGAGAAAGGTCCAATATGAATGTGCGATTTTGTCACAGCGCGCTAAATTTACGCATGTTGCTATGGTTTTTGAGCCCAAATTTTTTTAATTAATGAGTCCACTGTTGAGTCAACGGTTTATTTAAATTAATTCAAATAAACAGCAGATTTAACCACAGCATCAAGCATAGATTTAGCGCTCTGTGACAACATCATGCATTCATATTGGACCTTTCTCAAAGTACGCGCCAAAATAAGCGTAATTATTACACAAAATTTACATACATTTGTAATCCATGGTTTCAGTCCATGGTTTTGAAAGCACCTTTGAGAATTCGGGCCCATTATGTTCTATTATTCAACTTCATAGCAGACAACACATAACTACAGTGTGTTAATTTAAATCAGATGAAATCAAAGACTTACAATTCTCCATGTCAAAGATTGGTTCCAGAAGCTGGCACCCTCTTCCAAGCTGAACAGGACGCCCCCTACAGGTGCCCCGAAGGCAGCCGCGACACCTGCCGCAGCACCGCCCGATACAAAGTCCCGCTTCTCGTGATCAGAACGAAAGTACTGGAAGAGCTACATCACAATAAGAAGTAAAATTATAATGGATTAATATATACCACTAGCTGCACCCGGCGCTACACGCCGGGGCAGCTAGCAGGTCCACCCCCTACAGTTTGAAAAACGGTGTTTCTTTCATTCCCTCGACCCTCTTATTACAGCATTTCGCGAAATTGATAAATGCTTCGGCGACAATTCGGCTCCAGGCCTGCAAAAAAATATAAAACCTGCTCCGCCCCCATATGGGCCTGATAAAGTTTCTTCTGCTTCTTATTAGTTCTTTCTTTCTTTCTTTTACATTTTTTTAAAATTTATTTATTTATTTATTCTTTTTTTTATTGTTTATTCTTATTTTTTTATTTAATATTATTATTATTATTATTGTTATTATTATTTTTTTTTTAATATATCTAATTATAATTATTATTAATCGTTTTTTTTTTTGGGGGGGTGCTGAGTTTATAGGCCTACCCATTACGTTACGTAAAGATTTTGTTGCGTACCCTTGGCGTAACCTAAAAGTTTCCCGGGGGGGGTGGAGCAATAAAGTATATAAATTTTTTTTAACGTACAAATGTACCATTGCATAACCTAAAGCTTGCCCCTTGGGAGGGACGCTGCATGAGCAAAAGTGTACGTAATTTTTTTCCGCGTAGCCTACCCTTGACGTAACCTAGAGGTTTGCCTCTGGGAGGGGACGATGGGCAAAAGGGTACGTAATTTTTTTTCCGCGTACCCTTGGCGAACCCAAAAGTATTCTGTGGGGGGGAGGGGGGAGCGAAAGTCTACATAAATTTTTTTCGAATACCCTTGGGTACCTAAGTTCCCGGGGGGGGTGAGCGCACCGTTGGTGAACCTAGAACCTTGCCCCTGGGGAGGGACGCTGGCAAAGTTACGTAATTTTTTTCTTGCGACCCTTGCGAACTGAAAGTATTCAGGGGAGGTGTGGAGCAAAGTCACGTAAATTTTTTTTCGCGCTCCCTTGGCGTAACCTTAAAAGTTTCCCGGGGGGGGGGGTTGGAGCAAGAGTGTACATAATTTTTTACGCATACCCTTGGCGTAACTAAAGCTTCCGGGGGGGGGAAGGAGCAATAGTGCAAGTTAATTTCTTCGCGTACCCTTAGCGTAACCTAGAGGTTTTGCCCGGGAGGGGACGATGGGCAAAAGTGTACAAATTCCGCGTAGGCCTACCCTTGGCGTAACTGAGAGGTTGCCCCTGGGAGGGGGACGATGGGCAAAAGTACGTAATTTTTTTTCCCATAGGCCTCCCTTGGCGTAACTGAGAGGTTTGCCCTGGCCGGAGGGGGACGATGGCAAAAGTGTAGGCTACATAATATTTTTTCCACACTACCCTTGCATAACCAAAAACTATTCCGGGGGGGGGGGTGGAGCAAAGTGGTTTTTTTTTTGCGTACCCTTAGCGTAACCTAAAGGCCCCTTGGGAGGGGGACGTGCGATGGGCAAAGTGTACGTAAGTTTTTCGCGTGCACCGCGTAACCTGGAGGTTTGCCACTGGGCAGGCATTAAGTTTTGATCACCTTCTGCTGCCCGAGCTATTTTTACTATAGCTACCACATGAATGAGGAAAGAAATCAATTCAACTGAAGAAATCAAACTAATCAAGCAGCTAGTTCACCAACGTCATTCAACACAAACAAAAGAAATTTGGGGGGAAAAGAATGGACATAATTTTGTTTGCGTACCTTGGTCGATCTGCCCTTCCCATACAATTGTATAATATCACCACTATTTTGCTTTTACTATTTGTATGAAGAAAAAAATTCAACTGAATAAATCAAACCATAATAAACAAAATCTCAAGATTGATATGCAAGTCAAATTTGGGATCCTCGATCGTGGAAAGGGAAGAAATTATATTTTTTATTTTAGTTTTTCTGATGGTAGTGATCTAAAATTTATTCAAACTATTTCCTGTGAGGTATTACTACATAGAAAAACGAAAATCATTTCAAAGAAAATAAATTTAACACAAATAAGCCAAAGGTAACGGAATGCTGAATTATATACCCTGTGCTGTCACGCAACACCATCCAGTCGGCTTATTGCTCACCTCACTCAGCTCACTCATCACATTCAGTCACGTTCAATTCAATACGACTATGTTGGAGGATCGCCGAATTCATGTAAATTTCTATTTTTTGATATAAAACATAACATTGATACCTGATGACTGTTTTTGCAAGATGTAGATGGCATGACTTACGATGTTTATTTTGTCTCTAATCCACTTTTTAAATGCATTTTTTACAACGCGTACATGACAGAAATCGACTCGAGAAACAATCGTCTCGACCTCCTCAGTTTCAAAATCGACCAAAATAACTCGGCATCGTACGGTTCGCGCTGCCTGTGCAAAAGAAAATACACCGATGATGTCAGTAGGACATGATGCTTACATGCAGGGCGATGTTGTATGGGCAAGAGTAATGAGGAGGTGATGGTTGGTACCGTAGACGCCAGTTCGGTTCGAGATGAGTCACGCTCTAATTGTCGTCTGTTTCGTTCGATCAGGACTCAACCGCAATTCAACGGGGATTTTCGTCGAGAATCGAGGATAACTGCACGACCGACCGTCGTGGTGGGCTGAGAAGGCGACGACAACGGTGACGCGGCCCACCCGACCCGTGGTAAGCGGGGGCCTCGGCGAGGCAATCAAGGAGGAGATGCAGTCCCGTTGGCCCTCCCGTGCAAAGTCTATGGACGACCCCCCGCCAAGCTTTTGAGTATTCTTATATAGATGTAACCTGGTCGCTACTGTGCAGCGCCCTCAATATCACTGAACAGGGCTCAATTTAGCAGGGGCCCGGTACCAATGGCCACCTGAAACTTTGTCAATGGTCACCTGAAATAAACCAAAAACTCCATTCATCCATGTGGATTGAATACTTGCACGGGGCCTATGGCCACCTAAAGAATAATGTTAAACATGAGCCCTGCTTAATCTATAGCTATATGCGCTTAGTGTGCAGTTAATATTATTGTATTTGTCTTTCCTGTTACAGGTATTCCTGCTTTTCTTGAATTACAGGAATGTAATTCAGTGTCATCTTTTGGTTAATATGGTTGGGAGGCTAGAAACAGAATAAGTAAATACATGCTTTAGAAATATTGTTTCAAGTTCTCTTTTCTTACAATTTGAGATAAAGTGAGAAAATTCAGAGAGTGCCGTTCGACAAAAGGGTTAAAATTTTTCACATATCAAATTTAAAAAATGTAAA
The DNA here is from genome assembly GCA_940671915.1 of Paracentrotus lividus. NCBI lineage: Eukaryota > Metazoa > Echinodermata > Echinoidea > Camarodonta > Echinidae > Paracentrotus > Paracentrotus lividus. Next base: position 22,292,172 of record CALNVZ010003430.1, on the reverse strand, counting down.
CCACCACATGACCCTCACATCATCTTGTGTTTGCTTGATTCTATAAATATTTTGTATTCATGTTTATGAATGTTTGAATAACAAAGACAGACTGATAAGTGAACTTTCCAATTTTTGATATGTAAAATATTTTTGATATTAAAGCACAATGTTTTACATTGATAAGTAAAATGTTTTACAAATACCATTGATAAGTGGATTCTGCTTGTTATTGTTTACAGGCACACTTGAAAGTCATGAAAGGTTGAGGATTCTTTCACATGACACTGGATACATGTATATCATAAATATTTCTTTCACGTGTTCCAAAGTGAAAGTGCTGGAGAGCCCGTTTGCATGGGAATCAATTAAAATACATGTCCTGTCAAGCACTGGATATGAGATTCATCGTATCAAAATGAGACAAGTCACCGAGGTTGCCGAGCACAGAGTCAAGGAATTCGGCAAAATAATTAATAAAAAATGTCAAATTTTGGGGAAAATGTGTCGTGATTTTCAGAATCTTAAAGGTTTGATGTGTGCTCTGTAAACAAGATGAGTGAAAATGATAAAGGGAAAGTGTTTACATATTGATGACCTTGCTGATATCCTGACTCTTTCCTGGCGAATTGTGTCTCATTTTGATATAATGGATCAAATAATTATAGTCTACACGCACAGACTCCAATTTGAGATTTTTATAAATAATACCATGTCTCAGATGGAGACTAGTATGATAATCCTTCTTTCACTGTGTCAAAACAGAGCAACTGCAATACATAGCAAATCTATGCCCTGTAACATAAAGTGTTACCATCAATTGCAAATCGATAACAGCCAATCGGGATCCACGTTGCATGTAATTCTTGCATAAAAATCTCACTGTGAACCAATCAGAATGGTTATTTCAAATTTTCAATTGAACGGCACCACATTCAGACTCTTTATTATGCACCATGCGATTGATGTACATGAATGTGCTTGCAAACTTCTCTGTGTGTCTTTTTTGATGCTTTGAGAGTGTGTTACCTACCTTGAAATCTTTTTTGAAGGTTGTTGATCTTCCTTGTGAGACACCTGCAGCTACAACCGCTCCAGCATGTATCATAGGACCTTCCTATATAGAGATGAACAATAGACCAAAATCTTGAATTGCAATTTAATCAAGGTATTGATTACAAAAGTCCCTTTTTTCAATTAGGGGTAACTTAAAAATGAATTTTGGAAAAATAACAGAAGGTTTTGAGAAAAATAATTACATGAGTGGAAATTTTCTTGTGAAATTAGTCCTGTACAAACTACTAATGGAATTTAAACAGAAATGTCTTAATCAATATCTTGAATTTGTCACTCCACCAAAGAGGTCTGGACTTTTTCTTTCAGGAATGTTTTTCCTCCCATCCTCAGGCAAACAGATGCTTTTTTTCAAAAGATATTTGAAAGAAAATACTAGTCAAAGAGGTCTATTTTTAAGGTTCTGGTCTATATATTAACACCAAATTTCCTAAACCTCTTGACATGACACATACATTATCATCGATTGAATCTATGTAAACAGTTCAATCTTGCTTATTCGGCCACACTGGGAAAAGCACCCATATGTTTAAGTGATATGGTTGGTTGTGAGAGTAATGCATAGCTATGTACTGGCATACCATATTATGGAATTTTTATCAAAATTTATAGGGGGATGATTTGAAAGCCTTGAGGGAAAGGGTTTATAGCATGGATGATTGTAAATGATCATGTCTTTTTGAGTGTAAGGAGATGAAAGTAATAAGAATACAAGTTGGTTCGCGAACCACGAATCTCGCCTGATTTCGATATCAATAAAACATGCAATATGACCTTTTGACCCCAAGATGGCCTTTGATGTAACCTTTGTAGGTATCATGCATGTATGTGACAATACCTAATGAACATTTGTTCGAAGTTTAAACAAAGTTTATGCAAAAATACAGAAATTAGGACATGTTTAAGAAAAGTTGACCTTTAAGTTGACCTTTTGACCCCTATATGACCTTTGATCTCATCATCCTTATCAACACACATGTGGTATTACCCAAGAATCATTTGTACCAAGTGTGATCACAATTGATGGTGAAATAAAGAAATGAGAGCAAGTTAAACCAAAACTTTAACATTTTTGTAACAGATGGCCTCATATCATTTGACCTTTTGACCCCTAGATGACCTTTGACCCCATCATCCTTATCAACACATATCTGGTGTTACCCAAGTATCATTTGCACCAAGTGTGAACACAAATGATGAAGAAATAAAGAAATGGGAGCAAGTCAAACAAAAAACTAAAAACTTTGACATTTTCACAACAGAGTAACAGGAAAAGTGGTTACTACATGTAGGTCTCTGCCGAACTTCGTTCAGGCGAGACAAAAAGGAGAAAAGTTAGGCCTTAATGTGAATATAATAAGGAATTAAAGAGGAAATCTGGCCAAAGTAAATGGCCGGTTAAATGATGGCCGTATGAGCGAGGTCAAACTGTACATGTCATGCATAACCTTATAGCTGACATTCCTGCACATGGCTCTCAACAAATGATGTGTGAGTCTTACCTTTCCGACGGTGAGCCCTCCTGCAACCGCAAAGATGACCCCCGTGACCTTACAGAGTAACGTCTTAAAGCGTACAACATGAGGGATCTTGACTCCGTTCAGGTAACACTTGATTTGTGTATACCACTCCCATTCAACAGCTGGATTATAAAAACAAATATGATGAGAGATGATTGTTACAGTAATTCAGATGACACTTGATTTGTGGTATACCACTCGCCATTGCAACAGGCTGGATATTAAACAAATATGATGAGAGATGATTGTTACAGTAATTCAGATGATACTTGATTTGTGGATACCACTCCCATTGCAACAGGCTGGATTATAAAAAACAAATTATGATGAGATGATTGTTAAGTAATTCAGATGACACTTGATTTGTGGTATACCACTCCCCTTGCAACAGGCTGGATTATAAACAAATATGATGAGAGATGATTGTTACAGTAATTCAGGTAGCACTTATTTGTGGTATACCACTCCCCATTGCAACAGGCTGGATTTTAAAACAAATATGATGAGAGAATGATTTTACAGTAATTCAGGAGACACTTGATTTGTGGATAACCACTCCCCAATTGCAACAGCTGGATTATAAATCAAATATGATGAGAGATGATTGTTACAGTAATTCAGATGACACTTGATTTGTGGTATACCCACTCCCATGCAACAGCTGGATATAAAAACAAATATGATGAGAGATGATTGTACAGTAATTCAGATGACACTTGATTGTGGTATACCACTCCCCATTGCAACAGGCTGGATATATAAAAACAAATATGATGAGAGATATTTTACAGTAATTCAGATGACACTTGATTTGTGGTATACCACTCCCCATTGCACACAGGCTGGATTATAAAACAAATATGATGAGAGATGATTGTACAGTATTCAGATGACACTTGATTTGTGGTATAACCACTCCCATTGCAACAGGCTGGATTATAAAACAAATATGTATGAGAGATGATTGTTACAGTAATTCAGATGACACTTGATTGTGTATACCACTCGCCCATTGCAACAGGCTGGATTATAAAAACAATATGATGAGAGATGTGTTACAGTAATTCAGATACACTTGATTTGTGGTATACCACTCGCCATTGCAACAGGCTGGATTATAAAAACAAATATGAATGAGAGATGATTGTTACAGTAATTCAGATGGCACTTGATGTGTTGATACCACTCGCCATTGCAACAGCTGGTTATTAAAAAACAAATATATGAGAGATGATTTTACAGTAATTCAGATGACACTTGATTTGTGATTCCACTCGCCATTGCAACAGGCTGGATTATAAACAAATATGATGAGAATGATTGTTAATACAGTAATTCAGATGATACTTTATTTGTGGTAACCACTCCCCATTGCAACAGGCTGGATTATAAAACAAATATGATGAGAGATGATTGTTACAGTAATTCAAGATGACACTTGATTTGTGTATACCACTCCCCATTGCAACAGGCTGGATTATAAAACAAATATGATGAGAGAATGATTGTTACAGTAATTCAGATGACACTTGATTTGTGGTATACCACTCCCCATTGCAACAGGCTGGATTAAAACAAATATAATGAGAGATGATGTTGTACAGTAATTCAGATGACACTTGATTTGTGGTTATACCACTCCATTGCAACAGGCTGGATTTATAAAACAATATGATGAGAGATGGACTGTACAGTAATTCAGATGACACTTGATTTGTGGTATTACCACTCCCCATTGACACAAGTGATTATAAAACAAATATTGAAGAGAGATGATTTTACAGTAATTCAGATGATACTTTATTGTGGTATACCACTCCCCATTGCAACAGGCTGATTATAAACAAATTATGAGGAGAGATGATTGTTACAGTAATTCAGTAACACTTGATTTGTGGTATACCACTCCCCATTGCAACAGGCTGGATTAAACAAATATGATGAGAGATGATTGTTACAGTAATTCAGATGAACTTGATTTGTGGTATACCACTCCCCATTGCAACAGGCTGATTATAAAAACAAATATGATAGAGATTGTTACAGTAATTCAGATGACACTTTATTTGTGGTATACCACTCCCCATTGCAACAGCTGGATTATAAAACAAATATGATGAGAGATTTGTACAGTAATTCAGATGACACTTTATTTGTGTATACCACTCTCCCATTGCAAACAGGCTGATTATAAAACAAATAATGATGAGAGATGATTGTTACAGTAATTCAGTGTAACACTATTTTGTGTATACCACTCCCCATTGCAACAGGCTGGATTATAAAACAAATATGATGGAGGATGTTGTTACCAGTAATTCAGATGACACTTGATTTGTGGTTATACCACTCCCCATTGCAACAGCTGGATTATAAACAAATATGATGAGAGATGATTGTTACAGTAATTCAGATGACACTTTATTTTGCGGTATACCCACTCCCCATTGCAACAGGCTGGATTATAAAACAAAATGATGAGAGATGATTGTACAGTAATTCAGATGACACTTGATTTGTGGTATACCACTCCCATTGCAAAGCAGCTGGATTATAAAACAATATGATGAGAGATGATTGTTACAGTAATTCAGATGACACTGGGATTTTGGTATACACTCCCCATTGCAACAGGCGGATTATAAAACAAATATGATGAGAGATGATTGTTACAGTAATTCAGATGACATTATTTGTGTATACCACTCGCCCATTGCAACAGGTGGATTATAAAACACAATATGATGAGATGATTGTTACTAATTCGATGACACTTGATTGTATATACCACTCCCCATTGCAACAGGCTGGATTATAAAACAAATATTGATGAGAGATAACTGTTTACAGTAATATCAAGATGACACTTGATTTGTGGTATACCACTCCCCATTGCTACAAGATGGATTATAAAACAAATATGAAGAGAGATGATTGTTATAGTAATTCAGATGATACTTGATTTGTGGTATATCACTCTCTATTAATTGCAACAGGCTGGATTATAAAACAAATATGATGAGAGATGACACTTGATTTGTGGTATACCACTCACTATTTCAATAGGCTGGACTATAAAACTAATACGAGGAGATATGATTGTTATCGTTATTCACATAACACTTGATTTGTGGTATACCACTCACTTATTGCACCAGGCTGAATTATAAAACAAATATTATGAGAGATGATTGTTACAATAATTCAGATGACACTTGATTTGTGGTATACCACTCGCCATTGCAACAGGCTGGATTATAAAACAAATATGTTGAGAGATGACTGTTGCAGTAATTCAGATGACACTTTATTTGTGGTATACCACTCTCTTTTGCAACAGGCTGGATTATAAAACAAATATGATGAGAGATGACTGTTACAGTAATTCAGATGACACTTGATTTGTGGTATACCACTCCCCATTGCTACAAGACGGATTATAAATCAAGCATGAGGATAGATGATTGTTACTTTTATTCAGGCAACAATTGATTTTTGAAATAATGCATCCAATCTTTACTCGTTTCTTGAATGATTATGGACGGCTCTATCTCAATCTCTCTTCAGAAAGAGAAAAATCCTGAAATATTTAAGACATCTATAGGTGCCTTCATAGAGCAAATCAAATGCTTTAATTTTAATATAAGTCCAACAATGATACAGACTGTAGTTAAAAAGATGGTATAGTCGGGGAAAAAATAATTTAGGTATGAAATATTCTCAAAAAATGTGTGTATGTGGTACCAAATTAAAGCCAAAAGATTTTTCTTCTTGATGCACTTTGTTTTGTATAATTTGCTTTGGTAAAACAAAAGTTATGCTAAATTTGGTGCAATGAGGAGCTACATTGTACATGTAATCAAATTTACACAAGTCATATCTATTGTTCTGCAGCGCTGAATTCATGGCCATTATGTGCGAAACCTAAATGTATAGAAAGCAATAGAAAAGCATGCACACAATAGATTTTTCTTGATTAAAGAAAACTGATCATATCTCAAGATCTACAGCTTCAAATGAGATGAAAAATGATGAAAGCCCAATTTTTATTCTTTACATGTATGTAAATATCAAACACTACTAGATTGTGATTAACCTTCTTATTTAAAAACAAAATATATTTTCCAACTGTACCATTTTAGTTGATACAGACTGTACATGACGTAGCATCCAACCTTTTATTGAAATATAAACATCAATCAGCATTTCATCCCTTTTCTCATAGCCTCATAATGTATGAAACCTACCTCTCCATAAGCAACCAGTACAGCCGCTATCAGCACCAATCCAACGCACATTCCTAGCCATACTCCAAAGGGTTTGATGATATCTGTGCTTGCACTGTCTGTTATGAACACTGTCAAATACAGTTAAGGTCAAAATGTTGTTCCATTTAACAATTTTTTTAAAGGATTTTGTAATTTTATTTTGGTTTATTTTCAACACATACACTTATGAATGTTAAGAAAAAATTAATGTGAAATATTTAAATAAGAATTCAACAAATTTTGAAAGAAGCCATAATACAGATACAATTTTTCTTCCAATTATATATATATCCATTTTAATCCTATAATCTAAAAAAAAAATTAAAAAAAAAAAAAAAAAAAAATTGATACTTTTATGACACTTTATTGATGAAGATTACAAAATGCATCAAAGAAATTGCCAATTTGTGCATAAAAAAGTAAATTTACAGTTCTCCTAGCATTGCCAATTATGAGACTTCAGTGATTATTATCATTAAAGGATACTGCTTCTGACGGTCTGATATTTGAGTCTCGAGAGTAACCTTATGGCGACGTCAATGAGAACAGCAATGAGACCTGTCACAATGCCAGTTAATAACATCACAAACCATCGTGATATCTCCTTCAGTAGCACATGAACACTCTAGAGACAAATTATAATAAATTCATAGGTAAACATAAAAGAGATACTGTATATAAATGAGCAATTTTACCAAAAATTATCACGGAAATCTGTCTCGCCTCTCTGTATTCTTTGATTTGTCATTAACCTAATGCCTTGGATATTCGAATTCAAGGTCTTTCAAATTCAGAGAACTTTATTTTTTCTTTTTTTATTCGCTGATTTCCATGAGAGCTCAACCATCGTTAAAATGTTGAGCTCCTGTGGTTTCTAAAAATGAAGCCCTGATTATACATGCACTACAAAGGCCAATAATGAATAGAGCGATACTGAAGAAGGTCAGATAGTGTGAACAGGAAAAGGGAAAGGCAGTCTAAGAGCCAATGCTCTTTAGGGATTGTTAACACTAGAATTTCATTCGATATATAAAAAGTATTTAAAAAGAAAAGTAAAAGTAAAACATCAGTGGAGGTTTGAAGTAGGTCCCATCATGTTTCTCTTAATGTAATTTCTACTTCATATTGGCCATTTATACCTTTATGTTATTTTACATATGTCTTATTTTGTTCATTGAATATGTATACCGATGTAACATGAGAGATATGAAAATAAATGAAAATGAAAAAATGAAAATGAAATCCATCGAATAATAACAAAGTAATAAATATTCAAAATTATTATTTGTGAGATCACTTGCAGGCAGATCTCCCATATGTTGTTCAATGTAAATTTCATAAATTGCCATTTTTCATAAGAATGTTGATCATTTTGCATATATATCCTGTTGAAATATCAATATGTTTTTTAAACATGCATCATAGAAAAAAATCTATTCCTTCATCAAGATGAATGAAAAGAAAGAAATCAATGAAAGAAAAAATTCAGGAATACACAACATTATGGAAGAGCTGCTTGCAAGTGACGTCTCAAAATCAGAAATTCAAATTATTAAAAACTTTGTTGTTCAAACCTTCACTTAAAATTTTTTTAATTTTTCTTCTTTTTTTTCCTTTTCTTTTTAAACTAATTAAATCAAACGAGTCTTTACCTTTGAACTAATCTTCTTCTCTTCTTTCAAGTACAGGAAATTCTCAATTTCATCATAGTCCAAGCTCTGTTGATGAAGAAACAATATTTACAAACCTTTGAGATTGTTGCTTATTTATTGTTTTACATTTTTAAATATATTGATACAAATGCATTATTTATCTTTAATACTAACTTTTTGTTATATTTGAACTACAATGATGCACATCTCTATATTTCCAAGAATAAACTAATGTATACATTCTGTATAAAAAAAAATGTTTCAAGTATGAAATCTTCTCAGGCATTATGTGTATCAAATTATAGCCAAAAATATTCTTTTTTTTTGGCTGATACAGTTATTTTGAACAGTTTGATTTTATAAAACAAAAGTTATGCTAAGATTTGTCTGACAATGAGCAAATAAAAATTATACAGACTTTTTGAAGAAAAAAAATTGAAGAAGAAAGCCTCTTTTTCATGCTTTTAAGGAAATATCAAACACTACCAGGTTGTGATTAATCTTCCTACTCTTTAAAAAAAATGATTCCCACTTTCTCACACCACTTAGAAACACTTTAATTATTTCTATTTTCAGTGATCGCAGAGTGTTACTATTTTAAGCTAAAATATATTTCAATTAAAACTATAAAGGATTTACAACCAACTTGAATAGTTTCAGTTTACTCTTAAAATGATATTGTTATAAGCTTTCATATTGGGCAAGTCCACGCTATTTTGCAATGTAACAAACGGGACATTCAGAGACAAAAATAGGCTTTTTTGATAAATCTTAAATTTAAATCCCAATCCTTAGGTATATTTTTGAAGGTACTAAGAACCTTCAACAAAATCATAAACAATAATTGAAATAACTCAATTCATTTTTAATTTATGATAATTTATTCGTTCGTAACACATGGAACCAGGAAAAATGGTGTTTTTCAATTCTGAATTTGTTCACATGATACTAGGAATTTAAAGAGCAGATAAAAATTTGCATAGTCACATCCTCTTAACCATGTAATAAACTTTGTAAATACATATTTTAATGTCAATATAGCCTCACATTTTCTGGCAAGGTCAAGTTTTATAAAATATGACATGTAACACATGGGACAGTAACACATGGGACAATTATTGCATGAAATATTTTCCATTAAATATTTGGTGTAGCCAAGGCGTCGCAACATGTTTTGTAAAAAAATCCCGCTGATTAAACAAAAGAACCATAATACAACACATTACAGTAAAAAAGTAAATATTTTGTTTCATTACTTGAGGTGGGAGGGCCAGTAATAAAACTTCATTATTTTACATCAGCTCAATATCTTTTGTGCGACTACTTCTGAGACATGAATACTTTAAGAATAAAAATATGGAAAGTTATGTGCTAGGTTTGTGATATTTTCACCAGAGGAAGCCAAGATGATATTAAAACAGAAAATATGTAGGGGAGAGTGGGGTTAGTTGGAACAGGGGGTTAGTTGAAACATTGTAATTTTCTTTAACGGCTAATGATATATTTATGCAAATCTACCCTTAGGTTGTTGCTATTAGCAACTGCCATCCACCACATTTTAGACAGCACATGTGCCTCAAGCCTCGTAAAGTTAGAAAGCAATGTTTGTTTTTGCACCTCTTGAGTAATTTTTGTCACTTTTACAAATATTTTATTATCTCAGAGAAGATCGTAACTTAAGTTAGCCAGTTTTTTAATATAACAATCAGTTATACCAAGCTACAAAACAAGGTTAAAGATATGCCACGTTGTTGTCCCTCTTTTGTGCTGTAAGCTTACAAATGTCAAATGGGCCTCTGGGGTTTAGTTGGAACATTTTGAATGGGGTTAGTTGGAACGTGTACTAAGTAAATAGGTTTCAGCTGAATAAAAAAATAAAAATCATATAATTCAGTGAAGTGTTCCGAAATATTCCTATACATGTATATTAGTGCACATTGGACAATTTTATTTTGGTTTAAACAAAATATATTGCAGAATGCTACTTCAAAGGACTTCAGCCAACCTGTTTGTGAGTGGATGCTATCGTGTGTAATAAAACATGAAATTAAAAAAATATCTGAACACCAATCTTAAATATTTGAATTGGAATCAATGAAGCCAGTTAGCTGAACCTATGCAATATTGTTAAAGGTAGTTAAAATATAATTCCTAAGAGGCCACACACAATGTTTTAACTTACCCCAGACCATGTTCCAACAAACCCCGTGTATGGGGTTAGTTGGAACACTTGACATGGTCTTGTTCAAGGTTGATTATTTTCAGAACCATCACAAAGTTTAAGAATTTTATGGGGTACATTTGTAGTATACAGATATACACTCAAGCTGATCGTTTATCGTTTCTTGAATAAAATCTGTTTTCGTTTTACGGCCATTTATGTGAAAAATGTTCCATATAACCCCGCTCTCCTATTATAGAACAGAATTTTCACATGATTTATAGAACTTTCTAAAGGGATTGTTTAACTTTGGGGCAGGATCTAAAAAAAACAAGGTGGTTCGCGAACCACAAGTCTCGCCTGATTTTGCTTTCAATAAAACACGCAATATGACCCCAAGATGGCCTTTGATGTAACCTTTGTAGGTATCATATATGTGACAATACCTAATGAACATTTGTTTGAAGTTTAAACAAAAGTTGTGCAAAAATAAAGAAATCATGACATCTTTAAGAAAAGTCAACCTTTAAGTTGACCTTTTGACCCCTATATGACATTTGATCTCATCATCCTCATCAACACACATGTGGTATTACCCAAGAATCATTTGTACCAAGTGTGAACACAATTGATAGAGAAATAAAGAAATAAAAAAGATTAAGAAAAGTTGACCTTTAAGTTGACCTTTTGACCCCTATATGACCTTTGATGTCATCATCCTCATCAATACACATGTGGTATTACCCAAGAATCATTTGTATCAAGTGTGAACACATTTGATGGAGAAATAAAGAAATGAGAGCAATTAAACAAAAACTTTAACATTTTTGTAACAGATGGCCTCATATCATTTGACCTTTTGACCCCTAGATGACCTTTGACCACATCATCCATATCAACACATATTAAGTATTACCCAAGTATCATTCGTGTCAAGTGTGGACACAAATGACGCAGAAATAAAGAAATGAGAGCAAGTAAAACAAAAAACTAAAAACTCTAACATTTTTGTAACAGACCAACAGATGACTGTACAGCTACAGACTAACAGGAAAAGTGATTACTAGGTCTCTGTCAAACTTTGTTCAGGCGAGACAAAAAATATTGTGCTAACTAATGTTGTAATCATAATTGCAATCATTTATTTCGGACAGGAATCGCCCGAAGTTTCGAGGCTAATTAATTGTCAAGATGTTGATTACTGAATATCATCATAGTTACATAAGCATACCGGTTTATGGTTTAAGTTAACACTGTAGTCTCTGGAAGGAAAATAATCTAATATTTTAGGTCAGTTACACTTTTTTAAAAACTTATTGTGAAGCATGAAATGACGTTTAGGAAATCAAGTTTCCTAATATTATCTGCACTGATATCAGGTAGAGCCTCACAGCTCAAATATTTGCAAGCTTTTTTCTCCACAAAGTTAATCAATTCTTATAAATTCAGTAACTTTGTGGAAGTATGATTTAATAAATTGTTGATTTAAAAAAAAATTTTTACCCCTAATGTTAGAGGTGAATATTAGAAAAACTAGATGAATGCCTTGGGAAAGGACTCAGAATTGGATGAGTTTAGAGATGAATATCATTGCCTTTCCGTGCAGTTTAAACTCACCTCATATTTTGTAGATAACACACTCATAGTATCTATGTCTTCATTCCCCTGCCCAAGAACCTTGAAAGAAAAACACAAAGATATGAATCCAAAATATATCTAAAGGACAGTTTACAGCTGGCATGAAAACATTCTGGATCAATCACATCAAGGAGTTTTGAAATTTTCATCATTCGGTCTTGTAACATTTGCTCTGAAAGCATTTGCTACAGGCTTAATTTTGTCTGACAGGTAGGATTCTGTTTAGGGTTTCTGGTAATATGGTTTCAGAGATAACGGTTAGGGTTAAGCATAGTGTTATATCCCCGATAAAAATTTTACATACTTTTGCACCCTTTATGAATTTCTAAGTATTTTTTAATTTGTTTATTTATTTTTTGTTGCCTGAGCACAATCATCTAGTTCCGAACACTTTGGAGTGCTTCGTACATCTCCCACTCAAAATTTCAATGGCTTATGAAATTAAATCTAATGGGTAACTGTTTCATGTGAAAGTCTTCAAACTGAATCTCAAATTTACGCGGTATGTACATAAATCATGTAACTTTAAGTCTATTAGAAATGTGTGCATATAACAAACCTTTTGTTTCCATGGTAACCTCTTCCGAACAGAAGTTCTAAGAGGAGGGAAGGCTCTGGCTTCTGCTTCTGAGTGTTCCACATCATTCTGGAGGGAGTGACCAACCTAGTAAGGAAATCAAATATAAAAAAATAATATCAAAGAATGAGACAAATATCATTTCCAGAATACTTCATTTTCAAAAAACAGTTCCAGTTAATTTCATGTCCTCCATCTTACATTCCCTATGACTTAGCATTTATAAGATACCACAACTGTCACGGTATTGTTTTAAAAAATTTTTAGCAATGATAGTAAAATATAAATGTCTCTCAATTAGAAAATGGCCTCTATTACATGTTCTTAATTGATATGAATTCAATTCAATTCAATTCAATTTATTAACCATAAAAAGCAAACATGTAATATACATAAGATAAATCAAAGTGCTTATGAAGCGTGGCCCAAAAATGTACATACAAAATAAACATTTAATATAAAGAATACTGCTAAAAATAACAAACACACACACACACACACATCACACACACCCAGGCATACAACCCTAACATTTCTTTAAGTTTTCAGTTAAATACTTTCGACACAGTTTTCTAAATGTGGATAACAGAGTGCATTGTTTAAGAGAAGTTGGTAACTTATTCCACTTTTTTATACCGATGACTGTAAATGAATTTAAAGAGGAAGTTAGCCTTACTTTTGGTTGGTGAAAATGGTCTTTTTGACGAGTTGCATAAGAATGAACATTTGAATTTACAGTAAAGATCCTACAGAACTTTTTAGGAAAGTTTTTGTGCTTAACTGAGTACATGAATATTAAAGTATTTAGCATAATCAAATCTTGCAAAGGCAAAGTTTGCATCTTTATAAAAAGGGGTTTTTTAACTATCTTTATGGGGTATAAAAATGGCACTTAAAAAATCATGAACAATTATGGCAAATTCTTTCCTCAATAAACAAAGTCCTTTGCTCTCATTTTCAAACTTTAAACCAGAATCTATATATCTGAAAGTTTTGAGGCATATTACAATGAAATTAGTGGTTCATTTGCATTTAATGTATTTCAAAGATTAACAGATATTATTAGCGAGAATCCGTAACTCACATCAATGTCACTGTATGATCTTGGTTGTGTTGAACCGACAGAAGAGGCTGTTGTTCCATTTAATCCTCAAAAGTCGAAGAGCCTTGGGCTCGGAGACTGCCAATACACTCACTTTTTTCAGTGACACGCTTTGGAATCTGGGGGAAATGAAAAAAGTGGTTAATTATAGCTGATAGTGTTGTAAGAAGGCAAGTGAATTGAATTTTAAAAAAGGCCCATGCCCAGCTATTATTAATATCAGACGTTCCATTTAATCCTCAAAAGCTGAAAGAGCCTTGGGCTCGGAGACTGGCCAATACACTCACTTTTTTCAGTGACACGCTTTGAGGAATTCTGGGGAATGAAAAGTGGTATTATTATGCTGATAGTGTTGTAAGAAGGCAAGTGAATTGAATTTTAAAAGGCCCATGCCCAGCTATTATTAATATCAGACGTCTGGCCAGGTAGGCCTATAATGAGTGAATCTTATGGTTGAGGCCCAACAGCTAAATCTAGACCTAAAGTTAGTTGTATTTTATTGAAACTTCAAATTTCCAATATGAATTATTGATTGGTAAAAACCTGATGAAATATCGTAATATCATCATCATGACATTGGAACCAAAACAAAAAAAAAATGGCAGAATATGACATTGGCCAAGGGAAAAACAAAGAGTTAGGCCTAGAACGCTAACATTGTTACTGTTATTTAAGTTCTATTTTTGTAAAAAAAAAAAAATTAATTAAAAAAACACTGAAATTTGCTAAATTTTAAAAAGTGGAGAATAACAAGGCTGAGCTGATATTTTCTTCTTTTTTTTTTTTCTGAATCACCCTCACATTATGGACCTACTACAAGATTGCAGATTCTAGAAGACCTCCTGTATTATTGTAACAGAGTCAAATGACCTTTGATCGATGTCACTCAGCTCAGGGCCCCGGCGATAGTTTAACTTTAGGCCAAGACCACTCATGCCACACAATAATTTCCAACTCCGCAAATATGCATCACGCTCGAACGATCTTGTTTGCATACCAAAGACATTCCATTGTCCCTTGAAACTCTATTTGCATACATGAAACGATACTCACGACAAAATTTAGACTCGTCACTTATTCTTTGGTAAGTCCTCATTTTTGCTACGTTTTATTTCCATACATCGGATTGCACCATTCGATTTGTTGAAGTTGATATTGATATCACTCTTCCTTATACTAAAAAGTGTTTTAACAGCGGCCTACCGACGAAAATTTTGTTAAGTCGAGTCTTGCAGTTTTTCTTACTATATGGTTCCCCACTAATTGGTTATGATCACTCATAGGTTTACTAAGTCAATACAAAGTATTGACCTAGCAGTGAAAGTGGGAGTAAGCCTAAGGGTGGCAGGTTTTGCATCTTGGTCCATTTGTATTTCCCCATGATTTTTCTACTTTTTGCAAAAGATACTGAATCTAAATTGAAGCCTTCCTATATATGTATTTATATTTATCAGAGAATAGGTTTTCAATAAATTTGATTTCACTATCATGAAAAAAAAAAAAAAAAAACACTCCCGATTTTGCTAAACCGTATAGCAACGCATTCAGTCTCTACACAAAATTTTTGCCAAAGTCCCGGCATAGCTAGGCACGCTCACAAAAATACTAAAATTACCCAATGGAGCTTGATAATATTGCTTCACAATTCTGAGGAAAAAAAATCTGTGAAAACTGCTTTAAGTATTTTTATTTGATGTTTTCTACAAGTCAATTTGTATATGGCGTTATTGCGACTGTGCAAAATCGCACGCGCAGTTTAGCGATTCGCATACATGTAGGGTGAGCGAGCTGTATTAGGGCAAGTCCAAGCTATTTTGCACTGGTAACGTGTGGGACATCACAAGTATATTTAGCCCTATATCTTATATTTAGTAATCAAAGCTCATTTCTTGGGTAGTTTCTGGTTGATAGTAGGTATCTTCATACAAAACAACAGAAATAATCAGAATTACTCGTTATGTAATTAATTTATGCTAATTAATTCACCAGGAACACGTGGGACCACAAAAATCATATTTTTTTCTTGTTTTACTTTGTTTCTGAAATATTGTTAAAATACTTGTCACCCTGGAAAATCAAAGCAAACAAATTGTTATACATCTATTACTGAAGATTAATCAAAAGTTTCATAAACATTCATCCATTATTTTTTCTCAAGGTCAATTTTAAAAATATAGGTATACATGTAGTAACGCGTGGGACACTTTTGTCACTATGCATAATATACTGTAAATGACACTTTTACTTGAGAAAAAGTTGAGTTTGGTATTTATTTAAGCAAATAAGACAGATACAGAATGTTTGACTCCATTTCCTGGAGGAAATGTTTTATTTATCACTAAAAATCAATTAATTAATTAACTATTATATAAATAAATGTACTTTAAAATATTATTTTTAAGAAGATTATGAAAATTGTCTGGTGAAAACTGATGAAAGTAGGCTCTTCATATTATAATTACATTTATTGGTATCAGGACAACTACCCCTGGACAATTACCCTCAGGACAACTACCCCCGGAAATAGAGTGTGGGTTAGGTGTAGGGTTATGGGGTATATTTTGAGGGGGAGGGAGAAGTTGTCTCAAGGGTAATTGTCTGGGGGTAGTTGTTCTAGAACCATATATTACATGTAGGCCTATAGTAACAATGCTCATTATCATCAATGCAAAACTCTTTTAAGTCATTGTTACTGTACATAGTGAAAGTCAATTGGGTATCATAGCTGTGCATCTTATAGTCACATGACAATATTATAATTTCAAACAAAAACCTTGAATTTGGACAATAAATCCTGAGTAATTGTATGTTTACGTACATCAAATATACTTACATTTATTCTGTTTTGTGACTACATGACAAAAAGAGAAGGGATATGTATAGGCCTAGTACCTTGTGAACAAAACTTGGTTAAAAAAAACAGAAAGATATATGCATGTGATACATGTACATGTAGGTCGCACAATATAAAATGAAACTTAAACTCATTTTCCACGATACATGTTAACAGCATCTATACATTTGTAGCACATTGTCTTTGAATGACAAACTTTGAAAAAGAATGAACAATGGAAGTTCTGGAATAACTGAAGTGTATTTATAAAGCTTCAGTCTGAAACTACATACTATTTCATTAAAGACTATATAATAGGGCCCAGGGCTACCTGTACATACATTGTAGCATGCAACATTAACATATATTTATGCTTTTAATGCAACAAATCACAAAAAGTTGCTTGTGAGAATTTACATGTAAATAACCCTTTAAAAAACAGTTTATTTTCTTCATTACTATGAAGGAAATTATATTGTGCAGCCTTCTATGCCAAGAAAAACATTATTGTTCGATATGAGAAATTTAAGAAAAAAACAAAAACTTCATCACATGCAAAAATCCCGAAGAGCATCGTTTCCTTTGGGGGAAAAAGTAATTTTTCATTAATTTTAGTTTAATTGAAGGTCTTGGTGATGGCAAATGGATGCACTGATCATGTTAACTGATTTTCAATGTTCAAAAAAGTTATAGGGAATTTCCACTTCCTTTTGGCAAAACTTAATGTACTTCCATACGTTTTACACACGTTGTCCCACGCGTTTCTGAAATGTCCCACACGTTACCAAATCTAATTAAAGATTGTGTTTAATAATTAGATGAATTAGACTAAACTTTTTTCTTCTAGTTATGATGGAGCCTACTGTAAATTTTGTCTTTTGAAAGTTTCAAGAAAATTCAATCATTCTTTTTTCTGCAAATGAGAAATAATGACCTAAAAAAGTAACGCGTGGGACATGCCAATTTTGATACCATCCCTCATTTGCATATTTAATTAGTTGAGAAACTGGAAATCATAGTCCTGATAACTTGTCATTCAGACTTTAGGGTCCCACTAATATTGGGATAGAAATGTGTAAAACTTTAAAGATATCTTTTATAAAACCCCAAATTTTTAAGTTCCCACGCGTTACTCAAATTTTTAATTTATGCAAATGTATTCATTTATTATTCGTCATTCATGAGCATTTTTTTTTTCTCGTTATAAATTTCATGTACTTTCACATCTTGGCTTTCAAATGACACCAAGTTTGTCTTTTTTGAACCATTTTGAAATTTCACTCATGAGTGATCAAATAGCTTGGACTTGCCCACTAACGCCGATCGCAACCCGGAAATGATTTTAGTGTGCCGCTCATAAGTGCGTGATCTTATTGCCGAGTCACCGGAGTGATGAGCGGCAAAGCGCTACTTTGGCCGCCGACTGTGGCGGCACGATGAATCTGAGCCCCACTCGGTGCCCACGATGTATTACCAACTCGCGTATGGCAAACCGGCATTTACCAATTCCATGATATATTCAAGATTTTAAAAAATAGTATGCCGATAAAACACTTACCAGGTAAGAGATTGAATTCCTATCTTTATTTTGATATCATGTTTATTTGGGTATATTTTCTAAACTGAAAGCGAAATTGATTTTGGCTAGGCCTTGTTGTGTGCAATACTTGACAATCTAACATGCGAGACAGAAACTGCACACTGCACCCGAATATTGAGATTTCGAACGCCGTGCCCAACGGCGCTTGGAATTTTAATATTCTGACCGCCGTGTAGTTTCTGCCGCGCATATGTCAAATTGTCAATTATTGCACATCATCTGAGATATAGGGATGCATGCAAGAGAGATCTCTCCTCTGCACATATAGACTTAGACACGTGGGAGGACAAAGCATCTGACCGATCTTCTTGGAAGAGAGCTGTGAAAACAGGAATAGCTAGAGCAGAGGAAGATCGCAAGAGACATAGGGAGTTAGTAAGACAGAAGCGTAAGACTCCAACAACTCAAATTGACTCAGTCTTTGTCTGTGGAAACTGTAAAAAGGACTGTCACTCACGTATAGGACTTCACAGTCACCACAGAAAGTGCAGACCATTGTCTCTCGAGACGGAAGGAGGCCGATGAATAGTCTAATAGTCTAATCAGAGCGCCCAAAATGCATTGTCCTCATCCTATGTAAGTACGACTACGAGCTTCACATGGAAATATCTACAAGTTCATTGGTGCAGAGCTAGAGGACAAAGCATTTTGATTGTTGGGCGCTCTGATTAGCTCTATCGCGTGGAGCTCCGCCTCCTGGTTGCGATGACTGAAGTGCGTTGACCGTAACTGAACAACGCGATTCAGCTGTTCCCAAAAGTCCACTTTTATATCGTGCGCGCTGTCAATCATAACCAAAGTGGACCCATTTCGCAAGAAAAACTGCAAGACTCGACTTCACAAAACGTGCGGCGGAAAGCCACTCTTTCAATACTTATTAGAATAAAGAAGAGAAATATAGATAGGAACTTCAACGAATCCAATGTCGGGCTCCGCCGGACAGTTGAAAACGTATGAAAAAATGAGGACTTGCCAAAAAAATAAATGACAAGTCTAAATTTTATCGTGACTATATTGTTCATTGGAAGGCACAATGGTACATTGGTAGTGTATTTCATATGCTAACGTGATCATTCAAACGCGTGCATATTTGTGGAGTAAAAATTTCTATGTGAGCTTGTAGACCCTTCGAAGTTTCGTTGCGTTATGTGCCACGTAGAAATTTTTACTCCATAATTTATGCACGACACTCGAATGATCACGTTAGCGTATGAAATACGCTACCATTGTGCCTTCGAATGAAAAATAGTCACGATAAATTTAGATTCGTCATTACATTTATTTTTTTGGTAAGTCCTCATTCCTTTCACGCGTGGAGTGGAGCCGTTATGAACTTACCGAGACTAGCATAGACGGGACTACGTACGAAACATCAACACAGTCGTACTCAAAAAGATTGAGCAAATGAACGATATGTAATAAAACATGGAAAATTCACTTACCGAATTGTTTCCAATATTCTTCTCCTTATTTCCTTTCCTTGAGCACTGCTCCCTTATGTCCTCAAAGTAGTAAATTTTAGTAATTCAAACCGCTAATATCGTACATCTTTGCCACCGATTCCACTGACCAAGAGAAGCAAGTAATTCAATGGGGGGATAAATTGTGCCGCCTCTTTTGTCGAAGGTTTGCATTTCGACGATGTCTCCGTCACGAGTCGAATGTGACATGGCAACAGTTAGTTGTTACCTTGTTTGTTTAATTCGTTGTTAAGGATGATTAGCTTTTGATTCACTCGCGAATAGAATGAAAAAAATAAATAACTAAATAAAAATAGTAGGGCCCTAGTAATAATAAATAATAAATAATATTAACAAAAGTTTTGTTTATTGTTTTTAAAAGCTATATATGAGTTAGAGAGGCCCTGGTGATTTCTAATTTTTTAAAGTGAAGGGGCTGGGTCACAAGTGGGGGGGGGGGGGGGGGGGTGAGGGCTGAACAAGCTAAAAATCGTGAAGGTATAGTAACTTTTGTGTTTTGTTACATGTTTGCTGAGAAAAGTTGGCTGAACCCCCTCCCCACCCCCTCATTATAAATACTAAAAGTTATAATGATCTTCTTTTTTTTTTGCTTTTAGTTTTTTTCATTTTCATGTTTGTTTGTTTATTTGTTTTGGTTTTTGTTTTGTTGTTGGTTTTGTTTTGTTTATTATATTTCATTTATTTATTTATTTATTTTTTTATTCTTTTTTTATTATTATTTTTTTTTTGGGGGGGGGCGCGCGCATAGGGGGGAGGGAATAAGCCATTCTATCCAAGATTTACTAGGGCAATTGTAGGCCTAAATTCCTGCCCCCATTTTCCCCCTCCCCAATGAATGGCTTAGATGTATGTACTTTGGTTAAAAAAGAAAAATAAATAATAAAACAGAGACAAAGACAGTTAGATGTATTTCAATTCAAGTTTAATTTTATTTACAACACATGAAGAAATACAGATTATAAGGAATTTAAAAGTAAAGACAAAGTAAACAAGACTAAGCTCCTCCGGGCCCCCATTACCAAAATATTCGTCCACCCCCAACCCCCATCTCCTCCATCCCACCCTTAAAAAAAAAGTCTAAGCAAAAAAAAAAAAAAAAAAAAAAGGCTAAAGCTGCGGCCCCATGACAAAATATCTCGTCCCGCCCCCCCCCCCTCTCCACCCCTAAAGAAAGAAAAGAAAAAAAAAAAAAGACCAAGCTCCTCCGGGCCCCATGACAAAAATATCTGTGTCCAGCACCCCCCCCCCCCTCTCCACCCTAAAGAAAAAAAAAAAAAAGGGAAAAAAAAAAGAAAAAAAAAAAGGCTAAGCTCCTTCGGCCCCATGACAAAAATATCTCGTCCAGCCCCCCCCCCAAAAAAAAAGTCTAAGGAAAAAAAGGGGGGGATTGACGGCAGCCCGATTTAGGCCTCAATCCTACCCCTATGGCCGATACACGATGACCTTTATGATGTGCCGAGGGGCGGGAAAAAAACATCTCTCCATTTTTTTTATTTTTTTTTTTTTTTTTTTTTTTTTTTTTTTTTTTAAAAATACTCAAGTGTGGAAGGTAGGTTAAACATTTGCTTATTTTACGCGATGTTTACATAACACACCTCTCGCATAATCGTGATCGCAGCACTCTATCTCTATATTTCCATTTCATTTTTTTCTCAAAGCGACCATAACGAAATCGAGTGGGCAGAAAAATCGGGAAGAGATGCTGAAATCGGTGAGTTTTTTGCTCTCATTTCACCTTTTTAGATCAGTTAAGCATTGTCAGAGATTAGTTAGGATTTAAAAAATAAATATTCAAGTGCACATTGACATCCCAAATTTAAACGTTATAACGGGATTGAAAGTGTAAATTTTAGGTTAGAAATTATTTTTGTAACCACGCCAGAGTCACGTAGAGTCAGAGGCACGAGTTTGATATATCAAACGAGTGTAGTGCATGAGTGATTCCTTTATACGTTTTCAACTGTCGGGCGAAGTCCGACAGTACAGTGGATTCATTGAAGTTCCTTTTTATATTTCTCTTCTTTATTCTAAAAAGTATTGAAAGAGTGATTTGCCGTACACGTTTTGTGAAGTCGAGTCTTGCAGTTTTTCTTGCGAAATGGGTCCACTTTGGTTCGATTGACAGCGCGCACGACAAAAGCGGTCTTTATCCGTTATCGGGAATAGCTGAATCGCGTTGTTTAGTTACGGTCAACGCACTTCAGTCATCGCAACCAGGAGGCGGAGCTTCACGCGATAGCTAATCGGAGCGCCCAACAATCAAAATGCATTGTCCTGTGGCTCTGTACGAACGAACTTGTAGGCATTTCGATGTGTGTGCCATGCCATGGCCAGGACCGTGGTATCCGCCTCGGCTCCACCGCCTTGCCTTGCGGGGAGCTCCGGGGCGATGCCCGGTGCATTGTCGATGAGATTTCCCCATGCAGGTACCGTACCTGGCGCTGCACAGTGCACTGTCGTCGAGTCTGAGCTAGCTGCATCAAATAAACAATGTTAGGAACAAAACTGATTAAAAGATAATTTAACTGGTAATAGTTTTATTCTTACCAATGTTCATCCAAGCAATCAATGGTCAACTAAAGTTGTTATTTTTTAGCGAAGTGAAACTGCAGTGAGATATCGTCGTACCTTGTTGGTTGCCGGTTGTTCACCCCACAGAAATTTCTGTGGAACGAACGGCTATCCCCCGCATATATTTATCAACGAACGTAGAGGGCGTCAACAGCTGTTGACGCCCTCTACGTTCGTTGATATTTATCTTACGATCAGCTGACCCGACTAAATTAGCCTGTATTCAGGCGGTCGGACTTTTCCTAGTCCCCCAACATACAATATTGGATGGAGGGCCCAAGGGGGGGGGGGGGAGGGGGAGGGGGGTCGAGTTATAATGGCGATCAGTCAAATTCGACTGTTATCACAAAAATTTTAGTTGTTTCCTTCTTCATGTTGTAAACAAGAACCTCTCTTTTCTCCCCTTTGAGCCTTTGTTTAAAGACTAATAAGTTTTCTCTTCAAAAACATAATTTATACCAAATATCAGGTGATGCGTATAGATCTGGTGGTGGTGGTGGTGGTGGTGGTGGGGGGGGGAGGGGGTGGGGTGGTAGGGGTAGCCAGTTAGGGGATGGTGAACGGTTTCACCCCGATGATTGATTTTCACATCAGTCCTGTCACAAAACAGAACGATCTCTTTCTCAGCATAGGCCTACATGCCAATGCAATCACTTGTGATTGAATTGAATTGAAATTATTCGACATCATTCAGTAGGCCTAAAGTGCAAATTTGGCAACATTTATTACATTGATTGTTTCTAACTAACTTAACTATTTCGCTCAATTGAAGACAATAATTATATATAAGGGTTTTTAGTAGGCCTACGCACTAGGCCTACACTCTGCACTACCACTGGTATTGCAACATCAACTTTACAAATTTTTATAATGTTTGTATTTCATTCATGGCCAGAGATTTCAGGCGCGTATCCAGGATTTGGCACCGCCGGGGGCCCGAGTGATTTTGATTTTGGCGCCCCCATTGGTGGTTGCAGAAAGGTACACCCTATTTTTTCCCCCGTTACACCGGACGAGCCAAAAGGTACACTCAAAATTTTCACGTCACGCTGGCCGAGCGCATAAGCGGGGGGGGGGGGGGGGGGGGGGGGGGGGGGTAGGTGTTTGAAAAAATTTTTTCGGCCTTCGGTCACCCAAAGGTCATATATCGGCTGTAGGGGTAGAAGTCAATCGGCTCTAATCATGCATAATCTTTTCGTTTTTTTTTTTTTTTTTTTTTTTTTTTTTCATTTGCTCGATTTGGCGCCCCTCTAAGGTCAATTTGGGGCGCCCCTCTCAGGTCATTTTGGCGCCCTTTCGGGCGCCTACCCGGGGGGCCCGGGCCCGTAAAGCCCCCCCCCCAGAATACGCGCATAGGATTTGCCCAATTTTTTGTATATTCTGAAAAGAAGAGACTAGTCTCTTTTTTCCTGAGAGCGTAGATGACCAGACCCGGACAATTTTTAAACAAAGGGGCCCCAAGAGAACAAAGGCCCCGAAAATGAAATTTTAAGAGGTTGGGATTATCAGTGAATAAAATTATTAAGGAGGAGTCATATTTCTCGGCAAACTGTTTGCATGTTTCCATTATCATTGTGGCAAATTAATAATGGCCATAAAGGTAGCATTACAATGGCTGACAAAAGGAGCAACAGCCGGAGAAGATAAATTTATTTCTGTCGTTGTCAAGGAAAAATTTAGTCCCGTATTGCAATGACGATTTAATGCAAGTTTATTCCTCCGAATTCCCAAATTACAGATAAGTTTTTGTAGGAAATATAATGTTGTTTACAAAAAGCAATCGAAATTTTCACACTTACATTTTGTTGGATATTCATCATCTCTATTAATTTTTGCATCCTCCTTTATAGCAACGACGTTAAAGATTTTTTTTCTTCTGTGCGTGGTGTTTCTTTCATATGCCTTTGTGATGGTTCCTTATGACAATTTCTAACGGTTTTTGGAGAAATATGAAATATGTTTCATGATTTTATTCACTGATAAATCCCGACCTCCCCCAATTTCATTTTTTTTTTTGGGGGGGGGGCCTTTGTCCTTTTGTCGCCCCCATGTTTCAGAAATGCCTCTGTCTGGGTATTTACTGCTCTCTGAAATTAAAAGGGAGAAATCTCCTTTTTGGGGATATACAAAAATATTCGACAAATCTCTGGCCATGAATGAAATATGACAACATACAAAAGACTTGTAAACTTGAAAAATATAGCATTTTAGCTTTGTTGCAATACCAGTGAGTAGTGAGTGTACATGTGTGATACCCTGTAATTGTATTGTCTTTCCCCCCCAAAAAAAAATTGTTGACAGGAGAAGCTGAGTTCATAAACTATTTTAAAAATTGTCTCCGTTCATTCACGTGAGTCTATGATATAGCAATCTCTATATTATCTTCTCCTTCTCCTTTTTTTTATTTATTTATATTTTTTTTTTTATTATTACTATTATTTTTTTTTATGTCTGAGGTTAATAATAATATAGATCAAGTGCATACGAGCAATGGGGGAATCGTGTGAGGCGTTGTTATGTTTCACTTTCAAAATGATGTCACTTTCAAAATGATGTCTTTATGAACATGCAGACTGATTACGAAACAAGAAGTCAGCGCGGTGATCCGGAGAGAGAGAGAAAAAAGAAAAACATGAGAAAAATTATAATCGACAGCATGTGGTGATGTCAACAACAAAAAATCCCCAATTTACAATTTACTTCCCTCTGGTGCATGATGTTTCGCATATTAATGTTCTCCACGTACTATTCTGAGCTCTATTTTCTAAATCGATTGTCGACAGTATTGTATTCAAATGACCATATAAAAAATGTACCTAATTATGTCTTCTTGGGTTTTTAAAAGCTGCGGAAGAAAAGACTGTGATACAACACAAAAAGTTCTAGGCAAGTTCAAGCTATTTTGCGCGGTAACAAACGGGACATTCAGAGCCAAAAATAGGGCTTATTTGAACAATCTTAAATGAAATCTCAATCATTCGGTATACTCCTGAAGGTACTAAGAATGTTCAACAAAAAAAAATAAAAAGTAGTTGTAATAACTCAATTCATAATTAATTTATGATCATTTATTCGTCGGTAACAAACGGGACCGCAAAAAAAAAAATGGTGTTTTCAAATTTTGACTTTGTTCACATATAACTCTGAATTTAAAAAGTAGATCTAAATTTGCAGAGTCATATCCTCTTAAACATGTAATAAACATTATAAGGACATATTTTAACGTTAATACAACTTCGAGTTTTCTGGCAAAGGTCAAGTTTTAAAAACTATGTCAGGTAATAAACGGGACAGTAACACACGGGACAATTATTCCCTGTAATATTATTTATTAAACAATTATTGGTGTAGCCAAGGCGTAGCAACATCTTTTGTTAAAAGATCTCTCTGATAAATCAAAAGAAACGTAATACAAAACACAAATGTAAGAAAAACTTATTTTGTTTCATTTCTAAAGGTGGGAGGGTGGGTAATAAAAATGTATGATTTTACATCAGCTCAGTAACTTTTGTGAGACTATTTCTGAGACCTGAATATTCTAAGTCTAAAAATATGGAAAGCTATGTGCTAGGTTCGTGCTATTTTCACCAGAGTTAGCCAAGAAAATATAAAAACAGGAAATACTTTTTAATTTGGTTGTACTCCTATGACAAACCTCTTTTTTAAATGGTTGAAAAAAGCATTTTTAATGCATTTTATATATTTTTTCATAAATATTAATGAGCCTTGTGACGTCATATGACCTTGAAATGACTTTTTGACCTCATTTGCATTAAGTTCATTTCATAACCTTTATGGTGATATATGACACATTATGTATACCTTTACAAACCCACTGACACACTTGACACAAAAATGGTCAAAAAGTCGAAAAATCACCATCACGGGAACAAATAGCGTGGACTTGCCCTTCTTATTATTCCGAAGTGTTGGCATCTCTGTATCTAAGAATAGCCTAATTTCACGACAATTAATTTAGAGTAAATCAAGAAAAACTCAGTGAGTGATTTTTGTGTGCATTCAATGGGGATTTTCAATAATTTTAGGCATTTGGGGGTAAATTTCAGTGCTGTTAATTATGGCTTAAGCAACAACCTCCCATTATTAACTAATTTTGGCCAGGGGATGGACTTGGGTTGTTTTTATATTGAGGTATTCATATACAGTGTCAAATAAGACCTAACTTTGAGAGCCTCGTATTAAAATTGTATTACTAGCTTATGTGTCATTATATTGTATATCATGACAAAGAGTAACTCATATTTTATCCTCCAGTGATATAAAAATCATACCTATACTGTCATAGATGACTGAGCACTCGAGCTCTTAATTGTTCCAAGTTTTGTCAGTAGCAACCCTGGCTTTCTGATCATTCATTCTTTGTGTGAGGTCAGTCTTCCCAAGTCCATACACAAGGGACAACAGATTACTTGGACAATTGAAATACAAAGGCTGCTTTTACCCAAGTTTGTACCAATATCTACCCAATTTTTTCAAAGCCTAATTGTCCTAATCCGTCACAACATAGGTATAAATTTGGTACCATTGAAAAGAATTGATTCACTCTTTATGAAATAAATATCAAGGTCAGATAAGATTTACAATTTTAATTTGAGGCTCTCAAATTTGGGTTTACCTTTTTTTTTGGGGGGGGGAGGGGGGCGCTCTGTGTAAGCCCTCCTCATGTTTTAAGAGATAAATGTCAAGCACACATTAAAAAAAAAAAAACATCATTTAAAAAACCAGTCAATTCAAGTTTTATCTTCTTCAATAAAAATACATGTATACATGTATATATATATATATATATATTTTTATTATATATATATATATATATATACATAGAGTATATACATTATATACAGTGTGTTCCTAAAAAAAAGGTAACCGAAGTTCAAAAATCAGTCATGTAAAAAGTATATAGTTTATTCTTGTGATTTGCTTACTAAAATACTATGTAACTCATCAGCTTTAATTTGAGACATTGCTTACGTACATATTGTCAATGGTCACAGAGTTAGGGTCCTTTGAAGGTGAAAGGTACATAACCCACTTTTCCAAGTTTTTCGTTTGTAGGGAACGAAACCAACTTTTTTACTTTTTTGTAAGTTTTTGGTATCATCGTTTTTGGTGTTTTTTTCACACAAAGTTTTCAATGAAATGCAATCTCATTTGCCAAAGGACCTATCACTGGCAATGAGATGAGTTCACAATTATGAGTCTCTTGAGTCGTGGAGACGTCGCGGTGACGTCTTCTGAGACTTCAAGGCGTCGTAAAAAAATTGAACAAAAGACTAACAAATTGTCAAACTTGTTCGATTCCTTTAAATCTCTAGCAAGTTCCGACAAAGTCTCTGCGACGTCATGGATACTTAGGGGACGTCACGGCAACCCCGCAGAGACGTCACAGAGACCTGCTCGCGTCTGAAAGAAGTCTACTAAAAGATTGAACATGTTTGACATTTGTCTGGTTTTCTCGCGACTTTCTGGAGACTCAAGAGACGTCGTGACGCGTCGTGACGACCTCTCAGAGACTTCAGAGACTCATATAACCGAAAACGCATTTCATTACCAAGGAAAAATCCACTTTAGCAAAGAAGATGACATTTCATTGAAACTTGCTGAAAAAGACCCAATGACACATGCTACTTTAAAAAGGTTTGTTTCATACCCTACAAACCAAAAACTTGGAAAAGTGGGTTTGGTACCTATCGCCTTCAAAGGACCCTAACTATGTGACCCATGATAGTTTGGACGTATACGTCTCAAATTAAAGCTGATGAGTTACTTAGTTTTTTAGTAAACAAATCACACAAATAAACCATGTATTTTTTAAATGACTGACCTTTGAACTTCGGTTACCCTTTTCTAGGAACACACTCCATATACCGAGTGAGTAAAAAAAAAACTTTACACCTAGAAAAATGTCAATAAAAAGAAAACCAGTTTATAAACCCCAAATTATTTTACATATCCTAAAAGAGTAACTCCTCCCGCATCTTCTGGTACCATTTTTGTGGGGTATGTCTTTACGCTTGGATGAACACAACGCATTGTTTGCGAACATGTACATTTCGGATTGTGCCAGAATGGGAGTAAAATCAAAACAACAAAAAGCAAGAAAAAAAGCAACTTCATCCTGATTAAAATAGCAAAACTTTTTAACGAAAATATCTTCCGCTTAATAACTTGGCAGGGGGGGGGGGGGGGGGGGGGGGGTAGGTGTTCAATTTTTTTCCGGCCTGCGCGGCCAACCGGAAGGTCATATTCAACCATAGAGGGTAGGTTTTAGAGGTCAATCGGCTCAAATCAAGCTCATTTTTACGTTCTAATAATTTTTTTTTTTTTTTTTTTTTTTTTTACATTTTTGCTCAATTTGGCGCCCCCTAAGGGCATTTTCGCGCCCCTTTGAGGTCATTTGTCGCCGTTTCGGGCGCCTACCCGGGGGCCCGGGCCGTAAAGCCCCCCCCCAGATACGCGCATGAATTATACACAAGATGGGCTAATCAAAGGGCAACAACCTCCCACGATTGATTAATTTTGGCCAAGAGATGGACTTGGGTGGTTCTTTTATTCAATATATTCAATTATTCCTTCATTCTTCAATGTTTTTTTCTCATGAATAATAATAAATATGCAAAATTGAAGAAATAATACATTATAGAGTATTTATATTTTGGCCTATACAAAGTATAAGACTGTAAACATATTCTGCTCGTTGAATCCTTTCAAATGATATGAGTATGGTACCAATTATGTTCACGCCAATATATCTTCTTTTTTTTTTGCTAATGCGATTTGTTTAAAGCAACTTGCTTTTTTAAAACTAAAGTTATGCTAATTTTTGTGTGGCGACGTGATAATTAAATTGACACACACCTATTGTTCTTTCACGGCAATTTGGCAGCTTACGTCTGAAACCTTTACTCAAAGGCATGGCACTGCGTGCGCAAAATGAATTTGTATTGGTTGTAGAAAAACAATTATATGTCAAGATCTATAGCACAAAATGGTTGGGACTTTTCTTCATACTACCAAAAAAAAAAGTAATAATAAAATAAATACAAAAAATATGTCCTACTTGTATCATTTTATTTGATACAGACTGTAGTATATGCCTAGTTGACATCGCATAATACCCATCATCACCTCCCTATAATCCAGCAGGCGCGTATCCAGGATTTCGCACCCGGGGGGGGGGGGGGGGCCGACGTTGATTTTGGCGCCCCTGTGTACTTTTCAAAATATGGCGCCCCCTGCCCCGCCAGGCAAACATAGGCCTACGGCTTAAATGCACGTTGAAAGGAATTTAAATAATAATTTATGCGAAGGTTTTTTTTATTTTATTTTATTTTTTTTTAATGGTGAGTTCATGGAAAAAGAATTTCTAGGAATATGAGGTATTACCGCTATAAAAGAAAATACTAATAATTCTTAATACGAGCGCGAAGCGCGCTCGGATTTTTTCCTCTACTTTACGATCAGAAAGCAAAGAATTTTAAGCAATTAGGGGTTTCAATTTTGTTTAGCTCTTCATCAGAATATCATATGAACGGGAGCTGTAAATTGTCCATCTAAACGATTCGAAAGCAAGCCATATAAAATCATGTGAAATTTGTCCATCGAGTAATGTGAAATCAAACAAATGTTGATGTTTTGTTGTTCAGAATCCTCATAATCTGCTTAAAAGAAAAAAAAAAATAGGCGAGCGTGAAGCGCTAGCGGAAATTTGATGTATCGGAATGATCTGAAAACGTGACATTTTATGCATTCCTCAGGAACACAGTGTAATAACTCCTTGGGAAAAATGATGCGAGCGCGAAGAGCGAGCGTAAATTTTGCTCTATGTAATAGAGACCAGAAGTTTAGGATCAATTTGGCCTCCATAATTTAAAGACCAATATGTTGCCCAGTAATTTTACATATGAAAGAAAGATGAATATCTATCTATCTATCTGTTTATCTATCTATCTATAATTCTGCTTCCCTCCCTAAGTTAAAGATAAATTTGGCGCCCCTAAGTTTAAGCTCAATTTGGCGCCAACTAAGTATAAGATCATTTGGTGCCCCCTAAATGTTAGATTGAATAGCGCGAGCCAAAAATTTTGTTATGTAAATACAGACCAGGAGAAATTTTAGAGAACATAATTTCTAATATCAAGTTGTTGTCCCTAAGTTTCAGGTAAATTCAGCACACCTCCCTAAGTTCAGGATAAAATTGGAGCCCCTAAGTTTAAGATAAATTTGGCATCCCTTAGTCTCAGGTCAATTTGACGCCCCTACACTTAAGCTTAATTTGGCGCCCCTAAGTTTAAGATCAATTTAGCACCGTCTTAACTTCAGGTCAATTCGGCGCTCCCTAAGATTTAGGTCAATTTGAAATGCAAAAATAAATGTAACGTGAAATCAAATAAATTGAAATGTTTTGTTTGTTAGATTTTTGTGTAAGCTCAATTTGGCGCCCCCTAGTTTAAGGTCGAGTCGGGGCCCCCCTTTAAATATAAGGTCAATTTGGTGAAATCAAATAAATTGAAATGTTTTGTTGGTTAGAATCCCATAATGTAAATTCTGGTAAGAGGAAAAAACACAGGCGAGCGCGAAGCACGAACGGAAAATTTGATGAATTCGAATGATTAGAAAACCGGACATTTCATGCGTTCCTCAGAAATACAATGTAATAATTCATTTAAAAATAATGATGCGAGCGCGAATTAAGCGCGAGCGAAAATTGTGCTATGTATATACAAACCCGGATGCATGAATTTTGAAATTTGCACTATCTAGATAGAGATCATATTTTAAAGACCAATTTGTTGCCCCCTTATTTTGAAGTAAATTCGGTGTCCCTTATAGTTTCAGATCATTTGGGCGCCCTATACGTGTAAGCTCAATTTGACGCCCCTAACTTTAAAATTTATTTGACGCCCCTAACTTCAATTCAGCGCCCCATAAGTTTCAGGTCATTTTGGCGCCCTTACGTGTAAGCTTAATTTGGCGCAACTAATAAGTTGAAGATCGATTTGAAATGCAAAAAAAAAAAAAAAAAAAATGTAACGTGAAATAAAATATATTTAAATGTTTTGACTGTTAGAATCCCATAATGTAAATTCTGGTAAAAGAAGAAAAACATCGACGTGTGCGAAGAGGGAACGGAAATTTGGATGTATTCGAATGATTAGAAAACAGGACATTTTATGCGTTCCTCAGGAACACAATGTAATAACTCAATGGGAAAAGATGATGCGAGTGTGAAGCGCGAGCGAAAATTTTGCTATGTATATACAAACCAGGAGGCATTTCTTCTTCTTTTTTTTTTTTTAGATTTCTATAGATACAGACCTATTTTTTTATAGATAAAGACCCCTTTTGTTTTTGTTTTTTTGTTTTTTGGGGGGCCCCTTAGTTTCTGGTAAATTCGGCACCCCTCCCTAAGCTAAGGATATAGTTGGAGCCCCTAAGTTTAAGGTAAATTTGGCACCCCTAAGTCTCAGGTCAATTCGGCGCCCCTACATTTGAGCTCAATCTGGCGTCCTTTAAGTTAAGATCGATTTGGCGCCCCCTTAACTTCAGGTCAATTCAGCGCCCCTAAGTTTAAGATAATTTGGCGCCCCTACATTTGAGCTAAATTTGGCACCCTTACGTTTAAGATCATTTTGGTGCCCCTCTAAGTTAAAGTTCGGATTATGGCCCCCCTAAAATTTAAGTCCGTTAGCGACCCTAAGCGTATAAGGTTGATTTGTCGCGCCTTCTCCTAAACTCTAAGGCCGATTTTCGGCGCCCCTTAAGTTTAAGGTCGATTATGGCGCTTCCCACCCTATCGTTTAACGGTCAATTTTGGCACCCCCTCAGCTTCAAGTCCAATTTGGCACCCCCACTAAGGTTTCGGAGTCAATTTGGCCAGCCCCCCGTTAAGCCTCATTTTGGACGCCCCTCTAAATTTAAGTTTGATTTGGCGCCCCTTTAAACTTTAAGTGCTTGACTATTAGCGCCTCACTAAGTTTAAGGTTGAACTTGGCGCCCCTCCCTAAATCTAAGGTCGCGAATGGCGCTCCACCTATGTTGCAGGTCAATCTGACGCCCCTATGTTTAAGCTCAATTTGGCGCCCCTTAGTTTAAGGTCGAGTCGGCGCCCCCCTAAATATAAGGTCAATTTCGCGCCCTTACTTAGTTTAAGGTCGATTCGGCGCCTTTAAGTTTAATATCAATTAGGAGCCCCTCAGCCCCTACCTCAGTTTCGGGTCAACTTGGCGCCCCTAAGTTTAAGGTCAATTTGGC
>CALNVZ010003430.1:22217355-22255637 GCA_940671915.1 Paracentrotus lividus | reverse complement strand
ATGAAAAATGGCGAAGGAGTAGCAAATTGAAGATTTTGATCACATACGGACGCACGGACGGACGGACGGACGGATGGACGGATGGACGGATGGACGGATGGACGGACGGACGGACACACATACGTACGGAGCCCGTTTCATAGTCCCCTGCTCGACCTCGTTCGGTGGGGACAATAATGCAAACGCGAAACGAGGAAGGATCTTTATCTGGTTTATTAAAGGGGGCCATCATGATGTAATGTCTATAGATATACACACATGCACAATTATTATGCATAATTATGAGTACTAGTATATTGTTGAATAATATGGCTGTAATGCGAGCGCGAAGCGCGAGCTTAAAAATTTCTCAATAATATTGAACTGAAACATGGTATTTGTAGCGTTACATGACTATAAACGCGAAATTGATGGAGGGTTAGGGGGCTTTAACTGGTTATTAGAAGCGGAACATCATGACGTAATGCCAACAAACGCAAATCTATATAAATATGGACGAATTCCAGTTAGGGTAATATTGTGCGAGCGCGGAGCGCGAGCTAAAAATTTTCTTAATAATAATGACCTGATGAAACAAGATACTTGCAGCCTCATGTGAGCACGAAAAGGGGAGGGAGTTGGTGTTTTAAACGTACCAAAATGAACAAAGACAAGTGCAGTTTGCACTATCTTATATTGTGCAAGAGCGAAGCGCGAGTTGAATAATTTTCAGGCAATTTTAACAGTTAAATTGAGAGCAAAGTAGCGACTAATTTGAAAAGAGGGCATTTAGCCCCCGGAGTGGAAGTTTATTATATAATTAATGGTCCGAGTCCAAAAATGTTACCTTGTCGATGAACAGCCGAGATAAGTGTTACAGACTTTTCAATATTCATTAATTTTATCAAAACCATCGTGGATTTTTGAGGGGGAATACTTATGCCTTCAGTTTTACTTATCGAGGCACCTGTCCCCTATGCACCCTGGGATCGGTGCCCCTGATTATCATCAATTAGAATGTGTGTTTGCTTATTTTTTTAATTGTGAATAGTGAAATATCTGCGCTTCCATTATCCATGTTATCGACACGGTGTATTGTGTATTACATGATTACTAAAGTCTATCAGGCACACACGAGGAAGATTAACGAAAGAGTGAGAAAAATTTGGATTTTTGAATGTCAAAAATATGCATTTTAGACTGCAAAATATTGTAATAATGTCATAAAAGTGTTTTATATGATAACGAATTTGTAATAGATAGATTTATATGCACATGATATGATATCTTTTATTTTCTTCATATCAAAATATTGGGGGGGGGGAGGATGATTGCACACACCATCCCCCCCCATCGAATTTTTTTTTGGGGGGATGCATTCCCCATCCCCCCCCCCCCACAATCGACACCCATGGTTGGTAGAGGTATCGAAAATGCTCTTAATCAGTCTGTTTCCATCTTCTTAGTGGTTCGATGTGCATAGGTATCCAAACCATCACCTCACCTGATGAGATGATTCCATGACAATTGCTCCACCATAAATCACATACACAATCAAATCACTAACTTCAACACTGGACTTAACATTATACCCTACCCTAAGCTTTACCCTAGAACGAACATAAAACTCTATTGGCTTTTGCAATCCCAGCCCTTAGACGAAATAAAAACTCGGTGCAATATTGTCGCAGTAACAAATATCGAATCACAGATGAGATTTAACGGAATCAGTTTGTATACATTTTGTTTTCAGTTGTCAATTGGCATAGGTATAGCTCTATTCCTAGAGTCCTAGTTGAGATCATATGATACCATCACCTCCCTGGGATCCTCCTGACGTAGATACAGAATCGAAAATCTGTTAATCAGTCTGTATCCATCTTCTTACTCTTCTTAGTGGTTCAATTGGCATAGGTAAACTGGTATAGCTACTAGTCTACATCGTATGTTACACACCATCACCTCTCGAAACGCCCGAATCCTTCTTGGGTAGATGATGATCTTAATCAGTTTGTAACCATCTTCTTAGTGGTTCGATGGGCATAGGTATAGATCCTAGTCGACATCGTATGACACACACCATCACCTCCCTGAATGACCGTATCCTCCTGGCGTAGATGATGATCTTTATCAGTTTGTGCCCATCTTCTCAGTGGTTCGATGGGCATAGGTATAGCTCCTAGTCGACATCGTATGATACACACCATCACCTCTCGAAACGCCCGGATCCTAACCATCTTCTGAGTGGTCTGATGGGCATAGGTATATCTCCTAGTCGACATCGTATGATACACACCATCACCTCCCTAAACGCCCGGATCCTCCTGGCGTAGATGATGATCTTAATCAGTTTGTCAGTGTGCCCATCTTCTTAGTGGTTCGATGGGCATAGGTATAGCTCCTAGTCGACATCGTATGATACACACCATCCCCTCTCGAAACACCCGGATCCACCTGGCGCAGATGATGGTCTTAATCAGTCTGTACCCATCTTCTCAGTGGTTCGATGGGCATAGGTATAGCTCCTAGTCGACATCGTATGATACACACCATCACCTCTCGAAACGCCCGAATCCTCCTTGCGTAGATGATGGGATTGATACAGCTATTAAACAACAAAAAAGCTCTTAACCAATCTTCAATCACAGGATCTCTCGACGGTAAGAATAAATATAAAGCAACCGGAATATAGCAAATGACGAAAGCAAAAAGGATCAACAACATGTTTTTTGTAAGAGCAACAAGTTTAGGATCTGCTAGTCTCTTATAATGCTCAGTTCCAAACTCAACGTTTGATATATTTTCCATAGATCGTGATGCCCTTGATATTGTTGCCCCTGTGACATATTCCTCGCATGCCTTGACCGATATCTGCTCAAGGGACTTTGATAGACGCCAAAGGTTTGGGTCGTTGAGAGATCTCCCAGCATCAAAATAGAAATGATGGTTTCTTCCTTTGGGAATCTCCCTTTGAGTCTTTGTATCGATGTTTCTTTTTGCGCTTGTTTTCTTTCCTTTATTGGATACAAATATCCATATTTTGATATAGGTCGTTGTAATAATTGCAAAGTTAGCCAAAGTCCAAATACCTTTAAGGAATCGAATTATGTCAGTGGTTAGATTGGAGTCGAAGAATAGCACGCTTGACAGGCCAATGATAAGAACAATAGATAGCAGCCAAGCAAACGCAATAACGATAAACATGTTTCTATTCTTGTAGAGCTTCTTGAATTTATCTTGGCTCTTCGTGATGAGGTACCAACTAGTGAATGCGATGATAACATGGGTTGTAAGGCTCACCCCAATGCAAATATTAATGGTGACAAGAGTGACAAATAGAAGGTTACTCAATGACGACCAAGTTAGATAACTTTTTGCGTAGATAATGATACAGAAACATGTCAATAGGTCTGCACATGCAAGATTCAGGATAAACCAATTGATGGTTGATCTGAGCTTACGAGAGAGAATGATCGCAAGGATCACGATGGAGTTTCCGATGATTCCAATAATGCTGACCAGGAAGAGAATGGTGCCAAAGGCGACACGTTGAGAGTAGACAGGATTGTAATAATAATCCCTTGAATAGCTCGACGTCGTAGGCGTCAACATGGTAAATGTGCTGTCGTCGGCCATGGCTGGATGGTAAAATTAGGTGTAGTGTGTCTGGAGAAACAAAAATATATAACGAAAATAATATTGATACAAAATGGGATATAAAGAGCAATAATGATAAATTGTTCTTCTAAACGTGACTTTCGAGAGTTTTGAGACGCTCATTTTCAGGCAAATGTGAGTTATTTCACCTACCTGAATATTATCTCTATTTTAGATGTAAAATGCTATACAGACGAAGTCTACAACTACATTCATGTTTAATATGCAAATCCAGATCTCCTCCAAAAGCGCTCCAATAAGGGTTGAACGTTCTTTATACGGGAAATTTTAGGTGAAACTATTGTGTAAAATGAAGTTTAGTCAAATCCTTTGACCTACTGTTAAAAGTCAAGATCTCAGTGATGCTGTTGTTTAGAAATCTGAAGTTCACGTCTCTGCTGAAACTTATTGACAAACTGCATTTATGTCAAGAGTCAAGATAAATCCAAATATGTGCCATAAACCGTCCCTTTCATTGGCTACAAGTCATGTTTAATTACAATTGGAGTAATTGGTTTCGAATCCGGTGTTTGGAAACTATCATCAAATTTTAATTATCATTCCTCGTGGCATACAAAACAAGAACAAATTAAACTAAACAAAAGAAGCTGAATTTATATAGCAATTTCCTGAACTATCATCAATTCTTATGATTGTTTAGTCTTTCCTGGGCGTCTCAATAAAAAAAAAAGATAATACTCCGAGACAGGGAACGTCCGATAAAAAAGACCACATTTTGTTTCCAGATCACGAATATCTCAGGTTATGATAAATTAAATTATTGCGACCAAATCGTTTATCCGAAATGTTTAAATTTGGGTTATCATTTTATTGATCCACGCTGTACATTATCCTGTTTTAACATAAACAAATGGAAAACCACGGAGTACCGAAACGAAAAAGAAAACAGTAGAAACTGGAAAAGTGTAAACAATCAATATGACACATCAAATTTAGCTGAGAAAAAAATTGTTGTTCACCATAATGATAATAATTCAATATTTATATAATAATATATTTATCAAAAATTTCTTTAAGCGTTTTACAATTATACAGATTATATAAATACTTGAGTAAGTTAACTACTGCTTAATCAAATTAAATAACCTAACTACATAACTTTAACATACCCCCTCTCGAGACCGCGTTACGTCACTGGCTAATATTACTAACATGTACTGCTCCCAAATTTAGAAGTGTGATACCAAGGAAAAAATTAAAGTAATAACGAAAAATAAAATGAAAATATTGGTTAAAAAAACAAAAACACATCAAAACAAAACAAAACGGCTCAAGATAATAAAATAGGAGCACAGGGTAACGACTTACTTCTCGAAATAGTTGATCATAATTAAAAAAAATAAAATAAATAATGAAGCATACAATATCACCTTTATCTGTTCGCGCTTGTATACCAACAAACACACTGTCTCTTTACACATGTTGCAGTGAGTGTGGGTTTGTGTGTGTGTGTGTGATAGATGGAGAGAGGGTGTTTGTTTAATTGGTGTGCGTATGCATGTCAGAGGATGTGTACATGTGTTGTAGTGGAAGTG
This sequence comes from Paracentrotus lividus, assembly GCA_940671915.1. Lineage (NCBI taxonomy): Eukaryota > Metazoa > Echinodermata > Echinoidea > Camarodonta > Echinidae > Paracentrotus > Paracentrotus lividus. The sequence continues at coordinate 22,250,445 of CALNVZ010003430.1, read as the reverse complement.
TGGCAGAGGGTGGATATAGATGTTTGTTTGAGTGTGTGTGTGTGTGTGTGTGTCTGTGTGTGTGTGTGTGTAAGAGAGAGAGATGGTGTTTGTATAAGTGTGTGTCATTGCATGTCAGAGAAACAGATGATGTGTACTTGTATTGAAGTGGACTCGAGGTGTGGGAGATGGTGGACATAGATGCTTGAGTGAGTGTTGGTGTGTGTGTGTGTTTGCATGTCAGAGGATGTGTACTTGTATTGAAGTGGTGGTGTGGGACAGGGTGAACATTAATGTTTGAGTGAGTGTGGGTGTGTGTGTGTGTGTGTGTGTGTGTGAGAGAGATGGAAAGAGAGAGGGGGTGTTTGTATGAGTGTGTGTGTTTGCATGTCAGAGGATGTGTACTTGTGTTGTAGTGGAGGTGTGGGAGAGGGTTGACATAGATGCTTGAGTGAGTGTGTATTGTGTGTGTGTGAGTGTGTGTGAATGTGTGCTTAACAGGGTTCGGGTAGTGTACATACAAAAAAAAAGTAATAAATCAGAGTTATTTTCACTGGGTTTTTTTTGTTGTTGGTGGGGGTGAAAAATTTCTTATCAAATAACCTCAAATATGTATTTTCTTTCCTTCAAATAACCATCTGAAATAGCTTTTGCAAGAGTCCATAGCCTTTCTTCATGGCTTCATGGGTTATGATTTTTTTTAAGACAACCTGTAGATGTTGAGTGAGTAGTGTGTGAGTGTGTGTATGAGGGAGGGAGGAAAGAGAGCGGTTTATATTGAGGTGTTTGTGTTTGCAAGTCATGAGGATGTGTACCTTGTGTGTGTGGAGGTGTGGTGAGGGCAACATTATATTATTGGAGTGTGGAGTGTGTTGTGTGTGTTGTGTGTGGTATTTGTGAGGGTCGGGTTGTAGGTCAGAGAGACAGAGGATGTGCACTTGAATGTTTTATTGGACCGGTGTGGGAGAGGGTGGACATAGATGTTGGAGTGAGTGTGGGTGTGTGGTGTGGTGTGTGTGATAGATTGTAGAGAGGGTGTTGTTTGGGTGTTTGTTTGCAATGTCATGAGGATGCTGTACATGTGTTTGTAGTGGAAGTGTGTAGGAGGGTGGATATAGATGTTTGTTTGTTTGTGCACATGTGTGTGTGTTGTGTGTGTAAGAGAGATAGAGATCGGTGTTTCGTATAATGTGTTCTTGGTGGGGGGCCATTTGGTTCCAGGAAGGTAAACCAAAAAAATGTGTGATGTACTTGTATTGAAGTGGAGGTGGGAGAGGGTGGACATAGATGCTGAGTGAGTGTTGGTGTGTAGTGAATGTGTTTGCATGTCAGAGGATGTGCTATTGAAGTGTAGTGTGGACAGGCGTGAAACATTGATGTTTGAGTAGTTGTGGTGTGTGTGTGAGAGGGTGAAAGAGAGAGAGGGAAAGAGAGAGAGGGGGTGTTTGTGTAAGTGTGTGTGTTTGCATGTCAGAGGATGGGTACTTGTGTTGTAGTGGAGGTGTGGGAGAGGGTTGACATAGATGCTTGAGTGAGTGTGTATTGTGTGTGTGTGTGTGTGTGAATGTGTGCTTAACAGGGTTTGGGCAGTGTACATACAAAAAAAGTAATAAATCACAATTAGACGGTTCTTTTCACTGGGTTTTTTTGTTGTTGGTGGGGGTGAAAAAGTGGGGGCAAATCCAAATACCTTGTTTAAATGAACATGTCGGCACACAGACACTTAACCCATAAACCATGGTCTACCTCACGTAAAAATATGTCATTTTAAGCTATTTATTCAAGCTATGGTTGAAATTTAAACACGCAAAGGCTCTATTTCATGAATTGAGTCAATTTGGTTGCAACAAGGTGATTTTCCTAGTCCCAACTTGGAACAAGTGCAAACCTATTTGTAGTAACATTTTATTTGGCTTGGTCCTAAGGAACTCTTAATGACAAGAGGGAACTATATGTATTTTACATTACTTGTGTGTAGGCCTACTGATACAAATACTTTAACGTGTAGAAATTGTTTCCATAAATAAGGTAGCAAATGACTTTCAATATAACACTTATTGATCTTCTGCCTCAAAGACTGGTTGTTTTAGGGGATTTTAACCTCCATACTGACTGTCCTAGTAAACCAGAAGTGAGAAACTTCAAACTGCCTTGCTCACTTCATTAAACTACAAGCAGCTGGTTCGTGGACCTACCCATCGATTAGGTCATACCCTTGATCTGTCATTGTCAAGGAAAATGACTCCGTCATTGAATCCTGTCTCACGGATCATATTCTTCATTCGGATCACTCAATGATATATTTTGATTTGAATCTGGATAGATCAGTTTTCTAAAGATGTGTTCACACTACGGAAGTTTAAATCGATAAGATCATAAGAAATTCTCTCATGACCTCACAAACAGGATGACCTCTATCATGCAATGCCTGACGTGATGATGTTAATGATCTGTTATACGTTATAATTCTGCTTGCCGAGAGGTCCTTGATGCCCATGCTCCTGCCACCCAAAGGAAGCGGTCGATACGCATCAATCCCTGCTGGTATAATGATGACGTCATTGAGGCTCGACGTGGTCGACGTAGAGTGAACGACGCTCCGGAAGAACAGTTGGATGAAGATCGTGTAAGATATTTGGATTTGCCAACGAAATGTTGTGAAGTTGTTTGTGCTGCGAAGAAGAAATACTACAGTGATAAACTCTCATCTAGTAACACTAGTGACATGTCCAAACTGTCAATGAATTACTTAATGTTAAAAGAAATACTCTCCCTATGGTCGAGGACCCGTTGAAACTGCTGAAGAATTTTCAATCTACTTTGTTGACAAGGTCCTTCAAATTCAAGGGAAAATGGAGAGAGTCAATCAAAACTGAATCTAAGGAACCACTATACTGATTTTCATGTGCATCTAATGTCTTCTTTTCTCATTTCAATCCTGTTTCTGAAAATGATGTAAAATGTATGATAATGAAATGTTCATCTAAATCATGTACAATTGATCCTTGCCAATTGGCTGGTCAAGAAGCACTTACCAGTTCTTCTTCCAGTTTGTCACGCATTATCAATATGTCGTTGTCTACTGGTGTGTTTTCCAGAGGCACTTAGATCTTCGGTTGTTACACCTGTCTTAAAGAAGCCATCTCTGGTATAAGGATGAATTAAGTAGTTACAGCAGCCGTGTCATATCCCTTTTCTAGGGAAATTGATTGAGAAGGCTGTATCTAAACAGGTATCTGACTTTGTTAATGCTAATGATTTACATGATCCTCTGCAATCCGCTTATAGAGTAGCACATGTACTGAGACTGCACTTATCTCATTACAGAATGACCTACATTGTGCAATCGATAACAAACGGCTGCTTTCTTATTAATGTTAGATCTTTCATCCGCATTGACACGGTTGACCATACAATTCTGTCATATAGGTTAGCTCATGATTTTGGTCTTAAAGACAATGTCCTTTCATGGTTCCAACTTATCTAGTAACAGATCCAATAGAACTTATGTCAATGGTCCTTTTTCTACTTCTCAACAGCAGAAATGGGATACCGCAAGGTCTATAATCGGACCGCAATTGTTCACGTATATAATACGTAATTATGGTCATATTTTGACTCAACACTCAATTAAGATCACATATATGCCTGATGACATTCAGATGTACACTATCTTTGATCCCTACCAGGCCTGGGGATGCTGCTTGTTCTTATTTCCGTCTTTCAAAGTGTTTTGACGAGATACAATCCTGGCTCATCCATAACAAATTGAACTAAACTCAGGAAAAACAGAATTTTTGTTGCATCATCTGCTTATCACTATTGTCGCTTGTAACTATACATTTCATTGGGGATGAGCAGATTGCCTTATCACCCACTATCAGAAATCTGGGTGTGGTGCTTGATAGTGAATTTGAAAATGTCTGATCATGTTAATAATTTATGTCGTTCCCTTAATTGGGCGGATTACAATCTAAGTCGTATCAGGGGTTTTCTAGATGAAGACATATGTCATAATGTAGTCCGAGCTCTTGTACTCTCCAGGCTGGATTACGGTGTGCTTGCTTGGTTGTATAACAAAACAAATCTTGACAAGCTCCAACGCCTTCAGAAAAGGTGTGCCCGACTAATTTTCAGAAGTCAAAATGGTCACATGCTACCCCTCTCCTTAACGAACTTCACTGGCTCCTGTACATGAACGTATACAATACCGAATTCTCGTTCTCAACCTTTCAAACCATTTCATCCACACTTCCTCATATACATTTCTTCACTCCTTCAACCACAACGGTACATCATATTCCTCAGATCTGCCTCGCTCCCACATTTGTGTTCCCAGGTCCCATAAGCAGGCTGGCTCAATTCCTTTCAATCACTAGCTCCTCGCTCTCTGGAATAGGCTCCCTTCATCTTTAAAATAGCAAGACACTTACAATCCTTCAATCTATTATAAAACAATCTGTATCCTTCAACCCCTGTAGTTTATTTTGAATTTCCCTGAGGGAGCAGTGCAGCGCTTTGTGTCCCATGGAAAAGGCGCTATATAAGTTTAATTATTATTATTAATTATTATTATAAAACATCTGAATTCAGTTCAAAAAGTCATTTAATAGCTAAACATACAATGTTTTATTTTTTTATATTATCAAAGTTTAACATCACTATATTGCACCTAGAATCTATCATCATAAACATTCAGTCACATAAAATTTTGTTATATCTAAATAAAAATAGTATATAACATCTCTCCTCCACACCCCCTCCCCCAATAAATAAAATACAGAGGAGTTTTGAATGGAATCAACCAACATTGAAGGCACTTTCAAGGTATGTCACCAGCAGGAAGGGGTAGATAGGGATATATATGTTTTTCATACTTCTCTCTTTTTCTGATTCTTCTTTCCTTTTCCCTCTGCGCCTCTGAATAGTTTACTAGAAGAATGACGCATTATAAATGCTTTATTTATTATTATTATTATTATTCCAAGAAATACCTTTGGTTTCACCAAAATAGGCAGACAGTCAAACTCTTTGATCGAAGCAATTAAAAACTTGAGAATGAATCACACAAGCTTTTCACATATGTAGCTAGATGTGACATCAGATTATTAAAAACTGATTTAAAAAATCACCATCAAACAAACATAGCTGTTCTGGAATAGCACCCTCACTTGTTTTTAAATTGGACAGAAATTGAGTGTTTTTTAAAAGGCTCCCAACTTTCATGGGAGATTCAATCACTGGACGTTTCTTGCATCACTGTTCAAGAGCAAAAACTGTCATCACTCATTTACTCGGTCATCTCCAATGCAACTCCAAGTTTTTATTGAAGATTCAGCACTTTATGGATTGTTCACTTTACTTTCCTTACATCACTGTTGTAGAGAGCAAAAGCCATCATACCCCATTTACACTCAGACATCTCCAATGTAGAGCCCCAGGTTTCATTGAAGATGCTGTAGTTATCAAATATTCATTAGACGTTCTTTACATCAGTGTTCTAGAGAGCAAAAGCCGTCATCCCCCATCTACACTCAGACATCTCCCAAGCTGGCTGCCAGCTGTCAACAGAGATGCTGTACCTTTCCACTGTTCGTTGGACATTCCTTGCACCACCATTTTCGCCCGAGTATGACTGACCTGTTTGGGAAAAAAATCAAGCCAAAACTATAAAATGTTAAAATGCCGTAGATCTATTTACGTAGACTTGCATAAAACCATGTCTTTAAAAGTGTTCTATGCTGAGGGTACACAAATTTTGTGTGTGTCCAAAAACTTAATCATAAAAGGTAGAGTTTGGGAGGTTGTGTTTGATTGCGACTGAAAATATCAAAACAGAAACAATTTTTAAAAAAATTATTCATATTTTTTTTCAAGGGAACCCATAAAAGAACAAGGCAATATTAATACTAAGCAAGTTAAAGATTCAAATAAGCAGAGAAATCATTCTTAAACTTTGTAGCAAAAATATGCAATAATCTGTACATGAGAAATCAAAATAATTTGTGAATATTCACTTACCACCCATAGCAAAGAGATGCGTTCCCACTGCCACAAGGCCATGGTTGACCCTGGGTACCGACATGGGACTCAATGTTGTCCAGATATCTAGAGAAGGGTTGTACACCTCCACATTTCTTGAACGGACTTTGGAGGTCGAGCCTCCTGATGCATATATCCTGCCATCTGTATAGAAAAATGGGAAAAGAAGTCAAAAGATGGTACATGATGCAAACAGAAATAACCCAAATAAAGTCACATAATTTGAATGAAATGCTACTGCTTTTTTATAATCTTAATATTTCCAGTTGTAATTCATTCATACAATTCATCATTTCTAGACATTGTATCAGATGCAATAAATTTATACAGATTGTAGTGTTCCTCAAGGATAATTTTTATCACCTACATTGTTTACTACATACAAACAAAGTTGTAATGAGGACTATATATTTTGTTAGCTTTGGATATAAAATCTATGTTGCTTTGAACCATCCAGCTCTCCTCATCATCATATCTGAGTTTTAAGTTCCAGCAGTGAAAGTAGCAGCAAACTGGGAACAAAAAATTCATAATCCAAGTACTGTACTTAGCATGCTCACCAACACAGGAAAATGCTCCATCTATCCTTGGCTCATGCATGGGACTCACTTCTTCCCATGTATTGTTCATCCAGTCATACTTCAGGACCGTTGAGAGAGGAGAAGTTAGCATCCAGTCTACACCGCCAAGTACGAACAAGTTCCCTTCAACCACTATTGCTCTATGGTGAGATCTAGAGCATAAAGATATTGGGGAACATAAAAAATCAATCAGCCACATCTTGAAGATGAAATAATCAAATATTGACTGTTGTTTAAAGTAGACACACGGAGAAAATACACAATATTTGTTAATAATGGCCAAATTACATGTTACTGAATAGATTTTCCTTCGTTTATACGACTGACATGCTGAAAATGACTTGAATCTCTCAGTAATAGCTGTAAATGGTTTTTAGTGTTTTTTGTTTAATCCGCCCCCAAATGGGCCACACGGCGTGCGGAGGAGCTCCTAGTTTGTGACGTCACACCTTGGACAGCTCGAACAACAGCCAGCTGATCAGATTCTGAGTGTGCGCGCGCAGCTTGATGCATGTGCATATGCAATTGCAAAGCATGCATATGCATACATACGTAAACACATTGCACTGTACTCGGATTAATATGACTCTTTTATCACAACTGATTACACCATTGGACAAATCATACAGGGTTGTATATCCTTAGAATATCGTGTTTTGAGATATTGTTATTTTGTAGCTTTGAACTTGCTGCAATAGATTTTTGAAGAGTTTGCAATCATGGTAAAAACACGAATTGCCTTGCTCATCTCTCACCGAGGCGCGGCCGGGAACGGTGCGGCCCGTTATTCGGAGATATAATGCTTAAAATTCCACGTAAATTTATAGTGACTTCATTCTTAAGAAGAATTATTCTGTGTTGAATCTATATTGATTTTAAAATGATTTTTTTATTTTTTATTTATGTGAATCCCTCCAAACAAGGTTTTAGAGCAAAATATAATCATTCCACCGTCGTGACTTTCCCAACTAACTTACACGTATTAACACTACCACCATTAGTTTGACAAGGTGGTCATGTCACATTTCCTCTAAAATTCCTTATTTATCGAAATTCAATGGCTAAAAGACCATGCAGAAACGTCCTTAAAATAAAATCAATACATATTCAAAAGACAGAATATTTAAGAATCAATTATGTAAGCATTGATTTGTTTGCAATATTTACGGTCTACTAATTTAGTTTGGCTTAATTCTTACACACGCAACGGGATGGGGTAGTGTATATCAGTCCGCCAGGAGCGGATGGAATATACAGTCTGTGTAAAAAAAAATGGTACAGTCGGAAAAAAAATATTTAGGTGTGAAATATTTTCAGATAATGTGTGTATGTGGTACCAAAATAAAGCCAAAAGATTTTCCTTGCTGATGCGCTTTGTTCTGTATAATTTGCTTTCGTAAAACGAAAGTTATGCTAAATTTTGTGCGACGAGGAACAAATCGAAATTGAGCACTTTATGGCCATTATCAAAACCTATACACAAAGGCATGGGACGGCGTGCAAAAAAAGGATTTTTCTTGATTGTAGAAAACTAATCATATTTCAAAAATTGCAATACCAAATGTGATGAAAAAAATTGCAGGTGAAAGTCTGATCTTCCTGCTTTATAAAAATACCAAACAATAGAAGGCTGTGATCAAACTTCACACTATAAAAAAAAATGTTTTCCACTTGTACCATTTTATTTGACACAGACTGTATCGTCGTCTCTCGTAAGACTGCTGCTTTTATCACGAATGCAAAATCTGTCAAATTCATTACAAGGTCGAATCTACAAAATAATGTTATTTCACTCTGAACAATATCTAAAACCATGCAAAAAAGTTCACATATAGGCCTACTGTAAATGAAGAACTAAGCTATTCCATCCGAAAGTCTGGACGAATTATTGTTAACGGATGAAATTATCTCGGGATCTACACAATAATATAAAGACTTACAAAACCAAATGAACAATTTCGAGATTATGATATAGATATATAGGATTACTGGTTATAATAATTTGTCATGACAACAAAACTAAAAGTGTGATTTGAACAGTCCACAATGAAAACAATGTCACTTTGTTTTATTATCTTTATTTTTCACTCACTCTCGTGTCGAGGATAGGCCTATTTTAATTATATTTTAATATAATAAAAAAGAATACATTATTGGAACGGAAGACAAATGATAGAGGAACGTTACAGTCGGCAAGATATATCACTTTAGACCAGTTAGTCAGGGCCTGGGGTGAAGCATGAGCTGATGAGATGAGAAGAGAAAGAAAGTTTTCAAGAATCAGAATGTGCAATGTACGCAATATAGCACAGTACAGGATACGTGCATACAGTGGACACGGTACGGGTGCCCACGCTGTGACGTCATAATCTCGACGCCCTTGCGGTGTACCGCTGAAGCCTGAAAATGGGGGCCCTTCTTTGAAAGGTGATAACTCCTGATCTAAAACAGATATTGACAAGGGGTTTAGAAATTCTGAATCAGTAAAGATTTTTCGTTGCAGTGGTATGAGCTTGGTTGCAATTAAAAGCAGTTTTGGCTCTCCAGTTGTCTACTTTAATGTACAAAAACTTGATAAAGCCAGTTAAGTGAGGAAAAAAAAAAAAATCAAAATTAATAGAATCAATGTAAATCATAAAAACATCTTTTAACCCATTGAGAACTGAGCCGAAATATATTTGGGCTAAAGTCTATGGGAAATTGGGAAATGTGTGTTATAGTTGTCTCAAACAGGTTGACGAATGACACACACCACATGACGAACCAGTCCGTTTGAGGACAGTATACCCCTACTTGCAACTCTATTAGTTCTCTTTTCCAAGTGTGACCAGGGACGTGAGAGGAGACCCTGGTGTGACAAACACCTCAACCAAGATATCTATCTAAAAAACATCTGTTCCTTGACCTCGGTCCAAACAGTGTTCACCCAAGGTCACAGCTGGGGGCCAATATTGTTTACATTAAACGATCAAGATGTCTGTATCGATACATTTTTATTAGTTTTTTATTCTTGTACTTTCCTTATTCCGAGGTCGATTTTCTTCGTTTGAAATTGAAAACGAATTAACATTTGATTTCTAAATATAATATGCCTGTGAAAACTTGAAATATATCAAATACAATCATTTTATTTTGAAGGGCCTACTCATAGGCAGAGCTACTATTACGTAACATCACAGCTGTTGTTTATCATTTACCCCTGGCTCAACGCTCAAGCTGGCCTGTGGAGTTGTAAAGTTTGATAACACGGATTATCTGGCCATGCAGGGTCGATAGTGCTTGGAAATAGTTTCGAACAAGGTTTTTTTATAAGGGGGTATGGGACCTGAATTCGGAGGGTCAGCTCAGGTCTGCTTGCAAACGATGGGTTGACGTAATGATTGCAATAATATTTGCAATCTAATACTTTCTTTAAAATTCGTTTCATAGCTGAAGAGTTTACATTTACATATACTGCACATTCATATTACATGGAAACAAGAACAAGTACTCTACCTTCCAAATGGCAAGCTGGCCAGTTCTGAACATTTATTATTCTCGATATCCAGTTTGAAGACCCGTTTAGAAGAGCTGCCTTCCCTCTGCTCTGCACATCCGCACAGATAGACCACACCGCCTTCCTCATCCACTGCATGTGCATAGTTATGCTTGTCAATCAAGTCCCACCAAACTGATTCTACATCACAAGAACTAGTCCTAAGCACTTTCAAATTTGCATTCATGATGTTTGCCACACTTAAGTTTAGCGCATCACCAGACTTGCTTCCATGGTTATTTGAGTTAAATGATGATGCTAGGGGTGTTCCGTCTTGATTGTAGGTGTAGAAGGCGTAGAGATGGCCGTGGAAGGGTAAGAAATGGTACTGTGGGTTCATGTTGCTGGTCGACTGTCTACCATGGAAGCCCCGGGGCTTGGACCAGCTCCCAAGGATGGCACCTGTTCTTGTGTCGATATCTACAACCTCCAGGGAACTGGTTTGAGGACTTCGTCGCCTGGAAATCATAAACAAAATAAAACAGCTACAAACAGCTACAGCTACATGAAGAAATCTAAGCCAATAAATACAAACATATTTCACATGGTGAAATTTGATTCAGGCGATGGCCTGGTATGAAGTGGTCTGTCACTTATAAAAGATTATGAAGCATACATGTAAGCAATAATCATGGGCAATGCCCTTAAATCCTTTTGAGGGAAATAGGAAACTGACTGAAATGAATTTAAAATAGAATCTATAGCGCTGAAATGGTACTGTGCAAAAGCTGGGAAATAACATTTAATCACTTACAATTACAGATTATAAGGCATAAGCAAATAGGTAATTGATTGAAATGAATTTCTAAAAATTCAGGAGCGCTGAAATGGCACTGTGCAAAAGCTGGGGAAATAACACACTTGAATGACAGATTATGAGGCATATTAAAGGAAAAGTCATTGCCATTGCCCTTAAATCATTTTGAGATAAATAGGTAATTTGCTGAACTGAATTTCTAAAACCTCCAGAGAGCAGAAATAGCACTGTACAAACGCTGGGGTAACATAAAGCTAATTAGATTTGACCACTTGAAATGTTATTAATTCTCTGACAGTTGGATATGAGTAGTATAATAGAGCTTAATATTTTCATTCACCCTGCTCTTGAGTTTTGAAGGCCTCCTATGGCACATACTGAGCAGAAGAAAGTACGGTCAAAGTTTGATTCCAAGGACGAACGATTTTCTATCACCTCAGCTACTTCTTCAGCTTGACAAGATGCTTCAAGAAGAAAACAAAAATACAAAAATTAAATTAAAGAGAAAATTAACATGGATGTTCATAAGAACAAACATAATACAGTGAAGAAACAATATTATAATATGAATAGAAATACAAAGTTTCATACATGCATATTATTCAAGATGAAAGAAAGAAAGAAGATGTAATGATTGGAAAAATATTTAGGGGGGAAAAAAACACATAAAAACACAAGATAAAGTGTGAAACAATAAATGAATAAAACATTTGAAATTAAAGGCTTTTGCAGAACTGTCTGCAGTTTATAATACAATAGATGAATATCAAATAACCATACAAGAGGAGTGATTTAATTAACTTCTTTAAGCTGAAAGGTAATAGAGTTAATCTTTTGTATGTTGATCTCCCATATTAAAGTCAAATAATCCCCTGTGGCGATGGCCCTTTCAAGTCATCTTCTCTAAAGTTACATGCTACTGTTTTTAAACCTCCACAAGTGAAAATCTTTGAAAGTCAAAGCTATTTCCAACAGATTCAATGGACGCAAGGTTGACTGTAGTGACTTGAATCATGTACGCAAATCAGACAAACCTGTAGAAATATCCTCTGAGATTTCACCAAGCTTTGCTTTGAATCTGTCTTTACACTCTTGGCTCGCTTCACTCCAACACACCTTACTGAGGACCGGTCGCAAATCTGATGCAAGAGCTTTGGGGTTAAAGGTCAACCATTTCAATAGTAGCTCAACCATTGTGTCTTCATTTGCTGCATTCCCTGAAAAGAGGTCATAGTGGAAATCACAGAAAATCAAGTTAGTCATCTTGGAAACAACAAATGTATGAAACAATACTTGCTTTGTTTGTGCTCTTTTAATTAGAGCATCTACATGTATAGGGAATATCAAAGTAAAATCCAGATATGAGGGTGATTTGTTTCATTCAGCTTATCTTTCAGATGGCTGCAGATTTTTTTTTTCAATGGGCCCCACTTGGATTCAAGGAATACATAATCAACTTTTCAAACAGATGGATAAGAAACCAAAATAATTAAATGTCAATACATAGAACCTTCAAGAAAATCATAAAAAACACATAATATATACTACATAAAAACAGGCAGCATAAAAAAAAAAAACTGCTAGCAGGAGGCTGAACACATTGGTTCCTTTGAATAATCTAACATGACCTACCTAAATTAACCTCATCTAGAGCGAGTAAGGCTGCTATATTTTGATGATCCAGCTCCAGCACGCGTTGACTCCTGCTGATTAGGCGAAAGTGTGACTGGACATACCTCTTGCAAGGCTCGGCTAGGTCAGACACTCCATAACTCTCTGCAAACAGCCAGAGATCTGAGATATATAATAAACATCTATTATTTAGTTTTGAAATTAAAAGCTGTCAATCACAATGTACAAGTTTCTGTTTCCCCTTTTTTTTAATTTTTTTTTTTACAGGATTGCTGATCAAGTCAAGACTTTATTATTATTTACCTACAGTGTAAAAGTTGAATTATTAAAGATTCAGCTCAGGATAATGAATATAGATCATGGTTGTCAAAAGTTAACCAAGGCAAGTTTAATACTAGTAATGCACACAAAAAAACCTAGCTCCTTTAGATTAGCCTTTAGTTACTTTGATTTCCAAGTCAAGTTTTCTCACAAGTCAGACTAGTCCTACAAGTCTTGGTCAAATTCAACAAAACAAATGAAGACTTTTGTCAATATGATCACCTTGTCAAACATTACCAGGATTCTCTTAACAGCTTTTCAGCTTTTCACTTACACAAACAGGGAGCAGAAATTCTTTTTTAAAAAATCTTAGCATTTTCAGAGGTCTATAACATTTTTAATTTGCCCTCCCCCATTAAGAAAAGAAGTTTGGTTTTAAAGGCCTTTTAAACTTACCCAGTGCACTGTTCGAGTCCAAACCCTTCTCAAGATAGACACTGCAGGCATGGGAAAGTTCATCGACCTGGAGCATGGTTGAAGCAGCTAGTAAATCCATGACTCGATTCATGGTCCCACTCGTCAGACGACAGCTTCCTACATAGAGGAACTCCACAATGAGAGACAATGTCTCTGTGTCTACACCCTGAATTGAAATTTCTCGGTGTTCCTGCCGACTCTCAGCAAGCCCCGATGTGAACATGGCATGGAAGTAGACGCTATTGGCAGCGAGGACGCATCTGTGGGCGGGTACTACCTGGGCCGTATCCTCTCCATGGAGGAAGACATCGCAAAGGGAGTGTTCAGATTGCCTGAACTTGTTCAGCGATTTTAGAGTAGAGTCGGGCCATTCCCGCTTGTTTGTTGCTGTCAGAGTGATCTTTGATTCCTCATCCATAGCAGAATAAATTCCACACTTAACAAGTTAAACCTGAATGGATCTTGTGATGTCAGCTTGAGAAAATATTAATCTGTCATAGGAAATCATCACAGAAAGGCTACATTTGTAAAGGATAGAATAGTGCTTGATGAATAAAAAAGTTGTCTGTGGAGATTTGAAAACGTAGAGAAGTTAGAAAAGAGAGATTGGTGAAATGCACTTTCGGAAATTTACATTAAAAAAAAAAGAAGCTATTTAATAGCCAGAGGCAGAGCACTCATGTGACCTAGCTAGGGCTAGAGCCAGTCTAGCCAGAGATCATTAACACATAAACCAACGCAATGAAATTTCATGCTCACTTACAGACGAGGTGAATTTTAATTATTTAAATCATGTCTACATCTAACTTAGATATAAATCTGATAATTAACCATCAAATAATTCTACACATGGGACTATGCTCCAAAACAATACTCGACATACCAGTCAATTTTTAGGTCAATCATTTTACTTCGTAAACCCAAAACACGGCAAAAATTAATAACCAATAAGGCATCACAAAGTCTGATGAATGCAAAGAATTCATACCTAAATAACCGGATCAGAGGACTATTTTGAGGTTCAACTGGAACTGCACTTTCAAGATTGTCTGAGTTTACAGTCGCAAACTTCAGTTTTCTGCCCCAATTCGTCTAATTACATGATCCTAAACTTCAGTTTTCCTGTAATGATTGCGCAATCGCGAGAGACGTATCGGAGAGCGCGTGCAGAGAGCTCGCTGTCGATGAGTTGAGCGAACTGAAGAGGACAGTGGCCGCCGAACCGTTCGGGTGGGGAGCTGATGTCGAGGCGGTCGTGCAACTACATGCACGAGCTGAGCTGAGCTTAGGAACCCGACTGGATTGGATTTGGAGTTAGTCGACCGTTTGAACCCCTACAAACTGTTTTTGTAATTTCATTGAGAATGAGATCTATCGTCTTTTGATGCCTAAAGATCTACAATATCTCCATCATTCGAATTTCGAATCAAAGTGTGAGTTAGTTAGTAGACTTAACGTTAGAATATATTAATGTTCAAAATAATGTTCAAATATAAGCCCTGAATCATGAAATGTTAAGTAAGCTGCATGGGCATGATGGGTTCTATTTCTAAATACACCACAGGATGATGGCGGCGTATAATAGATCGTATATATAGACCGAGGCTGCTCCATCTTTTTTGAGGAGTGCGACTCGAAGACGGAGCAGCCTCTGTCTAAGTTTTATGGCCACAACGGCTGACTGTTCAATGTAATTTATGTTGGTATGTTTGCCACCGGTGTAGAGCGGGACGCACTTTCTTTTTGGTGGGGATGATGAATAGATCACCCCCCCCCCCTGTGATGTTTGCCAAGTGGATACAAAACTGCATTAGTGTTGCGTGGATGGGCATATGCTATTAAGCCTGCAGCTCTTGAGGAGAGTCAGATAGACATACATAAGTGTTGGTGTTTTTTTTTGCATGGGTTTTATTTTTGCGAATTTTGTCCAAAAGCGTGAAAGTATCTGTAGACCTCTACGCGAAAATATTGGCTTAATATAGTAGGCTTCTGATGTTGAGTAACATCATGTCTTTTCAAGTTGTAAAGAGTTTACCAAGTACAAGTTCTGATCTGAATTTGTTGCCTTTAAATGTATTTACTTTCAGCTGAAATCCAAACAATGTCCAACTCTGAAGCCGGCAGGCTCTGTGGTAGCATAGCAACACAATGCACGATCGATACTGGACTGTATGCAGACTCTATAGAGTGGTGTCCTACCCCAAATCTGCAGCAATATGTAGTCTGTGGTACGTACCAACTTCAAGAAGATGAGAGCTCAGGCAACGGTCAAGCTGAGGTATGCATAATTATGTATTAATTTAAATTTTTTATTCCTGCTTTAAGAGTTTAAACATTTAAAAACTTAAAATTGGCAAGTAAACAAAGTTATTGTTAATTTGGTCTGATCTGTTTTATAATATAATGGTAGTGATATGGTTCAAAGTTCCAATATTTTGAACTCTATTTCATTGTGACTTTTAATGACAGATGTGTAAAATATACAAATTAAAGACTTTAATGACATTATGTCATTGCAAATTCTAGTTTAAAAAAATCTTACAGTGGGAGGAATGCTGAATTTATGTGACCATTATTTCAAAAGATATGTAACATGTTAGGTGTGTCTCTCATCCCTCTTTCTTGTCTCTGGTGAACAGGATTCTGAAGATGAAGTGATAGCAAACCGAAAGAGTTCCAGGAAGGGCCAGCTCCAGCTTTACCAGCTCCAAGCAGAAGAAAGGTCATCACTGGATATGAATGGTAGCCTGATGGAAATCCAGAAGATTGATATGCCTGGCATTCTGGATATCAAATGGTGAGAATCTACTAGGTAATTCATAATATTTGCTCAGGTGACAATTGCTCCACTGTAATTTCCATACGCTAATCAGATAACTTACTTAAACTTTACACGTTTGTAGGGTAGCCAGAGCAGCTAGGTATACACAACGGGCGTGGTTCTAAACTTACAGAGAAACTAGAAAGTATCAACTTGACACGATGATTGCCTGGGAGGTACTGCCTTGAGATTGCATACTTTCAATCTCAGGGGTTTATTTTACATATAATATATTCACATGTCCATTTGTATATCAATGTTAAATATTTGATCTTGAACCCAGATAGGTTACAAATAAAGGAAATAAATGAATATGCATAGATTGCTATGAATATAAATGAGCTTCTACTGAATATACATAATCTCATCATCAGGATTGAACCAATAAAAGTACAAGAGCATAGCTACTGATTGAGCATGAGTAGGAACAAAAGAGACATGGATGGGAGAGTGAACAGAGGAATGTCAATGGAGGTGAAGAAAGAAAAGGATGGAATCTGTTGACTATGAGAGGAATGTAAATAAAGACATGACCAGGATGAGAGGATGATCACAAGATGATCAATCATAAGTTTACAATATATACCTGTTCATATTACAGCTCTACACTATCATCAACCTAAAGCCTGTACTAATTGTCACGAGAGCAAATTATGTTTTGTCCCTTTTACAAAGTAATCGGGGCAAAACTTAGGGCTGCTGTCTCTGAATAGTAGTGCCATGATAAAAAATGGTTTTGGAAGATGGTATACGGGCTTTATCATGAATTCACCTGTGAACTAATCTGTTGGGACTGAAAAAATACAATGTAATTTCCAAAAAACAACTCATTAAGAGTTAAAAATAGTAGAATATATAGAGAAGATGACTTGATGAGACCTTCAACTTAGTTGATTATTGCACATGTGTGAGTTGATAACACATATATTCTTTTCATAAACAGGCCTATTCCTAAAGAAAGAGAGAGAGAGAGAGAGAAAAAAAAAAACACAAGATGATAAAATAAGAGTTTGAAATAATTTGTAGCATTTGGAGCATTTGCCAGATCATTGGGGAAATACAGGTGCGTCCATAACTGTAGTACTCTTTGTAGGCCCTACCTATAAAAGTCACACTTATTTAATATAGAGTTGTAAATTGCATAACAAGGGAAGGGTTGATATGTTGAAGTTTGCTTGTAAATGGCCATGAGCAAGCAATAATGTATTACTCTTTTGATATTTAAGGAACCAACACGTAATTGATGCCAGAACACACCTCGCACTGGTGGATGCAGAAGGTGATTTGCAGCTCTTCACGATGAATGAAACAGAGGTAACTATTTACCGGAAGCCAAGGAACCAAATATTTGATTAGAAGTCTATATTTGTGTTTTGATCTGTGGAATTTGAGATAAATATAGTGGTAATAGGTACATTATGATTTGAAGTTCTTGTTTTCTTTCTTGAGAAATGAATGTGTTCCCCTCATTAACATCAAATTAACAAAACAAAATATATATGTAAATCCCTTCTGGTTAAAGGTCCAGAGAAGACTATTTTTGATCTGTGCAATTCCGAGATTGATCACATGACCAATCATGATAATGAGTGCTTTGATCTTTATAACTTCTCTAAAATTCACCATTCGTAAATTGAAATCAAATTTCACTGGAATTATCTTTAGGCAAATATGATGTTCAAAAGTCGTGAAACTGGGGTTCCAAGAGGTATTGGGGAACAAGTTGAAATCAAAGTCTTTGCGGTCACTTTTTGGACTTGGAAATTGCAGTTCTTTATAGGATTGGGTCCTGGCATAAACACATTTTATCTTTATCTTAAATCGAAATGAGATGTGCTTTTATTCAATGTTATTATTATATTATATTATTTCTTTTGACATTTTCCAGGGATACACTAGCCTCATTTCTACTTCAAGAACAAATATTGGACCAGACTGTCTTGGTCTAAGTCTTGATTGGTCTACTGGGAAATATGCAAGGTAAGCAACTGACTGGCATAATCTTTTAATTTGACAGAATATAATATTTCTGTGTATTTGATGTTAAGTACACTTTCTAAATGAGCAAAAAGATTGTCTACATGTGTAATAAATGATGTCATTACACATAAACACAAGTGGGTGACATTGACTCCAGAGGTTGATCAAACAAGCTAAGGTTATTTCAGAAACTCTCTGTTTCAATCATGGTCCAGCTAGCAAGGCGTATCCTGAAAGACAGGTTCAGTCAACTCCCATAATAACAAGATTCTCAAGACTAAGCACATAGAGACAGGTATATACAGTATGTTAAAATTGGTACCAGTTGAATCACCTTAACAAAATCTCCTCATTTGTTATAAGGGAAAGTTGACCTTTTAAAAGTTTTATCAACCAAAAGCATTAAATTGCCATGCAAATGGAAATCTTAATCAATATAAAGCCATTTTTATCAATTTTGGCCTACTTAAAACAATTTTTGAATGTCTTAAACTTTCCAGTGACCAACCGAGCATTATCTGCAGTGACTCAAAGGGCAGACTGTCTCTCTGCCAGGCACAAGAGGGCGCTTCATCTTTTGCAGTCCAACAGCAGTGGTTGGCCCATGGATTTGAAGCATGGATCACAGCATTCAACTACTGGTCTCCATCAACTGTTTATTCAGGTAATGTTTAAAAAAAATTTTTTACCAAACTTGTTAGGTTATATACACATTTCATCTTATATCCAATTGGTCTAAGACCACTTTAGTCTATATGTTTAGATGAATGACTCAATTGTTCATTTGACAAAATGAGAAAAAGTAAGTAGACAAAGGGGCAATCAAACCATCTAGACATTAGACTAAGTGACAATTATCCAGAGTGAGTATTAGATCCAGTGATAATTGGACCAAAGAGTATTTAAACCAAATTGATGGTAGACCAGCTAGGTGTAGCCGATCTGGTATTAGAAATTCATAGAATTAGATCATCTGCTACTAGACCAGAAAGATATAAACCCAGAACCACCCCAGATGGGAGAGGTTATGGAGGCAATGCCAAGTAACTCAAACACATTTTTTTTTTTTACATATTGGAGGGGAAAAGCACCTCCTTATTTATTTTTTCCTTATGTAAAGCTGAGTATGGGCCTCTTTTTTTTATTCCTTTTCTGCATTGTCCATCTATTTTTGGAACTGTTTACCACCCCCCCCCCCCTTAATCTGTTTGTCTCATTCTCCCTGTATTTTGTGATTGCTATCTATCAGCCCTCTTTATTTTCTTTCCTCTTGTGGAATATAGTAATATAAAAATCATTTTGCTTATTATTCCCTTTTCATAGGCGGTGATGATTGCAAGTTCAAAGGATGGGACACAAGGACTGATTGTCAACAGCCTTTGTTTACAAGCAAAAGGTATTAATAAATATATGTTACAGGTAAAGAGCAGCTAGATCCAATTTTTGTTTATTTGTTTGTTTTTTTTTACTCTGTTTTTGTTTTGTTTTTTGTTTGATAGGTTGTTTTTGTTTTTGTTTTTGTTTTCATGTTTTGTTTTCTGTGTATTCATTGGAATTTCCAATCACTGCTTTAGGAAGTGCACCTTTATTGAAATCAGCACTATTTCTTGTGTGCCTATACTTTAGAAAATCAATCTTCAAGTGCAGTTCGTTTTGTAATTTGTACAATCATTGATGTTCTATTCTCTCTCATTTTAATCTCTGTGAATGGTGAATCGTACATCAGACACATGATGGGAGTCTGCAGCCTCCACTCAAATCCTTTCAAAGAGTTTTGCTTAGCATCTGGAAGGTGAGTTATCAATTATTTTTTTAGGATTATTAACGCCCCTTCTTCTCAAGCATGAGATAGACAGAGAAATAGAGAGTGAGAAAGAGTCAGGGACACAGAGACAGATACACACGTATGAAAAAAATATAAAGGTATAAAGCAGGCAAACAGACATGCAGATAGAAAGAAGATAAAGGAAGGGGTAGCTAGAAGTGTGACTGAAATGCTGTCATGTCTGAATGTCCAACTTCCCTTGCTTTGTTTTACAGGTTTTTATTTTCACAAGTTCAATGAGTCAGTCATCGCAAAATGTTCAACTTTAGTATAAGGTTGATTTAACAAGGTAATTGGCTTGGTCTTGAGCATGTTTTTATAATGGGAGGGCACTGTATGAAGACAAGTAAACAGTTAAGCTCTGCAAGATTGTGGGAAATCTTGACCTTTTGCCTGGAAAGTGCCTTTGACCTTTGAAATTTGATTTCTTCCATTTCACAGCTACGATGAGAATGTGTTCTTGTGGGACACACGCAACATGAGATGCCCCACCTCAGAGCTGGCCGTTGGGGGCGGAGTCTGGAGGTTAAAATGGTGTCCTGTGGATGGAAGTCTACTGCTAGCAGCATGCATGCACAATGGATTCCATATCATTGACTGCAACCAGGCAAATACAGGTATGTTTATATAGTACAAATATGTATTTGTAATGACTGGAATTTAATTGTGTATTAAGCATGCACAATGGATTCCATATCATTGACTACAACCATGCAAATAAAGGTATGTCTGTATTGTAAAATATGTATTTGTAATTAAATTGAAAATTTAATTTTGTATTCCCTAAGCATTTGCGATCAGGTGTGAGGATAAAAATATTATTTTCTTCATGGCGAGTCTACTGCTTGCAGCCCGCATGCGACAATGGTTTCCATAGCATTGACTGAAAAGCTAATTTTGTCCCCTTGCCTTATATACCATTTACATCTATTTTTGGGGGTGGGAGAGCTGTGAAGGCTATATGTATGTAATCTAAAGAGTGTTTGATACATCTTAGCTGTCTGTAAAAAGAAGCATTGATTGAATTGTTCCATTTAGAAACAAAAGATGCTTGTGATATTGCAGTTATTTTGTTTATTTTAGAAACTGGCACCAATCACATAGAATTTACAAAAAAGAAAAATGATTAAAAAAAAATAAAATTTAATGATGCTTTTATTTTTATCTTAATTAGAACGTTAAAGTATCCAAGAAGTTTTCATCAATTTTTTGAAATTTTACGGTACCCTCAAATCTTTTAACCTCCTGCAACCCGCCTCAACTTTTGTGAGGTTATATTTACGGCTTAACATTGTTGTGAAGATATGAAAGTATAAGGGTACCAGGTTATATTTTAAAACAGACTTACTGGTCCTGCTTTTTTAGGTACAGCAAATAATGCAATAAACTATTCTTATATTAGATAATAATCATGGAGTATTCTCTTTGTGCATGTTACATTTACATCCTGAAATAATATAGCTTTTCAATATTTTAAATAGTAGGTACTTTTGTCAAATTGCTTACCCAAGGAATTTTGACTGAAGTCAGCTGTATTCGCTGTGTATGTATTGCCTATCTACACTGAATAGTTGGATAGGTCTTATAAATAGACTTGGCACCAGTCAACAATTTAGCCTGTAGATATTGGTTAATAATTCTCAATTTCCAATAGATGTGATAAAAGGACCAATAGGTTCCTTTAGAAAATGGGTTAATAGATTATAAGCATAAGATAATAAATCTGGATATACAGTCTCTAAAGAATGCTCTGTGTTGTGTTGTTATCTATTACAATTATTTTGTTCCTACTCTGGTTTAGGGAATGGATCCATGTCAATTGTTTCTTCTTATATGGACCATGGATCACTTGCTTATGGAGCAGACTGGTGCAGGACCACACTTCAGACTGTCTCCCAGCATCTTGACACAGCACCCATCCCCAGTATAGGATCACCAGTCAACATTTCAGCTAGTATATCAGCTTCTAAACCAACACACAATGAAAGAACTGCACCTCTCTCCCAGATGGAGTCACCAGTCAAAACTAACCCTTCTTCTGCCAAAAACTTTACACTTACCCATGCTTGCCCTGAAAATGAAGCCCATGATAAAGGATCACCACTCAAATGTGAAAGTGTGCGGTCATCTGGTAGTCATCAGGAAGTTGTTCTTGATCATGCTTCAAAATCAGAACCGTCAAAACTTGATACGGAATTAGGAAAGGTGACTCAAGATTTATCACTCAATGAAAGGAGGGAAAAACAGATGATTGTAGAAGGAACAAATGAAGTAGATTCATGCACCGAAATGAACAAATCAAAACAATTAAATGCTCCTCACAGATTAATTGGTACATGCTCATTTTATGATCACCAGTTCCGACTTTGGTCTTGGAATCCAGATATAAGATTGTAAAATTTCTTTTATATTCTATTATTTTTCTTACTTATTCTCCTCTTATTAATCGTTACATTATTATCAGTTTTAAAGTGGTATATCACTGGCCATGAGACAAGTTCACTAATCACTGTGATATCGCTGCAACGTCTCCTAATAAGTC
The DNA here is from genome assembly GCA_940671915.1 of Paracentrotus lividus. Taxonomy (NCBI): domain Eukaryota; kingdom Metazoa; phylum Echinodermata; class Echinoidea; order Camarodonta; family Echinidae; genus Paracentrotus; species Paracentrotus lividus. The sequence goes on along the minus strand of CALNVZ010003430.1, from coordinate 22,228,013 downwards.
TCTGACAAATTTTCTTAATTGGTGAGAGTGTTAGACATTTTTCTTCTGTCCAGTCGCTGCGATTGTTCATGTTACTGATATATATTTTTTCCCCTGAACTTTTATCTTATCTTTAGTGGGTATTTTTTTGTATATATGTTTCTACTTTTTAGGGGGAGGGTTCATTCTCTCAAGCAAGAACTCACTATCAATCAATTTTCAAATGAGACAATGAATTTAATATACATTGATACAGAAATGACAAAAGAAAATGAGTAGGCATATGTCAGACATGTATTCTGCCTATAGAAGAGTTTGAAGTTTCAAAGCACAGCAATCTAAATATAAATAACATATTGTACAAATTAGGCAAAGAAATACTTATGAAATCATCAAACAAAATTAGGTCCGCAAATGTTAAAATGAGCTGCTCAGCCCCACATCTTACATTGTTAGTTTGTATGTTTGTAATATTGAAATATCATGACACTGCATGTAGGCATGTACATGGTTACCATGATAATTCCCTTTTTTAAAATGAAATCTCTTGTTCTTTCATGTTTGTAATAAATATTTTATATAAATTTTAGTATCTTGTGTCTAACATTATTTTTCATGCGAGTACACATAAGATTTGTTTGTTATTTGTTTTCTGTCTATTTTGTATAATACTGAGAATCTTGCATTTAAATATTGTAATAACAAAACATTTTTTGTTAATTTTTTTCAAAATGATAATTATTCTCAATGAAAACTTCAAATGGTATTTCATTAAGAAAAAAAATTATGTGAATTTAGATTTTTTGCTTTTTTGAAAATATTTATTACAATCAAATTAGAACTACTATACTTAAATAAATGCTTAAAAACCTAATATGATTCATGTTAATTATATACATTAAAAAAAGAAAAACTAACTATGATATTAAACAAAACAAAAGTAAAAACAAAAACAAATTGTAGGAGTATTTCCTTGTAGGCCTGCAATGGAAACTCGTTTTTAAAGAGGTCTGATGTAAACAAGATTCCTGAACAAGTTTCCACTGTATAACCATTATTCATTATGAAGAGCATAGAGAGCAAAATAATGAAATTAAAATCGTTTTACAGTAAATTTTTCTGCATATAGTAAAACAGATTTAGTACGTGTATTTAAACAAATGTTTGAAATCACAATGGAAACTTGTTATAAAGAGGTCTTATGATATAACAATATTCCTTATTAAAGGGGAATCCAACCCAAGGAGAGAATCAACCTTACAGGAGAGAGGAAAATGAGAGGAGCAATCTAAAAAAAGTTTCATCAAAATTGATTATAAATATGAGAGTTATGGAAGTTTGTAAAGTCTAGTTGTTCCTTCTATGGGGATCCTTAAATTGGCATCATCGGCTTCAAAATGGCCGATTTTATGGACAACTCTTCATTCGTTTTGTACACAAATTTTCAGATTTTCCCCATTTTCTTTCGAAATATGTCTACTTTACTTCTGAGCTCAAAATATGTGATAGGAAAATATATTTCACACAACATATGTTGAGCTCAGAAGGAGGTAAGATATATTTCGTAAGAAAATGGGGAAAATCTGAAAATTTGTGTACAAAACGAATGGAGAGTTGTCCCTAAGATTGGCCATTTTGAAGCCGATGATGCCAATTTGAGGATCCCCATAGAAGGAACAACTAGACTTTTCAAACTTCAATAACTTTCTTGTTTTATAACCGATTTTGATGAAACTTTTTTTAGATTGCTCCTCTCATTTCCCTCTTTCCTTTAAGGTTGATTCTCTCCTTGGGTTGGATTCCCCTTTAAACAACGTAGTTCCCCTGGTTACTACTGTCATATATATATATTTTTTTTTTATTGCAATAAAAAAAAAAATATATATATAGGCCTATATATATATATATATATTTAAAGCCTGGCATGTGCCTTCTCTAGCCTTTTCTGAATCCACCACTGGGAATTATGGAGTACAATTGTATTAAAAGTGAAAAAAAAAAGGGGGGGAAAAAACGATGTGAAAATATCAAAAGAAAGTGCACTGCCCGGGAATCGAACCCGGGTCGCAAGAATGGGAATCTTGCATGATACCACTACACCAGCAGTGCTTCCGCTGAGAGTAGACGACAATATAAGTTATAGACGCTATACTATAAATGTATCCAGACTCTAAAATATTAACAAAGATACATTATTTACAAACAGGTGAAAGTTATAAATGTATAACTCTATTCCATCCAAAATAATTATATATTTTATTATTTCAAAAAAATTTAGCCATTAATGAACGATAAATATGGAGATTGGAATTATTAATATAAGGTAATCCTTTTAAATTTTCCTGAAGTAAGAATATAGTTTGTTATTCAATGTGATCGATTGCGGTGTATGTAGTATCGAATCGAAAGCGAATTGAAAGATTGTTTAGGAACGAACGAGATGCCGAAAGCCCTCACAATTTTCTCGTCAAAACATGTATAAATTGACTCAAGGCCCAAGCAAGTTCAATGTGCAGAAAAGGAGGGGTGAGTATAACTTATAGTCAGTAATTCCGTAATGGAATTCATGAATGTCCCATTTCTTTCTCTTTTTTTTAGTGTCGATTCTTCGTGAATTGCGTCATTCAATTTCGCGTGCGCGTGATACCCGTACTGTTACCTCACCACCAGCATACGGAGGTGATTCAGCCCCGAAGTTCAGGGAGGGAGATAATTCGCATAGCCGTAGCCGTAGGCCGTTGGAAGTCGGTCAGGCGGCGATAGTCTAACTTTATGTCTGCGTAACTTAGAGTCTACCTAGATGAGAATTGGCTAAACTGCAGAATACCCTGACACATTGGTGTATGTCCGTAGGCCTTCCTACGATCCTACGAACTTCTTTACTGTGCTGTGGTCCCATGTATTCGTTTATTTGAAATGTTTGCAATAGTCCTACGTAGCCGCCGTTGGTTTTGTTGGTAAAAAAAATTCAATTAACAGTTAGGGTCTAACAAAGAGTTAATAGTAATAGAAGTTAGATCTAACGTTAGATCTATAAATTAATTCACACAATTTCTCGTTATTCTATCTCACCCAATGGTCGTACGATCCTACGAACCTCTAAAGTTATAGATCTAACGTTACTATGATACTGTGGTAACAAGTTAACGTTAGATCTAGCGTGAATTTCTTTATTTGCAGTGTAAATCAGGTGAAATTCAGCTTTTTTTTAACCATTTCGGCGCAGCATGAAGAGATTGCCAATCTGTGGTGTCTCTATGTTGGCAAAAACGAAACAAATCAGGCAAAAAAAAAAACAAAAAAAAAAGGCTTAGACTCTACCCGATTTCTTCTTCTAACGTTAGACCCTACTTGAAAAAAAAAAAAAACACAAACTCAAACCATAGGTATAGGCCTGTTTTTTTCTCTCTTCTCTTCTTTTTCTTCTTCTTCTTTTTCTTTTTCTTCTTGTTTCTTCTTTTTCTTCTTCTTTTTCTTCTTCTTCTTCTTTTTCTTTTTCTTCTTCTTCTTTTTCTTCTTATGCTTCTTCTTCTTCTTATAATTCTTTTTTCTTCGTCCCTAATAAGTAGAGTAAAGTGCCCAAAATTCGACCACTTAAGCTTTTCGCAGCTCTAGTTTGAAAATGAAAAACATATCATCTTTCATTATCAACAGATATAAGAAGCATATTATAAATTAAATAATTGTTAAAAAAAATTTAAAAATCAAAAACTATTTGATAGTTAAAATCGGCGAAGTTTATAACACCTACTTCCTTGCCAGATTCAGACATTACCGTTGCAAAAATATCGACAGTTTAGAAAAGTCGAATACGCACCGCGCGCCGCTGAAATCTTAGCTCACTCGCAAGCACCGGTAGCACATGCGCTCTGCGACAGACCGGGGCCGCCGCGGCGTGAATACCCGGTCGAAACATCAGGCAGAGAAAAAATCTTGCAAGTCACAATGATTGCAGTGTTGTAACTCTAACTGTAGAGTCACTTCCGGGTTTCTTTTTTCAGAGGATAGTTATGATCGGCTCGAACTAGCAAAAAAACTCGCGTCATCAAACCTCAAATTTCGAGTTTAAACGCATTTTTCCTGATCGATTTTCTTTAGCGTTCGCTTACGCGCGCAGGGCTTCAACTTTTGGAGCAAAATCTGGATTTTAGAGCAAAATAAGGTATTAGTATGATTTTTTTTAGATTCTTTTTTTTTTTTTTGTATTCAGTGACGATGTGTGCTTGGAATGAGTTGATTGGAGGTGTTTGAGGTTCATTTTCCCTATTTGTCTGAAACTGGTCGAATCTCGCAAGGGCGAATTTCGCACTTTACTCTAGGCAAAACAAAACAAAAAGCAAAAAAAAAAAAAAAAATCGTGTAGAAGAATTGCCCCGAAATTTGACCTTGCGAGATTCGACCGGTTTCAGACAATATGGAAAATAGAACCCCAAAACCACACTCAAACACACTCCAATCAACTCATATCACATGCACACATCGTCACTGAAGTCAACGGAAAAAAAAAGAATCACAAAAAAATCATACTAACGTTAAATACCTTAAAGTTGAATTAAGAAGGGGATGAATTTCCATTAAATTGGGTTCTACAGATAATATATAGCATATATATGTTGTTCAAACAGATAGCATGTCACAAAAATCCTCTGGCTTCTCAATATTCTGGTTTGATAGTTCATGAAATTAGCCTCCTGCCTGGGCGTGAAAGACTAGTGTGCAGGCCTTCAAGCACTCCTACTTTTCCTACTTTTTCACTACTTTTTTGTCAACCTCCTACTTATCCTACTTTTTCTTTGAAATCTCCTACTTTTCCTACTTTTTAACTACTTTTTTGAAAAAAGTGAAAAAAAAAAAGAAAAAAAAAATTGTAGGCTTAGCCATAGGTTTGATATGAGACAGAATTTTCAGTCTAGTTTAATGCTTGTTTGGTGTATGAGTCTCTATAGGTTTTTCAAGGCACAGAGTATTGTAACTACCATTTGTCTATGAATGGAATCACCTAATGTTGAAGCTGTTTCTGATGTTGGGATCTGAGCTGAGATTGTAGATTGAAAATTTTTCAATTATGACAACTGAGATAAATTTATGTGCCTTACATTGTTTAGAGTGCCAACTCAGCTTTGGCATTGTATCCTTTGACTATAAGTTCATCTTTATTCCAGATCTATACGCATGCAGTAATCTACAAATGTGGAGCATGATTATTTTCCTTTTTACTTTTCAAATTGTGTACGCCATACTGCAGTGTGTCCAACAGGAAAGGCTAATGGCAAGTTAAATGAGTATGATTTGAAAATTAGCAAATCATTGTATATGATTATATAATCGTAAACTAGCATTTGTTTGATAGAACTGGCTTAAATTTTTATGCCATATTTTCCATTGAACACATTGATATATGAGCCTTCTTTCAGCACTCATCAGAAAACCTCTCAGTCCAAGTTTCGTTATTACATTGAATAAAGTACGTAGTCCAATTACATCTTCATTCACTCTTATTTTATTTTATTTTTTTTAGAATTTGGACCCACAACTTGTGGGCACATATTAATAATTTTTTTTAATAAAAGATGAAGAAAATTGGCATGATATCTTTAATGAAACATAAAAATTATACTAAACATGTTGTTCGCTGAACCTGACTATACATGTATACTACTTAATACAAAGCTTGGATGGAGAGGTTTTCTGATGTGTCATGAACAAATGCTCTTTAATCTTTGTGATTATTGGACCATATCACATAAAATTGCATCCAGTTGATATTTATATTATGTTGTAATTTTGATATTATGTACACATCTAGAGTGCCATTAAAATTTTTGTGGGACATGCTCTACTTACATGTATTGATGGATTTTCAATGCAAAAAGCATGTGATCCAGTGAATTAGGAGTTTATCAATTGATATTTCTCTTTTTTACACCATAAATTAACACGCAAGGCCTCTTTCCAAAAACAATTTCCAAGAAAATGATGTTAGGTTACAAGCTTGAACTCAAGTGGCAGAGACTGCATACAATGCACACGGTATCCAGAGTTGTATAATTTCAGGTTTCTTCCAAGTTTACATTAATAGGCATGCGAACTGAAAAAAAGCATGGTGATTTTGCACATGCAAGATTTATTGGAAATTAAATTTTTTTGTACCACCAAGTGAACAGAAAACATACCCAGTCATGGTAACATACATGTAATTATAGAACCTGTGGCTTGAATGCCAGACCCCTGGAAAATATCTAAACCAAAATCCTCTGTTCATTGAGGTTAATACTCAAATTAAATTCAAGCTTGCATTATGCATGGTGCTTCCAAAATATTTCATGCCAATGTCTTCTCAAATTAGTTAAACCAATGGAATTCTACAGGTCCTATTAAAGGTACCATCTTTAGGCCTCTGATGGCCTTAGTCCAACTACTGGATAGCAGATGAAATTGGGAATGCAAAGAACGCCAGAATCAGTGTGATATTGTTATTTCCAAAAATGTTTACGCAGAGATGATCAAATACTATTGTAAGGATAGATAAATCTTACGCTCAGCTTTGATGTTGGGCATGCACAAGAATAGAAAGTTGGGACAGGCAACACCTGATCCTCGTGAGAAGAAGGTTAACCATTTACCACTACAAGCAGCTTGTCAATCTTAGCTGCAGATGTAAACAAAAATTCTGAAATTATGTAAACTGAAATCTCACTGGCAATGGGAATTGACTGGGTATGGTGTATTTCATCCTTTTGTTATTTATTCTACCATGTGGCCTAATGTATAATGCCTTACAAATGTGGCCTGCGTTAGCTTGGAGATGATGATGGAGACTGTGGTTTCTGGATCTTCTATAATATCTGAAGACATCCCCTTTTGCGGAAGGAAGACTGCTGAAACCAGTAGATCTTGGTCTCTATGAAATAAATTTGCTTCAACTCATACAAGGTTACTGGCTATGAAAGGTGAATAGCATGCTTTAAGCAGAAAATCAGTAATTTCTTCAAGATCTCTACATGGCACTATGGAAAAGAGGACTGGCAAGTCTTCATGAAAGACATGTGAGATCAGTAAAATCACTAGAAATTGAAAAATCCCCTGACCCGACAAGTGCAGTCTGGGTGCATTAACAATCAAGTGTCTTTTTGATATTTGACCATTTTTGGTAGAGGGGGAATCCCGCTGGTCTGTTTTTGCTGTAAAAAGAAGAAATGAGTATAAGTCATACATTGGATCAACTGTTTGTTAACAGCATCAGTTTGATAATCTCTTAGGGCCATTGGATATCCTCATGCTTAATCTCAGATTCAATCTAAAAATAAAAGATAGGTTTGACTTTCATCTAAACATTGATCTAGATATGATACATGTAATTCATCATCTGAGGGTGGGGTATCGATGATACTGCCTTGACCTTTGAGTATGATGATTGGATCTATTGAAAAAGGATACAATGCCAAACTGTACACTCGCAAATAGTAATTCATTTTTCCCTTGGGTGTTATCATTGAGATGTAATTTAAGTGCAGCCATTTTTTAATCTACATGTTACATGTAGCCTGTTGAACTTGTTCTAACTATAACTCCATCCGAACAGTTTCAATATGATCGCCAGAATGTTTATTAGGACATATTAGGGGATTCCATTCATAAACAGGTGAATGATCATAATGAATAGTTACATGTATTGTTCTAATAGCTCTTAGCACCAACCTTTATTAGACTATCTAACTTTCAAAAACAAATATTATACTTGACTGAAAATTGTATAACAAGTTTGTTTTTTGCGTCTTATTAATGTACAGTTCTTTTTCCTTTTTTTGTAGATTAAATCCTACTTTTATACTACTTTTTTGAAAGATTGAATCCTACTTTTATCCTACTTTTTGGAAATTTTTGCTCCCTACTTTTCTCCTACTTTTTCATTTCAAGCTGACTTGATAGGCCCTGAGTGTACTCTAGTACACTCTGAGGGTGACGTTCAACTGCAGGGTATTGTGTATATCGTCGCGTGGATGTTGAACTACCGAAATGATGCGCAGATAGAGTTGATGATTTTAACCAATTTTTTCAAGGAAGTCAATTAAATAATTAAGGATCATCATGTAACATTTACTATCGTATATTACATTAGTATATGAATAACGATTTCCAGGGGGGCGTTTCATCAAAGGACTTGTGCGGACGTTTTATCCCGACAAGTCCTGTTTTTTATCCGACAATTTTTTTTTTATCCGACAAGTTCCATTTATGAACTTTGTCATAAAAATCGACAAGTGTAGTATTTCATCCCAAGTTAATGAAATGCTGTCGGATGCCTTTTACTATGACAAAGTACCAATTTTATCCGACAAGTCCAATCACCATTGACACACGCAAAGGCAATGGAAAGCATTACATGCAAGTTCTTGCAGATGGCTGCATAGGAGACGTGAGCGAGTATTCAGATCTGGACCGCACACATCCGTATTTGAAATGTACGATTTGGACAGAAGAACTTTTCAAGAAATATCGGTTACGAGGATAAGCGAGTTCAATACAATATTGACAAAATGCCAAGAGGACATTGGAGCCAACTACCAACGCGTAGCCAGGCTCTGCCTGCAACCTGCAGGTTTTTATCGCATTGAGATTTATTGCACAGGCATGTACTAGATGATGCCAGCCACCGATTCATGGGGTGTAGTTTGGCCCACGGCCATCTCGCGTATTAGGAGGGTCACTCTTGCAATCTGTGGCAAAAAGATGAGGTAAAGCTTTTTCCCTTGTCCATTTTTTTTTTCATGTATTAGTGATCTAAAAGCAACATAGTTTCTAACGTTAAGTAGATCCAATCAATCATCATGAGATCGAGAAGTTGCCCAGTCTAGTAGGGAGCGCTAGCTAACTCATACGTTGGAAAAGTTTTAAAAGATTTGAGAGCAGCGGTCATTATTGACGTATTTCATTATTTCATCTCCAATCAATTTTTATTATCTCCGTTACTTGCGATCATGACGACGGTCACTTGCGTTACCGCAGAATCCAGTCCATACATGCCAATTTTTGTTGGCTATTTTTTCTGCAGAGCACGATTCGCCAAATATAGCGCATAATGCTGTCAATGTCTGCTGTTAATAGCTGTCGTGTCTACCAAATAAACTGCCAAATATTTCCTTTTCTATTACAATGTTTACGATAATAAATTCAGGCTTAATTAGTTTCATGGGCATTAGGTAGGATATTCTCATTCGATCAAGTGAAGCTGCTCGTCCGTGCTCGGATTGTTGTTTAGGTATGCGACGTCAGCGTTGCTTGACCAAAAGCTGGCGGCATTTAGTTGAGTAGCGTATTCTTGGGGCCATTTGTGTGGTGGTTTACATAATTAATTTTTTTTGGCATATGAATAAAATAAAAGTATAATTTCTTCGTAATGGGTGATCATCAGTTGTAGCGCAGGAGGTACACACGAATCACACTTAAATTGACTCAATTACGCATCTTCTTAGAAAATTATATATGTGTCTTACGGGTCACGAAAACGTAACCCCCTCCCGGCACGCGCACATCCCTCCAAAATTTAGTAAACAAAACAAAACGCCCGAAACTATAGAAAAAACATAAACATAATAACAAAAATGTAACAAATATTGATGATGATCAAGTATATCAACAATTTATATTTTTGCTTAAATCCTGAGACGACAAACTAGGCTCAATTTTCTGATAAATCCTGATATCCTGATGGGTGTCCTGATAATCAACGTCGCCCATCTCGCTACAACAAATAATTTAACCTATGTGCGAGTTATGATAAACCCAAAATCACACTGGAAACACTATCTACTCAATTTATCTATTGTCCGTAATTTATTATATTTTTATTTATTTTATTTTCTTATTTTGACGTTTGTTATCTTAATTCTTATTAAATCTATAATCCTTATTTATTTTATTTTATTTTATATATCTAAATTAATTTATTATAATATTTCTTGTTATTTATATTTATTGATTTTTATATATATTATCGAATGATTGCTTAATTTTAATTTCTATTCATGTATTTTATGTTATTCTGTATTTCCGCCCCCTTGGTAGCTGGTCTTGATTAATATCCTTCGTTCCTTAGGCGCTATATAGCTTTGGTATACATTTCTGTAGCCATCCTTGAAAATCATATCTAGCTATATAGGCCTACACATGCATGTAACATGCAGGTACAAAACAATGATGATGATGAGTAGATGATAATAATAATATTGATGGATGATGATAGATATCTCCTATCGCCTCCCCACCCCCCTTATTCTGGTGCAGCTACAAGAACGTTTGCACTTATTTATTTTTTATTTTTTCTAACGCAAAAGAACCTGCCAGAGAGAGTGAAAAGATGAAATCATGAAAAAAAGTACATCTAGAACAATAAGCCTACTGATTTTTCACGTGCCGAATATCAATTTATTGATAAAAAGAAAAATTAAAATTCATGATGTAACTTGTCGATTAAGAAGTTAATTATAACAACCACAAAGTCCGCCCCCCCCCCCCCCACGCAACTCAGCGCGGTAAGACACACGTAACATCTGTAAAGGGATTGCTTTTGCTGGAATTTTGACAGCACGCTACCATCAGGAGCAAACATGTATGCTGTATATAAAGCTTGACTGCCCGATTTTTTTTTTTTTTTGTTTTTTTTTTTGGGGGGGGGGGAC
>CALNVZ010003430.1:22178078-22217255 GCA_940671915.1 Paracentrotus lividus | reverse complement strand
ACCTTAATTTTGCTCCTAAAATCCCAGATTTTGCTCAAAATTTTGAAACCCCTGCACGCTTAGCGAAAAGTTAAGAAAAAACGATCGGGAAAAATGCGTTTAAACTCCGAAAATTTGAGGTTTCATGACGCAGTTTTTTGCCACGTTCGAGCCCCGATCGTAACTATCCTACTGAAAAAAGAAACCCGGAAGTGACTCCACAGTGCTAGTCGTTACAACACTGCAATCATGGGACTTGCAAGATTTTTTTCTCTGCCCTAGTTTCGACCGGGTATTCATGCAGCGGCGGCCCAAGTTGTCGGCAGAGCACGATGTGGTACCGGTGCTGCAAGTGAGCCAAGATTTCAGCGGCGTGCGGTGCGTATTGACTTTTCACGCCTGGTCAAATTTATGCAACGGTATGTCTAATCTCGGCAAGAAGGTAGGTGTTATAAAACTTCCGATTTTACTATCAAATAGTTTTTGATTTTTAAAAAAATTATAATAATTATTTAATTTATAATATGCTTTTAATATCTGTTGAAAATGAAAGATGTTATGTTTTTCGTTTTCAAACTATAGCTGCAAAAAGCTTAAGTGGTCGAATTTTGGGCACTTTACTCTATCCCACTTCTTCTTTCTTCTTCTTCTTCTTCTTCTTCAACTACTACTTCTTCTTTTTTTTTCTTCTTCTTCTTCTACTTAGAAAAAAAATAAACACAAACTGAAACCGTAGTCCTATTTTTTCTCTCTTCCTCTTCTTCTTCTCTTCTTTTTCTTCTACATGTACTTCTTCTTCTTCTTCTTCTTCTTATACTTCTTCTCTTTCTTCTTCTTTTTCTTCTTCTTCTTTTTCTTAATATCTTATACTTCTTTTTCTTCTTCTTCTTCTTATACTTCTTCTTCTTCTTCTTCTTCTTCTTCCTCCTAGGAATATATTCGCACAATGGTTGGTTTGCTATCAAGCGTAAAGACATGCATCTTCAGATGCGTTAATAAATTTTGTTAAACATGTTATGTACAAAAAAAAAAAATACATACACCTATTGCAAGAATGTGTTGTTACCTTTAGCGTTATATTTATGAATTATATTATGGAATTGGATAAAGCAAGGAATATACGGGTTTATGATGTTTATATTTAGTTAAAGAAATACACTATTAATCGTACATTATGGAATTGCATTTACAATAAATAAACGTGATAGTAATGTTGATACAGATAAAGATTTGAAAAAAAAAAAAAAAATTATAATAAAATGTTCTTAATTTCATGTGATAAAAGAGGATACGGGTAACTTTACTTACAGATATAATTATGTATAAAGTTCATTCTTTATGGCATATTGCATTATAAACAATAAATATATGAGATACTGATGTTTATATAGATGTCGAGATATATATGAATGATATTCTTTCTTTATGGAATTGGATAAACCAAGGAAAATACGGGTTTATGATGTTTATATAGTTGTAGCGTTATATCTATGAATGATATAGAATTGGATAAAGCAAGGTATATACGGGTTAATGATGTTTATACAGTGTGTTCCTAAAAAAAGGTAATCGAAGTTCAAAGGTCAGTCATTTCAAGAGTATATGGTTTAATTTTTGTGATTTGTTTACTAAACTACTAAGTAACTCATCAGCTTTAATTTGAGACATTGCTTACGTCTAAACTGTAATGGGTCACAGAGTTAGGGTCATTTGAAGGTGATATTTGCAAAACCCGTTTTTTCCAAGTTTTTCGTTTTTAGGGTATGAAACCAACTTTTTATAAAAATCTTGGTTTCATAGTTTTGGGGTTTTTGTCACACAAAGTTTCAATGAAATGCAATCTCATTTGTCAAAGGACCTCTCTCGCTGGCAATGACATGGGTTCTCGATTATGCATGAGTCTCGTGAGTCTCGGAGACGGATCGCCGCGATGTCTCCTGATTCTGCAGGAAGTCGCGAAAAAAAATCAAATAATGTCAAACATGTCCAATCTTTTAGTAGACTTCTTTAATACGTGAGCAGGTCTCCTTGACGTCTTTGCGGGGTTGCCGCGACGTCCCTTTAGTATCCACGACCTCGCACAGACGTTGTCGGAACTTGCTAACGATTAAAAGAAATCGAACGGTTTAATAATTTTGACTTGCTGGCATTAAAAGAGGTCTACTAAAAGATTGACCATGTTTGACTTTTGTTCCATTTTCCCCTGACGCCCTTAAGTCTCAGGAGACGTCACCACGACGTCTCCACGACTCAAGAGACTCCTAATTGTGAACACATCTCATTGCCATTGAGATAGGTCCTTTGACAATGAGATTGCATTTCATTGAAACTTTGTGTGACAAAACCCCCCAAAACTATGAAACCAACAATTTCTAAAAAGTTGGTTTCATACCCTAAAAACGAAAAACTTGGAAAAAATGGGTTTTGTACCTATCACCTTCAAAGGACCCTAACTCTGTTACCCATTACAGTTTAGAGGTAAGCAATGTCTCAAATTAAAGCTGATGAGTTACTTAGTTGTTTGGTAAACAAATCACAAAAATAAACCATATACTTTTGAAATGACTGACCTTTGAACTTCGATTACCTTTTTCAGGAACACACTGTATAGTTAAAGCAATACAATAATATTTGTACTTTATGGAATTGTATTTACAATAAATAAATGTTATACTAATGTTGATACAGTTAAAGATTTGAAAAGTAAAATCAATAAATGAATAAAATGTTCTGAATTTCATGTGATAAAAGGGAATACGGGATAACTTTACTTTAATACGGATATACATGTAATTATGAATGAAATACGTTCTTTATATATGGCATATTGCATTATAAACATTAAATATACGAGATACTGTTGTTTATATATATAGTTGTCGGGAAAGAGAGACCAATGATTATTCGTTCTTTATGGATTCAAATAAAACAAGAAATATACGGGATCATGATGCTTACATAGTTAAACAGAGATCAATGATTAATCGTTCTTTATGGATTCGGATAAAACGAGATCGATGATTATTCGTTCTTAAAGGGGAATCCCACCCAAGGAGAGAATCAACCTTACAGGAAAGAGGAAAATGAGAGGAGTAATCTAAAAAAAAGTTTCATCAAAATCGGTTATAAAATAAGAGAGTTATGGAAGTTTGAAAAGTCTAGTTGTTCCGTCTATGGGGTTCGTCAAATTGGCATCACCGCTCAATTTGTATATCTACATGTATGGCGTTTGGCAATGTTTCTGTGAAACTAAACAACCTCATGTTTTCTGGATGCAAAAGTCTTGTTATTTTGGTTAATATTTTGGTCTCCATTTTGGTTATGATTGACAGCTTGTAACTTGTGTGATAAAGTGGTCAATAAAATGATGGTTAGATCTCAACGAAAAATGATTTATTATTATTCTTTTTCCAGGATTGCAGCAGCCAGTGGATGAAGGAGAAAATGGTCGTAGCATGATCAAGTAAGTAGTAACCTAATTAATTTTCTTTGTATGTCATGAATGTATGTAGTGGTAAATCAATTGTAATTTTCTTTGCCGAATAAATAATAAAAAAAAAAAAATAATAATAATTATGTAGATGTACAGATGGCTATACAATTTCTTATTCTTATGCAATGCTTCAAGTTTAATCAGGAATATAAAAATAATACTGCCTGTCTTTGAAAAATTTCCATTTTCCTTTTGATTCTGTATGAAAATGAAAAAAGAAAAATGTCTGATAAATATGATCAAATTACCTAAGATTAAATTTACCTAAGAGAGCAGAGATGCCAACACTACGGAATAATTATAACATTAGAAATTAGAACGCAAATAGCCCAAATAGTTAAAACAGCTGAGACAAATGTCTTGTTAACTAGAGAAAGAAAAACTGTTGATTTGAACGCATCCCCAAAATTGAACGACGGAGCAAAATGTTATTATTCATGTTTTCTCTAGTGAGAATTCATTTATTTTCGCTGTTCTCACTATTTGCGTTATTCGCGTTCTAATTTCTAATGTTATAATTATTCCGTAGTGTTGGCATCCCTGGAGAGTACAAAAATCAAAACTCAATGGCTGTGATATTTTAGAGTATTGTTTTATTTGAAGCAATACAAGAACTGATGTCTTGTGATGCAATCACCTTCCATTCTGTTTTTTGAGCATTCATGAATAACTCCCATCTTATATGGAAGCGAGAGTGGAGGTGACGGTTATTACAATCAAATACTGGTAGTTTATAATGGGTAATGAGTATAGCAAATAATTCTGAAAAACAAACCCACCCTACACTTATGACTGACCTCTGCATACATGTTGATGTTTTAAACATATTTTATGGTAGGCCTTCTCGTGCATGTGTTAAAGATTGTAGACAGGAAATTAGATACTTCCAGAATCAGTCAAAGCCTGCTCAACAAAGAATGATACATACATATTTGCCAAATAATTTTGGATGAAGAAAATTATATGATAATTTTGTCTGATTGAGCGAAGAAAGATAACAGATTAAGACATTATAGAATTGTTGCATTGCATATGCTAAATACTTGTTTTTTAAAAAGTGATTTGTGATTCTTGATTTTACAAGCAAGTTTTGTGTTCAAACCCTTGAAAAAAAAAATTAATTAAAAACATTTCAGGATCAATTTTGCTGGTCTCTCTCTCTCTCTCTAGAGGTGCATGAATTAAATATACATGTATCCCTTTGTAGGGCTGTCATTCAAAGCAGGTAACCGGTAAAAATTGCCGCCTATTCACTCATTTCTTACTGGCTATAATTCCTAAATAAACCATGCCAATATCACAGAAATAAGATACAAAAAGCTTATCTGACATTTCTAGTTATGATATGTGTTGATTACAATATTATGTGTAATATATAGTTGGAAAGATTACTCCTACTTTTCTTTTTAGGTGCACCAGATTGCACAATTTTAAGTGGAAAATCCAAAAAGGTCCTGTGGGAAGGGTGACACCCCCCTCTCACCCCTTGGTTGCTTCGCTCCCTTGCAATGATGGTACCTCCTATAAATTTGAAATTACCTCCTTCAAAAATATTTAGCAAGACCCCTCCCTGCCTTGTGAATGATAACAGTGCCATACATGTAGTCTACAGTACTTTCAGTAGGGTCGGGCATAAATAAGACACTTGTTTTGTAGTGTGCTTGCCTAATGCGGCGGACACAACTCGTCGTAGGCTACGGGGCACGTGCCATCAACGTAGCCTGCGTTGCATGTACAATGCACGCACAGGTCCTGGGTCAACTTCTGCGATTCCTGCGTTTCTGTAGTAAGGGTATTGTAAAAACTTCCTGCACGTCGTACATGCATTGTACCTGCAAGGTACCTCTGCTGCACGAATTTTCTACGAAATCCATCGTAGGGAGTTGCACGTCGAAGGTACGGCGAGTTGTGACCGCCGCATAACAAAGCAGTGCAGAAGAAAATGTGCCATATTGATATAGTTCACTGAGTTGGCTGGACTCTCTGTATGGCCTTGTGCTCATTTTCTGTGTTCACTAGAATTCACTGCTATATAAAGTGAGATACCCCCTCACCTGAGCTCAAGATTCACATAATGTAAGAGGTTAATATCCATTTGGTCTAAATGCACAATTCTCAAGTTGTCTAAAACCAAGTGGGTTAAACTCATACATGTATGGTCTACTAACAGTTTGGTCTAAATTTACCTTGGTCTAATACATATTTGATCTGATTCTCACTTGGTCTAAAGACCTCTTTGCCATTAAGTCTAATAGCCAAAAAGTGTAATTGCATTTTCGTCTAATTTCCAAATGAATGTTTGGTTATTTACCAGTCTGTTGTGGGATTTGACCAAATGGAAATTGGACAAAATATGGTAAATAGGCAAAGTGGCATTTAGACCGAAAGATGATTAGACATTGGATGTAGACTGAATGGAATTAGACCATGCGGGATGAGGTCAAACAGGCTTTAGGCAAGGTGGGTTTAGACCAATTGGCAATTTAGAGTATGGCAAGCCTGGTGCACATGGTAGTGCAGTCACCTGTCTGAACCTGATCAAGGGCAGCCATGTAGTGGAAAGGAAGTGGTCCAATTATTGTATTCCCACAGGAAGATGCTGGTATACCATGCTGATCTTAATCATCAAAAACTACTGAAAAATCCCTTTGAGGACTGCCGATAATGTCTTTTGTTGTGCTTTATCTGCCTTTTCTCCTTTGCTTTTTCATGTTTCATACATGTATATTTGCTTCAAGATTGTAGACAAGCATTTTGTATACCCTATAATTCCTACTTGCAGCCTTTTACACAATCAAATAAAACGATCAGAATACTGGCTTTGGTTGTGTTGGTATCTGTCATATTATCTTTCTTGTTGTATTATGGCATAATCTTGTTTTTAGTTATTGTATAAAATTTTGTATTATTATTTATAACTCAAAGGAGAATTGTCCCTTTGTAGATAGTTGGCTTACTGTGGATGCAGAAAAACCAAATAAGCACATTTGTGAAGATTTGGTGAAAATCGGATAAATGATAAGAAAGTTATGAGTACTTGAATATTGAGATCTCTAAATGACATAGGAAATCTCCCATTGGCAACGCGGTCACCATTTGTGATGTCACAAAGGGAGAACTGCCCATTAGGTGTACACAAAAACTATTCAAAATGTCTCTTTATTTTCATTCTAGTGATAGAACAGCTTTTCTTTTCATGATATATTATGACTTTCATATATTTATAAGTCATCCCATAAAAAGATTCTTTATTCTCCCTTTAGAATCAAGAAAAAAGATGATTTTAGTACAATATTTACAATAGATATGGGAAAGATCTCCCTGCATTACATCACACATCATGGTCGCATTGCCAATTGGAGGATCTCCATATCATAAGTGATCTCAAAATCTAAAAATTCATATCTCTCTTATTCATTGCCTCATTTTTCTGAAACTTTCCCAATATGTTTTGGGGGTTCGTCTCCATTCACTGAAGCTAAATTTCTCTGAGGGGATAATTCCCCTTTAAAACAAGGTTATGCCACAATACAAAAACAAGAAAGATATGAATGCTATTTTGTTGTGCTGGTATCTGTCATGTTTAATCTTTCTCAATGTTGTATTGTGGCATAACCTTATTTGAAGCTATGAATAACGATATGAATCCTATTTTGAAAATCATATTTTTTATCTTAAAAAAAAAACCCGAAAGAGAGTTTTTAAAAAGTATTTAAGCTCAAATATATGTAAATGTAATAGATAATATTTTATTTTCTTTTTGCGCAGGGAAAGTCAGATACATGTATTTCTGACAAAATTTTGTCTGTTTATCCTTTGTAGCCCACAGACTTCACCTAGACCTTCTTTTAGTAGTGCTGTTATATCAGGCCGAAAAAAGGATCACCACTCACAACGTCAACACTTAGCACCAGGGCTTTCTGTCGACCACTTGGACGAGACCACTATGAACTAGTCAAGATGTTAAATTCAGGTTGGTATCTTTGTAAGGGAAATCTATGATTGACCTTGTACACTAAATTGCTGATTTCCTACTTTTGAAGAGTGCACATCAATGATTGGATTCAATTTATAACCCCAGGAGGCATGGTTCCCCCCCCCCACAAAAAAAATAAATAAATAAATAAATAAAAAAAAAAAAAAAAAAAAAAAAAATAAATAATAATAAAAATAAATAAATAGATAGAGAGATAGATAGATTTAAAAAAATAAAAAAAAAAATGAGAGAATAAATAAGTAATAAAAACATGTAATAATAATAAAATAAATATATTATATATATATATATATTTTTTTTTTTTAAAGATGAAAATGCAATTATTAAACAAGATTTAAGATATCAACTCATATAATTATACTTCAGCAAGTCATCCTAGATTATATCCCACTTTGTCTTGAGGTAGGTTTGTACCTAACTTTTTCTGATTATTCTTGTGAAGGCAGCCATTTTAGCACATCTTGAAAAACATATGGTTCTGTATTAGTTGATGGTATGGATCTCTTTATACCGTCATCATGTAGCCTTTAAAGGGGAAGTTCACCCTGGAATTTTATTGGCTTAAAAAAATGCATAAAAATGAAATGAAAATATGAGTTAAAGTTTGAAGAAAATTGACCAAAACAGTGAAGTTATGAATATTTAAAGTTTTAATTCTGTGACGTCACTTGCGAGCAGCTCTCCCTTGTGTTGTGTATGTAAATTCCATAAATTTGTCTTTTCATGGTTCTTGATAAAGGAATGGGTTGAATTGATAGATATGATTGATGTATATGAACATAGGTTTGATGATTTATCAACTGCACAGGTGAAATAAATAAAAAAAATTATGAAAAAATTACACTTTATGGAATTTACATTACATAACACATAAAAGAGCAGCTCGCATATGACGTCACAGACTCAAAGCTTTAAATATTCATAACTTCGTTACTTTGTGGTCAATTTTCTTTAAACCTCCATTCATATTTTTCGTTTATTTTTCTGCGTTTTTTAAAACCGATTTAAACCCAGGTTGAACTTTACCTTTAATAGTGTGTTCACATCAGAAGCATTTTCTACAAAGTGGCTGTTAATGATAATTAACAAAAATTATGAAGTGAGATCATTTGATTAAAAATGTTGGTTAGAAATTATACATGTCCTTGTGATGGGAATGTTTCATAATATATTTCTCTCTCTATCTCTTACTCTGTTTTAAAAATTTGTTTTTATTTATTGAATACAGAATGGGAAAGGACACAAAAAGAACTTCATGACTGTAGACAAGGAAGAAAAGGTAAGTTCATACTTTCTCTCCATATTCACAGTCTTTTATTATTTTAAAAACAAAATTTGCTGGTCCGATCTCTTTGTATTTTTATTTTATTTATTTATTTATTTATTTTTTTTTTTTGGGGGGGGGTTTACCCTATACAGTGCATTCCTGAAGAAAAAAAAAAACTCCGATTGATTGATGTTTTATCATAGCTTAATCTTATTTAAACTTCACAAATGACCGTTTCATTGGCAATCATCCATGCATGAAATATTTTTTTACTTCTGCCGAGCGCTAGGACGGGCAACAGTCAACAAATTTGTTGAATGAAATTATTGAAATGCAAGCACTATTTTAAATGAACATAACTTTCTTATTTATGAAGCATTTTTATTGGTTGTGGTGTCATATGAAAGGGACTTCTAAAATATGTAGATTTGAAAGAGAATTGCAGATACCACCTGCCAAATGACTTTTTGGTGTCCTCTCTTCATGCATGACATATGGATCATATTGATCATCAAAAGAAAGATGAGACTCTTAGCTTTGAATTGATGGGTTATTTAGATCAAGATTAAGTTATGATAAAATACTGATCAATCTCGGTGTCTTTCTTTTTTTTAGGGACGCACTGTATAAACAATCCCATTCAGTAATATAACTCCTAAAATTGCAATGTAGACTTCCTTTTAAAAACAGTTACCTGTAAGTTGAACAAAGCATTCTTTTGAGGTTTGTCAAAAATTTGTTTATTTGCTTTTGTTTTTTCAGGAACGTGTGTAGAGGAATTTGTAGATAAAGAAGAAAATCCATCTCTTAGATGTAAGTATCGGAATATTATGTTTGCTTGAATACCTACATGTACATAGCACAATCTCTGTCTACATGATAGCACGCCATTGAAGTTACCCCTGAATGCTTATCTTGCAATTACATAGCTGCCAACATTTGAAATTTCAAATTAGTAATGATCAGATAAAAAACACAGAAATGTGCGCGCAGCGCACATCAACATGTGCGCGAAGCGCACATCACGAGCGCGAAGCGCGAAGTCCCTTGCGGCCGGGGTTCTAGACGCTCTCTGGTGCAATCTGAGCCCTATTTTGGAGCATTTAAACCTTTTTTTTTCTGTTGTTTTTGGGTGGAGCTTAGGTTTGAGAAAATTTTCATGAATCTGAAGATGAATGAATAACTCAATGAAATATGAGCATTCACAATATCACTTACATTGTATCAATACATTTGGATTATTATTCAAGAAGCAGCAGAAAGAGGAATATTGTGCTCCAAGTAGAATGATGTAAACAAGCACTCAGCTCGCGTAACATTTTAAATCCTGCGAAGTTGACATCCATGAAGTTATTTGGTGTGGATGAAGATTCAGATTCAAAATTCCCGATGTGAAGTTTTGATTTGGTATGCAAAACAATGTCACTACGGCCGCCATGAGGTGGAGATATCCCTTCGACATATCGTACAAAATGCATGTTGTTTGCTTTTCCCGATTTGATGATGAAGTCAAACTCTGTTCCATATTTGCTGTTGTAACATTGTCCCTTTTACGCTCCATTTTCCACCATTTATGGTCCAAAACTAGAAGAAGAGGAGACAAAATACGGTCGGCGTTCGCTAGCGACATCACAACTACTCGTACCATACCTGTGTGTATGCACTAACATCAACACACATGCATGTTCACGCGAATGCGCTGTTTTCGTCTTTCGCTGTGTGTATGCACTAACATCACATGCATGTACTTTGAATGGCCTTCCGCCTTCACTACGAATGCCTGTTTTCGTGTGTTGCTTTCATGTCACGTACGTACGTACCGCGCGCGCCGTAGTAGAACTACATAGAACATGCATATAACACGTGCGTGAGTGGTCATAATATAATACATGTATAATGGCGCTCATATTCGTAATTTTTAAAGGTGCATTCGTATTTTCGTATAAAGGTAAAAATTCGTAATAATTACGAATTTTTCGTAACAGTTGGCAGCTATGCAATTATCACTTATCCCGTCAAAATCACAAATAATTTGATGGAATTTCTACTCTTGTGTAGTTTTAAAAATCCCCCCCCCCCTCCCAACCCAGTTTTCTTATGATATAAAAAACTTTCCCCATAAGAATAATTCGCAATAATGTGACATTCACTCATGTCTTACATGTACTTTAACCAGTTAAAGTTTGTAAATCTTTTTGTAATCATGATTTTATTGGTGGCTAAGATATGTTGGGTCACAATGTTCATTTCTCTATTTTAAAAAAAAGTAACAACGAGCATAGTAGTTCATGAAGCAGACTACAGAGCAGTGTCCATAGATGATGTATCTCGGGACATTTCTACGATTTCAATTGCTTTGATTGAAGCAAATTTGTTTTCCATGCTTTACTCATACCTTTCTTGTTTCGCCTTTGAATTCTTTAGATTTCAAACCCTTTGACTGGGACAGCTTGTGCCTTACAAGACTTATGCCCGTCATCGATGGCGAGACGTAACCTACAGCATCTTCCCTGTACTACTATGACCTTCTAGCATCATTGCCGGAGAATCAGAAAGGCACTAGGATATCTGTACAAAGTCTATTACATTAATGCCTTTTCGCTTCTCCAGTAACATGATGTTGTATTTAATATTAGGTAAGGACACAGTCCAGAACTGTGGTAGGTTTGATGAATTTAGCCCTGCAAAGCTCATTTGTACTTCAGTGAGTATTGGGCGTACTTTATACTTGTACTCAGGGTTTGAATTCCTGTTTATGGGTTAGAGGGGCGTGGTATATGTGGTAGGAGTTGGAAATAGAGAGTGAGATATATATATAGAGATTCTTATGAAAGTATATATATTTTTATAAGGGAGGAACACATTCTGAAAGTGTGGAAACGATAATGTTATGGATGGATGGTTTTGGGAAGCAGAATATTCACTTTCACTTTATTATGTAATCCTGGGAACTTTCTTTTCCCTCACTCTCTTCTTGGGAATGATGAGGTGACTCAGGAGCTTATGTCTTTAATTGGGCTCTTTCTGAATTTAGCATCTGGTCATTTTATGCAAATCAGTCTTGTACAATGTAAGGCTTTTGTATTTGTAGACATTTTGGTTTGGTATGAATCCATGTAGTTGTTTGCCAAATTAAGGGTGTCAGGACAACGAATATTATTAAGTATCACATTCATGCCAATGGGTTAAGTGATTATTTGGGTGTTGTATGTTCTGCTGGTGATATCTTCACTTTGGGAGATTTTAATTTTTTCCCTGAATCAATGAACTTTTGAATAATTTCACAATATTAATGTTTTCCACAACATTCTCTTGGGAAGTTTCTCTCGTACTCTGGAGACACATTTAGATATTACATTTGAATACTTGGTGAAACAGTCTTGTTGCTTTTAAATAAGAATAATTCTTGTGGAACTCAGATGAACTGTAAACATTGTATTCAGTCAAAAGGCATTGAATGAATCGACAAAGACATTCTTAATGTATTCGAATATAAATGACAAGCATACAATTCGCTCATTATGCCAAGGCTATTCTTTGTATTCTATTTCTTTCAGTATTCACTAGTCTGTATCGACTATGATGGTGTATTGCATTGTGTTGCTACCTGCAACAAAAGAGTATAGAATTTCCATATCTACAAGGAATGTCAATTTTTTTTTTTTTTTTTTTTGCCTTTTCCTTGTGAATGCACTAACAATGAAGGTATGAAATATATTTCAGTGTTTCATTTACTTGGATGCACCCTGAACTCGTCAAATTTGCATAATTAATTGTGTTGAAAACAACATTTTAATGTCTACTAAGTTAAATGAATTCAATTTGTTGTGATATTCATTTATAATTTTCACATGGTGTGCATATATGTACAGGTACATGTACCTAGAAGTTTTTATGCGTTTGTTGAATGAAGTACATGTACATGAAGCTAAAGATTTATCTTTGAATGTTCTTTTCAAGCCCCCTCCCAATTTAAAAAATTTTTTTTTTTACAGTGGATGCCAGTTGATATACCCTTTGGACAACTCGGTCCAGTTAGGGTTCAGGGTAGGGCCTTCTTAAAGTTTGGAGGCTGGGGCCAAGTTGTCCAAAGGGAAGAGTTTAGCTTGGATCTTTTTTCATAGAATGCTGTGTATCTTTTTCATATCATCGATTCATATTGACTATAGATGTGTGTTTTATTGTGGGCTGGTAACCAACAATTTTAGCTAGTACATGTTGACATGCATACAAGTACTGAATGGAAAAGATTTTTGATTGGGAAAATTTTAAGCTCAATAGTTATTATGTCAGACTGACTACAGTACTTTTGGAATGAAATGGAGAAGCTGAAATTTATGAAATCGGACTATATTTGAATACAATAGAGAAACTTGAGGAAAAAGTATGCAAAATTAAGTTGTACATGTACATGCACTAACGACTATGTTCATCTCATTTGCAATAATTGAACCAACAGAAGCAGAAACTCACATTTTTCAAACAGACCAAGTTTGTAGTTTATAGTTAAGAGTCAGTTTGGCAGTACCACAGATTATTAAGAGAAAATGAAAAAGCAAAATGGGGCAATGAAATAGGAAAGAGTAAAATGGAATTTGGTAGACTTCTTAGGTACTGTATTCATGTGATGTAGCATTTAGAGGAGTATTCATCATTTAAAGGGTTATGTGTGTGAAGTTGATTACCTTGTTCATAAAAGAACTATTTTGGTTTACCATACCGTGCCACTCTATCAATAATACTTTGTACTTGCGTGTGACTGTGACTTGAATTTTAAAGAAAGTATTTTTGTCTTGTAATAATAATATGAGGTTTATGTGGTGTTCCGGCGTCTTTATATTTTTACTGTTCTGCCTTACTTGAATGCCCGTCCTTACATGAAGACATTTTTTGGTGCAATTTTAATTCAATTGTATCAATTTTGAACTATCTTATATATAGAAGACATTGAAGATTTTAACCTTTATATGTAAAGGATATAATAAAGAACTTCAAAATGTGAACGTATTAGAATGCATTAAAGTCAAAAGTCATTACAAGTGTTGTATGGTCAAGGTGAAGAAAAAAAATAGAAATCATAGAGAGAGAAAGAGAGATGGCAAAAACAAAGAAAAGAAGGGATGAAGTGTATACATGTAGGGGTCAGGGAGAGAGATAGAGAGGAACAGTTAGAGATAGAGAGAGAGAGAGAGAGAGGGAGAGAGAGAGAGAGAGAGAGAGCAAAAACAAAAGGGAAGAGAGGAAAAGAGGGAGATGGCAAAATCAAGAAAAAGAAGAAAGTAGGGATTGTGGAGGAAGGTAGGGAGGAATAGAGTGAGAAATCAAAAGAGGGGTTGGCCAAAACAAAGAGAAATGAGGGAAAGAGTAGGAGCTCGGGGCTCCATAAAGGTTTGCAGTCAATTGCTAAATGGCAATAGCCAATGGCATGTGATTTTTGTTCAAAAGAAACCAATTAGAATTGATCGCAAATCTCTGTGTTACGGGGCCCAGGAGGAAGATAAAGAGGGAAGAGAGGGAAATAAACAGCAAAAAAGATGAAGAGAGTAGTTGATGAGAAAGTCCAGAATGAAGGGGAAAAAACAAACAAAAGGAAATGTACTTGTAGTGACAGAAAGGTGGGGGTGGGGGAGGAAGCAAACTATTGTAAAAGGAGGAGTATGGGAGAGAATTATAGAGGGACAAAGAGGAAGAAAAGATTGTAAAATCGAGAGAACAAATGTGAAAGAACGGAGGAGAGAGAGGAAGATAAATTTAAAGGGTGGTGGATTACTTGGGAGGGAGTGGGGTACACCAAAAGGAACCTTGCATGGAAAGCAGAATGAAATGAGTTTCCATTTTCCCATTAAATACATGTATCTTTTATGAAAATTTCTCTTTACCGTTCAGCGCTGTTACCGTTTCCCATCGATCTCATCTTGGTCTTTCTTGTTCTATTCCCTTGTTTGCTCCCTAAATCTTCCATCTTTGTCATTTTGCTGTTGCTCCCTTCTCTCTCTCCCTCTCTCTCTCTTGCTCCCTTCTCTCTACTCTCTCTTTCTTGCTCCCTTCTCTCTCTCTCCCTCTATGTGCTCCCTTCTATCTCTGACTCACTCCTCTCATTCCCAACCCCTTCCTTTCTGCCATCTTTGTTTTTCTTTTTCTATTTATTGCTGCTCTCTCACACACATATCTCTCTCTCTATCTCTAAACTCTTGCTCTCTCTCTCTCTGCCATCTTTGTCGGGCTTTCCTTCATGCTCTCTCTCTCTCTTTCTCTCTTGCTCTCTCCTCTCTCATTTCAATCACACTCTCTCTCCCTCTCTCTGTCTTAACTTATCATTCTTCTCTCTCCCTTCTGCCTCTTCTCTACCCTTTTATTAAACAAAATTACACAATTTCATATTTTTCATAGTTTATTGAAAATTGATAAACAAGGTGTAAGGTCACTTGTCAGCAATAGTAACTAATTGCCACTTACCCCGTGACATACAACTACTAGAGAAATATTTACATGCATACATCACTCTTATTTTAAAAACAGAAAGTGTTATGCAGTTGCAAAGAACTATAGTGCTTACCCTAGGTAAATATAACAATAACAAATACATGTACACTATTAAAGGATTTAATGAATCTGAACAAATATATTCACTTCCAGTTTTAAATATGGAAATTCATTTACATGAGGAATCAATGGACAACTATAATATTCAGCATATAAATTTAGACATAAACCATATATTTTGCGTACATTTACATTTCACAATTTTGGACTAATTAGGGAATTATGCAAGTAGATAGTTTCTTGATTTTTGTGATCTTTTCATTACTATATTTAATCCATCTTATATTAAAATCAAAATTTTTGCAAGGATGGTCTCGCAAACTTTGTGATATTAAACACCCGCTTATACAGTACTGGATCATATAAATTGAAATCAAAATCAATTTTTGATGTTCACATAATACAAGTATTTCAAAATCTCACCTGCAGGTGAATTATTGGTACTTTACATTAATACAAACTATGCAAATACAGTCCACTCCCATTATAATGAGGTGATCAGGACCAAGCAAATTGGCTTCTTATAGACCAATACTGGGGGGGGGGGTGTCTATGCAATATAGGGTATCTCAAGCTCGCACCAATTAGATATGCTCTTCAATTCACGACCAAGGCTTTATAGATGTCATAAACAATTAAAGGAACATCTGCACAAAAAGAAAAACAAACGGTGCACAGCCATGATACTCCACTTATTCCTTGATGAAAGAAGAACCCATAAAGGTTTAGTCCATTACATTGGCTGGAAACAAGAGTACGATGAATGGAGTCTAAAAAGTGAAATTGTGGATGTGAATGAAAAGAAGTTGGATGCTCCAGTTTAAGATGAAAGCTGATGTAGTGTGCTTGCCTGCCAAGAAGGGAAATCAGGCGATAAGCCACGGCACACAGTTGTTACAACCAACTACCATGACAAAATTGCTAAATGAAAAAATGGTATCGTAAGTCTCTAAAGGATGAGAGTTATGTTGTCGATGATCTCACTAAGCGAAAAAATTGCTTGTTTCAAGAAAACCTGAATATTTCCTGTGTTCAGGACAACAAATTTACTCTACATATCCCCATACAAGTGGAAACATTCAATGGATTTGTGGTGGTCACAAGGGGTAATCCAGTCCATTTTTTTTTTTGTGACAAACTTTTAAAACTTCAGCAGTCCAAAGGAGAGCTTTTTCATTCCATGTGGGCATTCCATGTGCCTACCCTGTAGCACATACATAGAAGAGAGCAGCAACAAATGCCCATTTTGCAAACAACCCATAACTGGTGTACACAGCTTGTTTGTCTGACAGAAACGTTATGCTGCTTAATAGTTTCCTTGTTTTTATTTTGTTTTAGTGTTAAGTATTTTGCTGCACTATTGTTTTGACGAAACTTTTTTTGAGTTTTCAAGTTTAACTAACGTTATACAGTAATTAAAAAAAAAGTTTGGAGTATTGTTTTCAGGAGTCAACTTTAGATTTTGAAGGTTTAGGTACAAACATGTTGATATGCAGCAATCCAGACTCCGAATCAATTCATGCCTCTCTTGCAGCTCTTTAAAAGCACAATGCAATTGATGCGAGATGTGATGCGAGCAAAGACGGACGGGTAGTGAAGTTCTCTCCGGCCACCGCCTTTCTTTTTATTTACACCGATTCCTTACAACATATTTTTTATCAAGAGCTGGATGAAAAGATAACAATAATGGAAATATTCAACAGAAAAAACAATCTTCTCTTCTATGGTATAGAAGGGAAGCCTAAAGAAGACACTGCAGCAGTTATAAAGGCTGCTTTCATTGAACTTGAATTCAAAGAGGAAGCTGCTCAAAATATTTCCCTTGCGAATTCTCATCATCTGCCAAGGCGGGCATCAAACAGTGGAGAACAACATCGAGATCGTGGACTGAATCCTATCATCGTGAAGTTCGTCTCCATCACGGACCGTGATCGAGTGCTTTCCGCGTTCGACAACATTCGTCGTCCACCAACACAACTTGGAACTCCACCTCAGCTGAAGTTCACTGTCATGACAGATCTCCCCCCTTAACTCAAGGCTAGGAGGGATGTCCTTGCCAGCGCTGCATACAAGCTAAGGAAGGAAAAAAAATTGTCCACTCGTATAATTGTGAGAGGCTGCAAAGTTTCTCTTGAAACCAAGGAAAAGGGAACTGACTTTTGCAAGAGCCCGCACGATTCAAAATGCAAAGTGGCGTCGGCTCAAATAAGTAAGGCAAAACAGACCATTGAAAAGTTGCAGAGCGGAATTGATGTGACTGCTTCATCGAGATGGGTTATGTACAAAAAGCCCTGGTACGGAAAAAAAACAAAGAAATCACCAATCATCAGGATCAAAAAAGGAAGATTTGAATGACCTCAAAGAGCATGTTATCTTCCTTGAAACCAGAAATAGGGAACTTGAGCAACTGATTGACCTAATAGATGATGATGCTATTGTCACCTTTGAGGAAGGACGCTTCAATGACTCCATAAGACGAACAATTATGGAGTTGCTCTCCCAAAATGTTTCACTTAACAAGGTCAACTCTGTCATCCGGACAGTAATCAAGAATTTGACAGGGAAGTCTGTGAAACGCCTCCCTTCAGCAGGGACACACTCAAAGTTAGCTCTAGAAGCCAATCACCTTGCTTCTATTGAGGTTGCTTTAGCAATGCAGAGGAGTAAGCCGGAAGAGACTGCCGGGAATTGCATTCACGGCGATGGGACCACCAAACACAAATACCAGATCTTTCAAATGACATTACCGGATTGTTCATCCCGTACAATGAGTATGGTGGAGATGGGCGCAGGTGACACTAAAGCTGTGGTTACAGTCTTCAAGGACAGGGTCCAGAACCATCCTGAAACCCTTCTCCAGGACCGAGACCAGGGTGATATCTTTAAAAAACTCATAACTACAGTAATATCGACCATGTCTGAACAAGGCGCGGCAATGCCACAGTGCAATGACAGACTTTGGACTATGAGAGAGGACCTTGGTTACTGGAACCAAATGCCAGATGATGTGAAATCATGCATGGGTAACTTTGTAAAGTTCTTCTGCAAGATGCACCCTTTAGCCAACTCTGCTGAAGAGGTTGACAAAGTGTTGAAGAGATTTGAAGATATCACCAGGTCAGGAAAGCATGCCCATACACTAGTAACGTCTGATTCGGGTGTAAAAAGGCTTGTTCGTAACTCCAGTAAAAAAGATTCCTCAATTCTAGGAACATTCTTTTGTGAAATCTTTTCACGAAGCTGAATTCACTGTAGAAAGTGAGAACGTGCAGGATGATCCAGACAAATTTGTCTTCCAAATAGACTTGGCAGAAAATCTCATGACCAAGAACCAGAATGAGATCCAATCTGCATACTGGGCACACAATGAAGTTACCCCAACCACTGTGGGTACCTGGAAAAATAATGGAATCTATTCTTGTGCAAATGCCTCTGACCATCTCAACCACGACATTGGAGGGCCGTACAAAGAAGTTGGATCCTTTAAGGAAGTAGTTATATTTTCGGATGGTGCTTCCCAGCAATTCAAATAATGACACCTGCAGTTTACTTTCTGGAACTTCTTTGCCACAAGCCATGGCAAGGTACCAGTTGATGGCATTGGAGGAACAGTGAAGAGAGCAGTGGTTTAAGAATTAGTAAGTGGTAAAGCTGAGGTGAAATCTTCGCAGGAATTTGCAGATGTTGCCCGAACCAAATGCCCTAGCATCACCACAATTCATGTACATGCGAAGATGGATGACGTATCAAAAAGTTTGGAGGATTTTGACAAAGATATCCAAGATGTCATGGCAATCCTGATGACATATTGGGCAAGAACACCTTAGGATATTCTGGTAACACTCTATCAATTGAAGATTGACCAACATCCCGATATAGTCAATTCGGATACTGTTAAAATTGAGTCTGATGAGCTCATAGTTGAAGAGAACCAAGAAGATAACCCTAGTCCCCAGGTGGAGCATGAAGACGGCTCCGATGAGCATGAGGATCTCTCCAGAAGGAGATAACGAAGGAGATAACAAAGGAGCTCCCGCCCACCTGATAGGTTAGTCTATTATAAGTCACTTATGGCACAACCTGAGGCTGGTAGCAACATTTTGGCTAGTATTATAATACCAATACTGTGTGTTCTAATTTTGACCAAGTTACTATTTACATTTATGTCAGAGGCAGAGGTTGCGGTTGCCATAGTTGCGTTGATGGTATATTGTGTTTATGGAAATAATTTGGGAAGCGAGGCCGTAATGAAGGTTCTTAGTTGCGCAGCTCGGGCTTTTGCAGACGAGAACCCTGAGAAAGAATCCTTTCGATGAGGGTTCATGATTCCCTGAGCGACTCCATTCTGATCAAGGCTGAAAATTTTAATCTAAAACCATTCAAGAATTATGCAAATTAGCTGGAATCAAGAAGAGTCGCACCACGCCGTATCACCCTCAAGGAAATGGAATTTGTGAGAGAATGAATAGGACACTGCTAAGTATGTTACATGTAGGAATAACAGAAACAAAATTGGAGGCCCATGTCCCCACCTTCATGCATACATACAATTGGAGCATATATCTGTTCAGTTAACACTCATGAACCCAAAGTCCACACCGTACTCCATTATTCTAGAAGTTATTGAAGTTAATTCTCAATTGTCCGATTAATTATTTTACTTGGATGACGAAATTTTAATGAAGATGATTCAAAAAGCTAGTTCTACTCAGGAACTCGAAGGTGTGATATCTTATGCAGTAGCTGCTTCAACTACACCGAATGTCAGCCAGCCAAAGAAGCCGAAAATGGACGAAGTGAACTACGAATTCATCATTGCAGAAGTAATATCAAAGGGTGATGGCCACTATACAGCCGATCATTGTAAAGTCCATAACATTAATAGAGGCTGTTTACGCGGCAATGAGAGTAGCCATGGAACAACTAAAGCCCACTTCTGCAACGGCAATCTCAAATAAACCCATGCTGCCACAATATACCAAATTACCCTATAACTAAAGTAACGGTTCTCCACAAGGAGAAACAAACATTGAGGTTTGCGGGCCATCCCAGAGCAAGTGGCGAAAGTAGTGACATAACTTGAGTCCAGAAACTCCGTTCTGCATAAAAATGTGAAACAAAACATTTAAATAGGCAGAAGACACGTTATGACCAATATCATGTCCACCGGGTAATTTTCTGTATAGAAGAAACAGGATAGAAATTTAATAGTCCTTGAACCCACTAGCTATACAGTGCATTCCAGAAACAGCAGAACCTAGATTGTAAGTCAATTTTCAAGCCTTTATCAAGGTTAAATTCAAATGAAAAACAAGATGAATCCTCGACCGCGTGCGGTTGAAATATATGCCTTCGCCATTGCCAGATCAGAAAAATATCGCACATTCATCTATTCATTTTGCTTTATAGAATGACATTTTTGACCTTGACCTTTGACCTTGTGACCCCAAACCTAATCAGACCATATTCCTCTAGTGATAGATACTACCCTTAAATTTGAAGTTTATATCTTTATTGGTTCCCAAGATATTGCGATGACAAACTCAAAACATAGAATTTCACTATTTTTGACCTCTGTGACCTTGACTTTTGACCTACATACTCCAAAATCTAATCAGATCATCTTCTTATGGTGGTACATACTATCCCCAAGTTTGAAGTTGATATCTCACATGGTTCTTGAGATATCGCGATAACGAACTCAAAACATAGAATTTCACTATTTTTTACCTCCATCACCTTGACCTTTGACCTACATACTCCAAAATCTAATCAGATCATCTTCCTATGGTGGTAAATACTATCCCCAAGTTTGAAGTTGATCACTCAAATGGTTCTTGAGATATCGCGATAACGAGCAAGCAGGACGTACGGACGGACGTACGGACGGACGGACAACCTGAAAAAATGATGCCTCCGGCACCACCTTCGGTGGCGGAGGCATAACAAAAGTGGTTAATTTTATTAAAGTTCATTTTGTCATCTTTCTGCCCAATACAATACATAAGAACAACGAATGGCTGAGCAAGAAAAGTTTGAAATTTTTAAGTAAAAAACATTTTGCACAGATAAAGCAATATGAAATGCACAAATTTGGATCAGATTGCCCTAAATCATAATTTGGTAATATTGATTGTTGTTAAAAATTTGAAACATTGATAATCCATGTCAACATTTTTTTTCCAAAACAGATGAGATGGCATCCTGCAGTTTTGCAGCTGTGCATAGCCCTTAATGCTAAATCACCAGCTTCATATAACCTACTTCGCTCATCAGGATTCCTCCGACTACCACACAAGATCACTTTGTACCATTACACACACTCCTTTGACATCTGTTTGAAGCTCCTTAGTTTTTATATAGATATTGCATATCTATAGTAGGTCACCAATCATACACCTGTCCTGTACTCCTCTTATCTAACAAAAACACTTCTGAGAAAAAAGTTGTAACTGTAAGAGAGATTATTCAACCCATTATTATTATGATATTCAAATGATACAATAATTATTGAGAGTCTAACCCTCGAGACTAGATCTGACATGCCCCAAATACAATGTACATGGTGAATGCCAAATCTAGGAGTCGGGGTTCCACTGGACATTCCTAATTATAGGGATGGCCACACAACAGCAAAAAGCCACTAGAACGGTTTCCACTTCACTGTATGGATGTAGTCACCCATGCATTTTACAATGCAAACAAAAGCCCATGCACTGCCTACTCAATAATACACAGGCAGAGGAATAGCAAAATTTTCAATAAAAAACAGCTTTCGAAATTGTCATTTGGCCAGTGGTAAATATCAATCATTTTATTCCTAATTGGTCAGTTTCTTCCTTAGAAAATACCTCAGCAGGTGATCAACTTTTCCTGTTGAAAAAATGATATGAAAACAACTACAGCGTGTTCAAAGTGATGCTTGTGTGTGATGTGTGTTATGACTGGAATTTCTAATGATTGGAATAGATTCAGATAAGGAAAGTGGATATCTATAAAATGTAACTATTTTTGAAACAAAAATGTATTGGGGTGAAAAACAAAGAACAACGTTTACCACTGGCCATTTAAGTTTTAAAATTACTCTACCCTCTCCAACACTCAGCTCTGAGCCACACCACCATGAAATAGCCTATTGTCTAGGGTGTTCCTATTGAAACTGCCCTATGGAGTAATTTTCCACGGTGGTCATATTGGATCACATACGGTAACATACCTGTCAAACCATCAGTTTTGTACTGCCAAATTTTTGTATAACTACTCATACGCCTCAATAATGTACTATAATCTCATTTCATGTTGATACACACATAGAAAATGTTTGGTATGATTTGGTTGAATAAATCAAAGACAAAAGGACCATATACTTTAGCTTTTATTGCATTTTCTGGCTTAGTCAGAAACTGTAAAAGTGTTCTAGCAGCTCATTGGTAATCTGAGACACTCTTTGGGTCATATCTTTGATATGGAACATCCAATTGTGATAATTCAACTACCAAAATCTTTCTTTTAAAATGCTCTATCCAATAACCTAGCAAAAACAACTTAAAGATAACTTAAAATTTTAGTGGACATCCCTACTAATTATATATTACATGCCATATTTTGGATATGCTAAAAAGAAAGTCAAGAATTAGAAGCCAGTTAAGTCAAGAGAATTGAAATACGAACCGACGCAGTCCCAACTTGTTATGGCTCCGGAAAATGACTTCCTGTATTCAGTGGAAAGTGGGGAATTAGCATCATGTGGTAACATGCATTCACGTGGCATTGGGCTGATTTACCACAGGGATATAAACAATACCAACAAACACTAAGAATTGACTTACCACACAATAGCATCATGTGGTAATTTTGATTACCACAGGAGTATAACAATACCACACAAATACCACATATAAGAATTGACATTACCACACAATAGCATCATGTGTACTATGCATTCATGTGGTAGTTTTGATTTACACACAGGAGTATAACAATACCACACAAATATATAAGAATTGACATTACCACACAATAACACCATGTGGTAACATGCATTCATGTGGTAATTTTGATTTATCCACAGGAGTATAACAATACCACACAAATGTAAGTATTGACATTACCACACAATAGCATCATGTGGTAACATGCATTCATGTGGTAGTTTTTATTTACCACAGGAGTATAACAATACCACACAAATATATAAGAATTGACATTACCACACAATAACACCATGTGGTAACATGCATTCATGTGGTAATTTTGATTTACCACAGGAGTATAACAATACCACACAAATGTAAGTATTGACATTACCACACAATAGCATCATGTGGTAACATGCATTCATGTGGTAATTTTTATTAACCACAGAAGTACCACATAGACAACATATTACCACAGCTACCAACTGACCTTACCACACAAGGACATGGAAAATTACCACAGGTGTTCATGTGGTAACCATGTGGTAACCTACATTCATGTGGTAATTTGCGTGGTAAAGATGGGTACCGCACAGAAGTACCACAGGACATTTTTGTAAAGGTCAGAGTTCTTTAACCCTAATCAGACTGGGGGGGGGCCATCATGGCCCCCCCCTCGACATTTTCCGCGACCACTCCACCGCACGAAATTTTCTGATCACGCCGCTTGCTGACTTTTTACTTTCAAGTCTCGCGCATCTTTTGAAACCATTTTCGCAAAAATCAGTCATACCGTTACGACGTTGCACGATTTTCAAAAATATCCGTCAGACCAAAAATGGCTCAAAAACGTGATTTTGTGTACAAAGTCAATGCAAATTGAGTTTTCTCACCTAATTCATAAAGATACGATTATTTTCACTTTCATTGGCTGAAATCAATTTATTTTAGCATATTTATGCTTAAAATGGTT
Organism: Paracentrotus lividus; assembly: GCA_940671915.1. Classification (NCBI taxonomy): domain Eukaryota; kingdom Metazoa; phylum Echinodermata; class Echinoidea; order Camarodonta; family Echinidae; genus Paracentrotus; species Paracentrotus lividus. The sequence continues at coordinate 22,193,087 of CALNVZ010003430.1, read as the reverse complement.
CTTAAATGATTTTGGCGTAAAAAAAAGAAAAACAAAGGTCGAAAAAACAAAGAAATACATAAGAAATTCATAAAACAATAAAATACATAAGAAATTAATTTGAAACAAGAATTTTTTTCTAGTACAATTGTTAGGAATGCTATAAGGAATAATAATAGACAAAATTAGCATTCTAGGAGCTTTATTTTTTCAATTAGAGCAAAAAGTATGATTTCATGCATAAATTAGCATAATTAATTTATATAAAAAAAATTCATAATATTTTGGAAAAATTAACAGCGCAGTCTTGTAGATTACATGGCTCACTACCATCGTGCAAATTTTCGGCGCGGTCGTGCGAACGGCGCCGAGATCTTAGGGGGGGGGGCCATCATGGCCCCCCCCCCCCCCCCCCAGTCTGGACAGCTACCAACACCCCAGTCTGATTAGGGTTAAGGCTATGAGGTCTGCTACTTTTGTCCATTATGTGGCATCGGCTGGCCAAAGGGGAACATTCCTTCTAGATTATCTAAAAGATGGCCCCAAACCAGAAGTGAAGGCATTATTAGCTGAAGGAAAGCCTGTGGAAGAGCTAATGGAATTCTCGAGACGCTCATCTAAATATTATATGCCCCTGGGCTAACTCCAGTGTCACTTTCTAGAGTGGAAGCAAGGAAGAAGATGTATGTCTTGATTATAATTTCAATCATCACCAGCATTTTTGCCTATGTCCGCTATTCAAACCATCGATAATGGGGAGTGTATGGTGTGTTTTGACAGAAGACTGGATGTCGAGTGTATTACGTAACCTGAGATCTCTAGCCATGATCATGATTCCTCTTATTCTTTTCTTATTTACAGAGCCCTTACTTTTAAATTAATATACATGTATTCACATAGTTATTATATTTTGTTCTCATATTATGTAATACTGTTCACAAAATAGGACCCCAATGTAAATAAGCCTTTTCGGCTTTCATGGGCTATCCTGTCAGTGTTTCTTTTATTCTCTCATCTATGTTTTATACCATGTACACTCGACGAATAAAATCAAATCAAACCAAATCAACCACAAGCCCATGATTTGGTAAAATGATGGAACGGTTACACTCTAAGGTGTAGTTATCTTGAGGAGAGAACATCATCAGAGATGCCAACCGTTACGGAATAATTATAACATTAGAAATTAGAACGCGAATAACTCAAAAAGTTAGAAAAGCTAAGACAAATGACTTCTCACTAGAGAAAGCATGAATAATAACATTTTGCTCCGTCATTCAATTTTGGGAATGTGTTCAAAACAATAGTTTCCTTTTTCTTGTTAACACGAAATTTGTTTCAGCTGTTTTAACTATTTGGGTTATTCGCGTTCTAATTTCTAATGTTATAAATATTCCGTAACGGTTGGCATCTCTGCATCATACCTGCTGTATGAACTAAAAAAACATGGATGTGTTTGATGACAAAAGGATGCCTTCACAATGTAGCTGCTAACTTCTGCCGCTGTGAGACACAGGCTGTTATGCTACTGAGGTATAGACTCTTGTCTACCACTCCAAATGCTAGAAGGGCTGTCCACATTAATCTTCTAGAGTTCATGTACTACTCCAGTATGGAAGCAAAGGTGTCCCTGTATTAATTCTGCCAGATCCTGAGATGGAAAAATTCCCTGTCAGCTCACGTGGCTAAAACTCTGTATCGTGAGCTAAACAACATGTCCTATGAGAATTGGAGATCATTCAGAAAAGCAATACTGGACAGACATGTTCCTGAGGCAAACCGTGGAAACACTTGTCCTACATGTCCAAAGGAAAGTAGTACACCCATCATCTGTTTGGACGGCAACTTTGTCCTGGTGAGGAAAAGGATGGCGGGCAAAGCGGTCAGTGACCAATGCAGTGACATATTTCTACCTGATGAAGATGTCCAGCAATTTGTGGATGAATATCAACAGGAAAAGGGTTAGTCTACATGTAGCAAGGACTGCAGTCGGTTCTAAGCTGGACACTGTATCAGATCAAAAAAGCGTAACCAGAGATTAGATGTCAAGGGTGTTGTTTTGCAGCTGTATGCAAACATGGATTCCCACTCGTTGCAGTAAACCTCTTCCATGGAGAGAGATTGGCTTACGCTGTGTACATCATAAAGCAACTAATAGAAAAACTTGGCACAAGTTTGATCAAATCAAACACAAGCCCATGCTTTGGTAGAATGATGGAAAGGTGACACTCTAAGGTGTAGTAATCTTGAAGAGAGAACATCATACCTGCTGTATGAACTTTAAAAAAATGGATGTGTTTGATGACAAAGGATGCCTTCACAATGTAGCTGCTAACTTCTGCTGCTGTGAGACACAGGCTGTTACACTACTGAGGTATAGACTCTGGTCTACCACTCCAAATGCTAGAAGGGCAGTCCATATTAATCTTCTAGATTCCATGTACTACTCCAATATGGAAGCAAAGGTGTCCTTGTATTACTTCTGCCAGATCCTGTGATGGAAAAATTCCCTGTCAGCTCACGTGGCTAAAACCCTGTATCTGGAGCTAAACAACATGTTCTATGAGAATTGGAGATCATTTAGAACAGAAATGCTTGAGAGACATGTTCCTCAGGCAGACCGTGGAACCACTCATCCTGCATGTCAAAAGGAAAGTGGTACACCCATCATCTGTATGGACGCCAACTTTGGCCTGGTGAGAAAGCGGTCAGTGACTGATGCAGTGACATATTTCTACCCGATGAAGACATCCAGCAATTTGTGGATGAATATCAACAGGACAAGGGTCAGTCTAAATGTAGCAAGGATTGCAGTCAGTTCTAAGCTGGACACTGTATCAGATCAAAAAAGCGTAACCAGAAATTAGATGTCAAGGGTGTTGTTTTGCAGCTGTATGCAAACATGGATTTCCACTTGCTGCAGTAAATCTCTTCCACAAAGAGAGATTGGCTTACGCTGTGTACATCATAAAGCACCTAATAGAAAAACTTGGCACAAGTTTGATTATCATATATGACATTGGTTTTCAATTGCATGCCCACCTCAAGAATACTGGTAAAACTGATGTCATGGAGGGAGTGAGGATAGCAGTTCCTGCTTTTCACGCATACGGGCACAAAGTCAGTTGCCAGGTTAAATATGGAATCAGACATGAAAGTGCTGTTGGAAAAGTAAATGGTGAAGGTGTCAGGAGGCTTTGGTCATACCTTCGACCATTTTCTTCCTCGACAAAAGAGATGACCAATCTGAAGCGTATTGACACCTTAACCATGGTGATGAAACACTAAGCTCACAGGACGGGTACACCCATCATCTATTTGGACGGCAATTATGTCCTGGTGAGAAAAAGGATGGCCGGCAAAGCGGTCAGTGACCAATGCAGTGAAATATTTCTGCTCGATGAAGATGTCCAGCAATTTGAGGATGAATATCAACAGGACAAAGGGTCAGTCTACATGTAGCAAGGATTGCAGTCAGTTCTAAGCTGGACACCCTATCAGATCAAAAGAGCGTAACCAGAAATTAGATGTCAAGGGTGTTGTTTTGCAGCTGTATGCAAACATGGATTTCCACTTGCTGCAGTAAATCTCTTCCACAAAGAGAGATTGGCTTACGCTGTGTACATCATAAAGCACCTGAAAGAAAAACTTGGCACAAGTTTGATCATCATATATGACATTGGTTTTCAATTGCATGCCCACCTCAAGAATACTGGTCAAACTGATGTCTTGGAGGGAGTAAGGATAGCAGTTCTTGCATTTCATGCATACGGGCACAAAGTTAGATGCCAGGTTAATTATGGAATCAGATATCAAAGTGCCGTTGGACTAGTAGATGGTGAAGGTGTCGAGAGGCTTTGGTCATACCTTCAACCATTTTGTTCCTAAACAAAAGAGATGACCAATGCGAAGCGTATTGACACCTTAACCATGATGATGAAGCACTATGCTCACAGGAAGCAGGAGACGCTAAGTTCTTCCCTCAGCACTAGGATGAAGGATGCACTAGACACAGAGAGAGGAGCTCCTGAACAGTTGGACAAACTATGCCAGCAGTTGCCTACTGATGAGGAAGGACTCAAGATATTGCTAGACAATTGTGGACTTCACCATGTACAGAAAACTACGACAGATACTGAAAACTGTCAAGAGAAGTATGTCCGTCTTCTAGAGAATGTGAAATTAATTTCAGAGCAACCTGCTGTTAAGTGTATAAGTATTGCATGCATGTACTGAATACAGAGCAACATTCATATTAATTCATGCTTAATAGCAAATGTATATGCGCATGTACCAAAAATCCTAAATTGAGGTTTCTGGCAAATTGCTCACCTAATCCTTAATGATGAATTCCAGGGTAATAAATGTAAGGTCTAACCTTATTACATGATAATATTATATCTTAAGTAGTTGGAGAAAGGATCTTAGTTAATCAAATCTGCATACATGGGACCTAGAGAAACAGCTGTTAGAAACAGGATTAGAGCACTAATATATTCGTACAGTACAAAACACTTTGTTTGAAGGGGAGGATGTAATGTATTCATGCAGCGACCCGCCCCCTTTCATAGTGGACCACCCACTATTACATATGCATGTAAGCAACATGTGGTCGGCAAAGCAGACCCATACAGACAGCCTAGGGGCAAACTTTAGGAAACTTCGATGGAAGACAGGCAGGAATGTTTGTTGCTGTGCACCTGGAGGATGACACACCACCTCCTTACATAGGAAAAGTTCTCACAAGAAATGAAGATGACATCGAAGTGGAGTGGTATAGAGGTGGTTATACTAAGAAATGGGTATCATGGATGGAAGGAGCAGGAAGAAATCATCACAATATTCCTGTTACAAAGCTTCATGTCTCTTCCTGCCTGCTGTGGTATTTTGCACTGACACCACAAGCACAAAAGCTTCCTGAACAAATATGCCAACTCCTTACATAGGAAAAGTTCTCACAAGAAATGAAGATGAAATCGAAGTGGCGTGGTATAGAGGTGTTTATACTAAGAAATGGGTACCATGTATGGAAGGAGCAGGAAGAAATTATCACAATATACCTGTTACAAAGCTTCATGTCTCTTCCTGCCTGCTGTGGGATTTTGCACTTACCCCGCAAGCACAAAAGCTTTCTGATGCAATGGCGGAACAGTTGAAGAACAAATATGCCGAATGGAGAGGTACAGAGGCGGATACACAAAGAAATGGATACCGTGGATGGAAGGAGCAGGAAGAAATTATCACAATATACCTGCTACAAAGCTTCATGTCTCTTCCTGCCTGCTGTGGTATTTTGCACTGACACCCCGAGCACAAAAGCTTCCTGATGCAGTGGTGGAACAGTTGAAGAACAAATATGGCGAACTCCAAAAATAATATGCATTTATTTCTAGAACTCATAGGATATTTCAGAACCTGGGAAGAACACCACTTTTTTTTTGTGTGTGTATGAATTTTTACGATGAACTGTTCCCATGAACACAAAGACAGGGAAGACTGTGAGAATAAGGCTAAACTAAGTGGGGTTTCTTGTGAATGACACGATCTATCATCGGCCTCTGTAAGAAGTATGGTAAGATATCGAAACTGTGGCATTTATGTCTCTATAATTTAACGTATGTACATGTATGGCCTTTTTATCTCCTGTCGTTGCAGATGACAAGCTGCAGATAGAAAAGACTCACCTTCTCAGTATCACAAAGAACAACATGGTTGTACACACAAAAGCTCTTCACGGTATTTTTGTTTTGTTTTCTTCAGGAAAGGCTGATCTTCAAATGAAAACACCTGGGAGCCACCTAATTTTGATTGACTTATCAATGTTAACAGGCAGCAGCAGCGATCCAGTTCCACTGGGAACCGCGGATAGGAGAATGACGACCTGGCAATCACCAAGTGGGATTTCTTGTTAATGACACATCTATCATCGGCCTCTGTAAGAAGTACGGTAAGATATCGAAGCCTCGGCATTATGTCTTTATGATTTAACGTATGTATCGCCTTTTAATCTCCTGTCATTGCAGATGACAAGCTACAGATAGAGAAGACTTACTTGAGACAGTCTTGCAATGAACAACATTGCTGTACAACAAATGCTTTGTTGATAAAACCAGTCCCTCCTGAGATGTCACAAATCAGGTTTTTTGTTTTTTTTTCCTTCAGGAAAGGCTGATCTTCAAATGAAAACACCTGGGAGCCACCTAATTTTGATCAATGTTAACAGGCAGCAGCAGAAATCCAGTTCCAGCGGGAACCTTGGATAGGAGACTGACGACCCGGTAATCACCAAGAAAACTCGGTAGGTGACTCTCATTGCTGCTAATAACTTACAAGTATATGTGGAAAGTTGTTTACAGTTTCATTCCTCTGTTTTTACAATTGATTCCTTTAAAAAAAAATTTATCACGTTTCATTCTACACGTTTATCATGCATCATTTTTAGTGATTAGCAGTTTAATTTCAATTATTTATTCTTTTATCTTATCTCTGCTTCTTCAGATGATGGGAAGTACACCATCAATGATGACCCTCGATGGTGACCTGAATGCTCTGAAAGTTGTTCGAGACGACATACTGATACGGCCACTGTTTGGGCAAAATAAGAAAGGAGAGTCATAGCTTGGGAGAGTCAACAAAATAACAAAACAAAAAAAATATTCTTGGAATATTTTCAGGGTAGCTATTCTACTACTTGGAAGTTAGGGGTTTATGGAGAAGATTCTGTATCCAAACATATGGTGGATATGTATCATTCAGTGGAATGAAGCACTACCTATGCCCAGTGGCTTAGTTCAGGCATTGAAAGAAAAGCTGTTACAACTTACATGAACATTATGCACTGCCGCCATGGTCAACATTAAGCCTATACTGGCTACAAGATCCAATGGTGTGGTTTACTCGAAGGTGTGATATCATATGCTGTAGCTGCTGCAACAACAACGAAGGTCAGCCAGCCAAAGAAGCCGAAACTGGACGAAGTGAACTGCGAAGTCATCATTGCAGAAGTATTATCAAAGGTGATGGCCACTAAACAGCCAATCATTGTAAAGTCCATCACAGAAGGCGTTTCCACGGCAATTAGAGCAGCCATGACCAACTAAAGCCCACTTCTGCACTGGCACTCTCAAATAAACCCATGCTACGTTTGCATCCCAAGGTCAAGGTTAATCGATTCGAGGTGGACCGTCTTGAATAGTATTCCAGGAGGGACAGCTTCAAGGTGTTTGGAATGGAAGAAGCAGAAATGGACGTCCAAACTATCCCCTGACACTGTGGATGTTTTATTGGCCGTTGATGGGAAAAAATCTCATTCAAAATTAGATACAAAAAGGGGACTGGCTTGGTTATGACTGGTGGAGGTGTTTCAAATTTTATGAAACCGCGACGCAGCTGACCGAGAAGCCCGAAACAGTTGGCTATGCAACATTTTTACATGTAGCCGGACCTACATTTTTTTTGTACGGCTAGAAATTCAAATAATTGTTCTCAACACTATCACTCAGTCACTGTGTCATCAAACACAAGCCCATGCTTTAAAAGAATGGTGGACCAGTTCCACTCTTAGAGTAGTAATCCTGAGGAGAGAACATCATACCTGCTGTATGTACTAAAACAAAAATGGATGTGTTTGATGACAAAGGAAGCCTTCACAATGTAGCTGCTGACTTTTGCCAGTGTGAGACGGTGGATGTTACACTATTGAGGTATGGACTCTGGTCTACCACTCCAAATGCTAGAAGGGCAGTCCACATTAATCTTCTAGAGTTCATGTACTACTCCAATATGGAAGCAAAGGTGTCCTTTGTATTCCTTCTGCCAGATCCTGAGATGGAAAAATTCCCTGTCAGCTCACGTGGCTAAAACCCTGTATCTGGAGCTAAACAACATGTCCTATGAGAATTGGAGATCATTCAGAAAAGCAATACTGGAGAGACATGTTCCTGAGGCAGATCTTCCCTCAGCACTAGGATGAAGGATGCACTAGACACAGAGAGAGGAGCTTAAGAACAGCTGGACAAACTATGCCAGCAGTTGTCTACTGATGAGGAAGGACTTAAGATATTGCTAGACAATTGTAGAGTTCACCATGTAGAGACAACTATGACAGATACTGAAAACTGGCAAGAGAAGTATGTCCGTCTTCTAGAGAATGTCAAATTAATTTCAGAGCAACCTGCCATTAAGTGTATATTTGTACTTAATACAGAGTAACATTAATAGTAATTCATGCTTGATAGCAAATGTATATGCCTTTGTACCACACATTATTAAATGGAGGTTGGATGCATGACAGGCTGTTATGTCGCAACTCTACGAATAACACCGCATCACACATGATGATATCTGTACAATTCTACGTACCAGATACCCCAGTCCAGAAATCTGAAATCTGCAGTACGCTTGGAGAATGATGCACCACCTCCTTACATAGGAAAAGTGATTGCAAGACAAGAAGAGGAGATTAAAGTGGAGTGGTACAGAGGCGGATAAACAAAGAAATGGGTACCATGGATGGAAGGAGCAGGAAGAAATTATTGCAATCGACCTGCTACAAAGCTTCATGTCTCTCAACACCAAGTGTATCCAGTAAAGAGTGTTCAAAGGGGACAATTAAGAGGAGGACCAAGACTATGGAAAACATACGGAAACAGATCTCCATGGGAGAAGAGGAAACTCAACGGCTTGATGAAGTAAAAAGTGGCGCCAGTGGTCTCCTGGACATCATCGGAACTGGTATCACAATTCTAGGAAAGGACATCCTCCAACTCAAGTCATTTTTTGGCTTCAGTTGGAACAAGCTCAGAAGACTGAAAGGGTAAACAAAAATGGAGACTATGACAATGAGTGTTTTATCATAAGACTTGTAAGCTTATTAGTCATTGTAGATAAACATTAATTCTTCCACTTTAATCATAAAATCATCAATAATTTATATATTCTATTTTGAAAAATAAGATTGATGCATAATTTAAACGTATGAATTAATTTTGTGCATTTCCAGTTGGCTAAAGAAGCGAAGCATATCAACTGGATACGAAGGAGGAGTCCGTCAACTTCAGGAAGAGATCCTGAAAGACAAATAAGTTCCAATATAATATAATTATGCTGGACATTCTTTTGCAGGTGCATACGAGAAAGCAAAATATCCTGTTGTATCTCTTTTATAGTTTTAAAGACAGTTTTGTTCAGGAATGGATTTCATATTGTGGGATAATTTCCTCAAAATTTATCTTCTTTTAAGTCCTAATGCCATCAAAATGGCTAGCAAAATCAATTAAAAAATGAAGGATTACAAAAACTGTATTACATGAAGATTATTAATGACTAATTGTTCCTTCACGTATGTATATTTTTTTCAGGCCAAATGGGGAGGGCTAACACACCATGTCACCAATAAACACGAGTGGGAGGCTGGATTGGGTGAAGGGATGGTCAAGTGTGAGCATAGAGAGGAAGGACTGCCAGACAGCCGAGAGGAGTGGTTAAAACCAGGATCAAAACCGCACCTAACTCTGGTTGAGATCTACTATGACAAAAGATTCTTGAAGAACATTGACCACTACCTAAAATTAAAGTGATTTCTTATTTTGCATCAAACAAAGATAATAATTACATGTAGTGTAAGGACGTGGAAATTGATTTGAGGATGACTTTTAATCAGAATTCCTTTAACTATGATTGTCTTGTCTTTAAAATAAATTCTACATTATACCCTACAAGTGGTAGAATGTATCATTCAGTAGAATGAAGCACTGCCAATGCCTGGTTGTTTAGTTCAGATATGCTCAACTAAGCTGTTACATGCCAATGCCTGGTTGTTAAGTTCAGATATGCTCAACTAAGCTGTTACATGAAGATCAGCAAGCTGAGACAATCTTCAAGAAAGCTATCAAGAGGGCTGAAGGGCATTACCAGATAGGTTTGCCCTGGCGACATCCAGATGTCCAGCTGTCAGACAACAAGAGGATGGCAGAGACACGCATACAGTCACTACGGAGGCGCCTGACTAAGGACCATAGAATATGTGAGAAATACATGGAAACTTTGAAGGGCTACATAGAGAAGGGATATACCCAGATGGTACTTGCCTCATCACCCTGTTGTCTATCCACAGAAGGAAAAAGTGTGGGTTGTCTTTGACTGCGCAGCAAGGAGCCGTGGTACATCATTGAATGATCAGCTTCTCCAGGGACCCGATTACTAAAATAATTTAGTTGGCGTCTTGTCAAGGTTCAGAGAAGACCGAGTTGCCTTAATGGGGGACATCAAAGTGATGTTCCAACAGGTTAAAGTGACACCAGAGGACAGCGATGCTCTTCAATTTCTCTGGTGGTCTGAGGGTGATCTAATGAAGACACCAAAGGTGTACAAGATGAATGTGCATCTCTTTGGAGCAACTTCCTCGCCAAATTGTGCGGCATTCGCACTGGGGTTTTAAACCTTGGAAAACATATTCCATTATCTTTTTAATTCCTATAAAACAAAGGAAGACAAAATTACTCTCCAAGGGTCGCATGAATGGCAATTCATCCTAAATATGGGGGTAGATACCACTGCAGAGCTAAGCTTATAGAAGTTAGAGGGTTTTTATGGAACTGGTGAGTATAGGGCAGTGCTACTACAGTAGCTGTATTCTGCTAGACAAGGTACTGATGAGTCTGACACTGCTTATCCCTCCAGTTAGCAATCGATAAAGTAGAGCAAAGGAAGGGCATCTCTCGTACTGCTAAGGACAAGACATTAAGAGTTGTCTTTTCGAAGGGCATGTCAATTGCTTCCCTTAAAAAGGCCATCCAACATTAATATGAAGTAGTAATATCCCATGATGAGCTAGTTCATGTTGCCTATCAACAGGAGCAAGAGAACAGGGAATTTGAACAGTTCCATGCCTCCGCACGGCACTCCTGAGGAAGCGAATAATGAACATATACCATATTACAGCTACCAGCATTGAGGTAGATGCTCAACTAAGCTATTACATGAACATTACGCATACACTGTTCTAAACATTATGCGTATGACCTTTTAATCTCTTGTTGTTGCAGATGACAAGCCGCAGATAGGGAAGAATCACCTGAGACAGTCTTGCAAAAGGAGATGCTACGGAAAGAATTTCAGGGCCGTGTACTGTTTTTCCTCATATATTGGACCGGCAGCCCAAGAAGAGGAGATTGGGGAACACAGGAAGGAATGTTTGTAGCAGTACACCTGGAGGATGATACACCACCTCCTTACATAGGAAAAGTTCTCCCAAGAAATGAAGATGAAATCGAAGTGGAGTGGTATCGAGGAGGTTATGCTAAGAAATGGGTTCCGTGGATGGAAGGAGCAGGTAGGAATTACTGTAACATATCTGCTACCAAACTTAATGTCTCTTCCTGCCTGCCGGGGGATTTTGCACTTACCCCGCAAGCGCAAAAGCTTCCTGGTGCAGTAGTAGATCAGTTAAAGAAGAAAAATGCAAAACTCCAAAAGTAATATGTATTTCGTTGTAGAACTCATAGGATATTTCAGAACAAGCGAAGAACACTTATTGTGTGTGTGTAAATTTAGGCATATTTATGAATGAAATCAAAGTTTTGCTCTAATAAAGTGTGCAAAGTTCCCATGAACCCAAAGACATGGAAGACTGTGAGAATAAGGCCAAACTACGACAGAAGTGGGGTTTCTTGTGAATGACATCATCGGCCTCTGTAAGAAGTACGGTAAGATATCGAAGCATTATGTCCTTATGATTTCATGTACGTAGGGCCTTTTAATCTCCTGTCGTTGCAGGTGAAAAGCTGCTGATAGAGAAGACTCACTCGAGATAGTCTTGCAAAGGACAATATCGCTGTACCAACAAAAGCTTTGATGGAAAACCATTCCCTCCTGTCAGAAAAAATTTGGTATATAGAATGAGTTGAACTTACTGATGGAGAGGCTACAGGAAGAATTTGCGGGCCATGGACTGATGTTCCAGATTAAGTGGGTAGGCTACTCATCAAATGAGAACACCTGGGAGCCAAGAGGAAATCTGGCCAAATCGCTCATAGAAAAGTATTTAAAAAGAAAATTGAATTAGGTATTTTAACTTGAAGTGTAATTAAGGCAAGAGGACATGATTTTGATTTTTTTTTTCTTTCCTCATTTTTCAGCTTCGTCTGAAACAGCAGAGGGCATCAACCAGAAAGCAAGACACCTCTTCAAGCCCCTGAGTGTACGCTCGAATGAATCTTGTTTCACTTTGGAGTCGCTGACACATGGGCACATGTATATTGAATGAGTTGGACTTACTGACGGAGAGGCTACAGTTGGGCTTACAATGTACCTCCGGAAATTCTCTTCAACGACTAAAGAAACGAACCCTTTCAGCAGAAAAAGATATCGCAGTGTTACCAGTAACAGCTCCATAATACCAACATCACAAGCAACCCCAAGACTTTATGGAGGGAAGTAGCCAATAGCACTCATTGTTCTTCTTCCCAATCTAAATGTAGATCCATACATACACCTGACAATAATATGACTTCTACTTATTTAGGTATTGAAGATGTTGAGTTACAACTAACTGACAGAAACTTCACGAAAGAACGACTACCAGATAGGAAAATTATACATGTATTGGTACTTTTTGACAGTGGTGCATTTAAATCGATAATTTCTGAGAAATCAATAAAGTCACCTCCCTACCTTTCTACACTAAAACAAATCAAAGTCAAACAAATTTAATTTAAATTGAGAAACGACAATCTTTGATATCGGATCGGAATTGAAATCACTACACTCATTACAAGCAAACTAGTTGGTACAGATACTTTGTACCTGTATGTATTTTTGTTTTTTGTTTTTTTGTTTTTTTTTCAGGCCAAATAAAGAGGGTTGACACACTATGTAACATATAGGGGAGACTGGGGTAATTATGGCCCCCTTTTTCACATTTCCTATTACTACCATTAAATGAAAAGTCCAATGATATTCTAAATATGTAAAAATACAGTCAATCCATATACCTATAATATACAAAGGAAAGCATAAACCTGCTACTACTCATTTGCATATTAATTACCATTATGTTAACAACTTTGGGGGGCCATAATTACCCCACGGGTTGGGGTATTTATGGCCCCTATTGTAATGACTGTATGAATTCAAAGATATTATGCTAATTAATGATGGTAATGTATAATAATTGTTGTTGGGTATTCCTAATACACAGTTTATCAACCACCAACAATGATTTAATCAATAATTGGTTCAGCCAAAATGTTGAAATTGTGCAATCAAAGCAATACATATATTTATGTACAAAAATCGTACAAGTTAATGTCCCCATCTACGCTTACATGTATCTGCGCTTATACACTGTTTATGCATTGGGCCATAATTACCCAAATGACATTTTCAATTTGATCCCCTTTACAGCTCTACTATTGAAGATATTCAGGTGGAAGTTTTTCTGTTTGGTTATTTACTTCCTATTGTTTCAGTTTCAATCAAAATTTCATCTATATACAACACCCACATAAAAAAGCAGACTTGCCACTTTCCAACGAACAGAATTGTAATTGTCGTACATTTAAGCTCCCCAAAGCACAAAATTTCATGGAAATGGTTATTTTTCTCAGATGATAGTAGGAGAGTTTAGCTCGGCATGTGTTAAAATTAAATTATCATTGTGTAATGCAGCAAAGAATTATAAGATCTCAAGACAAAGGGGCCATAATTACCCAGGGGCCATAATTACCCCAGTTCCCCTAAACATGATTGGGTGGCTGGATTGGGTGAGGGATGGTCAAGTGTGAGAATAGAGGACCTGCAGACAGCAGGGAGAAATGGTTGAAATCAGGCTCTCCCACCACACCGAGCTCTGGTCCAGATGTAACTATGACAAAAGATTCTTGAAGAACATTGACCACTTCCTAAAATTAAAGTGATTTCTTATTTTGCATCAAACAAAGATGATAAGACATGTAGTGTAAGGATGAGAAATCAATTTGAGGACGACTTTTAATCAGAATTCCATCAACTATGATTGTCTTGTCTTTAAATATATTCTACATTATACCCTACAAATGGGAGAATGTATCATTCAGTGGAATGGAGCACTGCCAATGCCTAGTTGTTTCGTTCAGATATGCTCAACTAAGCCGTTACATGAAGATCAGCGAGCTTAGACAATCTTCAAGAAAACTATCAAGAAGGTTGAAGGGCATAACCAGATACATGTAGCATCGCTGCTGAGAAACTCTTGGCGTGCGCCTATTAGAGTCATTGAACACACGTGACATATGGTCCTCAAGAATGCTGTTGGGGTCATCCTCCACAAAGTCATGGACGGGAATATCTGGGTTCCAGGAGGTCTCATGGTTGTTGATGATGGTGTTTTACTTTCATGCTCTTCTCCTCAACTTTCCGTAATTTAGCAGCTAATCTTTCCTTGGGTTCCCTCTCTGCTACAACCTTCTCTAACTTCTCAGTGAGCTTCTTGGCAAACTCTACTGGGTCTGTGGGAGGAGTTCTCTCGGATGAGCACGCGGACAAGGTAGGTGGGTCATGACTTTTCAGAGTCCTCGTAACGTTGGAAGGTATCCAGCCTGCGTATGATGGCTGCTGCTGGCATTACTTGAGCATCCTTCCGAACTCTTTGGGCTTACCCCACCATTGTTCACATATTGCACATTGAGGAACATGGGGTAGGACGTCTCCCGCATGTACTCCTCCACTTCCTCGACTTTATGATTTTCATTATTTTATTTTCCCTTTCTCTTTTACCAATATGTATTTCTTTGTTTCTTTGTTCCTCTTCTGCGGCTGTCTTGACCTCACTGAAAAGCCGTCCACACTGGAGTCAGTGAGGGATGAGGGACGTGGTGTCGTCTGAGATAGCATCGCTGCTAAGAAACCTCTTGGCGTGTGCCTATGAGTCATTGAACACGCGTGACATATGGTCCTCAAGAATACTGTTGGGGTCATCCTCCACAAAGTCAAGGACGGGGAATATCTGGGTTCCAGGAGGTCTCATGCTCATAATGATGTTACATGGACACC
>CALNVZ010003430.1:22050594-22178053 GCA_940671915.1 Paracentrotus lividus | reverse complement strand
CCCCCCCCCCAGTCTGGACAGCTACCAAAACACCCCAGTCTGATTAGGGTTAAGGCTATGAGGTCTGCTTACTTTTGTCCATTATGTGGCATCGGCTGGCCAAGGGAACATCCTTCTAGATTATCTAAAAATGGCCCAAACCAGAAGTGAAGGCATTATTAGCTGAAGGAAGCCTGTGGAAGAGCTAATGGAATTCTCGAGACGCTCATCTAAATATTATATGCCCTGGGCTAACTCCAGTGTCACTTTCTAGAGTGGAAGCAAGGAAGAAGATGTATGTCTGATTAATTCAATCATCACCAGCATTTTTGCCTATGTCCGCTATTCAAACCATCGATAATGGGGAGTGTATGTGTGTTTTGACAGAAGACTGGATGTCGAGTGATATTACGTAACCTGAGATCTCTAGCCATATCATGATTCCTCTTATTCTTTCTTATTTACAAGCCCTTACTTTTAAATTAATATACATGTATTCACATAGTTATTATATTTTGTTCTCATATTATGTAATACTGTTCACAAAATAGGACCCCAATGTAAATAAGCCTTTTCGCTTTCATGGGCTATCCTGTCAGTGTTTCTTTTATTCTCTCATCTATGTTTTATACCATGTACAACTCGACGAATAAAATCAAATCAAACCAAATCAACCACAAGCCCATGATTTGGTAAAAATGGAACGGTTACACTCTAAGTGTAGTTATCTTGAGGAGAGAACATCATCAGAGATGCCAACCGTTACGGAATAATTAAACATTAGAAATTAGAACGCGAATAACTCAAAAAGTTAAAAAGCTAAGACAAATGACTTCTCACTAGAGAAAGCATGAATAATAACATTTGCTCCGTCATTCAATTTGGAATGTGTTCAAAACAATAGTTCCTTTTCTTGTTAACACAGAAATTGTTTCAGCTGTTTTAACATTTGGTATTCGCGTTCTAATTTCTAATGTTATAAATTCCGTAACGGTTGGCATCTCTGCATCATACCTGCTGTATGAACTAAAAAACATGGATGTGTTGATGACAAAAGGATGCCTCACAATGTAGCTGCTAACTTCTGCCGCTGTAAGACACAGGCTGTTATGCTACGAGGTATAGACTCTTGTTCACCACTCAAATGCTAGAAGGCTGTCCACATTAATCTTCTAGAGTTCATGTACTACTCCATATGGAAGCAAAGGTGTCCCTGTATTAATTCTGCCAGATCCTGAGATGGAAAAATTCCCTGTCAGCCCACGTGGCTAAAACTCTGTATCGTGAGCTAAACAACATTTCCTATGAGAATTGGATCATCATTAAAACAATACTGACAGACATGTTCCTGAGGCAAACCGTGGAAACACTTGTCCTACATGTCCAAAGGAAAGTAGTACACCCATCATCTGTTTGGACGGCAACTTTTCCTGGTGAGGAAAATGGGGGCAAATCTAGTGACCAATGCAGTGACATATTTCTACCTGATGAAGATGTCCAGCAATTTGTGGATGAATATCAACAGGAAAAGGGTTAGTCTACATGTAGCAAGGACTGCAGTCGGTTCTAAGCTGGACACTGTATCAGATCAAAAAAGCGTAACCAGAGATTAGATGTCAAGGGTGTGTTTTGCAGCTGTATGCAAACATGGATTCCCACTCGTTGCAGTAAACCTCTTCCATGGAGAGAGATTGGCTTACGCTGGTACATCATAAACAACTATAAAAACTTGGCACAAGTTTGATCAAATCAAACACAAGCCCATGCTTTGGTAAATGATGGAAAGGTGACACTCTAGGTGTAGTAATCTTGAAGAGAGAACATCATACCTGCTGTATGAACTTTAAAAAATGGATGTTTTGATGACAAAGGATGCCTTCACAATGTAGCTGCTAACTTCTGCTGCTGTGAGACACAGGCTGTTACACTACTGAGGTTAGACTCTGGTCACCACTCCAAATGCTAGAAGGGCAGTCCATATTAATCTTCTAGATTCCATTGACTACTCCAATATGGAAGCAAAGGTGTCCTTGTATTACTTCTGCCAGATCCTGTGATGGAAAAATTCCCTGTCAGCTCACGTGGCTAAAACCCTGTATCTGGAGCTAAACAACATGTTCTATGAGAATTGGAGATCATTTAGAACAGAAAAACTTAGAGACATGTTCCCAGGCAGACCGTGGAACCACTCATCCTGCATGTCAAAGGAAAGTGGTACACCCATCATCTGTATGGACGCCAACTTTGGCCTGGTGAGAAAGCGGTCAGTGACTGAGCAGTGACATATTTCTACCCGATGAAACATCCAGCAATTTGTGGATGATATTAACAGGACAAGGGTCAGTCTAAATGTAGCAAGGATTGCAGTCAGTTCTAAGCTGGACACTGTATCAGATCAAAAAAGCGTAACCAGAAATTAGATGTCAAGGTGTTGTTGCAGCTGTATGCAAACATGGATTTCCACTTGCTGCTAATTCTTCCACAAAGAGAGATTGGACACTGTGTACATCATAAAGCACCTATAGAAAAACTTGCACAAGTTTGATTATCTATATGACATTGGTTTCAATTGCATGCCCACCTCAAGAATACTGGTAAAACTGATGTCATGGAGTGAGGATAGCAGTTCCTGCTTTTCACGCATACGGGCACAAAGTCAGTTGCCAGGTTAAATATGGAATCAGACATGAAAGTGCTGTTGGAAAAGTAAATGGTGAAGGTGTCAGGAGGTTTGGTCATACTTCGACCATTTTCTCCTCGACAAAAGAATGACCAATCGAAGCGTATTGACACCTTAACCATGGTGATGAAACACTAAGCTCACAGACGGGTACACCCATCATCTATTTGGACGGCAATTATGTCCTGGTGAGAAAAAGGATGGCCGGCAAAGCGGTCAGTGACCAATGCAGTGAAATATTCTGCTCGATGAAGATGTCCAGCAATTTGAGGATGAATATCAACAGGACAAAGGGTCAGTCTACATGTAGCAAGGATTGCAGTCAGTTTCTATGCTACCCTATCAGATCAAAAGAGCGTAACCAGAAATTAGATGTCAAGGGTGTTGTTTTGCAGCTGTATGCAAACATGGATTTCACTTGCTGCAGTAAATCTCTTCCACAAAGAGAGATTGGCTTACGCTGTGTACATCATAAAGCACCTGAAAGAAAACTTGGCACAAGTTTGATCATATATGACATTGGTTTTCAATGCATGCCCACTCAAGAATACTGGTCAAACTGATGTCTTGGAGGGGAGTAAGGATAGCAGTTTCTGCATTTCATGCATACGGGCACAAAGTTAGATGCCAGGTTAATTATGGAATCAGATATCAAAGTGCGTTGGACTAGTAGATGGTGAAGGTGTCGAGAGGCTTTGGTATCCTTCAACCATTTTGTTCCTAAACAAAAGAGATGACCAATGCGAAGCGTATTGACACCTTAACCATGATGATGACACTATGCTCACAGGAAGCAGGAGACGCTAAGTTCTTCCCTCAGCACTAGGATGAAGGATGCACTAGACACAGAGAGAGGAGCTCCTGAACAGTTGGACAAACTATGCCAGCAGTTGCCTACTGATGAGGAAGACTCAAGATATTGTAGACAATTGGACTTCACCATGTACAGAAAACTACGACAGTACTGAAAACTGTCAAGAGAAGTATGTCCGTCTCTAGAGAATGTGAAATTAATTTCAGAGCAACCTGCTGTAAGTGTATAAGTATTTGCATGCATGTACTGAATACAGAGCAACATTCATATAATTCATGCTTAATAGCAAATGTATATGCCATGTACCAAAAATCCTAAATTGAGTTTCTGGCAAATTGCTCACCTAATCCTTAATGATGAATTCCAGGGAAAAATGTAAGGTCTAACCTTATACATGATAATATTATATCTTAAGTAGTGGAGAAAGGATCTTAGTTAATCAAATCTGCATACATGGGACCTAGAGAAACAGCTGTTAGAAACAGGATTAGAGCACTAATTATTCGTACAGTACAAAACACTTTGTTTGAAGGGGAGGATGTAATTATTCATGCAGCGACCCGCCCCCTTTCATAGTGGACCACCCACTATTACATAGCATGTAAGCAACATGTGGTCGGCAAAGCAGACCCATACAACAGCCTAGGGCAACTTTAGAAACTTCGATGGAAGACAGGCAGGAATGTTTGTTGCTGTGCACCTGGAGGATGACACACCACCTCCTTACATAGGAAAAGTTCTCACAAGAAATGAAGATGACATCGAAGTGGAGTGGTTATAGAGGTGGTTATACTAAGAAATGGGTATCATGGATGGAAGGAGCAGGAAGAAATCATCACAATATTCCTGTTACAAAGCTTCATGTCTTTCCTGCCTGCTGTGTATTTTGCACTGACACCACAAGCACAAAAGCTTCCTGAACAAATATGCCAACTCCTTACATAGAAAATCTCACAAGAAATGAAGATGAAATCGAAGTGGCGTGGTATAGAGGTGTTTATACTAAGAAATGGGTACCAGTATGGAAGGAGCAGAAGAAATTATCACAATATACCTGTTACAAAGCTTCAGTCTCTTCCTGCCTGCTGTGGGATTCACTTACCCCGCAAGCACAAAAGCTTTCTGATGCAATGGCGGAACAGTTGAAGAACAAATATGCCGAATGAAGGTACAAGAGCGGATACACAAAGAAATGGATACCGTGGATGGAAGGAGCAGGAAGAAATTATCACAATATACCTCCTACAAAGCTTCATGTCTCTTCCTGCCTGCTGTGGTATTTTGCACTGACACCCCGAGCACAAAAGCTTCCTGATGCAGTGGTGAACAGTTGAAGAACAAATATGGCGAACTCCAAAAATAATATGCATTTATTCTAGAACTCATAGGATATTTCAGAACCTGGAAGAACACCACTTTTTTTTGTGTGTGTATGAATTTTTACGATGAACTGTTCCCATGAACACAAAGACAGGGAAGACTGTGAGAATAAGGCTAAACTAAGGGGTTTCTTGTGAATGACACGATCTATCATCGCCTCTGTAAGAAGTATGGTAAGATATCGAAACTGTGGCATTTATGTCTCTATAATTTAACGTATGACATGTATGGCCTTTTTATCTCCTGTCGTTGCAGATGACAAGCTGCAGATAGAAAAGACTCACCTTCTCAGTATCACAAAGAACAACATGGTTGTACACACAAAAGCTCTTCACGGTTATTGTTTTGTTTCTTCAGGAAAGGCTGATCTTCAAATGAAAACACCTGGGAGCCACCTAATTTTGATTGACTTATCAATGTAACAGCAGCAGCAGCGATCCAGTTCCACTGGGAACGCGGATAGGAGAATGACGACCTGGCAATCACCAAGTGGATTTCTTGTTAATGACACATCTATCATCGGCCTCTGTAAGAAGTACGGTAAGATATCGAACCTCGGCATTATGTCTTATGATTTAACGTATGTATCGCCTTTTTAATCTCCTGTCATTGCAGATGACAAGCTACAGATAGAGAAGACTTACTTGAGACAGTCTGCAATGAACAACATTGCTGTACAACAAATGCTTTGTTGATAAAACCAGTCCCTCCTGAGATGTCACAAATCAGGTTTTTGTTTTTTTCCTTCAGGAAAGGCTATCTTCAAATGAAAACACCTGGGAGCCACCTAATTTTGATCAATGTTAACAGGCAGCAGCAGAAATCCAGTTCCAGCGGAACCTTGATAGGAGACTGACGACCCGGTAATCACAGAAAACTCGGTAGGTGACTCTCATTGCTGCTAATAACTTACAAGTAATGTGAAAGTTGTTTACAGTTTCATTCCTCTGTTTTTACAAATGATTCCTTTAAAAAAAATTTATCACGTTTTATCTACACGTTTATCATGCATCATTTTTAGTGATTAGCAGTTTAATTTCAATTATTTATTCTTTTCTTATCTCTGCTTCTCAGATGATGGGAAGTACACATCAATGATGACCCTCGATGTGACCTGAATGCTCTGAAAGTTGTTCGAGACGACATACTGATACGGCCACTGTTTGGGCAAAAAAGAAGGAGAGTCATAGCTTGGGAGAGTCAACAAAATAACAAAAAAAAAAATATTCTTGGAATATTTTCAGGTAGCTATTCTACTACTTGGAAGTTAGGGTTATGGAGAAGATTCTGTATCCAAACATATGGTGGGATATGTATCATTCAGTGGAATGAAGCACTACCTATGCCCAGTGGCTTAGTTCAGGCATTGAAAGAAAAGCTGTTACAACTTACATGAACATTATGCACTGCGCCATGGTCAACATTAAGCCTATACTGGCTACAAGATCCAATGGTGTGGTTTTACTCGAAGGTGTGATATCATATGCTGTAGCTGCTGCAACAACAACGAAGGTCAGCCAGCCAAAGAAGCCGAAACTGGACGAGTGAACTGCGAAGTCATCATTGCAGAAGTATTATCAAAGTGATGGCACTAAACAGCCAATCATTGTAAAGTCCATCACAGAAGGCGTTTCCACGGCAATTAGAGCAGCCATGACCAACTAACCCACTTCTGCACTGGCACTCTCAAATAAACCCATGCTACGTTTGCATCCCAAGGTCAAGTTAATCGATTCGAGGTGGACCGTCTTGAATAGTATTCCAGGAGGGACAGCTTCAAGGTGTTTGGAATGGAAGAAGCAGAAATGGACGTCCAAACTATCCCTGACACTGTGGATGTTTTATTGGCCGTTGATGGGAAAAAATCTCATTCAAAATTAGATACAAAAAGGGGACTGGCTTGTTATGACTGGTGGAGGTGTTCAAATTTATGAAACCGCGACGCAGCTGACCGAGAAGCCCGAAACAGTGGCTATGCAACATTTTACATGTAGCCGGACCTACATTTTTTTTGTACGGCTAGAAATTCAAATAATTGTTCTCAACACTATCACTCAGTCACTGTGTCATCAAACACAAGCCCATGCTTTAAAAGAATGGTGGACCAGTTCCACTCTTAGAGTAGTAATCCTGAGGAGAGAACATCATACCTGCTGTATGTACAAAACAAAAATGGATGTGTTTGATGACAAAGGAAGCCTTCACAATGTAGCTGCTGACTTTTGCCAGTGTGAGACGGTGGATGTTACACTATTGAGGTATGGACTCTGGTCTACCACTCCAAATGCTAGAAGGGCAGTCCACATTAATCTTCTAGAGTTCATGTACTACTCCAATATGGAAGCAAAGGTGTCCTTTGTATTCCTTCTGCCAGATCCTGAGATGGAAAAATCCCTGTCAGCTCACGTGCTAAAACCCTGTATCTGGAGCTAAACAACATGTCCTATGAGAATTGGAGATCATTCAGAAAAGCAATACTGGAGAGACATGTTCCTGAGGCAGATCTTCCCTCAGCACTAGGATGAAGGATGCACTAGACACAGAGAGAGGAGCTTAAGAACAGCTGGACAAACTATGCCAGCAGTTGTCTACTGATGAGGAAGACTTAAGATATTGCTAGACATTGTAGAGTTCACCATGTAGAGACAACTATGACAGATACTGAAAACTGGCAGAGAAGTATGTCCGTCTCTAGAGAATGTCAAATTAATTTCAGAGCAACCTGCCATTAAGTGTATATTTGTACTTAATACAGAGTAACAATAGTAATTCATGCTTGATAGCAAATGTATATGCCTTGTACCACACATTATTAAATGGAGGTTGGATGCATGACAGGCTGTTATTCGCAACTCTACGAATAACACCGCATCACACATGATGATATCTGTACAATTCTACGTACCAGATACCCCAGTCCAGAAATCTGAAATCTGCAGTACGCTTGGAGAATGATGCACCACCTCCTTACATAGGAAAAGTGATTGCAAGACAAGAAGAGGAGATTAAAGTGGAGTGGTACAGAGCGGATAAACAAAGAAATGGGTACCATGGATGGAAGGAGCAGGAAGAATTATTGCAATCGACCTGCTACAAAGCTTCATGTCTCTCAACACCAAGTTGATCCAGTAAAGAGTGTTCAAAGGGACAATAAGAGGAGGACCAAGACTATGGAAAACATACGGAAACAGATCTCCATGGGAGAAGAGGAAACTCAACGGCTTGATGAAGTAAAAAGTGCGCCAGTGGTCTCCGGACATCATCGGAACTGGTATCACAATTCTAGGAAAGGACATCCTCCAACTCAAGTCATTTTTTGGCTTCAGTTGGAACAAGCTCAGAAGACTGAAAGGTAAACAAAAATGGAGACATGACAATGAGTGTTTATCATAAGACTTGTAAGCTTATTAGTCATTGTAGATAAACATTAATTCTTCCACTTATAAATCAATAATTATATATTCTATTTGAAAAATAAGATTGATGCATAATTTAAACGTATGAATTAATTTGTGCATTTCCAGTTGGCTAAAGAAGCGAAGCATATCAACTGGATACGAAGAGAGAGTCCGTCAACTTCAGGAAGAGATCCTGAAAGACAAATAAGTTCCAATATAATATAATTATGCTGGACATTCTTTTGCAGGTGCATACGAGAAAGCAAAATATCCGTGTATCTCTTTTATAGTTTAAAGACAGTTTTGTTCAGGAATGGATTTCATATTGTGGGATAATTTCCTCAAAATTTATCTTCTTTTAAGTCCTAATGCCATCAAAATGGCTAGCAAAATCAATAAAAAATGAAGGATTACAAAAACTGTATTACATGAAGATTATTAATGACTAATTTCCTTCACGTATGTATATTTTTTCAGGCCAAATGGGGAGGGCTAACACACCATGTCACCAATAAACACGAGTGGAGGCTGGATTGGGTGAAGGATGGTCAAGTGTGAGCATAGAGAGAAGGACTGCCAGACAGCCGAGAGGAGTGGTTAAACCAGGATCAAAACCGCACCTAACTCTGGTTGAGATCTACTATGACAAAAGATTCTGAAGAACATTGACCACTACCTAAAATTAAAGTGATTTCTTATTTGCATCAAACAAAGATAATAATTACATGTAGTGTAAGGACGTGAAATTGATTTGAGGATGACTTTTAATCAGAATTCCTTTAACTATGATTGTCTTGTCTTAAAATAAATTCTACATTATACCCTACAATGGTAGAATGTATCATTCAGTAGAATGAAGCACTGCCAATGCCTGGTTGTTTAGTTCAGATATGCTCAACTAAGCTGTTACATGCCAATGCCTGGTTGTTAAGTTCAGATATGCTCAACTAAGCTGTTACATGAAGATCAGCAAGCTGAGACAATCTTCAAGAAAGCTATCAAGAGGGCTGAAGGGCATACCAGATAGGTTTGCCCTGCGACATCCAATGTCCAGCTGTCAGACAACAAGAGGATGGCAAGACACGCATACAGTCACTACGGAGGCGCCTGACTAAGGACCATAGATATGTGAGAAATACATGGAAACTTTGAAGGGCTACATAGAGAAGGGATATA
This sequence comes from Paracentrotus lividus, assembly GCA_940671915.1. Taxonomy (NCBI): domain Eukaryota; kingdom Metazoa; phylum Echinodermata; class Echinoidea; order Camarodonta; family Echinidae; genus Paracentrotus; species Paracentrotus lividus. The sequence goes on along the minus strand of CALNVZ010003430.1, from coordinate 22,168,626 downwards.
CCCAGATGGTACTTGCCTCATCACCCTGTTGTCTATCCACAGAAGGAAAAAGTGTGGGTTGTCTTTGACTGCGCAGCAAGGAGCCGTGGTACATCATTGAATGATCAGCTTCTCCAGGGACCGATTACTAAATTATTTTGGCGTCTTGTCAAGGTTCAGAGAAGACCGAGTTGCCTTAATGGGGACATCAAAGTGATGTTCCAACAGGTTAAGTGACACCAGAGGACAGCGATGCTCTTCAATTTCTCTGGTGGTCTGAGGGTGATCTAATGAAGACACCAAAGGTGTACAAGATGAATGTGCATCTCTTTGGAGCAACTTCCTCGCCAATTGTGCGGCATTCGCACTGGGGTTTTAACCTTGGAAAACATATTCCATTATCTTTTTAATTCCTATAAAACAAAGGAAGACAAAATTACTCTCCAAGGGTCGCATGAATGGCAATTCATCCTAAATATGGGGTAGATACCACTGCAGAGCTAAGCTTATAGAAGTTAGAGGTTTTATGGAATGGTGAGTATAGGGCAGTGCTACTACAGTAGCTGTATTCTGCTAGACAAGGTACTGATGAGTCTGACACTGCTTATCCTCCAGTTAGCAATCGATAAAGTAGAGCAAAGGAAGGGCATCTCTCGTACTGCTAAGGACAAGACATTAAGAGTTGTCTTTTCGAAGGGCATGTCAATTGCTTCCTTAAAAAGGCCATCCAACATTAATATGAAGTAGTAATATCCCATGATGAGCTAGTTCATGTTGCCTATCAACAGGAGCAAGAGAACAGGGAATTTGAACAGTTCCATGCCTCCGCACGGCACTCCTGAGGAAGCGAATAATGAACATATACCATATTACAGCTACCAGCATTGAGGTAGATGCTCAACTAAGCTATTACATGAACATTACGCATACACTGTTCTAAACATTATGGTATGACCTTTTAATCTCTTGTTGTTGCAGATGACAAGCCGCAGATAGGGAAGAATCACCTGAACAGTCTTGCAAAAGGAGATGCTACGGAAAGAATTTCAGGCCGTGTACTGTTTTTCCTCATATATTGGACCGGCAGCCAAGAAGAGGAGATTGGGGAACACAGGAAGGAATGTTTGTAGCAGTACACCTGGAGGATGAATCACCACCTCCTTACATAGGAAAAGTTCTCCCAAGAAATGAAGATGAAATCGAAAGTGGAGTGGTATCGAGGAGGTTATGCTAAGAAATGGGTTCCGTGGATGGAAGGAGCAGGTAGGAATTACTGTAACATATCTGCTACCAAACTAATGTCTCTTCCTGCCTGCCGGGGATTTTGCACTTACCCCGCAAGCGCAAAGCTTCCTGGTGCAGTAGTAGATCAGTTAAAGAAGAAAATGCAAAACTCCAAAAGTAATATGTATTTCGTTGTAGAACTCATAGGATATTTCAGAACAAGCGAAGAACACTTATTGTGTGTGTAAATTTAGGCATATTTATGAATGAAATCAAAGTTTTGCTCTAATAAAGTGTGCAAAGTTCCCATGAACCCAAAGACATGGAAGACGTGAGAATAAGGCCAAACTACGACAGAAGTGGGTTCTTGTGAATGACATCATCGGCCTCTGTAAGAAGTACGGTAAGATATCGAAGCATTTAGTCCTTATGATTTCATGTACGTAGGCCTTTTAATCTCCTGTCGTTGCAGGTGAAAAGCTGCTGATAGAGAAGACTCACTCGAGATAGTCTTGCAAAGGACAATATCGCTGTACCAACAAAAGCTTTGATGGAAAACCATTCCCTCCTGTCAGAAAAATTTGGTATATAGAAAGAGTTGAACTTACTGATGGAGAGGCTACAGGAAGAATTGGCCATGGACTGATGTTCCAGATTAAGTGGGTAGGCTACTCATCAAATGAGAACACCTGGAGCCAAGAGGAAATCTGGCCAAATCGCTCATAGAAAAGTATTTAAAAAGAAAATTGAATTAGGTATTTAACTTGAAGTGTAATTAAGGCAAGAGGACATGATTTTGATTTTTTTTTTCTTTCCTCATTTTCAGCTTCGTCTGAAACAGCAGAAGGGCATCAACCAGAAAGCAAGACACCTCTTCAAGCCCCTGAGTGTACGCTCGAATGAATCTTGTTTCACTTTGGAGTCGCTGACACATGGGCACATGTATATTGAATGAGTTGGACTTACTGACGGAGAGGCTACAGTTGGGCTTACAATGTACCTCCGGAAATTCTCTTCAACGACTAAAGAAACGAACCCTTCAGCAGAAAAAGATATCGCAGTGTTACCAGTAACAGCTCCATAATACCAACATCACAAGCAACCCAAGACTTTATGGAGGGAAGTAGCCAATAGCACTCATTGTTCTTCTTCCAATCTAAATGTAGATCCATACATACACCTGACAATAATATGACTTCTACTTATTTAGGTATTGAAGATGTTGAGTTACAACTAACTGACAGAAACTTCACGAAAGAACGACTACCAGATAGGAAAATTAACATGTATTGGTACTTTTGACAGTGGTGCATTTAAATCGATAATTTCTGAGAAATCAATAAAGTCACCTCCCTACCTTTCTACACTAAAACAAATCAAAGTCAAACAAATTTAATTTAAATTGAGAAACGACAATCTTTGATATCGGATCGGAATTGAAACACTACACTCATTACAAGCAAACTAGTTGGTACAGATACTTTGTACCTGTATGTATTTTTGTTTTTTTGTTTTTTGTTTTTTTTCAGGCCAAATAAAGTTGACACACTATGTAACATATAGGGAGACTGGGTAATTATGGCCCTTTTTCACATTTCCTATTACTACCATTAAATGAAAAGTCCAATGATATTCTAAATATGTAAAAATACAGTCAATCCATATACCTATAATATACAAAGGAAAGCATAAACCGCTACTACTCATTGCATATTAATTACCATTATGTTAACAACTTTGGGGGCCATAATTCCCCACGGGTTGGGGTATTTATGGCCCCTATTGTAATGACTGTATGAATTCAAAGATATTATGCTAATTAATGATGGTAATGTATAATAATTGTTGTTGGGTATTCCTAATACACAGTTTATCAACCACCAACAATGATTTAATCAATAATTGGTTCAGCAAAATGTTGAAATTGTGCAATCAAAGCAATACATATATTTATGTACAAAATCGTACAAGTTAATGTCCCCATCTACGCTTACATGTATCTGCGCTTATACACTGTTTATGCATTGGGGCCATAATTACCCCAAATGACATTTTCAATTTGATCCCCCTTTACAGCTCTACTATTGAGATATTCAGGTGGAAGTTTTCTGTTTGTTATTTACTTCCTATTGTTTCAGTTTCAATCAAAATTTCATCTTATATCACACCCCACATAAAAAAGCAGACTTGCCACTTTCCAACGAACAGAATTGTAATTGTCGTACATTTAAGCTCCCCAAAGCACAAAATTTCATGGAAATGGCTTATTTTTCTCAGATGATAGTAGAAGAGTTTAGCTCGGCATGTGTTAAAATTAAATTATCATTGTGTAATGCAGCAAAGAATTATAAGATCTCAAGACAAAGGGGCCATAATTACCCAGGGGCCATAATTACCCCAGTCTCCCCTAAACATGATTGGTGGCTGGATTGGGTGAAGGGATGGTCAAGTGTGAGAATAGAGACCTGCAGACAGCAGGAGAAATGGTTGAAATCAGGCTCTCCACCACACCGAGCTCTGGTCCAGATGTAACTATACAAAAGATTCTTGAAGAACATTGACCACTTCCTAAAATTAAAGTGATTTCTTATTTTGCATCAAACAAAGATGATAAGTACATGTAGTGTAAGGATGAGAAATCAATTTGAGGACGACTTTTAATCAGAATTCCATCAACTATGATTGTCTTGTCTTTAAAAAATTCTACATTATACCCTACAAATGGGAGAATGTATCATTCAGTGGAATGGAGCACTGCCAATGCCTAGTTGTTTCGTTCAGATGCTCAACTAACCGTTACATGAAGATCACGAGCTTAGACAATCTTCAAGAAAACTATCAAGAAGGTTGAAGGGCATTACCAGATACATGTAGCATCGCTGCTGAGAAACCTCTTGGCGTGCGCCTATTAGAGTCATTGAACACACGTGACATATGGTCCTCAAGAATGCTGTTTGGGTCATCCTCCACAAAGTCATGGACGGGAATATCTGGGTTCCAGGAGGTCTCATGGTTGTTGATGATGGTGTTTTACTTTCATGCTCTTCCTCCTCAACTTTCCGTAATTTAGCAGCTAATCTTTCCTTGGGTTCCTCCTCTCTGCTACAACCTTCTCTAACTTCTCAGTGAGCTTCTTGGCAAACTCTACTGGGTCTGTGGGAGGTAGTTCTCTCGGATGAGCACGCGCGACAAGGTAGGTGGGTCATGACTTTTCAGAGTCCTCTGGTAACGTTGGAAGGTATCCAGCCTGCGTATGATGGCTGCTGCTGGCATTACTTGAGCATCCTTCCGAACTCTTTGGGCTTACCCCACCATTGTTCACATATTGCACATTGAGGAACATTGGTAGGACGTCTCCCGCATGTACTCCTCCACTTCCCTCGACTTTATGATTTTCATTATTTTATTTTCCCTTTCTCTTTTACCAATATGTATTTCTTTGTTTCTTTGTTCCTCTTCTGCGGCTGTCTTGACCTCACTGAAAAGCCGTCCACACTGGAGTCAGTGAAGGGATGAGGACGTGGTGTCGTCTGAGATAGCATCGCTGCTAAGAAACCTCTTGGCGTGTGCCTATAGAGTCATTGAACACGCGTGACATATGGTCCTCAAGAATACTGTTGGGGTCATCCTCCACAAAGTCAAGGACGGGGAATATCTGTGGTTCCAGGAGGTCTCATGCTCATAATTGATGTTTACATGGACACCATGTTATAAATTGTGTGTAATGGCACAAGATTTCCAAGAAAATATATGCTCTTAACACACATTGTCAAGCCTACATACTGTAATGTCACAATTTTACCCCAACTTTCTGACAGATACTGAGGATGATGCAAAAGATGGAGAATTATCGACCATATGATAATGATGAGTGAGGAGGAGGATGATGATGAGGAGACGATGACAGCAAAGGTAAGCAGTGATAGGACAATACAGTCAGAAAAATTGTGTTATTAATTGTGCGCTTCCAATCCCAGGCATTTGTGTCTTGTCAGGGCCCAGGGCTTTGATTGCGTCAATTCATGATGAAATTTGACAATGTTAGATATAATGTTGGATAATGCATTAGATTACATGGTTGTAGCTAATTTCACTGTTATTTTATATAATTTATATGGACATAATTTAAGAATGCACGTAATTATTAACTTTTGCGGTTCATTTAACCAAATGAAGCTCCTAGAATGCTGATTTCTTGTATCAATACTACACAGAATCGATTTCTAATATGTCTTTATGTTATTTAACAATTGCATATGAATTGTACATATTTTTTGTTCGTTATTTTCAGACTTTTTTGGTGCCATACAACTGTTACCTGTAACGATAGTTAGGATATGAGCTCTATTCTACATGTACATGCAGGGCGCTACAAACCACTTGCCGCTGCCCGGGGCAAGTGAAACCACTGTGGGCAAGTAAAGATCAAATTGACTTTGCAGCCGACCCTGGTTCATGCGTATATGTCGATATGGTGTTTAACTTTCATAGCTCTTCCTCCTCAACTTCCGTAATTTAGCAGCTAATCTTCCCTTGGTTCCTCTCTGCGTACAACCTTCTCTAACTTCTCAGTGAGCTTCTTGGCAAACTCTAACTGGGTCTGTGGGAGGTAGTTCTCTCGGTACATCATCCACATATGGTAGGTGTTCATGACTTTTCAGAGTCCTCTGGTTAACGTGGAAGGTATCCAGCCTGCGTATGATGGCTGCTGCTGGCATTACTTGAGCATCTCTTCCGAACTCTTTGAGCTTACGCGCACATTTCACACATTGCACGATAGGAACGGTAGACGTCCTCCGCACTGACTTCCTCACTCGACTTTATGATTCTTCATTATTATTCTCTCTTACCTAATATGTATTTCTTGTTTCTTGTTCCTCTTCTGCGGCTGTCTTGACCTCACTGAAAACACGTCCAACGTCAGGATATGAGGGATGAGCTACGTCGTGTCGTCTGAGGATAGCATCGCTGCTAAGAAACCCTTGGCGTGTGCCTATTAGCAGTCATTGAACACGCGTGACATATGGTCCTCAAGAATACTGTTGGGTCATCTCCACAAAGTCAAGAACGGGGAATATCTGGGTTCCAGGAAGTCTCATGCTCATAATTGATGTTACATGGACACCATGTTATTAATTGTGTGTAGATGCACAAGATTTCCAAGAAAATATATGCTCTTAACACACATGTCAAGCCTACATACTGTAAGGTCACAATTTTACCCCAACTTCTGACAGATACTGAGGATGATGCAAAAGATGAGAATTATCGACCATATGATAATGATGAGGAGGAGGAGGATGATGATGAGAGGACGAATGACCAGGCAAAGGTAAGCAGTGATAAGGACAATACAGTCAGAAAAATTGTGTATTAATTGCTTGCTTCCAATCCAGTGCTCTTGTCAGGCCCAGGGTGATTGCGTCATCATGATGAAAATTTGGACAATGTTAATAATGTTGGATAATGATAATTACATGGTTTTGTAGCTAAATTTCACTTATTTTATTATATTTATATGAATAATTTAGAATGCACGTAATTATACTTTTGCGGTTATTAACCAAATGAAGCTCCTAGAATGCTGATTCTTGTATCAAAACTATCAAAATCGATTTCTAATATGTCTTTATGTTATTTAACAATTGCATATGAAGTTGTACATATTTTTTGTTCGTTATTTCAGACTTTTTGGGTGCATACAATGTACCTGTAACGATAGTTGAGGATAATGAGCTCTTTCTACATGTACATGCAGGGCGCTACAAACCCACTTGCCCGCTTGCCCGGGCAAGTGAAAACCACTGGTGGCAAGTAAAGATCCAATTGACTTGCCGATCGGGCAAGCCATGATTTGAGAGGAATGTATACATGTGCAACATTTCACCTAAAACCACCAATAGAAATATGAATCAGACAAAATATCACAACAAAAAATGCCTAAATATTCTTGTGTGCAATCTTCCTATATGCTCGTCGTGTATGACTCTTATTAGGTCTCAGATGGTACATGTAGTTGCTATTCAAAATAAAATCATGATTAGGGTCTAAACAAAGAAAAATGAAAAGAAAATCCGGGCAAGTGTCTTTTCTTGTGGGCAAGCGCAAAACCAAATTTCACTTGCCGACAGGGCAAGCGTTAAATAAATTTTTGTAGAGGCCTGACATGTAACTTATCACAAGAACCATGTATATGTTTTATTTGGTAGTATGTAACGATATGAATCCAATATAGGATACACATGCTTTCACCCACCTAGAATGATTCATGCAATGAAACCCATAATGTATGGGACTCTTACGAGATATTACATGTATGTCTAGATATGAACATATTCATAGCAAATACATGTATTACACATGACAAAAAGCTTGTTGTAGAGTCGGAAATTAAAAATTAGTTCTACCGGTAAATTTGCCTCATACATTTTTCTGCTGTAGGGACATACCGATGAGGATGATCAGGGCATTCAAGATGGTACATGTAAGTACTATTTTGATTATTAAGGTTAATCTCTGAAAAAAATCAGTCTCTGAAATTCAGGAACGACTCTCAGATACTATATACCATTATTCGCTGCGGAGACGAAATCTCTATTCTGTCGCTGAGACATCTCCGCGAAGGGAGATATCACCCTATCTCTTTAATCAATTTCTTATGTATTTCTCTGTTTTTTTCCCTTCCATCTTCTACAATGTATTTCATAATTTCTTATTGTATTTTCTTGTTTTCTCCATTTTTCCCCATCTCGTTTTCCTTTTCTATCATTTCTTCTGTTTTCCTTCTTTCCTTTTGTTTCTACTATTCTTATGATTTCATTATTTTAATTTTCCTTTCTCTTTATCAATATGTATTTCTTTTTTCTTCCTTCTTCAATCTTGTATTTCATCATTTCTAATGTATTTCCTTGCTTCCCTTGTTTATTTCTTTTCAACCATTTCTTATATATTGTTGTTATATTCCTTTCTCTTTTAACATTTTTTAAATGTATTTTTTTGTTTCCTTTCTGTCTCTTCCTTTTCTATGTTTTCCTTGTTTCCTTTCTTTCTTTCTACTATCTCTGTTTCATCTTCCTTTCTTCTCTTTCTTATGTCCTTCTTGTTTCTTCTCTTCCATCTTCTATTTCATCATTTTGGATGTCTTACTTTGTTTTCCTCTTCTTTCTTTCCTGTTCATGTTCATTTCTTCTGTATTTCTGTGTTTCATCCTTCTTTTTTCTCTCTCCGGAAATGCTTATGTATTTCCATGTTGTTTATCACAGTTTTGTAATGGAGTGCGTTTACACTGTAGGCACTCCACAAAAAGCAGCTGCTGTTACAAGGTAGAGCCAAAATAGTTTGCTGCGGAGTTATAGTAGAGCAAGGTTATCCTGGGAATGGTTTATAATGGGTTACGAGCATTCACTCTGAAGGCAATTAACACCCCCTACAGTTGTGGGACAGATCCCGCGACCTGTAGCCGGTTTCAGAGGCCACTGTGAATCGGGTATTGTAATTTATTGAAGTATTGTTTGCTATCTAGTTTCTGATTCAATTGTCTATAATGCATTAATACTTGATTAGTGTTCTTCGTCTTTTTATTCTCTCTCGAAATGCTTATGTATTTCCATGTTGTTTTACACAGTTTTGTAATGGCATGCGTTTACACTGTAGGCACTCCACAAAAGCAGCTTGCTTTACAAGGTAGAGCAAAATAGTTTGCTGCGAGTTATTAGTAGAAGCAAGTTATCCTGGGATGTTTTAATGGGTACGAGCATTCACTCTGAAGGCAATTAACACCGCTACAGTTGTGACAGTCCCGCGACTGTAGCGGTTTCAGAGGCCACTGTGAATCGGGTTATTGTAATTTATTGAAAGTATTGTTTGCAATTATTTAGTTATTTCTTGAATTGTGTGATAAATGCATTTCAATACTTATTAGTGTTCTTCGTCTTTTTATGTGTTTCGACACAAAATTACAATAATAATAATAGTTTTTACCGACGATAACTGAATGACTGGAAAACCAAAGTTCTAAAACATCTATTTTTAGTTTACTCTATGATATAAATGATGATTTAATTATGAAATAGCAAATTAAAGTGAATGAAAATTGTGAGTTCACGGATATGTACAACTTGTCCAAATTCTGTATTGATACATTTTTGTGACAATCTATTGTGATTGATTGATATGATTGAATGAAGATTTTATTCACAAAACTATTGCAGTCTCACAACTGTATTGACAAGGATTACAGATATATACACTGCCCTCCAAAAGTTTGGGTACACCTGAGGTCAGCTTCTTTTGGATCATTTTGAGGCATTTTATGACCAGTATTCAGTCCAAATGATGTTTAAGTACAAAAAATACATTATGCAATCAATAACTTCATGATTACCAGGCCAAGTCTCCTTGGAATTTAGAAATTATTCAAAAATATAACAAAAAGTGCAAAACGTGATTTTGCACTAATTTCTTCAAATATTGAAAAAAGAAGATATCTCAGCTAATAATGGTCCGATCAATTAAATTTGTATGGATGTTGAGGCATATTTAAAATATACCCTACTTTTGTTCTTATTTTGAGACAACACTTTATTAATTATGCAAATTTATGCAAATTAAAGGTCCATTTTTAGAAATTTATCAATATTTTGTTTTAAAAATTGCTATGAAGCCCAATTTTTTTTTTTAAAGTTGCTGAGTATAATAGCCAACAACATGATTGAAAAGTTAGACTTTATCATGAATTCCTTTGTATTCGTTTGTTTTTATCACTTTCTATTGTTTTTGATTATTTTTTATTGGTATGTATTTCTTAGTGTTTTGGCTCTTTTCTGTTTCTAAAATTAAAACACAATATTATCTTACATTTTATTTAGGTCTGACATGCAATAATGCAATGTTGTCTCACCTAACAACACAATGGGCAGTGTTCTAAGAACAATAGTTGCACTACGCTATAAAGGAAAAAGTCACCAAAAGGCATATTTGGGGTTGGCAGCAGTTGCGTAGCAGTCATGGAAGTTTTATAGTTGGTTAAATTGGCTGAGACCCCTCCCCCAGTCAGAACAGTCATTATTAGTCTTTATATAAAAATTCATTAAGTAGGAACCATTGTTTTGACGTGTAATTAGGAAAGTTTTAAAATATCGAAAAATTCAATTGTTGCCCATTTTATGTAGTGAATGCACCATTCACGTGAATTGCTCTTCAACATTCTTAATTGCATCTAAAAGGCTTTAAGCATTATCTTGTATATCTTGAAATCAATCAAGGTACATTTCAGAAATATAAAAGAGCCAAAAACATTGTGAAATACATAAAAATAAAAACAATCGAAAACAATAGAAAGTAATAAAACAAAAGAATACAAAGGAATTCGAGAGAAAGTCCAACTTTGTAATAACAATTTTATTGAGTATTATACTCAGCAACTTTTAACAAAAAAATGGGCTTCATAGCAATTTTTAAAACAAAGTATTGATAAATTTCTAAAAATAGACCTTTAATTTTCATAAATTTGAATAATTAATAAAGTGTTGTCTCAAAATAGAAACAAACAATACAGGGTTATATTTTACATATGCCACAATATCCATACAAAATTTTACATTGATCGCACCTTTATTAGCTGAGATATCTTCTTTTTTCAATTATTGAATGAATTAGTGCAAAATCACGTTTTTGCAGTTTTTGCATATTTTTGAGTAATTTCTAAATTCCAAGGAGACTTGGCACGGTATTTGTGCAGTATATTGGTTGCATAATGTATTTTTATACTTAAACATCATTTGGACTGAAATACTGGTCATAAAATGCCTCAAAATGATCCAAAACAGAGCTGACATCAGGTGTACCCAAACTTTTGGAGGGCAGTGTACTTGTATAGTAGCATTAAAATACAATACAGGTACATAAATTAATAACAATGTTGATGCAGCATCAGGGCTGGGCAAAAAGTTATTTCAAACGAGTGAATTCTATTGCCAAATTTGATGTAGAATCCAAATATGACAATTATTTTTGTGAACGGCGATGTCTTACATCGCTAAAGTGCTAAAAACCAAAATGGCGTATTTTGCCACTTATCGCACACTACAAACCAATTTTGTTTTGTTTCCATATGGATTTTGATGGTCAAGAAATTCAAATCTGACAAGCTAATCATGACCTAATGTACCGAGTACGTGTTACAAGTGTTATTTAGTGATTTTGATACGAGGTGATTTTTGCTCTATACTAACTACCAAACTACAATAAAAGTCATCTTCGGTGGGATTAATCATGTTGAAGAGATCCCAAAAAGAGTATGAAGGTTTGGCAAAATACGCCATTTTTTTTGCACTTTTTGTTTCTACATCTAATTTGGCTATAGAAACAACTCGTTTTGAACAACAAAAAAATTGTGATTCGCCCAACGCTTGTAGCATTTAAATTCTTAACAGATATCTCATTATTAGGTTGTATGTACTTATTGTACATACCACCTCTTTTTATTGCCAGAATCTTCGTTTTTTATTTTTATGTACAATTTTTTTCCTGACGATAACTCTTTTTTTGTATTAAAGAATCATGAGAAATATTCACAATTATAAGCTTTCAAATTTCATAGGGCCAAGATTAATATGAGAATACAGGGTATACAGATAATATTTCTGAATCGGGACAAATTACTGCACATGTATTTTGTATAAATTCTACTTCTATTTTTTTTTATTGGGATTTTTACAATCTTATAGATGTTCAAGCTACAGCGAGCGGCTCCTCACGTAAAGTAAGTATAACATTTGTTAAATGTATGTGATCTTGAGATAATTCAAATATGCCACAAATGTCTTCCAAGTATCTCACATTTTCAAGTGTTACATCTACAGTGTAGCTTTGCCCTGGCGACATCCAGATGTCAACCTGCCAGACAACAAGAGAATGGCAGAGAAATGCATACAGTCACTACGGAGGCGCCTGACTAAGGACCATAGAATGCATGAGAAATACACGGAAATTGTGGAGGGCTACATAGAGAAGGGATATACCCAGATGGTACTTGCCTTATCACCCAGTTGTCCATCCACAGAAGGAAAAAGTGTGGGTTGTCTTTGACTGCGCAGAAGGAGCCGTGGTACATCACTGAATGATCAGCTTTTCCAGGGACCTGATTACAACAATAATTTAGTTGGCGTCTTGTCAAGGTTCAGAGAAGAAAGAGTTGCCTTAATGGGGGACATCAAAGTGATGTTCCAACAGGTAAAGTGGCGCCAGAGGACAGCGATACTCTTTAATTTCTCTGGTGGCCTGAGGGTGATCTAATGAAGACACCAAAGGTGTACAAGATGAATGTGCATCTCTTCAGAGCAACTTCCTCGCCAAGTTGTGCAGCATTCGCACTGGGGTTTTAAACCTTGGAAAACATATTCCAATATCTTTTTAATTCCTATAAAACATAGGAAAACAAAATTACTCTCCAAGGGTCGCATGAATGGCAATTCATCCTAAATATGGGGTGAGATTACCACTGTTGAGCTAAGCTTAGAGAAGTTAGAGGGTTTTTATGGAACTGGAGAGTATAGGGCAGTGCTACTACAGTAGCTGTATTCTGCTAGACAGGGTACGGATGAGTCTGACACTGCTTATCCCTCCAGTTAGCAATCGATAAAGTAGAACAAAGGAAGGGCATCTCTCGTACTGCAAAGGACGAGACATTAAAAGTTGTCTTTTCGAAGGGCATGTCAATTGCTTCCCTTAAAAAGGCCATCCAACATAAATATAAAGTAGTAAAATCCTTTGATGAGCTACTTCATGTCGCCCATCAACAGGAGCAAGAGAACAGGGAATTTGAACAGTTCCATGCCTCTGCACAGCACTCCTGAGGAAGCGAATGATGAACATATATCATATTACAGCTACCAGCATTGAGGTATATGCTCAACTAAGCTATTACATGAACATTATGCATACACTGTTCTAAACATTATGCATATGTATGACCTTTTAATCTCTTGTTGTTGCAGATGACAAGCCGCAGATAGGGAAGAATCACCTGAGACAGTCTTGCAAAAGGAGAGGCTACGGAAAGAATTTCAGGGCCGTGTACTGATGTTCCTCATAAATTGGACCAGCAGCCCAAGAAGAGGAGATTGGGGAATACGGGAAGGAATGTAGCAGTACACCTGGAGGATGATACACCACCTCCATACATAGGAAAAGTTCTTACAAAAACGGAGATGAAATCAAAGTGGAGTGGTATCGAGGAGGTTATGCTAAGAAATGGGTTCCGTGGATGGAAGGAGCAGGCAGGAATTACCGTATATCTGCTACCAAACTTAATGTCTCTTCCTGCCTGCTGGGGGATTTTGCACTGACACCACAAGCACAAAAGCTTTCTGATGCAATGGCGGATACACAAAGAAATGGGTACCGTGGATGGAAGGAGAAGGCAGAAATTATCGCAATATACCTGCTACAAAGATTCACATCTCTTCCTGTCTGCTGTGGGATTTTGCACTTACCCCGCAAGCGCAAAAGCTTCCTGGTGCAGTAGTAGATCAGTTAAAGAAGAAAAATGCAAAACTCCAAAAGTAATATGTATTTCGTTGTAGAACTCATAGGATATTTCAGAACAAGCGAAGAACACTTATTGTGTGTGTGTAAATTTAGGCATATTTATGAATGAAATCAAAGTTTTGCTCTAATAAAGTGTGCAAAGTTCCCATGAACCCAAAGACATGGAAGACTGTGAGAATATGGCCAAACTACGACAGAAGTGGGGTTTCTTGTGAATGACATCATCGGCCTCTGTAAGAAGTACGGTAAGATATCGAAGCATTATGTCCTTATGCTTTAATGTACGTAGGGCCTTTTAATCTCCTGTCGTTGCAGGTGAAAAGCTGCTGATAGAGAATACTCACTCGAGATAGTCTTGCAAAGGACAATATCGCTGTATTTATGGCCCCTATTGTAATGACTGTATGAATTCAAAGATATTATGCTAATTAATGATGGTAATGTATAATAATTGTTGTCTGGCGTATTCCTAATACACTTATCAACCACCAACAATGACTTAATCAATAATTGGTTCAGCCACAAATGTTGAAATTGTGCAATCAAAGCAATACATATATTTATGTACAAAATCGTACAAGTTAATGTCCCCATCTACGCTTACATGTATCTCGCGCTTATACACTGTTTATGCATTGGGGCCATAATTACCCCAAATGACATTTTCAATTGATCCCCCTTTACAGCTCTACTATTGAAGATATTCAGGTGGAAGTTTTTCTGTTGGTTATTTACTTCCTATTGTTTCAGTTTCAATCAAAATTTCTTCTTAAATGATTTTAATTAATGATATCACACCCCACATAAAAAAGCAGACTTGCCACTTTCCAACGAACAGAATTGTAATTGTCGTACATTTTAAGCTCCCCAAAGCACAAAATTTCATGGAAATGGCTTATTTTCTCAGATGATAGTAGGAAGAGTTTAGCTCGGCATGTGTTAAAATTAAATTATCATTGTGTAATGCAGCAAAGAATTATAAGATCTCAAAGACAAAGGGGCCATAATTACCCGGGCCATAATTACCCCAGTCTCCCCTAAACATGATTGGGTGGCTGGATTGGTGAAGGGATGGTCAAGTGTATAGAATAGAGAGGACCTGCAGACAGCAGGGAGAAATGGTTGAAATCAGGCTCTCCACCACACCGAGCTCTTGTCCAGATGTAACTATGACAAAAGACTCTGAAGAACATTGACCACTACCTAAAATTAAAGGGATTTCTTCTTTTGCATCAAACAAAGATGATAATTACATGTAGTGTAAGTGTTTTCGTTAACGAAATTGCCTTTATATTTTCGCAGAAAATTACCATAAGATTACGTGTGTCATAGAAGCTTGTCAACGAGTACGGTTGTCGAAAGAAACCGCTGAGTTATTTTGGGATTTTCCTTTCTGTTTGCAGCAAAAATACCCTGAGTTCCTGCAAAGATATTGAATGTATGGTTACTCAGCCTAGTTATACCCCAAGAACTCAACCTGCAGACTGGATTAAGACTTCTGATGTGTCTTTATTGAAGAAGTCATGGACAATTCAATCTGTATACGAAACAAGTGAAAACATACGAACAAATAATTAGCACAAGTAGAATAAACAAATACCTGTGTTATTGCACCTTGATTTGTGTGCTTGAGTGTTTTGTTACTTGTACTGTTTAAATAATCAAACAGCTCTAAAATACTTAAACTGCATACGAATCAAAAACTGAATAATCAAGATTGCGTCTGAACCTGAGACTAAGTTATCAAAGACTCTCAATTCAACCAAACAATGGCAAGACAAAGCTCTTAATTACATTGACAAGGAATGTCATGTTATGCGTATGTGAAGATGGTGTCAGATTTATAGGTCTTCACAGATATTATTCAAACAAAGGAATACTTATATAAATTAATGTATTCACTTACTTAATTGATTGAATAAGGGTAAATCTTTTGATTGCTTTAAATATGAAGTTTGATACAGAAACAAAAAACTTGATAACTTTGAACTTGGTCTTTTTTCAACAGACATCTGTTTGTCGAGGTATTTGATATTCTGAATTCAGACCAATTAATTCATAAATGCAATTGCAGTTTGGTTTCATATACAATAGTCTTAATATCAGACGCTAATCGGTTATACTGTGAAACACTTAGTCTTGTCAGACACTTGGTTTCGATAGAAAGTATTAGTCTTTGATATTAGTCTTTGATATTAGTCTACGATATTAGTCTTTTCGGTTAGACAATGATAGTTATTTCAGATATTAGTCTTGAAAATCAGACACTGATGTAATTAGAATTGTGTCAAGCCATTTTGGTTGAATTGAGAGTCTTTGATAACTTAGTCTTGGTTCCAGACACAATCTTGATTATTCAGTTTTTGATTCGTATGCAGTTAAGTAATTTTAGAAGCTGCTTTGATTATTTAAACATACAAATAAACCAAAACACTCAAGCACACAAATCAAGTGCAATACACAGGTATTTGTTTATTCATACTTGTGCTAATTATTTGTTCGTATGTTTTAACTTGTTTTTATACAGATTAAATTGTCCATGACTTCTTCAATAAAGACACATCAGAAGTCTAAATCCAAGTCTGCAGGTTGAGTTCTTGGGGTATAACTAGGCTGAGCTAACCAGTAAGGATGTAGAAATCAATTTGAGGACGACTTTTAATCAGAATTCCTTCAACTATGATTGTCTTGTCTTTAAAATTAATTCTACATTATACCCTACAAATGGTAGAATGTATAATTCAGGGGAATGGAGCACTGCCAATGCCTAGTTGTTTCGTTCAGATATGCTCAACTAAGCCGTTACATGAAGATCAGCGAGCTTAGACAATCTTCAAGAAAACTATCAAGAAGGTTGAAGGGCATTACCAGATACATGTAGCATCGCTGCTGAGAAACCTCTTGGCGTGTGCCTATTAGAGTCATTGAACACGCGTGAAATATGGTCCTCAAGAATACTGTCGGGGTCATCCTCCACGAAGTCATGGACGGGGAATATCTGGGTTACAGGAGGTCTCATGGTTGTTGATGATGGTGTTTTACTTTCAGCTCTCTCTCAACTTCCATAATTTAGCACTAATCTTTCCTTGGGTTCCCTCTCTGCAAACACTTCTCTAACTTCTCAGTGAGCTTCTTGGCAAACTCTACTGGGTCTGTGGGAGGTAGTTCTCTCGGATGAGCACGCGGACAAGGTAGGTGGGTCATGCTTTTCAGAGTCCTCTGGTAACGTTGGAAGGTATCCAGCCTGCGTATGATGGCTGCTGCTGGCATTACTTGAGCATCCTTCCGAACTCTTTGGGCTTACCCCACCATTTTCACATATTGCACATACACGTCGACTTGAGGAACATGGGGTAGGACGTCTCCCGCATGTACTCCTCCACTTCCCTCGACTTTATGATTTTCATTATTTTATTTTTTCCTTTCTCTTTATCAATATGTATTTCTTTGTTTCTTTGTTCCTCTTCTGCGCTGTCTTGACCTCACTGAAACCTCCACCGGAGTCAGTGAGGGATGAGGTGGTGTCGTCTGAGATAGCATCGCTGCTGAAAACCTCTTGGCGTGTGCCTATTAGAGTCATTGAACACGCGTGACATATGGTCTCTCAAATACTGTTGGGGTCATCCTCCACAAGTCATGGACGGGGAATATCTGGGTTCAGGAGGTCTCATGGTTGTTGATGATGTGTTTTTACTTTCATGCTCTTCCTCCTCAACTTCCATAATTTAGCAGCTAATCTTTCTTGGGTTCCCTCTCTGCACAACCTTCTCTAACTTCTCAGTGAGCTTCTTGGCAAACTCTACTGGGTCTGTGGGAGGTAGTTCTCTCGGATGAGCACGCGGACAAGGTAGGTGGGTCATTGACTTTTCAGAGTCCTCTGGTAACGTTGGAAGGTATCCAGCCTGCGTATGATGGCTGCTGCTGGCATTACTTGAGCATCCTCCGAACTCTTTGGGCTTACCCACCATTTTCACATATTGCACATACACGTCCGACTTGAGGAACATGGGGTAGGACGTCTCCCGCATGTACTCCTCCACTTCCCTCGACTTTATGATTTTCATTATTTAATTTTTCCTTTCTCTTTTCAATATGTATTTCTTTGTTTCTTTGTTCCTCTTCTGTCGCCTCTTCTGCTGCTGGATGTGAGGTGATGCGTCTGAGATAGCATCGCTGCTGAGAAACCTCTTGGCGTGTGCCTATTAGAGTCATTGAACACGCGTGACATATGGTCCTCAAGAATACTGTTGGGGTCATCCTCCACAAAGTCAAGGACGGGGAATATCTGGGTTCCAGGAGGTCTCATGGTCATAATTGATGTTACATGGACACCATGTTTAACTTATTAATTGTGTGTAGATGGCACAAGATTTCCAAGAAAATATATGCTCTTAACACACATATGTCAAGCCTACATACTGTAATGTCATAATTTTGCCCCAACTTTCTGGACAGATACTGAGGATGAGGATGATGCAAAAGATGACGAGAATTATCGACCATATGATGATGATGATGAGGAGGAGGAGGAGGACGATGATAGGGAGGATGATGATGAGGAGGACGATGACCAGGCAAAGGTAAGCAGTCAGAAAAATTGTGTTATTAATTGCTGCTTCCAATCCCAGGGTATTTTGTGTCTTGTCAGGCCCAGGGGTTGATTGCGTCATCATGATGAAAATTTGGACAATGTTAGATAATGTTGGATAATGATAATTACATGGTTTTATAGCTAAATTTCACTTAATTTATATATTTATAAGGAATAATTTAAGAATGCACGTAATTATACTTTTGCAGTTATTAACCAAATAAAGCTCCTAGAATGCTAATTCTTGTATCGAACTACCAAAATCGATTTCTAATATGTCTCTATGTTATTTAACGATTGCATATGAAGTTGTACATATTTTCTTGTTCGTTATTTTCAGACTTTTTGGTGGCATACAATTACCCTAGGAGCCAAGGGCCTTTAATCAGCATTTTTGCTGGGGAAGGTTTGAAGATCTTATCTAGAGTAAAATTTTGCGCTGATTCCAAAAATGTGACTCTTACTGACCGTACCCATGACACTTCGGCCATTTTGGCCAATTTTTGTCCAAAAATGACCATTTTGGTCACTTGTGGTCAAGGGTATTTTATTTCTATAATTTTTATCGATAAATGGGATTTTTACAACGTATCTGATGTAAAAATGTGCGCTGATTCTAGAAAAAGTGGTTTTATTGACTCTGTGTGTCATTAAAGGGGTCATTTTGGTCAATTTCAGCCAACAATGGACATTTTTATCATTTTTGGGACCAAAATTAGACCAAAATGACCATCAGAGTCATCCAAGTGATGGCTTTCCCATCTCAAAACCATTAAAAAAAACTTCCTTGGGTCTCAAAGAATACTCCCATACCATTTTCCTTAAATATTTGGACAGCCCTGGTCATTTAGGCCAGTTTGACCGAAAGTGACCATTTTGCAGTTTCACGGGATTTTGCTATACAAGTATTACACATTATATTTTATGCATATACATGTAGATTTATTATCCTTTCGTTCAACTAATTGCATTAGGAGTTGACTTGTGGTGGACAAGTGGGAACAAATGATGCTCATTTCAAAAATAGAGGTCTTATTCAACCTACCCATAAGGTACTGGTCACTTATTGGTCACTTGTTGGCTGAAGGTTGACCGTTAGCCCAAATGAAATAGAAATGTTATTTACAATTTATACAGTGCCGAAAACATAGACTGTGTCTCTAAGCACTTTACACATATTTTTTATCATCCCCGTCATCAGAAACATATTTTCCCCTCACACAATATGTGCACATTCTCCACTCCCTACTTTAATGCTGGCCATGAACTATTAAAAGAACAAACTAGATGAATCTTCGACCGCGCATGGTCGGAAGGCATGCCTCCGTATTGCCACATCGGAAAAAAAAGGCATGCGCATGTTGAGTATTTTACATCCATTTATACCATGACATCTTTGAGATATTGACCCCAAATCTATTAAAGTTGTATCATCAGAATTATTTCCAACTCAGGAAGGATGGCTACTGATGTAATAAAAAGGATAAACATGTTTAAGTTGATGTGTCAAAGGTCCTTCAGAAATTGCACAAACGAGTCATTTACATAAATAACCAGTGACCTTTGATGTCCTGACCTCAAAAATCTAATCAGTTCATCTTTCCTCCCACATGACCCAAGTTTGAAGTTGATCCATAAAACGGTTCAGAAGTTACAGCAAGAAAGTGCCATTTTCATGTATACAATGATGTCTGTGACCCTTGACCTCTGACTTCATGACCTCAAAATATAATAAATTCATTGTCCCTACCATATGCACACCACCACAGCCTCAACCATCTTGCCTTGCCAGTTCAACCTGTCTCAGCCCTCCTCATCATGCCACACCACCACAGTCTCGACCATCTTGCCTTCTTGCCTTTCATCGGTCGACTTCTAGTATTCAGCAGGTGGAAGAATCTTCATCTCAGGTCTTGCCATTTTTTCCACCGGTTCTCTCATTTCAGCTAGGTCCTCTGCTCAATGATGGGGTGTATTATACATTGCCTTCACATTATCATCACTCTCCACGGCCTCCAGAATTGTATCGTCCATGCCTGCATTTTCTTGCCTCGCAGTATCACTCACCACGGCCTCCAGAGTTTCATCTTCTTGCCCGTCCATCTCAGATTTTGCTGTTTGATTGCCACTACTCTAATTTTTTGCAGGGGTAAGGAAGAAGACCCCATGTGGTAATACACCATGTGGCCCATGTCAATTATGTAATAAAGTTTCTACAAGATATTTTCACATTTCATTGTCATCTTCTGAAGATTTAAATAACTTGATCAAAGAGAAATGCCCTGAGGTAGATATTGATAAATGTATATGTAACGCATGTAGGCAAAAATATTCAAAAACGTTAAAATCTGGTACATATACTCCTCAAAAATCTAGAAAACTAGACTACCCTGTATGTTTTTTATCTCACTATTTGATTTGTGATATTGTGTCAGAAGCTGAAATTACATGCAGCTTAACTGATTTTAACAATGCATTTTCTCTGGAAGTTCTATCTATCCCGAAATCATTATGCCTCTGTAGTAAACACCGATCACAGTTACGTAATAACGTCAATTCTAAAGTATGTTGTTCAGTTTGTAAATCTAATTTGAAGCTTGGTAAGAAATATCCATGTTCAACCCTTTCCAGTGAGTCTGTAGATAAGATTAGAATAGTTAATGAGGATTGGTTATTAGAAGAAAATGATGTTATATGCTCCTCATGCCAAAGATTTGCTTTAAGGCCAAAATTACTTGCAACTCCGAGAACAATCCAAGAACTTAAACAAAAATTTCATAAAAATGTTGAAGACCTTGAAGGTTGTGATGATTTTGATGAAATATTGTGCAAAGTACTTAATCACACATTTATAGATATTATTAAGATGTGTGAAACATCAAAAAGCTTTCTTTTTAGTTCTGCTTATGATTGTTTTCTTTTAAATCTAAAGACTATTAAAGATGAAGCACTTCGCCTTGAACTAACAAGAACAAAACCATTTTTTCTTACTAAGCTTATTGAGGAGTTTGGAGATGTTCTCAAAATGCATAAATTGGCTCGAAAGAAAGGTACATTGGCTTTTATCTTTCCGACTTATCTAGTAAATTCCATTATTGAAGCCTGGCACAATATTTCATATGAAGTCAGGTCATTGAAACTTAAAAGTAATAATGAATCCAGTAGTATTCAAGAAGAAATAGAGAACCCTTCCTTATCTGTTGAAATAAATTCCCATTTTAGAAGTTTGCTCAGCAATTGTAATAGCATTTTGTGTTCTCAAGGAAAACAAATTAGGGATCAATATCTGCAAGATCCTTCATCTGTTATTAATTTTCAGTTGGCATCAATTTGTGAGAGAAGATTGTTTTGCCTATATTGGTTTACATACTGCTATGCGGAAAGGGGATTGGACTTTGCGCTTAGTATCTTTGAAGAAAATGGCCCCTATCTTCCAAGCTTTCGATCGTCTTAATTACGCCTCTTTAATTCCAGCTCATTTAAAAATGATTGGTGGATTGCCAGAACATTTGAGAGAACATTTTGAGAGAGGCTCGTTTGTTTCAAGCATTTCTGGTAGCAATCTTTCGAAAGTAGGATTTGATGAATGTCATGAAATGATGATCAACAAAGATATCAAAATGGCTCTTTCACATAGTTTACCAAAAGATATGGATAAACTGGCAGGGACAGTGCAACAACAAGGTCAATTAATACACAATTTAGAAGAACAGTTAGGGATTGATAAAGAAAATAAATATCAATGAGACTTGGGTATTTCTGTCATTAAAGCAGAATTTGAAAATGTGAAGTTGTACTATAGTAAACTACAAGATACTGGCATGTTTAGTGTTGCTGAATCAAAGCCTCTTTTTCAACTTTTCACTCAAAAACAGGCAAGTAGTGCTCAGCAAAGGTGTTTACTAAACTGTAGAAAAATGGGGGAAGATGCCTACATATCCTACTGTCAAACTTCAATTCTTGGTGAAAATTCTGTAAAAAAACCAGTCTTTCGTAAATTTAACTTAAAAACTTTTGCCAAGGAAAAGATCAGACGAAAAAAGGTGACTGATCTAGAGAAGGAGAATAGAATGATAACACAATGTTATAAACGTACGATAGCCCACAAGAGACAAATAAACCAATATCAGATCTTTGTCAATTTGTGACTGTTCCACGTGCAATTTGTGCATCAAATGGGTTGCCATATAAGGGAGCCAAATCTGTCATATATAATTATTTTGATAAAGGATATAGTTCACAATATGAGATAATTAAGTCTACCTTTAATGTGCAACTAAATTCATGTGTTATAATTGAAGGGATGAATATTATATTAATCTCTCTTCTCTGTTGCCTGTCGCACCAGCCGAGCCAGGGAGCCAGGCATGTAGGCAAATTAAACAGCCAACACTTACTTAGTCTTAGATCTACTTCATGGATGCTTCTGAATGCTGGCTTAAGCCTCTATTATTCAGATCCAAATTCTTCTTCTCATTTTTCAACCATCTGTCTAGAATGTGCTTGGAGATAATCTGTTAATCATTTATCATTAAAGTTGGATCTAAAAATCTATCTTGTTTTTTTTTTACTTTTAGCCTGGAAGGAGGGACAATATCTCCATGCCAGAGGTAGCTGCTCTGATCGCTTTTGTAAAACTCAATAATAAAAAGCTCTTTGGGAAAGGAGGACACTGCGCCAATAGGGTAAGTAGATCTGATCTACATTTATTAATTAGATCTAGGTCTAGGCCTAACGTTAGATCTACATTGTAACTGTTAATAAGTATGTTTTGCTTTAATACAAGGACTATGCGACCCCAAACCAAAAGCGGTGAGGTACCCTTTGAGATGTGGAAACATGAGATTAAATGTCTTGAAACAAATGAAAACTATAGTTCCCAGTCACTGATTAGGCTAGCTAGGAGATTACTACAGGGAGAAACAGCGCAACTCATCCGAAATATGGGGATAGATACCACTATAGAGCTAATCCTAGAGAATTTAAAGGGTTTCTATGGAACTGTAGAGTCTGGAGCAGTGCTACTACACCAGCTGTATTCTGCTAGACAGGGTACTAACGAGTCTGTCACTGCTTGAAGTGCGTGCATCCAGTTAGCAATCGTGAATTGGAAATCCCCATAAATTTATTACGAGCACGCAAAGCTACTGTACTGCTGCCTGCTGTAGATTCTACCGGTAGTCGCTGTCCGTCCATCTCCTGTCGTATCAATTATCATGACAAGTCTGGAAAGCACAAGGTAAGTTATTCATTTATTGCAATATTAAAAGCTGAGAGTCTTTAAATATCGATAAACTAAAGAATAATCAAGGAACAAAGTGGTCGTAT
This sequence comes from Paracentrotus lividus, assembly GCA_940671915.1. Classification (NCBI taxonomy): domain Eukaryota; kingdom Metazoa; phylum Echinodermata; class Echinoidea; order Camarodonta; family Echinidae; genus Paracentrotus; species Paracentrotus lividus. The sequence goes on along the minus strand of CALNVZ010003430.1, from coordinate 22,144,955 downwards.
TTCTAACGTCAGATTGGAGTCTTACGTTTCTCGTTAGACTCGGAGTCTGACGCGACGGCGAGAATCTCTCTTCTCTGTTGCCGGTCGCGCCAGCCGGTCGCGCAGCCGGGCCAGAGAGCCAGGCATGTAGGCAAATTAAACAGCCAACACTTACTTAGTCTTAGATCTACTTAATGGATGCTTCTGAATGCAGGCTTAAGCCTCTATTATTCAGATCCAAATTCTTCTTCTCATTTTTCAACCATCTGTCTAGAATGTGCTTGGAGATAATCTGTTAATCATTTATCATTAAAGTTGGATCTAAAAATCTATCTTGTTTTTTAATTATTTTTAGCCTGGAAGGAGGGACAATTTCTCCATGCCAGAGGTAGCTGCTCTGATCGCTTTTGTACAACTCGATAATAAAAAGCTCTTTGGGAAAGGAGGACTCTGCGCCAATAGGGTAAGTAGATCTGATCTACATTATTAATTAGATCTAGGTCTAGGCCTAACGTTAGATCTACATTGTAACTGTTAATAGGTATGTTTTGCTTTAATACAAGGACTATGCGACCCCAAACCAAAAGCGGTGAGGTACCCCTTGATATGTGGAAACATGAGATTAAAATGTCTTGAAACAAATGAAAACTGTAGTTCCCAGTCACTGATTAGGCTAGCTAGGAGATTACTACAGGGAGAAACAGCTCAACTCATCCAAGATATGGGGATAGATACCACTATAGAGCTAATCCTAGTGAATTTAAAGGATTTCTATGGAACTGTAGAGTCTGGAGCAGTGCTACTACACCAGCTGTATTCTGCTAGACAGGGTACTAACGAGTCTGTAACTGCTTTAAGTGCGTGCATCCAGTTAGCAATCGATAAAGTAGAACAAAGGAAGGCCTTCTCTCCTACTGCTAAGAACGAGACATTAAGAGCTGTCTTTTGGAAGGGCATGTTGGATGTGTCCATTAAACAGGACATCCAACATAAATGTGAAGTAGTAAAATCAATTGATGAGCTAGTTCGTGTTGCCCACCAACAGTAACAAGAGAAAGGATAATTTGAACAGTTCCATGCCTCTGCACATTACTTCAGGGGAAGCGAATGAAGAAGATTTATCATACAGCTACCGGGATTGACTTCACTTATGAGGAGATGGTGCCTTATTTTTCATAGAAATCCTTGACATTGAACTACTGAAATTCCAAACTAAGACTAGAGGATGTTACCTACCTTTCAACAAGGTACCCCTCAGAAAGAAAAAAACTGAGGTATGACAAAATGATGATGTGAATTAGTACACCATTACTGACAACATACTGATACGGCCACCATTTGGGCAAAATAAGAAAGGAGACCAATAGCTTGGAAGAGTCAACAAAATAATGAAAAGAAAAATATTTTTTGAAATTTTTTTTCAGGGTAGCTTTACAACTACTTGGAAGTTTTAAGTGGTATATGCACATGATTCTGTTTCTAAACAAATGGAAGGATATGCTCAACTAAGCTGTTACATGAACATTATGCATACGCTCTGGTTTTAAACCTTGGAACACATCTCGGATACATGTATAAAGTAGTAGTTTTAATAATTTTGATTGTACTTCATTTTGTCGTTTCAGCTGGTATATATTAGCCGACAACCTCAATCACAGCCCTACACTAAGCTAAAGGCAGCTCTTGTCGCACGTACATCTGAGTGGAAGCAACGCTGATGCTTAATTTAGGCAATGTCAATGGGACTTGAGATAGGACCAACGTACACTAGTAAACTAATCATTCTTATCATAGTTGTCATCCGTTCAAACATCAGTTTACTCTCGATTATTTTGCGAAGTTTCGTTTTGATCTTGTTTCATCATGTCTCGCATGAGCGCGGTAGGGAAACAAAACAAAAGACGTGGTCCAACCTCCACTCAAAGTTAAGAGCACAACCTTTTGATTTCGGGAACATGTTTCCTGCTGGTGTTCGGAATCATTTTCGCAATCAAGCCCTATCAATCAGCACTTGTCAAGGTTATTTAATTGATAGTGTGGAGGCTACTACTTCTTTTCTCATATCGGAAACATCTTCAATTCAGTACGCCGGGATGACTACCAAAGCCAACATGTACCTCGTCTTCGTAGGACCTCCATCAACAGGCAAATCGCAGGCAATTCAAGTGGGGACGACGGCCCACTTCATGTAATTAGTGCGAGGGACTCAGCAACATCTCTAGTTATTGGAAAATCTACTTCAGCAGGACTTTTCAATCGTTTGTCCCAGGGAGATGGAATGCTTGTTTCTCGTGAGATACACAACGTACTTATGAAGATGGCGAAAAACGATGGCGATAGTTCGACTGGCGACATCGCGATGCTTTGCCACTTATAAGCCAGTTCGTAATTATTCGCGGAGGCAGGCATGGCTATTGTGACGTCACGGGTGACCGGGTCAAAGTGACCAAAACTTCGCTTTCAGCGTGTCGCTTATTTTCGGGTATATTCACGCGATGGTTTAACTACTGTCCCATACATTGATCTTTGTGTTATTCTATGTACGTTCGCTTTTTGACACTGCCTCGCTAATAGTTACGCTCTGTAAATCGACAGTTTTTTTGGTGTTCATCATCGGTTTTGAGTGGTTTTAGACCAATATGGCTGATGAGGAAGATATATCTATCGATGAAATTAGGTTGTGGAGCATCAGTGCTTTGAAAGACTTTCTGAGGACACGAAACCTGAAAGTGGGAGAAAAGATGAACTGGTCGCCCTGGTCTTTGCCGCGAAGAAGATGCCCCAGCTTGTCCCACCAGCCACATCTCAAGCAGACAAGGACCACGAGAAAGCAAAACATTTTGAGGACATTCTCAAAACCCCCACTGGAATGCTACCAGATCCGAAGACTTCAACGAACTGGAAATCAGATGATGTTTCACTTCGCCAGTGGCTGATGTCCGATTACAAGGATAAGAAAGCTATTTTGCTTCTGGGTGGATGGAGGAGGTGCAGTACCATGCAATCAGTGAGCAGAACAAGTACTGCTTTTTGAGGACAAGATGCAAACCTTCGCAGAGAATTAGGGATGAGCCGTGGAATGTTTAGGTGGCCGTGGACAAAAAGTCGGGAGAAATTCAGAGTGCATTTTGCGAGTGCTTTGCAGGGTATGATAATTTAACAAATATTAATTTATTAATGTAAACTAACTTATTGCTCATATACCGGTAGTCCATGATTTATCCCCCCCCCCTTTCCAAAGAAAGTAACCTAACTTACAGTTACACATGTACATGTAGACTGAATTAATTGAATGTAACCTTAGTTTTGTTTTCAAATTTACTTTAAAACTAGATGGTTATTGTTAAGGCCTATAAATCAATAGCTCTATTTCTGACGTTGTAATGGTGTCTTCTACGTATATAAATTTTTAGACTAAGAAAAATAGTGTATGGATTCAGACAGGTTATCCGTAAGTCAGTTAGCTGGAATAAATTACTAGTTTAAAAATATGTGATGTACAATGTACTTAAGCTATCTTTTTTTTAATATCTTTTGTATTAATACAGGTACAGCTCCACATGTAATCATGTCGCCGCCCTCCTCTTCAAGGTTGATTTTGCTTGGAGGAATGGCCTCACTAACCAGCCAATCAGCAGCCCCCTCCAAATCAGAGCAAAACCGCGAATTTTATCGAGATCTAGGTCACCGCAATAAGCGCACTCGGGCCCTCTCGCGACCTGCGAGAGAAATTTCGCACCTATTCTAATCGATGACAGCGGAAAATTACAATGTCCAGTTGTCGAAATGTTGGGGTGAGTAGATGTGCTGGTTATTTAAGTTTCTAAAAAAAGGTTTTAAATGTCATTTTAATTAAATATTTGTTGAAATAGAGTGCATGATTAGAGTGTACGCCTCTTTTTGTTCGTTTTCGCAACGTTCGAAAAGTTGCTGGCTGCTGACCCGATTAGTAATCGTCGTCATACGACATGAACATTTTTTGATAGAACTCAAATTTGCGCTTCCATTGCTACCAAAAACTAAGGGGCCTTTTGAAGACAACTTAGATTAATTTGGGAATAAAGTTTTGTATTTTTCTTCTATTGTACGAGAAAACACGATATTTTGCTAAAAAGACAGGGAAAATCTAATTTTTAACACCACTTGGGGGTGATTGCCGGTATGTCGTTCGATTTTCAGTTCGGTCCCATGTACTTCAAATCATGTTGGACTGAGTTGGTTGTTTCTCAATGCAATGTTGTTTGACCCTGAGTTAGACATTAAACTTTTATCCAGACTCGTACTCGAGAGTCATGACAACAATGTTGGCCTCTAGATTTCTATAGAGTATAGAATGTAGATCTGTATTTGATATGCAATTAAACAGAGACTTTAGTCTAGATTCTAACTTAGAATCTAGGCCTAGGCCCTAGATCTAGGCTAGATAGACTCAGTCTAGATCTACTCTAGATCGATCATTATATCTAGATCTAGTCTAGTAGACTAGTCCAGATCTAGATAGATCTAGAGCTTTTTTTTTTTTTATTGTAAAAGACGGAAAAATCCTGCATGTAAAATAACAAATGGAGTGTTATTAATGGGGGTTGGTTGTCGATCTGGACATTTAAAATAAATGAAGCCTGTTTTGTTTGTTTTGTTTTTGTTTGTTTTTGTTGTTTTTTGTCTCAGGATCATTAAGCTCCAAAAATATCTGTTCTTGAATACTTCGTATCATCATTTTTCTAAAATTTTGTACTAAAATACAACAAAGACATTGCTTAGCAGATTGTGGGGGGGGGGTGGGCGTCCAGACACTCAACAAAAGTGAAGCCTTTTTTTCTTCTTCTTTTTGATTTTTTTTTTCCTTTTAATCAAGGGATTAAAGCCAACAATTTATGTTGAATGATTTTTATTATCATCAATATTTGTTCAGGTTTTGGACAGGTTGGATGTCTGGACAGAGGATTTTAACCATCTATTTGAAATGAATTACAAGCAATGAATTTGTAGTTTGCTTTTTTTAGCACAAAATTTTAGAAGAAATTATAGAAAATAAAGATGGATTGCTTTGAAAAGCACTATATTCAACCAATATTTTTTACTTGATCCTCAGATAAAAATGGGCTTTATTTTTGTTTATTAATCCGGACACCCAGCCCGCATTACTTTTAAGCTGGTGCTCAGAAAATGAGCACTGACCATCATATTTTGAAGTAGGGATTTGCTTCTAAATGTTTATTATTTTTTTCTTTGTTGCAGATTTTTCCAGTTACTAAACCATGGAACATACACATGTTGAGACTCCATTGTTTGGAAGCCAACTTGGATAACAGTCTGTTTTCAAGAAAAAAAAAAAAAAAAATCAAAAATGGACTGTGCTGCAACACTAAGACAACCATACAACATTTACGGAAATCCATGATACAGTGATGGTAGGAGGAGGTACAACACCTGATCTGATGAGGCTGTGGATGCAAAATCAATGAAAAGGGAAAACTGATCTTCTTCATCTTCAGTCTCGAGCCAGCCAACAATTTGTCCCTCTAGTCTTGGAACTTCCTTTCCTTCTGACTACTCTCCTTTTTTGCGCCTCAAGCAGAAGCACGCTACTCACCTAATGATCCTTTTTGGTACTTCCTTGGAGAAAATTCTTCAAGGTACTTCTTAACGCAAGAGAAAAAAAAAATTCATCCCAAGCAGAGATTTCATCCTAGACCATGGGAAGGTGTTTCGGCGGATAGAGCTAACCTACACCAAACAAACATGTACCATTATTTAATCTCTTCCTGGCTCAAACAAACAGCTATGACTTAGAGGAGCTGCAATTATCAAAATCTCTTGTCATCCACGGGGTAATCCAATAGAAAGAACATTATCTTCTTTGTTATGAAGGGGGGAAATATATGTTGTATGTATGTAAGCAACCATCTCATAGACCATGTAAACAAAGTTTGTAGATTTTCAAAATAATTATAAAAAAATACACAATTTTTTTTTATTTTAATTTTTTTTATTTATTTTTCAATCAGCAGTAATAACTACCTGTTGATTATCTCCGCACCATGAGGGTTTGTTTTTGCCTAAAAAAGAAGTGTGTTGATAATTAAAAAAACAAAAACAAAACAAAAGCAAATCTTTGAATCTTTGTACAAATTTATATTACTTTTGGAGGAGATCTAGGGACTCCAGGATAATATTTTCCTTAAAATCAGCCTTTTAATGATTATTTTATATTTCATATTGACATGATTTTTATTTATTTGTTTTTCTCTCTTTTTTTATATTTCAGCTTCATTTGATACAGCAGAAGGCATCAACCCGTGAAAGCCCCTGAGTGTACGCTCAAATGAATCCCCTTCTTCTTTGGAGTCACTGACTGCAGCTCTATATCCCGGCTTCAAAGATGCATGTGCATTTCAGACTGTTATGGCCAGTAAGATGGACGCTTCAACCAGTGCTCCAGCCGCTTCAACCAGCACTCCAGCCACTTCAAGCAGCGCTAAAGCCGCTTCAACCAGCGCTTCAGCCGCTTCAACCAGCGCTCCAGCCACTTCAACCAGCGCTCCAGATGTAGAAGAGGGTACAGAGCAATCACTTCCTGATACGCTACCTACAATCGCGGCCAAAGTGTTAACTGTGGAGGAATTTATAGACTGTTTGCCAATTTACACCGACAGCCTGGTGTCTGACATTGAGGCTGCAACCAGAGGCCAAGCTGAAAATGAAACTTGGCATGAACAGCGAGTTGGTCGGGTAACGGGGTCAGTCGCCCATCAAGTGCTGACGAGAGGGCGGAAGCTGGTCGCCAAGAATGATCCAAAATCGGACAACCTTATTAAGGGGATAAGTGGTCAACAAGCATCTGACAAATTGAACATACCTGCCCTCAAATATGGCAGGGAACTTGAAGGAGAAGCCCGCAAAAAATACACAAAGCAGCAGCAGTCGGGTAATCTTGGACTTACTGTGAAGGAAGGGGGCCTGTTTGTGGACAAAGAGAAAATATTTCTCGCGGCCAGTCCGGATGGTCTTGTCTCGTGGCGAGCCTGTTTCCACAACTTACACGACACAGAATAAAAGGGAAATTGAAGCTGGACGACAAGACATTAAGAGCTGTCTTTTGGAAGGGAATGTTGGATGCGTCCATTAAACAGGACATCCAACATAAATGTGAAGTATTAAAATCATTTGATGAGCTAGTTCGTGTTGCCCACCAACAGAAACAAGAGAAAGGATAATTTGAACAGTTCCATGCCTCTCCACAGCGCTCCAGGGTTAGCGAATGAAGAAGATTTATCATATTACAGCTACCGGGATGGACTTCACTTTTCAGAAGATGGTGCCTTATTTGTCATAGAAATCCTTGACATTGAACTACTGAAATTCCAAACTAGGACTAGAGGATGTTTCCCACCTCTCAACAAGGTACCCCTCAGAAAGAAAAAAAAAAACTGAGGCATGACAAAATGATGATGGAAATTAGTACACCATTATTGATGACCTGAATGCTCTGAAAGTTGTTCGAGACAACATACTAATACGGCCACCATTTGGGCAAAATAAGAAAGGAGAGCCATAGCGTGGGAGAGTCAACAAAATAATGAAAAGAAAAATATTCTTTGATTTTTTTTTAGGGTAGCTTTGCAACTACTTGGAAGTTAGCGGTATATGCACATGATTCTGTTTCTAAACAAATGGAATGATATGCTCAACTAAGCTGTTACATGAACATTATGCATACGCTCTAGTTTTAAACCTTGGAAAACATCTCAGATACATGTATAAAGTAGTAGTTTTAATAATTTTGATTGTACTTCATTTTGTCGTTTGAGCTGGTATATATTAGCCAACAACCTCAATCACAGCCCTTTGCAACGTTTTCGCCCCTTCTTTCCTGGTGTTGGGAACAGAAGGAAGAATAAAGGGAAAATATTTTGTAGCAGTGAGATGTGATACTACAATGTAGTCGTATACGCCATGTAAATATGAACAGTCTTCTTTTTCTTCTTCAACGACCTGGACTGACATCCATTGTATTTAAAGTTAACTCCCATAAACTGTTTGTGATGTTTTGAAGCCAAATCAAGTTTTAGAAGGCGGAAGAACTTTAATTGTTCGTCGACGAAGATGTAATTCATGGGATGGAGAGCATTTGAGGAACAACTGCAGGGGAAGGCACAAATTAACCTGGTTCATCACTGAAGCCAGCTCACTATTTAATCTAACCCTAGGGAAGGACATCTTCGCTGCTAAAACTCATTCAGGAACCCTGAACCATTTGTTCTTCCATGAACACAGACAGGACTCTTTCTTTTCTCTTTTCTTAATTTTGTTTATGCTGCGCAGCACATTCTGTGAGTATAAATAATTTCATGTTTGATACTCATCTACATTTATGTGTAGAAATTAGAAAGGTACAAGTAATTAAACCCACACTGTTGTAGTTAAAAGAACCAAATCTTTTGTAATCCAAGTTTTATTTAATTGGTGGTTTCGTATATCTTATCTTAAAACTATAATAAAAAGGCATCTACCCAGGAGGAGGGGGTACAGGACGACAAGACCTGGAAACCTAAGGCGCGATGTCATTTCAGTCCACGAAAGGGACATGTGCTTTAAAGATCCTCTGGGATTAGATGTTCCATCTATGTCGGAAACCAAGGGTAGTCCATCAGCAATATCCATCACAGCCTCTCATGGATTCCAAACCCCGTAGCGCCCAGCCGGCAAGCCCCTTGCCATGATACTGCAGAGCATGGAGGAGTGACGAGGAGGAGAGACCAATGCCTCCAGCCCAATTAACCGACCATCCAGAGACCATTCCCACCCAACCTCAACCGGCATCTTCTCTATCTCCTTCTTTTCTACACTTTCCACTTCAGTTCCTGACTCCTCTTCTAATGAAATTCTCGTCTCCGTTGTCGAAAAGAGGGTCCAACGATTTTACTCTCGCGGGAAATTAATCCGTCAAACGGACATAACAGAAACTTTTCTCCAGCAAGTGCTTGCTGCATGGGACCAGAAATAGGACTGCCACCACCTACTCCAAAAGTGATTCTAGACGACAATGTACCTGAAACAATTATGTCCTGATATCTGATGTATTTAATGACATATACTATTTTTTAAAGTGAACTCGAGAAGTGTTCACACACACACCAAACCATCCCCTCCCCCTGTTCTACCCTCCTGATTTTTATACCAGTTTCTGGAATCAGGTGTGGCTGGGCTGGTTAGATATACATGATGCATTTGTTGTTAATTGTACTGTCTATTCATAGAGACATGCATGAGAAATCTTACCCATAGACCACTAGCTTTGACCTCTTTTGATATTGTTTGTATCAAGGAATGGAACAAGCTAACACAAAACATCAGATCCAGTCCAATACTACCTTTATTTAAACTTATGTCAAAAATATCTCACAATATGTAAAGAGGCATCTACATGTATCACAAGCTCTGTTCTCTGGGGTCCAAAACCTATCATGTTCCTTTTTTTTTAAATTGATTTTTAAAATATTGTGTTTAATTGGTTTAAATGGACTTGAAAGTACATGTACATCTAAGCCGTCTGTTACTTCAACTATTACAATATCACGGTTCACACCATTCCGACATCTCCACCCTGAAGAAATAAAAGCTCAGACATTGACATATTTCCTTGATGAATTTGAAAAAGTTGTGAAAAACCTGAAGCAATGCATTGCCTCTTCAGTCAAAAGGGAGGTAGAGGAGCTGGATACATACGAAGACAGTCCATCTACAATTTTTTTCACTAGTCTTGATAAAAAGTACTGTTTTTTTTCTTCTAGTTCTTCTTTTAATAAAGAGGCAAAATGGACGAAGCAGCAGTACTAAGACTTCAACTTATGATTTAATCGACTTCTGATAGCAAAAATCCAAATTAAGCAGTAAAATACAGCGTTAGGATATTTGAAGACATCTTGCGAAACATGAACAAAGACCCTAAGATGTAAACAAACTACCCAAAGAAGATTTTGTAGGAGCCAGAAAAAAAATAAATTAAAACCCACAGCAATGTGTTGGCATCCTTCATTACTAATACTATGAATGTGCGTCGTGCTCAATGCCAAGTCCTCTACTGCCGACAAAGAGCTCAGGAAATCTGGGTTCATAAACCTCCTATATCAGAACACTATAAAGAACTACATGTATACTCACTTTACAGACACATCTCCAGGATTTATCACTGACCTTCTTGCACACATCGTTCAAGAGCAGGACTTGGATAACCAATCAAATTTTAATAGAAATGTTTGCTTAGTAATGGACGAAATGAATATAAAGTCTGGATTGGTCTCCTGTGGAAGTTGAAGATTGGCTGAGTTTTGTGGCATGGGGGACATAAACAATGAACTCCAAACATTTGAAGAGATCTTGAAAGGTGAAAGAACAAAGTTGGCAATCCACGTCTTCATGCAGACGGCAAGGGGGTTATATTCTGGACAAAACGTTCCAATCACATAGTTTCCCTGTTTTAGTATGAGCTCGGGAGAGGGCACGTGTGTATATCATGGAAAGGCGTTCAGTTGCTTGAGGTTTGATGGTTTCAACATCCGACAGTGCCAGCAGCCACCGGTAATTCCACACTAAATTCTAATCTCTTACATGTTCATTAAATATGGTACACGTAAGTCTTTTTTTAATTATTATCATTATTCATGTACACCTAATTTAGTCTAAGAAAAGATGTTACAGGCAACGGGATGTTGGGCAAAGCAATAGACCTCTTCTTTCCTGATGGAAGGTCAAAGAAAAGTCACAAGAAGGACCTAGAACTCCACCTTGGAAATTTTCAAGGCCCCATAGTCAGCTTTTGCATTTTTGGATGTGAAGTTGTGCAATCTTGTGATGAATATAGAGGAGATTTTTTTCTCAATAGTGTATTAAAGTGTTATAATTTCTTTCTTTTTTATCGTTTGATTTCACTATAACAAGCCAAAGTGTACAACATAGTGACATCTTGCACTACAAAAAGTAATTGGTTTGGTCCAAAGCACCTCTTTATAATTGGAATACTGTGTTACATATATCACATTTACAACTGGGGCAAAACATAGTACCTGTAGGATAGAAATTTAGTTTTGGTGAAAATGACATAGAATTGTAATAGCAAAACAATAAAATTTTAATATACTGAATCCTTCCTCATCTTGGCTTTGGCTCTTCTCTCCTCCCTGATTTTCCTCTTGATGTGCTTTGGTATATCCCAGCTCTGCTGAACAAAGTAGTTATCCAGGGATTCCATGGAAACAGGTTGCATGTACGCTCCTATCCTCCTCCTCTTCCACCATCTGCCGTCGAGGGCGTCCTCGCTCCCCATCTTGGTGAACGAATAGCGGTAATGCTCCACTCGGATGTACCTACAAATCAAAAGCAAATGAGAAGGAGATATTGTACAGTACATTAATGATATAATGAGCATGTATTGAAAGAGTATATGTTTTCTCACGAATAATATCCTTGTGTAATATTTCTGTCTGATTTGTGTTTATTAACACACACTTCATTGTGCTTTTGAGTTGAGATGTCGAAGATAAGGCTCAAATCATCGTCTGCCCCATCGGGCAAGTGACTTCGAACTTGGCTTGCCCACATTTGGGTTTCACTTGCCCCGGGCAAGCGGGCAAGTGGGTTTGTAGTGCCCCGAGTATGTGATGCTTAATTATTGTTTCAGTAATGTTGAGCTTGGAAGCTAAGTCTAAAATAAATCTTGTTGTTTAACGGTAAGACCTAAGTTTACTTGTTAGGTAATTTCTAAAGTAACAGTTGAATAATTGCTGTTGTATAAGATAGACTAAATAATCACCTTTTGATGTCAGGGGCGATGAGACGAACTATCACTTCCTTAATATCACGCTATCTTTCCTAAGCTTCGCTTCATAAATATTGCTATATGCAGATTATATTTGGAAGTTATAGTTCGTCCCCTCACCCAAACCAACATTGATTACTGTATTCATGGAAATATTCGCGGTACATTAATTTTCGCGAATTGCCTGCAAATAGCGGCAAGCGCGAATCTAAAAACCTGAGAATATATAGCCATGATTTCATACGAACATGTGGCGCGAATTTAAGAAAATAACAGCGAATACAGTATTTCCTAACTAACCTTGGTGGTTCTTTGTCTTGGAATGGATTGTATGCAATCAGATCTAAAGTCTGGTTATCATTGATTAGGAGCTTCCCTGCCAAATGAACAAGCCATGGATTAGCTTGATAATTCTGAGGGGATAAAAGAAATATATATGTATAACATTAAAAGATTGCTATTAGACAATTCACAAGACGGTTCATGAAAATTAAGAATATTTGGAAGAATTATTAAACTATTGAGAAAACTTGTCCCAATAGGGGTAAGCCACAGTAGTTTGCTTTGTATACAAGTCCTTTATGTAACAACAACTGGGTAATAGCGACTATAATTATACAGAAAACATAGGACTGCAGTTTCATTGCACATTTTTAAAATTGAGACTAGTAGAATTGCACCATTAAAATAAATTCTTGTATTGTGCTTGTTACCGAAGTGGACTATACTACAAATTGCAACGAACATATTTTGATGAGGTTTACCTGAAAGGCAGCAAACCACAGGAGCCAGTCTAATCTGTAGTGGTAGGGCGAGATAAGGCACGGACGTTGTCTCATATCCCCTGGTTTACATTTGAATTCATATTCAAGCCAGACTGCAGCAGGATCATTAGGGTTGGAGTCCATGGTACCTTGAAAGATCACCTCTGTTCTTTCCTTGGTAATGCTGGGGTTTCAAGAGTAAACAAACACATTGCACATTGTTACATGTTATGTTATATGCACTATATAAGTAACGTTCATTATTATTAGATCATTATTATTACTACATGTACACTGTATGTTTAGCATTTGTAAAAGTATTCAATGGTTACAAGTGGGACAAGATGCAGACTAATTCAAGAGGGAACGTTTCATTTTTAGGGTTAAAGTCCATGGTACCTTGAAAGATCACCTGTTTTTTTTTTTCCTTGGTAGTGCTGGGTTTCAAGAAACAAAACCTTTTAAATTGAGTATTCAATATCCATGAGTGGGACAGGCAGACTTATTCAAGAGGTGGACATCTACATTTGAACTCAAACTCAAACCATTTTCATAAGGGTAACTGGTTCCTTGTATGACCATCTTTATTCTTTCCTTGGTAATGCTTTGTTCTTTCTAGCACATCTGCAGTTCTACCCGTCTTGTGGCCATAACTCTATTGTAAGTGCAGTATTCCTTATTTTAATTTATTATCTCAAACAGAGTAATGAAGTATGCAGATATACCTTCCAAATGCTCCATAGGTGTTGACAATACGGAGTCAAAGGATGTATTCATGGCTTGCCGAGTTGATAATAGATTCTTCACCACAGGAATGCTCAGATAGGCCAGGAGAAGGGCCAGGGATATGTGGGCAACCTTCCTGATATAATCACCTGAAAACAAGGAAATCAAGATAATTATAAACTTTCATGCAAGATCTTACATTTTCCCATTTAGAGAATGAAGTAAACGATAAATTCTTTACTAATCCAGTGCCATGTAATATAAAAGATATACTGTACAATCAATCTTATGATTGATTGTAACTCATAGTACACAGTTGAACCATAGATTTACCATTGAAATCAATCGTGAGATCGATCGTGTCTTTTATGTTACAGGGCAATGGTTTGGCCAGTGAAGTGAATACCCTGGAGATAGACCAATTCTGCTCCTGCAAGCTCCGTTGACAATGCAGAGAATCAAGGGGCCACCGTACAAGGCAATACTTGCACTTCTTAGGAGTTTACAAGACACAAGACTACAGTACAAAATTATCTCCACAAGATCTTCACAACATTTCTTACCAACATTTGCTGTAGGTCCAACGCCACTGTCCTCTTCGGCATAAATCTGGGCAACAACCTCTCTTGTATTTCCAAGCCATGAGGGGAAGAGCCATGACAGACTCCGATCATCAAAACAGCTGATTGCAGGGAGGATCGTCAACCAGTTGAGAAAGCTCAGGTTACCACTGATTATCAAGGTGACCTGCAATGTGCAAAGATGTAAAGATGAAATGGATATATGTTTTAACGTAAAAATATTATTCTGGTCATGAGATTGAAATGTGGAACCTGATCAGCATTTCCCAATTCCCAGAAAGGTCATGAAAGGTGACACAGCAATCTTCATTGTTTTGGATTTTTACCATATTATTTTCTAAATAAATCAACTTTGTTATTAGTGCTGGTGTGACTTGTGGTGTGAGAGAGGGAGAGAGAAAGTCACAATTGCGCATTGCAACCTGTGTGCATGCTAAGTGCGTGGATTGAGCGGATTCTGAGAAACCTCGAAGCATTTCACTTGTTAAGTGAAATGAATCAATTTCCATTTCCATCCATCCATTTCCCTCCCTCTTTCTTTCCACCTCCCCTACCACTACTACTTCTCCGCTAGCCTGCATCTGCCCCCCAAAATAACAAAACACCGCAAAACAATGCAAAAGGACCTAAGTTACCAACCTGAAATATAACTTGCAGTATGCCCCCTGTCAGACGGAGGGGTCTCCATGGGATCAGTAGAAACACTGGTGAGACAAGCTCAATGAAATGATTAGACAGGGTTTCAAACTTGTGGAACCATTCCGGACTCTGATGCATGTAATAGCTCATGGGGCTCGGCACTGGCTGCGTCTGAAGGAAAATAAAAGACAGGTATTGGCTTATCAGTAACAAAGTAACCACAATCTACTGTAGCAAAATAAAAAAAAGCTACAAAAATATAAGACGAAACATGAATATTACTTATGGATGTATAAATAACCAATGATATAAAATGATAATAAACGGACAATAAAAAGGGGGGAAACGTACCATATTCTAGATTTGAAGATAATACATGTGGGTGTTACTCTCATAAAAAATGGGAACTGATAATCTTACATTTATATGTACACTTTACAGTAAGAGGGAATGTTGTTTATGTTGTAGTTTTTACGCCACTTCATCATCATTCATAACATGAATATTTATACCATGTTTTAAAATTAGTTGCTTACCTCATAATGATAATTCATACAGGTAAGATCCCGCCAGCATTGGTCACCTCTGATTTTGATCAATCCCTAATAGGAGAACAAAAACAATGTGTATCATACCTCTCTATCGGCTTTATTCGCAAAATAAATGCTGTGCCAAATTACATGTAGATCAAATACAGGTGTATCGTAAACAATCCTTTTGCTTCATGTGCATAGTATTACTCACTCGCTTGTAATGTATGTATGATAAAAAAATGTAAAAATAATATCCCCCACCCCTAGTTAAAAAAATGTTTTCATAGTTCCCTTTTTGCATTGCCAATGACTGATTTGAATCCCTAACAAATTCAAATAAAGTAGAAAACTAAATCTAAAGTTTTTTGCAAAAATATAGGAGTACATGTATGACTAATGCTACAAAATATCAAATAATAGGAAATCCTTTAAGTTCAGAATGATTTTCAGCTATGCTTACAGCTCCTAACATGATCCTGAACAGCAGCCACCTGTAGCCCCATAGGGTGACCCACGGTGTAGGGGTGTGACGGGGGAAGCGACTCAGCGTGAGCAGAGGGCACATGAACATAGCAAGAAAACCTGTCTCAAGAAGCTGTGACTCCCAACCTAAACATAAACAAACATTAATTTTTATATTTTGTTTTGATAGTTTTTGATAGAAAAAAGATTAGCTTGGGATCGACAAGAAAGAAAGGATATTTTAGCCCAATTTATTGCAAATTGCTCAAGGATTCTTCTTTTTAGGTAGTTGCCAACATTACACTATGTTCCACTCAAGAGAAAACACACTTTAATGAAGAAAAAAATGCTTAAGTATTTGAAGGAATTGTAACTAGCACGATATATTATATTTGGCTCAAAGATTCTTGATATAATCAATGTAGTTTGCAACTGTAAAGACTGTAATGAAGAAAAAAAAGAAGATTTTTTTTTTTGCTCTTAAAATCCCTCTCATCACTTTCTTATATAATCTATTACAGTAATTTGCAATATTATTATTATTATTTTTTTTTTTTTTTATACAAGGAAATAAAAGTGTATCCAGGTTTGTAGATAGCATTTATTCTGCTTGTATTTATCTTTAAAGACACACAAAAAAGGGCATCTGTGGTGTCCATGTACAATTACCATTGTACGTGATTCACTTTTATTTCGGTTTTTAAGAGGCATCAAATTTCACATTAAAAAACATAAGTGAGTATAAAGCTACACATAAAGAAAATAAAGCTAAATATAAAGTTCATTATATCTGAAGTCTCATTCAGAATATCATAATTTCTTTCATTCACCATGATTTAAGTTTCCTGCACACCTGTGTCAATTGTTCATTAATTTTATGTCAACTTACAAATAATTCCAAAAAGATACGCTGTCTTTTACCAATCATGATTATGAACCACCATAACCAATCCCCAATGAAGAAGGAAGTATTGAATTAATTGAAATAAACCTTATTAACTTACCAAATGAATACCTGTCAAAACATAATGAGGGGAAAATCACATGGAAACTTTTCAATCAAATATGATAATAAAACCTCATATTTCATGATTTTATGATAATTAAGTAGGACACTAGAAAACAGTTTATATTTGATTTTTGTTTTTCTATTTCCATATTCAGCATGATCAAACAACACTCATTTCCAATTTTTTTTTTTAAACGATTACTCACAAAAGAGGAAATGTGAGACAAAGAGTATACAATGAAGTTCAAGTAGACTGATTTGACATATTTTTAAAATACATGAGCCTATATCAGGAGAAATTTGCATTTTCTTTCAAAATTCAGTCATATACATGCAAGTAGTAATATTTATGATGCACACAGGTTCAAATTTGTGACTGGTACAAACAAGTTACCTGTAGATACTCAAAGGTACACAACTATTCTTCATAAAATACCTTTTTATCTAAATGTCACATGTTGGCTCAAAACCACCGATAAATGCCAAGCAGAACTATAAATTTCATGGCTTGTATTTTCAGATATCAGGAGAGAGAAGAAAAAATTGGGTCTTTAACATTTAATTGGGGGCTATAGTTGAGTCATTCCTCCGAAGTAGGAAAGGTTGGCAGCTATGTCACTGTGCCGTTGTTTTGGTTACTTATTGATGCTCACTAAATCTCCGTCAGATTCCATGTGGTCCTACAATATCCTGTACTTACCATCTTTGACCAATGTTGACAAGAGAGTGGTAGAGCACCCAGAGAGCGAGCATGATCACCATGTTACTGCATCCTAGTACAAGAACAGTTCCAGACAGGGCCAGACCAGCATAGGCTAGGGCATCCAGCCACCAGTCAAGGTCTTGGTTCACGAACCATAGGAGGGTAGGAGCAATGTTGATGGCTTCCTTGGTAACATGTCCGCTGTCAGATAGCAAAACGGGATGGAGTTACAATGTATTAACACTATGCCACATCCAATCAACCAGACTAACTCTGAATACACTGAATACTCAATTGATCATTCAAAAGTCCCATTTTATGGGAATTTCTCAATGTCAACAATTATACAACTTTCATAAAAGGTCGAAGTGAACACTATGGGATATACTCGTAGCTATTGTTTGTATGTTCAAACAGCAGATTAAAATGCGCTCCATTCGTATTATGAATGGGATTGTGACTTAAGTTGAACTTGGCAGTCTGCTGTACATTCCGTGAGTTGAAAGAAGCAGGCAAAGAGTAATGCTAACACTGGTCTACAGTTCACTGTTCATCAGGGTTCCTATAGAATTAGGGGAGTGTTAACTAGGAATTTAAGTGGCTTCGTTGATTCCAAGTTGAATTGATTCTTGGAATGTGGGTTCTTTGTAAAATTATAGTCTCTTGGATGATCATTTATTAAGAAGTAGAGGGACAGTATTTGCTCCTTGGAGGAGGTGGTATCTCACTTTGCGGAGACGTCTCCACGACGGAATCGTTTCTGCGACGGATAAAAAGTATTAGAGACGTCTCCGAAACTTAGGGAACGTCCCCGTGACAATTTTCAAAAACTGTCTTAAAGCAGTTTCAAAGAACCGTCTCAAAGTAGTTTACTCATGAAAATTCTCAGAGACGTCTCGGCAACGTTTCCGAAATCCATCTCAAATTTGTTTCAAATCCGTCTCAAAGTTGTTTCAAATCCGTCTCAAAGTTGTTTCCGCAGAGACATTTCCGCAACAGAATAGAAAATTTAAATCCGCGACGAATAAAAAGTATTAGAGATGTCTCTGATATCGCGGAGACATCAAGGAGGCGGATTTGGGGCTACTTCAGACTTTTTTTTTCATAAATAGTCGCAGAGACGGAGACTTACATTTGTAAGAGAACTGGTTTTCCACGTGAACACTGAGTTGGTGTCGGGTCCCCGACTTTCCACGTTTTATACAAGTTTGTGAAATACAGATTCTACAACGAGATTTCAAATAATATAATATTTTTTTTATAGTTAAAGGATTAAATCTTTCATATAATCTAACTGTGAATCCATATCAAATGTTTCCCTCTCCCAAAACTATACACCAGCTTTAACAATAACTCCAACCCTATATTTGTGTTGTTGTTGTTGTTGTTGTTTTTTTTTTTGGTTTTTTTGGGGTGTGGCTGTCGCAAGAGGTCTTTCCCTCTCATGTTCTTGTACCTGCGGAATGACGACCCTTCGGACAAACAAACCTTCAAACTAACAAGCTGCAACTGAGTACTATCTCACCTTGGGGCCTGTACGTAGTTGCGTATTTTGTCAAGGTACAGAGATGTCGGTAGCAAACCCCTCTGTCCGAGAAGAGCTTTGTTCTGATGGAGAGCGACCAGGAAGGCTACAACTATAAAATATGAAAAAGGTAAAAAGAAAAAACAGGTTAAGTATTAAAAAATGAAATTAGGCCCACAATGGTATTTCCTTTACAACCAAACTAGGAATCCAACAAAAAGAAAGTTTAAACTAAATACATTGTACACACAAAACCAAGTTACATTTTACATGCCTGTACATGTAGGCTACAAAGTAGGTTATCATGTTTACAGTGCATTGCATGGGCTGCCATATTTTGATCACACATTTTACATTTTTGAGATACAAGGTTTTATCAGCCAACTGATGCTATGCCACAGCTGAGTTTTATGAATATAACTGGCTTCCCAAATTTTGATGATGCATATTATATGCTAAACCTTCAACCTAAATAATTCACACAAGTCTCTACCCAAGACTGCTCTCTCACTCTCTCTTTCTCCCCCTGCTTTACAAACACCCCACCTTCTACCCAAGATCATGCAGTCAGCAGAATTTGTCCCTAGTGGTACATGTGGAGACAAGTACCTTGGGTGTGTCTACCTAGTCTCACATTTCAGAACTATATCCATTACAAATCTGAACATAAATGATAAAATATTACTTCTTCTGCCCCCCCCCCCCCCCCAGGCTCACTCCCTAGGCTATATGGTCCACCTTATCAAAACAAATCTTTGGATTCATGAGACTTTGGGGTAAAGTAAGTCTGTCATTAACCAAGGTCGTGGCTAGTTTGCTGGCACAAACCCTAGTTTGCAGGCACAAACCCATGTTGTTCGCTTACTAGGGTCTGCAGTTAAGAACTAGATTCACGCGTGTACTGTAGCTTCTCTGACACAGACAGTGAGTATGGAGACTAGTCTCCACTCTAGACTGAAATTTGTTTAAGTGTCAAATTGAGTCTGTGCTTGCAGACTACACAAACCCATGGTGTTCGCTTAAAAGGGTCTGAAGTAAAGAACTATATCTACTTGTGTACTGTAGATTCTCTTTTCCAAAGTCTTTTTGACATTACAGTGGGTTTGGAGGCAAACCTCCACTTAGACAGAAATTAAGTGTCAAATTGAGTCTGTACTTGCAGACTAAGTTGTGGCCTGTAAAGGCTAGAGTAAATCTAGAATCTAACATCGAAACATACAATCCAAATAAACAGCTAGATTAGAAATTAATCTAGACTCTAGACATTACACGTTTGATTGTTTGAGCAATATCTACTCTTTATCCACTCTGTTCTTTGAACTCCTCTCTTTTTCTCTCTTTTTTTTTTACCTTACCCTATTGTCTTTCTCTTTTTTCCCCAGCTTTTCTCTCCATCTACCATTTTTTTTTATATCCTCTCTAGTTCTAAGCTTTCTTCAATCTTCTTATTAACATCTGTAAAAATTTCTTTTTCCTCTTCTCTTTATTTCCTTTTGGGGGGGCGAGTGGGGGAGGGGATACTCATCTGCATTTAAATTTTAATGTTCAGTGAACTTCAGTCCAAATTTTTCTTCTTCTTTTTTATATATGCTATGTTAGAATGTTGTTGACTTTTGTCAATTGTTTCATATTTCTGTGTTCTAGGGTGAAATATGAATATATCTGTTTCATGACAATAAAGTTCCTAAGGAAGTTTTTGCCCGAGGGAAAATATTGGGGGTGTTTTCTTTTTTGGTAATCATCATCATCCTCAGTATATGGAAGTAGTACTAGTAGGTAGTCCTGACACCGTCCTGTCATGACTTCCGGTCGTCAGTGAAATCAAATTAAAAGCAAACTAATTCTCTGATAAATCTAACCAGCCCCACCCCGGCCCACCACTCCTGATCCGATTCCAAGTGACTGGTTTATAATCAGGGGGAAAGGATACGGGGAGGGGGATGGGTCCAATAAATAAACAACCCCCCCCCCCCCCCCCCCCCCCCCCCCCCCGGCCCCCACATTCTCCTGGGTAGATGCCTTACAAATACAACCATGACAACAATTGAAAATAAAATAGGAACCACCAGTTTAACAAAACACAGAAGACAAAAGAGTTACTTTAAAACAAAACTAATAGTAATAGCAGACTGGAGCCTACCCACGTAGAAAAATCTACAAGTTCGTTTTTACAGAGCTAGAGAACAATGCATTTTGATTGTTGGGCGCTCTGATTAGCTATCGCGCGGAGCTCCGCCTCCTGGTTGCGATGACTGAAGCGCGTTGACCGTAACTGAACAATGCGATTCAGCTGTTCCCGATAAAGACCGCTTTGTCGTGCGCGCTGTCAATCAGAACCAAAGTGGACCCATTTCGCAAGAAAAACTGCAAGACTCGACTTCACAAAAGGTTAAGCATAGACCCACTCTTTCAATATTTTTTAGAATAAAGAAGAGAAATGTAAAAAGGAACTTCAACGAATTCCACTGTCGGACTTCGCCCAACATTTGAAAACGTATAAAGAAATGAGGACTTACCAAAAAAATAAATGACGAATCTAAATTTTATCGTGACTATTGTTCATTGGAAGGCACAATGGTAGTGTATTTCATATGCTA
Organism: Paracentrotus lividus; assembly: GCA_940671915.1. Taxonomy (NCBI): domain Eukaryota; kingdom Metazoa; phylum Echinodermata; class Echinoidea; order Camarodonta; family Echinidae; genus Paracentrotus; species Paracentrotus lividus. The sequence continues at coordinate 22,123,619 of CALNVZ010003430.1, read as the reverse complement.
AACGTGATCATTCGAGCGTCGTGCATAAATTATTAAATTATGGAGTAGAACATTTCTATGTGCTACTACTCACTGCTACCTCTCTTTAAATAAATCACTGATCAATTTGACATGGTTATATATCATGTATAGATCTATGGGCAAAGAGAGTGCATTTCGCTACCTCAATTAGTCATTTTAGTGGGGTGGTGGCTTATGAAAGATTGAATCTGACAAATGACAAGTCTATTTATTAGGCTAAGTAATAGTGTATTTCGTTGTTGTGTTTGTCCCCCACCTCACTGAAGTTACTGTCAACATTGTCAATGCATTGTCATTGATTGTCAAAAAACCTTCAAAACTTACAATAAACAAATGAAAGGCACCTCAAAAACACTATTCTTGTCAGCCAGTATGAATTCGAACCAGCATCCACTCCACCTTTTCTGTTTTTCCTCTCGATCTCGTCATCTTCCACTGTATCTTCTGATTTATAAGTCGTATTCTTAGTGTCGATTTCACTTCTTTTCCGTCGGCGGATCCCTTCCATTTTTCCCAACTGTGCAAAATATGCACGTGCCAAAATCTCATTCACACTAAACGCCACGCGTATACGTTATACAGCTAGCTAGCTCAGTCGATTAATCTCCGCCAGGCTGCGCTAGCGCGCGCATAGCGGGCTCAGCTCATGACCGCATAGCTATACCGGTAGCATGTAACTCTATGGCTCAGTCAAGCCAGGCCAGACAAGCGCGGCCCGTCTGCCCCAGCCGCGCACCCGCGGCCCTAGTTCAGATTCTAAACGATTTTATTATAAGAGCAATCCATAATCCATCTTGCTGCCAACCCGAGTGAGGGCGCGATCCCCGAATTGTACCGGGCGAAAAAAAAAATTTTTTCTCGCCCGGATGATTCGGGGTCGCGCCATCTCTCGGCGGCCGAGATGTAGTGTAATATCGCAATGCAATAAAATCGTTCAGAATAGCCCTGGCGCCCTATCGACCGCGCGGCCGCTATATATATATAGTCGAGTCGCCAGCTATAGTCAGGGAGCCAGCTACAAATTTATTTACCCCATTTTCCCTAAAAGGTTTGACCCCTGAAAGTGATGTAGTTCAGTACAAGATGCGAGAAATCGATGTCAGCTGCTGCGACAGTGGGGGACTCGGCCCCCAGACCCACTCAAAAAAACCCGTTTTGGGACATTTATTTACCCCATCTTCCCCATGGACCAAATTTTGTCAGTGGAAGTAGTATGAAATGTACAATTGCAAAAATATATTAGCTGACAAAAAATAGTGGGGGAAGTGCAGAACTGACAGCTTCAAAGACCCCCTCCCCATACTGCGCATGCGTCGGGAGCGATGTGCTCCGTGTATAATATTGTGCATGATAGCTCTGTTTATAAAACATCGGGTAATACTCTGTTTATTTGTTTTTTTATAATTCATTTCATACTTATTGTATGCTAGATTATTGATGACTTGCCTATTATTTGGGATTTGATCCCTTTTATATGTATTTATTTGTTTATTTAAGGGGAAATCCCATTAACTGAGGTCTTAAATTCATCAGCCGATTGAAAATAATAGGAAGTTAATTAATTTTGGTTAAATACAATAGTCTTGCAATGCAATGAATGTCTGGAATTATAAACCTCGATGCCAGGAATATGTGGATATAGACTAGGCATATAGGCCCTATTCGTATACAGATCAAAGCTTTTACTAGACCCCCCCCCCCGCTCACACATCTTTTGAAGAAGAACGAAATTCATAATATAATATACGCAATCAAAATGCAGCTCACTTGATATGGTGCAATTTATTGTTACTTTACAATTATGATACGGTATATTCGTACGAGGAAAGGAATGAGAAGAATCATGGACAAAATATGATCAAAAGGATTGGAGTGGTGTGTAAGACAGAAAGAGATATAAAACATATATAATATTTTATGCATGTATAATGATGTAATGAAGAAAATGGAATAATCTTTGATTTATTCCAAAATACTTACTTTCATATATTTTTATATGCCATTTTATTATTTCATGAGTCACTTTTCTTGAAAGCATGTAGGAGTGGAGGAGGGGGAGGCAACCAAATGGGGGTGTTTTGTGACAATTCTGAGTGCTTTTTATATTATTCAGATGACTAATAATTTTTTTTTAAAGATCATTATTATCTTTCATTGTATTTCTTTTCCCTCTTTAACAACCCCTTATCTTTCCTGTCCGCTTTCCTCATCTTTTGTTCGTGATTTTCCTTATTCACAAGTCATCTTCGTACGGTAGGACTCATAACACTCAGTGCCTTCTATTCAAACGATGTAATATGAAACATGAAAATCAAAGTCTGGAATTTCTGATACACTGTTATTACTTTTTCTCCTCTTTTGTTAAATAATTGGAATTACATGACTGTACTTTGTAAGAAAAAAAAAATAAATGAAAAATATCATGGTCAATGTGGCTATGATATTGCATTTTCCCCCTGAATAAGAGATTAAAAAAAAGTAATGTTCCATTGATAAATTTGATATCACTTTTCACATTTTGAAAACTATCTTGATAATTTTTGTAGACAGTTGCACTAATTGAGTATCAAACAGTTGGAAGTTGGATGCAAAAAAAAAAAAAAAAAAATGTACTGTACTACTAAAGTTTACATTCTAACATGACATGATATTCCTTGTTGGATGATTTAACAGATACTGCTAATAAACACAAGATATAAAACACGATAAACCCCTCTAAATAATTATGTAGGGGGCTACTTTCAATCCTGGATTTGTCCCTGTTGTTGATCCAATATATAGAAATATAAGAAATTAAGCGATGGGCTAATATACATAATACAACACATAGTGAAACATTTGCAGTGACGGATCCAGGCACAGGTACAATAATATCTTATTGAAAACCACTCAGTTTCTGTATATATTCAACTACGCCCCTATCATTCAATATTTCTGACTGCGCCCCTACCCTGATCTGTATACTACAGATCAGTGCCCTCCCCTAATTTCCTAACCCGGATCCGTAGCTTATCTGTATTCAATTGTGTAAAAATAAATATAAATAAAATAGCACATGCCGAGCTGCACGCGAGTAAATGTAATGAACATTAGCATTATTAAATAAATTTGATTAACACATTACGCAGAGCCTTGTTTGGAGCTAAATGTATTATATTACGAATACATAATTATGTTGTATTACGACTTATTATTTCTTGAAAGATGAACGTAAGGCCAAAGGGTGCAGGCGATTGGGGGGGGGAGGGGGGGGTCTGGCAATGTCGTTGATCTGCAAGATAGCCAATAGGCCTAGATTTATCTATCTTTAGAAATTAAATGTGTATCGAAACTTCTTTGGCTCGAAAAGATTTTTGTAATGTAATTAAAAAAAGAAAAAAAAGTGAGTTGCACAGTCTTTTACATTTATTACCCACTTCTCAAGATCTCTGCTTATCGAAAAACTTCCCTTAAAAAATAAATAAAATAAATTAGAGATCAAAGCCTATTGAACGGGCAAGTCACCTATAATCTAACTTACAAATAAGTCAATATATTGAATCATCAGCAGAGAACAGAGGATTGCTATGTGTTTCATATATACCATGTATACAGAGATAACATGCACACCGTTATACGTGCGGCATACTGACCCGACGCATGCGCAGTATGGGGAGGGGTCTTTGAAGCTTGTCAGTTCTGCACTTCCCCCACTATTTTTTGTCAGCTAATATATTTTTGCAATGTACATTCATACTACTTCCACTGACAAAATTTGTCCATGGGAAGATGGGGTAAATAAATGTCCCAAAACGGGTTTTTTGAGTGGGTCTGGGGGGCCGAGTCCCCGCTGTGGCTCCAGCTGACATCGCATTTCCTAGGTCACTGTACTAATGTACATCACTTCCAGGGGTCAAACTTTTTAGGGAAAATGGGGTAAATAAATTTGTACTGGCTCCCTGACTACTACTTAGTATTTCATAATCGAGTCAATGAATGGCGTAACTTCACCGAAGGCCAAATGGGTGGCGGAAATCTGATTTTCCTTGCTAAGAAAAGTAAGTTCTTTTCAATTTTTTTCCGTTCCAAATTTGGACAATGACGAATTATCTCTCTTGTAAGATTCCTGTTTCTCAGAGAATGAGTGAATTTGAGTGGAAAATCGCAAAGTGCAAGTGGTGCAACTGTGAATTGTTGACTTGGCGTACAAATAATAATGCATGTCCCCACGCATTGATAATTGTGTTGTGTGTTATTGCTAATGACAAAGCAGTGCTTGACCGCTAGTAAGATACCTTTTATAGCTAAGTATTCAAACAATTAGAGTCTAAGTTACAATGTATAATGTAGTATTCATGGTAGTCTGTAAAGATAAAGTCAATCATTACGTTAAGGATCATGCATCATGAGATTGAGAATCTTTAATACAAAAAGTTTAGTTGCACTTGCAGTTGCACTGTCTGAGTGAGTTTTAAAATTTAAAAAAGCCAAATGGAAAATGCCAATGGCAATGCAAAGGTCTGAGATTCCTTTTCATTTTCTGAATTTTGCGAGGTATCTGTTGGAGTAATATAGTTGACTGTGCACAAGTATAAGTGTGTCATGGTACGCATCCATGGATTTTCAGCTCCTGTGCTTGTGCTTTGGTGCTGTTATTTAAAAAACATAGAATAGAAATAAAGATTCCAGAGTCTAACGTTAGAGAAGTCTAGTTTAGATCATCATCTAGGCTGGGAAGGTGGTCCCAATCAAATTTTAAAAAATAAAAAATTATAGGATCTAATTAAAACATTTTCTGATTGGAAATTAATTGAAAAAAGTTGAAGAAGCAAAATACTGTCATGAACAACCTTTCGTTAAAAAAGTATGCAGAAAATTTGAATATGTTTGCAAACTGGTCTATTGACAAGTGCATTACAGGAGTGAGTTATCGGATGCTAACATCATTGATGCTGTCCTTCATTTTTTATGTTGAATATCAAGAGCTCTCCTAGGAATGGAAGGTGAAAGTAGCTTGGTCGGAGGAGGTGACAAAGAAAGGAGTGAAGGAGGAGAATTCTCTCAGGTGAGGATATGAATGAAAAAATGGTGGATTTAGAGGGAAAGTACATGGTAGATTAACCTGCATTGTAGGGTTTTGTCTATTGTGAGCTCCCCTCTAATCTCATGAGATTATCTTCTTAATTGTTTAAAACAGACTTTAAAATTATTTTGTGATGTATTTTGCTTCAAGTAATTGCCTAAATGGGTCATTCCATGCCAATTCACCCAATGGGTTACACCCTACCGTCTCAGAATTTGCTCAAATTTGGTACACATAAAGTTTAACATTACCTTCCCATTGAAACAAAAAAAATTAGCCGTAAACGGGTCCGTCGGTTTTTCGGCTATGGCCCGCCCTTTTTTTTAATCGTTTTGGAAAAATGGGTGTGACCTTTCATTTAAGGACAATTTGCGCTGAACTGGTTGACCAAACTTTTTGTGAAATGTAAATTCAAAGGAAATTCAAGAAAATTCAAAAAAATGGTTCAAAATATTTGGAGCATTTAAAAGTGCTATGATTGGACTTCTTTAACACTTGTTTTGACAGAGAATATATATTTTTACTTTGATTTTTATGTATGTTAATTGTGCAGTATATTATTAATCATAAAATGTAAATATATAAGGATGATATTTTATTTCTTCCATTAATTAAAAATTTTTTAATGTAATTTTAGGAAAGTTACTGTTACTAATCACATATGATTTTGTGTTGGATGTGTGTACAGAGTCTAATTATAGGCCTTATTGAATATTCAATGAAGTTAAATTACAATTAAATAAACAGAAATAAACATTTAGGTAATAAAGGAAACATTAAAACAATGATTGTATAACATGTAGAGCAATCATTTGTTTATGAATAGAGACCTTTTGTTTAGCCTTTTGATTGGGTGCATAGGTAATAAATCATAGAAATCTGCGGGTTTTGACAGAAAAAATTCTCCTAAATATAGTAGCTCTTGTCAAACATGGATAAATTGAGATCTTGTGACATAAGCACGATATGGAATACATTATGGCATTTGATTGTATGTTATTAAGTTGTGAAAGTATTAATGTATAAATGGAGTCTTGTACAATTACAACACAAATATCATATGTGGGGTAACAGTAACTTATTGTAATTTCATATAAAGAGTTTTTAAAGGTGAAGAAAGTAAATATATCCTAGAATATTTCATGTAATGTTATTATTATACCTGAGTCAATTAACATACATAAAAAATCAGGTAAAAAAATATTATTCGTCTGGGGGTCAAAAATCAAGGTTAAAGGAAAATGTCAAAGGTCATAGCAACTTTAAATTGCTCCAATAATATTTTGATACCATTTTTGAATTCCTCTTTGAATTTCCTTTTAATGGAGTACCAGTTTCACAAAAATTGGTCAACCAGTTCAAGGCGCATTGTGCGTTGAAAAATGGAAGGTCACAGACCCATTTTTTGCCAAAGACGAACAAAAAAGGGCAGGCCATAAGCTCGGAACCGATGGACCGTTTACGCTAATTTTTTTTTGTTTTCATGGAAAAGGTAATGTTAAACTTTATGGTTGCCAAATTTGAGCAAATTCTGAGACGGAAGGGTGCAAAATTGCACTTTCATTGGGTGAATTGGCATGGAATGACCCAAATGTTAAAATCTTCATGGATAGGTTCCCTCTTAAATAATGTTCTTTTTCAAACTCCCAGCATATTCTAGATCAGATAAATGATCTGCTATATAAATGGAAAGATGTCTTTAAAAATGATAAAACTGTAAACACTGCTTAGATATAGGAATGATAGTCTACTAGAATCGTAGACCCGTGTAAAGTGAAGTTTGATGCTTTCTCCACAGAGTACAATGGATACAGAATATTCTCTAGATGGCCAGAATGAACATGGGGCGGATGAAGGGAAAGAGAAAGAAGTGGAAGTGAGAAGGGATAGCAAGAAATCCGCCAAGGGAAGCGTCTTCCACATCGATACCAGCCTAATCCATGCAGTGCCGACCTCGGAGCAAGCCAATGAACTCAAGGACTTAGGAATCAGTGTGTTCGACCAGGAAGAGTTTGAACAGGGAGTCTTGCAGCAGGTGGACCAAGCCATTAACGAAGAGGAGGCAAAGCTCTCCAAGCAGAGGGACGAGAAAGAGTTGAAAACTGTGCTGGATGATATAAGGTACCACATTTGATAACAGACGTCTATTCATTTGTCCACTATTTACAAGTTACTGGTATTTTTGAAATCATGAAATCTTGAACATGACCATATCAAGTGACAATAAAGATATAACCTGACTAAGAAGATTACTTATTGCATTTTTGCACCTCATAACAGCCTAGGAAGTTAGTCTCGTGCACAATTTTCCACTTCAGCATAATGCAATACAACCATGCTAAGAAAAAAAAATCCTATTGCATAAGATACTAGGTAGACACAACTTTTCAACTGGTTGGCTTTTGAATGTTGTTTTATACCAAATCAAGGTTAAACGGATTGCATAAAGTCACTCGACTGTCGTACATTGTACAGGTGTATTATATTTTTTCAGGTCTTGTCGGTCAGAGTTCCGTCACCTGCAGAAGCTTGCAGCCAGCATTCGTGTACCTTCTATTCCTTCCACAGCCAGCAGACAGCTAGAGAAGAAATTGCTCTCAGTGAAAACACAGAAAGAAAACAAGGTGAACTAAATGACATATTTTATCTAGTGGATGTACTTTGGGGGACAATTATTCTAAAACCAGGATTTGAACAGTTACTGCTGTTATGACTCTGATGACAGATATAATTTGTATGTTAGTGCCTCTAAATTGACACTATATTTTGTCATTGTTTTGTTTTACAGGCCAAGCAGCTGAAGAAACTAAGAGCCAAGCACAGAGTTCTTTCAGCTAAACTCAGTGGCAACAGTGATGCAATCCATGTGGAAGATAACTCTGATGAAGGTACATAGTTGTGAATATAATTGTAGAAAATTTGCACTTAAATTGATAAAAGTACATAGTATGACATATTTTGGAACATGTGAGTAATGAGTATAGATACAGAAATAAAAAAGGGAATGTTTTCCATATTTGTTATATCCTTACTTAGTCTTAATGATTAAAATACATAGAAAGGTTAAAGGGGAAGTTCACCCTGGGTTTGAATTGACTTTAAAAAATGCAGAAAAATAAAAGAAAAATGTGAGTGAAGGTTGGAGAAAATCGACCAACAAATAATAAAGTTATGAATATTCAAAGTTTTGATTCTGTGACGTCACGTGCGAGCAGTTCTCCTATGTGCTATGTAGTGTAAATTCAATAAATTGTCATTTTTTTCAAAATAAAATTAATTATTTCATCTTTGCAGTCGATATATCATCAAACATATGTTTATATACATGCCTCTATCAAATTGACCCATTCCTGTATCAAGAACCATGAAAAAAAGACAAATTTGTGGAATTTACATACAGAACAAATGGGAGAGCTGCTCGTACGTGACGTCACAGAATCAAAACTTTACATATTCATAACTCTGCTATTTTTTGGTCAATTTTCTTCAAACTTTTATCAATATTTTTCTTTTATTTTTCTGCATTTTTTAAAACAAATAAAATTCCAGGGTGAACCTCCCCTTTAAGACTGAAAGATAGTGGAATAGAACAATGTGTATAGATTTCACATTTCAAGATTTGCAAAAATGCAAGAATGAAAGGCATTTAGACTGCTCCTTGTTTCAATTCTTAACTCTCCCTTCTTTTTCCAGGAGAAAATGATGATGGTAATTCTTCTACTACCTATGAGAGACTTCTCCATGATGGTGGATCAGATGATGCACCTGGACCAAGCCAGGCCAGTAAGGAGACGGAACATGAGCGTCTCATCCGGCTTGGTGAGATGACCCCCTTCGGAACCTTGCTGACCTTCAAGGAACGAGAGATGCCGAAGCCCCCGAAGCCTAGATCCTTGGTGGTCACAGACTTTGAGAAGTTCCTTGGAGGGAAGGACATCGCCATGTATAAGAAGCACAAGGAGGCGTCCAAGTGGAAGGGAACCAAGAAAGGAAATGCTTCACAGAGTGACCAAGGCGGGAGTAGTATCCTCAGGGGGTTGCTGACACCAAAGCCTGAACCATCTGGACAGAAAGACAAGAGCCACAAACGGGATGCAGCAAAGACATCATCTTCCAGAGACTCTACATCCGTATCACAAGGAAAGAGGAAACCTGAGAAGAAGCACATGGAGTTTGAGCCAAAGCATCAGAAGAAGGTCAAAGACAAGTGGAATAATCCTGCTCTTGATAAGAAGAGAAAGAAATCAAAGATGAGGAACTTGACAGAGAATTGGGACAGCGATAATGAGGGATACGAGGATTCTGATGAAGAATACCGCCCAGACTCTGACCAAGAAGAAGCATTTGATGATGATGCATACTCTGGTAAATATTAAGACTTGTTGTTTTGCAGTGATGTTGCTCTTGTCTAAAGGTCTTTTTTTTCCCCCATAAGAATCTATTTATTAATTGGTATTTGAGCTCCCTAAAATAAAAAAAAGAAGAAAATTTGAAGTAAATATGCTGCTCTTATCTGTTTGAATAGATATGTATTCTGATTATAATGTCAATGGTATGGTTGCAAGGAAATCTGGGTCATCTGTTTTAAAGACCATTGCTTTATCCTCTTAACCAAACTACCTCCATTTCCTGATGATGACGAGTGTACCTCACCGAAACGTCGCAGAAAGTATTTAAGAAGTCAGTTCTGACCTTGAGTTATATATCTCCTGTCCATTAAATTCCCCTTTAGATGATGAACCAGCCGTAGGGCGGCGTTACGCTCGTCCAGGGAGGAGGAGGCTAGCTGAGGAAATAGCCGATGGGACCATTACTAACTTGAAGGAACTTAAGAGAAAGAGTGGAGTGAGGGCTAGAAAGGCAGAGGAGTCCAAGACTAGAAGAGCAAGAGATGATTCCACCCAGGTATGATATCGTTCGTTGAGTTACTGGGGTTTAGAAATATCTTCAGAAGCTTACCTTACTAAGATCGTAAATCAAACTATTGTACACAAGATTTAGGAATCCATGATATGAACAGCAAGGGATGATTCCACCCAGGCAGGATATAGTGAGTTCCAAGGCTTAGAATATCTTCAGAAGTTTACCTTACAATGTGTTAGAGTTACCCCTCGGATATGCAAGGCAGATAAATCCATGATATGAGCAAGTGATGCTTCCACTCATGTATGGTATCTTTCAGGTATGTTACTGGGGTTCAGAATATTTTTTTAGAAGATGGCCTAAATAGTTCTAGATTAACTAATGGAACAAAGGTAGAGGAGTCCATGATAAAAAGAACAAGGTATAATTCCACTCCGTATTGATATCTGCAAGTTAATTTACTAGAGTTACAATAATCTTCATGGTCTTACCTTACAAAGCTCCAGTGCATCCCAGTCAGACAAATCAATGATCAGAAGATTACACTTGGGTATGTCATCCTCCTTTTTTGAGCAGTTTAGAGATGTTAATGACTTCCGAAAACTTCTCATCCTTATAAAATTCATTTAATGTATGAAGTTGACTGCGTAGCAACTGTTTCCTGAGCAAATGTACAATAATTGGCTTATCATTTTAATTACCAGGAGAAGTTTCATAAGAGATTGAAAGAAGAGAGGAAGAGAGAACAGAGGATGAAACTGGCTAGGCTGATGGAGAAGAGGAGAGGAGGAGAAGATGTGGAAGATGATGATGCTGATAATTCGGATTCTGAGGCAGAAGATTTGGAAGAGGATGATGTTGATCTCGATGGAGGTTTCAAGATACCCTCTAAGATCTGGAAGAAGTTATACAGGTATGTAGACAAGAGAGAGTTATCAATATTACCTGTAACAATTCACAACTCGACTTGTGTTTGCTTGGGTAGAACTTCATTAATTAGTCATGTTTTAATTTTTAGGAATTTTCATATGTTAATGTCATTTTACACAAGTTTACAGTCTTGCACAAAGGAATATAAACATTAGCACCAACATTAAAATCAGACAAAAAACTTGGGTATAACTTCTTTATATGGTAATTAACTGTTGTTAAAAAGTTTCATCTGATTGGTGAATTTAATTCAAAGTAGATTTCTTGATTGCACAATCACTTTGTATAATTACTTTTGTACGTACTGTACATAAATTACAGGCTGTACTGTCACTTGTAGTGGACTGTATTTCATTTGCTTTAAATCATTTTTTCTTGATACATGTAGGTACCAGAAGATTGGAGTGAAATGGCTGTGGGAGCTTCATCGTCAGAAAGCAGGAGGTATTCTAGGAGATGAGATGGGTCTGGGTAAGACCATCCAGATGATTGCATTCCTTGCTGGACTCCGGACCAGTGCTCTACCCAGCAAGGGTTTCAGGTAAGACAGTGTAAACTGCCTTGAATGGCCCCATTTAATTTCTAAATTCCCAGAATGGGATATTTTTAGATAAAGATGACCGGGTTTTGGTGGCGAGGGTGTGGGAACTCTCAGAAAGTAGGAGGTGTAAATGGTCTAGATAAGACCATCCAGATGATAGCATTCCTTGCCGGACTATTAGGAACAGGGCACTACCCAGGATGAGCTTCAGGTGAGGTGCTCACAGCAGATAGAGGGGACATGCAAATTTGCTTGAAAGGGACTTTTCATATTCATTTATATCAATTAAGTAATCATTTATTCAATAAACCTTGTACTTTTTAACATGAAATTTCTTCAAGTAGTTTTTCTCATAAACATCTATAAAATCAAGGGGTGATCAAGTGCTGTGAACCTGCAGGGAAAAAGTGTTTAAAACATAAATTTTTAATTGTTGTTGTTATAGGTAATATCAATTATGTTTAAAATGTAAATATATATATTTTTTTCAATATCTTCCTCTTCTGGTTCTGCAGCTACCGAGGGCTTGGTCCTGTACTGATAGTATGCCCTGCAACAGTTCTTCACCAGTGGCTCAAGGAGTTCCATACGTGGTATCCTGAGATGAGAGTGGCTATCTTACACGAGTCTGGATCACATTCGGGCAAAAAGGTATGACCTAAAACAGGTTGGAAGAACAATTCTGAATTGTTGATTGTCAATCTGTTGAACAAAAGCGCATGCAGCAATGATCATGATTGGCCATTGACTTTTTAGAATTGATTAAAAACCTTTGTGTTACAGAGCCCAGATTGCGCAGATATTACATTGAACTTTGAAGTGAATGGAAAATTAGCTGTCGGCTTGGAGTCGATTTGGTGATGCAGCTGAGGTAGATTATAAAAAAAAAATTTATTTAATAGTAAAATGCTGATTACAAAATCAGAGAGAACTTATTAGACTCAAGTCGAAATCAAATCTGGCCAATCTAGTTTAGTGGGAAAGATGGAGAAAATTATAATGAGCTTTCCTGTCATTTTAATGCTATTTATGAAGAATATCATAGTAAAAAGGTCCCTTATAAAGGATTGCTCTGCAGTTGCCCTAATAATCATAATATCCCCCAAAATATACCCAAAACAGCTGAAATGTTCAGGCTGAACATCTTGTGTTGTTCCATACGTGTACATACATTTCTGTGTTTGGCAAGATATTAATCTACATTTCTTACTCTTTATCCCTGTACCTTGCATGAAGGGATTCCTTGAAAGATCTGATAGCATGGCTAAAGACTGAGAAATATAGAATGCATCAAACTCATTTGTGTGATGGGCACTGCAGTAAAAAAAATGTTCATTTTCATTTTTAGGAGTCACTTGTTCGGGATATTGTAAACTGCCATGGGGTCTTGATCACTTCCTTCTCCAATGTACGAATTCGTCAAGAGCTCCTCCTGCACTTCAACTGGCACTATGTTATCTTAGATGAGGGTCACAAGATCCGCAACCCTGATGCAGAGGTGACGCTGGCTTGCAAACAGGTCTGTACAACAAGATGGTTGCAAAACCTATTTTCTCAGTACTGGAAGATTTTGTTATCAAAAAGATATTTAGGCTGTGCCTTGTAATATAAAGAGTTAAGATCAATTGCAAATTGATAGTAACCAATCAGTATGCTTGCTGCATGGACTTCTTGCATAAAAGTCTCACTTTTGAAAATTCAGAATGGTTGTTTTAAATTTGCAATTGATCATAACTCTTTATGATTATGGCACTGGTCCAGATCACCTTGTCAACAAGGGTAGACTGTACTTTTATCATTGTCTTTTCACTGATTTCTGTAATCGTAGTTCCGGACCCCTCATCGTCTCATCCTGACCGGTTCGCCGATGCAGAACAACTTGAGGGAGCTGTGGTCTCTGATTGACTTTGTATTTCCTGGCAAGCTAGGTACACTCCCCGTCTTCATGCAGCAGTTCTCTGTGCCTATTGTTCAAGGAGGATATGCAAATGCTTCCAAAGTTCAGGTAAATTCGATGATAATGTTGTGCGAGCTGCCATTACCAAATACGACTAAATGTCAGGTCAGGTCTTTGGTAAAAAAAAGAGAAGAAGGCAATAGACAGAGTTAGAGACATTGGCCCATATTCTGATAGCAGTAAAAGTTAACCCTGGGCTAAAGTTAACCTTAGGTTAACTAAACCACACTTAACCCACACCCCTGGATTACGCATGCTCAGTAGAGCTCATCTCCAGCTGAGCTCCCAGGTCAGGATCGCGCAGCAGTGCAACGCAGCTCATGCAACAATGCAATACACGCCTTGCCAATCGTGCGCACCGCGCTGGTCTAGGGCGAGTCATGCGCCGCAGGTTTGGTTGATTGATTGATTATTAATTTATTTTTGCCAGGTAACGCATACATTTATTATTGAGGATTGGATGTATTTTTTTTAACATGAGAGAGTAATCAATCTGGATTATTTTTTGTTTTTATATTGTTTTTATAATCCACCCCGGCCCCTTATCACAAAAGTTAACTTTAATTGTGTTGTATTTAAGGTGCAAACGGTCTTATAACCGGGTAGTAAAATGGCGCCCAGGAATTAAACCTGGCTTAAACTACCCCCTGGGCTAGTTTAAGTTTTTGATGATTTATTACCACACTTAACCCTGGGTTAAGCTAAACTTAGCTATCAGAATATTGAAATTTAAGCCAGGGTTAAATTGAGGAGTTAGACTAGAGTTAAACTACCCTTAACCCTGGGTTAAGCTAAACCAGGCTATCAGAATATGGGCCATTGTAGTCACGCTCAAGGATATGACAAACCAAACAATTACATATTAAGCATGCTCAAGAGAGATAATAATAATAATAATAATAATATCGTTTTATTTACCCAGGGTAGCCACTTCAGTTCTGACAACTGTTCTCCCAGCGGGCCCTGCATGATGTTATTATTACCCCCAAAGCTCCTTGTTAAAAGGCAACTTTTAGGTACCATTTTTGTAAGTCTTTGGTTTGACTCGACCGGGTTTCGAACTCACGACCTCCCGTTCATGAAAGCAAGGTGGGCTACCTTTTTACGGGCGCTCTAACCGATTGAGCTATCATGTCCGGTCCATAGTATTGAAGAATTTGGGATTCTTATTCTGGATAGTCTGGCTTGGAGCGAATTTATTTTTTTGTGGTACCTGAGAAGGGTCTTCCCTACCGATACCCAATGACCACATGTTCATGTCACTTTGCAAACTAAGATCACACCTTCTTTCATTAACCAATCTAGGTTCAGACTGCCTACAAGTGCGCCTGTATCCTCAGAGACTCTATCAGCCCGTACCTGCTGCGCCGAATGAAGGCTGATGTGAAGCAGGCCCTTCAGCTGCCGTCCAAGAACGAACAGGTTCTGTTCTGCCACCTGACGGAGGAACAGACCCAGGTCTATGAGGACTATCTCGCATCTAAGGAATGCAATCTGATCTTGAGGGGAGAGTACCAGGTAGGAAGGGGATGGGTCTATATTAGCTGCTCAGTATACAGATTAGTAAACACTATTTTATGAGGACCAGCTTGTCTCTAAGAACTGCAATTTAATCTTGAGTGGAGAGAAGACGGTTGGAAGAGATTAGGACTGAATTAGGTGCTCAGTAACAGATGTGTAGACACTGTTCTAAGAGGACTATCTAGCCTCTAAGGAGTGCTATCTTATCTTGAGGGGAGAGTACCACTTATAAAGGGGTGAGGACTATATTAGCGTCTAAGTAACACACAAGTAGAAACTGTTCTATGAGGACTACCTATCTTTGAAGGAGTGCAATTTAATCTTAGATATCAGTTATGAAAGATCTAGGACTGATTAGCTACTCAGTAATAGCAGAGCAGATGATGGTTTATGAGGACTATCTAGCCTCAAAGGAGGGCCATCTCATTTTTAGGGGAGAATATCAGGTGGGAAGGGTCTAGGGTTGAATAAGCAGCTCAGTAATGGACAAGTAGACAGTGTTCTGTTATGACTATGCCTCTAAGGAGTGTAATTTGACCTTATATACAGTCAACTTTGCTGAAGTCAGACTTGAATAAATTGAATAATCACCGAAGTCATAGGTCTTTTCCAGTCCTCTTTTTTCTTTTTTTTTTCTATATTGGGTTTTCACTGTTCATATGTCAAATTTTGTCTCAGTCAAAGCTGATTCTAATAAGTCTGAACAGATTTGACTTGCATGTAGTCGAGGCTGACTGTACCAGATATAAAAGATCTAGAACTGGTTATATAGTTGCTCAGTACCAAAAGAGTAGACACTGGTTTATGAGGACTACCAATTTGGAGAGATGGATATTAGGTACGAAAGGTTTATTATGAAGTGCTTAGTTACCAAAGGATTAGACAATGACTACATGTATCTAGTCGATATGGAGTAAATTAACAAATTATCCATTATTTATTTATCTCCAGGTATTTGCTGGACTTATCACTCTCCGTAAGATCTGCAACCACCCGGACCTGGTGTCTGGTGGACCCAGGATCTTCACTCATCAGAACCTGACAGACGACGAGCTGAGCGAAGAGCAACGGTATGGGTACTACAAGCGAGCTGGGAAGATGATCGTGGTGGAGTCACTCCTCAAGCTGTGGAAGAAGCAGAATCACAGAGTGCTGCTCTTCTCGCAGAGTAAACAGGTACTGATTCTATCAAAGGCACTGGGGGAAGTTTTAAAAAGTCGCTTGTACTGTTACAAATGACTTTAAGAACAAATGGAACATGTTCTCGAGTGCTATACTTATCACATTGAATTTTTCAATCAATCATTCAGTAAGAGAACCGATCTCCAGTCGTTTGTAAAGTTGTTTGTAGCTTATGATCGAAACACCACCCAGGAATGGAGATAAATTCCCATTTACTAGTGGCTTGAAAAGGTTTGACCGCATATGAAAAATGTGGGCCAGCGGAATGCCCTACTCCTAATAATTAGCGCTATGTGGAGCCCAGTATGAGCATGAGCGCTGCAGTCATGTGCATTGCACGGTTTTGCAAAAGGGGCTCAACTTTGTCCAGATACATGCGAAAATCTTAACTCACTCTTAGTGGGACTGCATAGAAAGACACTAACTCCAACGATACCATGCTGGTAAAGGAAAGATTTTTTAATATTAACCAATTGTCAATGTTCTTACAATATATAGCCCATTAATATTTTAAAAGAAACAGTAATTTGCCATAGATTTGTGTATAGAGAAAAAAGTGTATTCAGGAAGAAATATATGTGTTTTGCATCATACAGATGCTGGACATTATGGAAGAATTTGTGCAAGGCCGCTACTCCTACATGAGGATGGATGGGACTACAACTATCTCATCCAGACAGCCACTCATCAACAAGTTCAACTCGGTAAGCCCGGGAACCTCAACTTGATGTATTATTTATGAAATAGACTGTTAAATCCAATACCACTGGAAAGGGGGAGGGTTACAGCCATTTAACCAAGGAAAGACTCATCAACAAGTTCAACTCCGTGAGTCTGGGAATTGTCCCTCTTCAGGCTTAGTTTATACTTTGTGTCCCGCAGCCTCCAAATTATCCAAAAAGTCATATATGAAAAATGCAAGAGAAGCAGTTTTTTCTGCTGGAATCCCATTTTCTTTGCTTATTTTTGTATAAATTTTTGTATTGAAATGCTTTGCATTTCATTTTTATCCTTAGTCTTATCTTGGGCAGTCTTTAAAATGCACAGAGATGAAATAAATGTTACCCTAAAATAAACCATAATGTTAAAAAAAATCCATTGACCAATGAATACATGTACATAAAAGTAAGCCCTGGATGATTTATGTAAAGCATGATACCGGTACATTGTGCATTGAACCAAACAGGACCCCAGAATCTTCCTGTTCCTGCTGACGACCCGTGTCGGTGGTCTAGGAGTGAATCTGACGGGAGCCAACAGGGTCATCATCTATGACCCGGACTGGAACCCCAGCACCGACACCCAAGCAAGGGAAAGGTCATGGAGGATAGGACAGAACAAACAGGTCACCATCTATAGGCTGCTGACTGCTGGATCAATTGAGGAGAAGATCTATCACAGGTAAGATGGATAAATGGATGGATGGATGGATAGATGGAAGGAGGGACAGAATATATGGATGAATTATGGATGAAGAGGTGTATGGAGGATAGGCTAGAACAAGCAGGTCACAATCTACAGGCTGCTCGCTGCTGGGTCCATTGAGGAGAAAATATATCACAGGTACGATGGTTGGATGGAGGGAAGGATGAATTATGGATGGAGAGGTGTAAGGAGGATAGGCCAGAATACACAAATCACAATCTATAGGCTGCTTACTGCTGGCTCAATTGAGGAGAAGATCTATCACAGTTAAGATGGATGGGTAGATGAAAGGATAGGTGGATGGATGGAATGATGAATGGAAGGGTGGCTAGATGGAAGGGTTTCTGTGTGAATGGAGGGATGAAATATGGATGAAGGGTTGTCAGGAGGCGTAATAGGTCAGAACAAACAGGTCACAATCTCAAGGCTGCTCACTGCTGGCTCAATAGAGGAGAGGATCTATCATAGGTAAAATGGATGGATAGATGGATGGATGGAAAGAAGGGTTGTTGTGTGGATGGAGGGATGAATTATGGATGGAGAGGTGTTGGAAGGATAGGCCAAAACACCAAAGTACTATGAAGTAACTCATTGTGTGTGAACTTCATTTCATTGCAGGCAAATCTTCAAGACATTCCTAACCAATCGAGTTCTCAAGGACCCCCGTCAGCGGCGCTTCTTCAAGTCCAACGACCTCTTTGAACTCTTCACCCTGGGGTCGTCAGACAAGGGCAAGAGCACCGAGACTAGCGCCATCTTTGCTGGCACAGGCTCCGAGGTGCGACCTTCCAATCAAAGGTCAAAGGTCTCTCGTGAGCCAATGACGAAGCTGGGCAAGAAGCGTGAGGAAGCCCTGGAGAAAGCGGAAAGACAAAAGAAGCGGGCCGAGATCGTCCAGCGGGAGCTCCTACTCAAGAAGAAGATGGAGGCAGAGAAGAAACTGGTGAAAGCCGAAGATGTTGATGGTGGCGTCGCGGAGTCCAGGGTGGGACATGTTCATTCCGCTGCCTGTCAAGGAAAGTGTGTGATATCGCCCAAAAGAGTTGGAGGAGGCACGGGAGTGGAATTGGGAGAGGTGGGTTCTTCAAGCAGACATGGGAACCAGTCAACATCATCTTCCAAACACCCGTTGCCCAAGTCTCCATCCATATCAACTCAGGTTCATTCCATCTCATCATCGAGCTCAAGCCGAAAGGAGAAACGGAAGAAGAGGAGAGATGCAAGTATGTAATAAAAAACTTACAGTGCTATATTTGATATTTCTTTTACACTAGTCCATTAACAAGCTCATTATTTCAGGCATAAAATTTTGACCCATTACCAATACCAAAAAGAGCAAGCTGTTTCCTGTATTAAACCTATGGGAATGGGAGAATTCAGGAGTCAACCGGCTAAGAAAATGCAGTTTTGACAACCTAACAAATGTTTCCATTGCCTACCCACTAGTAAAAAAAAAGAAGAAAGAACTGTTTACAAGACACTATTATCCAGGTTTCTTATTAGATTTGGTGTACTATATTTGGAAGGACAGACACAATCACTGTGCTTTACTGTCAGCGAGGCCATGCGCAGAGTGAAAGCAGCTTCTCTTTTTTGTTGTTATTTCCTTACCTGTCGTAATTACCCTTGGGAGTGAAATGATTTCTGTCTATGAGTGAGAGGACTTGATATCACTATGGATTCACCTATAATGGTTTTCCTTTGTCAATCTGTAATCTTCTGCTACAGAGATCGATGGTCAGAAAATTTCCCACCTTGCCAAGACCAAAGAGTACCAAACCAAAGCAGAAGATGAAGATGAGATGACTAAGAATGCTGACCAAGATAACTACGTCTTACAGAAGCTCTTTCAGAAAAGTGGTCAGTCCCTTGAAATTAATATTTTATATGTCAGATTATTCTAATATTTCATGTAATTGTTCAGGTTGGTACTCCACATTTTTTTTAAAGCTTGGTGCTTTATTGTGCTACTATTAAAATGTGTTTGTAGTGCTCTCCACAATAGCATTATCATGCAATATGCAAATATTATGTGTCTGTATAAACTTAACAATGTTTGATCTCCATAGTTTTTATTATGTAGCTTCCTCAGTGCTTCCCTCTTCCACAGTTAAGCTTGGTCCTATGGACCTCAACCATTCAAAGGTTTTAATTTACCTATTAAAAATGACCGATACCTTATATGGATGTTCAGTTCTGGTTGAAAGAGATAGAAAAGGTAGAAAAGAGGGAAATGTATGAAAAGATGTAACATTTCTTGTATACGTTGCTTTTTATGCACCATTTATAAAGAGAAAAGATAGAGTTTGAACTTTGACCTTTGTTGATTACAGGTGTTCACAGTGCTCTTCAGCATGACAACATCATGCAGTCTGCAAGTCCAGACTTTGTTTTGGTAGAAAACGAGGCAGAGCGGGTTGCTAAGGAAGCAGCCAGCGCAGTACGACAATCCAGAAGACGTTGCTATGGCGCAAGTTCAGGTATCCCAACCTGGACTGGAGCAGCAGGTGGTTCCTCTTCAGGGTCCAAGTAAGTAGTCTTTGCTGCTATATATGACATCCATGGAGTGGTCATTTACATCAGTCTTGTGACTCTCAAACAAGTTACCTGTAACATAAAGACTTACAATCAATAAAAAGTTATGATTGATGTTATCTCACATTCTCAGTAGCCTCATTGTAAGTGCAGGTACAGACATGGATTAGGACTTAATTAAGATTAGAGTCAGGGCTAGGGTTAGGATTAAGACCATCAACTAGGGGGCACCCTGTCCATGATGAGGCTACCGAGATGAAATCGATCATAACTTTTTATCCATCATATAAGTCTGTATGTTACAGGGCACAGATCTTTCTGCAACGTTGTATGTATCATATTACCAAAGAATTCTAGATTATGTATATTATCCTATTTTAAAATGTTTCAATATTGCTGTATGTATCCATTTGTTACTGTTGCATATTTTCCTCTTTTTCCCCTTCATGTAGACTTCGTTTTGGTGGCAAAAGCAACAGCAGACTTGTAGACAACTCAGAGAAGACAGAGTTACCTAAACCAAAGGAAACACCAAGCAAGAAGGTAATGCCTCCTTAAATCTCTGGAAGCTTCATGGGGTAATTTCTTGAAGAAAAAATATGAATAGTTACAGCCAACAATTCCTGAGTGTTTTACATGTAGATCAACTATGCAATCTGCATATGAATTATGAGAATTTAGAAATTTGTTTTGATTTGTCATTTGTAAGTGGAAGTAAAACTTCATGTACGGTGGAAACTTGTTATAATAAGGTCTTTGTGAACAAGGAAATTACCTTGTTATATGAGGAATCTCTTTATATCAGGGTTAAAAACACAAGGATACAAGAAGCTTGAACCAGCAAAATTACCTTGTTATATCAGGAATCTCGTTATATCGGACCTATTCACAATGATTTTGCACTGTAACATTTATTATAAAATGGCTCTGTGGTTGGTCAAAACGCGTCACGTGTGCATGCTGAATTTTCGATGCAAAGCACACGTGTGCATTTTGCTGCGCAAAAAAAAGTGATAACACATACATCCGGGTCTTTTCCGTGTCTTGTTTACTTTCTTGGATGACGATCGTGATGTAGATCTTGAGCTACTTACCAAAAATTCCAAGGGATAATCCCTTGGAATTTTTTGGGTAAGTAACTCAAGATCTACTAGATATAGCAAAATGTCGCAAGTTTATAAAAGCGTTAACACACTTCCCTGTATTGTGCGATAAAACGTAAATGCAGTGATCGCTCGATGCTTCGGATGGGGCGCCACTGCACACTCGCCTGCGGCTCGTTGCAGCGCGACCCCTATCCAAAGCTATCTCGCGGTGCACTGCATTCACCGCTAACGCACGCTCGGGCGTGTGTTAATGCTATACAGGTAAAGGTTATGAAGTATGATTTAAAATGTTTGACATTATTAATTGTATTTTTTTTAAATCTAATGTCATTTAATTGTGCTACATATATATATATATATATATATATATATATATATATACTTGTAGTTTAATCAAGAACCTTTTCTGCATTTCTTTCATTCATTTTTTGTCCAGAAAATGTTCGGCAAGAAGAAGATGTTCAATGGCGACATGTCCACAGCAACCACCATGAACGAAGAAGCTGAGCAGACCAATGACATGCCTTCATCAAGTAGCCTTCTCAACAGAATGCGTGCACGGAACCACCTCCAGAAAGACGACAACGAGAACCCCGGTTCCTCATCGGATGAAGACGACAGAGGGAGGGGTGCGTCGACCGGAACCGAACACGATGCTCTCCTGACACAGATGGTGGAGTTCATCGGCAATCATTCAAAGGTGCCCGGGCAGGCAACGACAGATGAGTTACTGAAGGCGTTTGCGAGCAAGATAGAGAAATCCAATTCAGCGTTGTTCCGCTCCATGCTGCGTCAGATCTGTACCTTCCACCGGGGACAGACTAAGGAGGGATTCTGGAGACTGAAATCAGAATTTTTCTAGAAACACTGATCAATCAAATCCAGTTATATCAAGCACTCATCAAAGAAGATTTTGTAAAAAATTGGGAAGGTCTCTCAGTCTCAATCCCAAAAATGTGCAAACGTATGTATTCAGTATGACAAGATTCTGTTACATGTACTTGCAGTAAGGTTATTTTGCGTGGTCATAATCATTTAGGTGAATTTTGCAATTCCACATGTTTACAGTGTCCACAGGGTCTACAGTGTACCACAAGAGACGGGTGCAGAGTACTGGAGACACAGGACAAATCAACAGAATTATAACCATCTTGGATGTTTATTCAGAACATATGGTAAACAGAATTATCACCTTGACTGAATCATGTGATAGAGAAGTTCTTTGCCAGTTTAAATCAATATACAATGTATAATTTCTTTCCGTTTTCAGATAATATGAATAATTGTAATCTCTACCCTAAATTCATGTTGGTCACAATTTATGAATTTATTTATGTGACTATGAATTATTTCCCCCTTACTCCTACCCCTCTCCTGTAAAGAAATAAAGCATGACTAAAAATTGTTTGACTGTATGGTTTTAGACTACCATGGACTTGAAACAACTGTATAAACCCTCAGGATGTTTATTTATCTTAAATTGTAACCCCTTAATTGCATCTAAGTTAAAACCCCCATTCCTTGTGCATCATTAATATTTCATTTCTTATGTCCTCATTGGAAGATTCCTGAATAATTCTCCTTCTAAATGTTAAAAATATACACTTGTCTAGTTTACATTTTATATTGCATTTGGAAGTAACGCCCTTGTCTGTCCCCCATTTCATGATTTTTGTTTTCCTGTTTTCATAAAAGAAGCTTCTTGTAGTGGCGTTTATATTATGAATTTAAACAATTCCAGGGAATTAAAAAAAGAATAATTCAAACTTTACAAATGAATATGTTTATTGTATGTCAATTAGTTTTCATTCCTACTGTATTTTGGAGGCAATGTTGTGGAAAAAAAAAGTAGACACTTCAAAGTCAAAGTGTGTATTCATTGTTGAATAGGTACAATTGATGTTCAGAAAAGAGTTGTGAGTTTGATATTTTTATGACATATTCTATACATGTAAAGTACAGATTTGATCAAAAACATCAGCCAAGTGGTAAAGTCAATCTCACATAAGTCAAATGATCGCCTCAGTTGGAGCCCTTTTCAAGTCATCTTCTCTTTACATTCTATTTTTTTTTCTAACTTTCATATATGTAAGTCGTAAAAAGTGTATTTCTTCGTAAATTTGACTTATGCAAGGTTGACTGCATGTAGTTTAAGTGATTTTCAATAATTATAAAATCATGTATATGTATGTGAAAGGAGAATGAATTCATCCTATGTATTCTTTCAAAATGGAGGATTTCTTAACAGTCAGAATGCATTATTTTTCATGGTGCCTGAATTATTTTTAATATCAGTTTACTTAGGTTTACCTATGTGGTAAGCTAGTCATTTCATTTCTAGTTCTATCGCCAAATTATTTGAACTTCAAGAAAGGTACATGTATAGAGAGATACACTTACTTAATCATGAAAACCAGAACAGTTGAACATCTCAAGGATAAATGTGCAATTACCGGTACTAGCTTTACCAGTCAAATTTGTTACTTGAAAATGTACTTATGATACAATAAATTGCAATAACATGCAAGAAAACTTGGACGGTATTTTGTTTCATATTTTTTGTCCCTTGAGTGCAGTCTACTCCCATTATGGTGAGCATGGATACAAAATTCCAATTTTAAATGTGTGCATATGTGTACATGTATGTGTTCAATAACAGAATTTTTATAATGAATTGGCTTGGCCTCGATCATCATCCTATAACAGGAGTGTACTGTACTACAACTCTTTGAATTTTACATATTTTTAAAGGCAGTATGGAATTATAGTAACAGCAATTAAACAAACTTCATCCACAGTGCTACTTCTCTTGCTACTCTCTCCCTCACCATTGGCATTCTTTTCTCCTTTTTTTTCGGGGGGGGGGGGGTGTCACTTTCTTTTGCTCTGCCCGTCTATAGGTAGTTCAAAATCTATTTTTCTCTTCAGCTCTACCTCACTCTTGCTCACTCACTCTTTTACTATTAAATTTATGTGTTTTAACTATCAATTATACTCCCACTTTGCCATCAATAAGACACAAAAATGAAAATGAAAATAAAAATCAAGTCACATAATATAATCAATTTATTCACAAGATACATTTTTCACAATGTCAAGGTGTATAAACAGAATATGTCAAAATTTCTTATAAAAAGATGACAAAATATCAAATATACACTTTTCATATTAACATTTTGTACTGCCACCAATCATATTATTCAGCTAGTAACTCTGGTTTCGATTAACAAAAGATATGTGCATACTTTGTAGAAACAAATATAATTTAATCCACACTACTATGATACAATGTACATTGTATACAAAAAAATTCAGGATCACCAATACAAGCAGATAAACCAAAAATAGATTAAATTAATGAAATCTTCTCATCCAATTTTTTCTCAAATGTACTAATACTAAACTTTCAAATGATACAACTGAATGTAATGTTTTAAATTTGTATTCCCATAAAGCAAATGATCCACAAAGAAAGTTTTATAAAGGAGGTGTAGCCAAAGTGCATGGTTGTACATATCACATGTACAGCTATGCATTATTTTTATACTTATTTTTATTTTTTTAATTAAGATTTATTTCAGACAAAACATTTAGTCAGGTACCTCAACAACAAAATAAATTAGGCCTACCAACAGCAATCTCTTCAGTTCCGCTCCACTGGCCTTAATGAGAACATACAGGTTTAAAAAATATAAATAAATATATATTCTATTGAAGAAACCCTACCGTGTTTACATACCTGGTAGGAAAGAGATTAGGATATCCTTTGAGAGACATGGCCATATATCATGTTTGGTCTTCATGTACAATGTCATCAAATGTGTGCTTTAAAAAAATATTTTGGATTTTGACAGTAAATGTTGAATCCATTCGTAATGCATTGACAAATTGAGTTAACACATTTCTGTTGTGCGTGCTCTCAAAGAACTCAGTGTGAGGAAGTATTAATTGGAACAATTATGGCAATATTCAAAAGATAAAGAGGTTACATGTAAGTGCTAAATTTTTTTTAGAAGTATTGATAGAATCTCCAGAAATTCTGACCATCAAATCTCAAAAGAAATTGGAGAAGTCCAAAGAGCGGAAACAAAAAAAGGGGAAGAAACGTCTGAATTGGACTTGACTTACATGTATCTTGCCTGATGTGTTACATTTTGAGTGTGAACGTGGAGTGTGCGCAACAAAACAAAGCGCAGTATTTTCTTGAAATGATGTAAAGACGAAAAAGTTGACTTAGTTTTTACTCAAGAAACACTGGATTTTGAAGAAATTATTATATAGAGAATGGCAAGGAAGAATGGCAAGGAGGAAATCATAGCAGAGGCATGTGTGTGTCAAGGTGGGTCCATGGACCAGGAGATGGCCCTCGATACAGGCTGGTAGACATACATTAACAAGCCCCCCCCCCCCCTTCTCCCTTAAACCGTATTAAACCTTTGTCAACTTCTAATGGCTTTCTTTATACCAAACCGGGGGAGGGAGGCCATGTTATTAAAAACCCAATATTACTTATCAAGTTTCAGTGTTTTCTAAGTCGTAAATAGCTTAATGAATAGGTTTATGAAACAACTCATTATAGGCCAATTCTAAGAATTTCTCTTCCCTTTCGTTAGATAACATATTCACTTTTTTTTTCATGTAATACACATGTATATTCATTTCTGCTACATGTATTCCTGCTACATGTAAGACAAGGATTCCATATTAGAGTCCTTAAAAATAAGCATGACCAAAATAATAAAGAAAGGTGGAGGATCTACATATTCAAGAGTTGAAGAACTACGAAAGGGAGGTTTAGAGAATCTGTCACTGACAGGAAAGTTCAAGGGAAAAAGGAGTAGAGGAAGGAGAAGAGTGACATTGATGGACAGCTTGAATAAATGGCTTGAAGAGATAGGAGTAGAGGAAAGAGGGTTACAGTTAATGGAGAAAGCTAAAAATAGAGAGTTGTGGAAAATCATGATCGCCAAAGTCTGCAGATATGGCACCTGAATAGAATAGAATGAACTAGTCTCTGGGATATTTAAGGACTCAATTTTGCTGGATCCTGGATCCGAAATTAAGCCAAAACTGGTAGGCTACAAGCCTATTACAAATGTTTCGCTACATTTCTTACATATTTTTGTAATTATCCGAAACCATTTCATTATAACAATTATCAATATTATCATTGTTCTCTCATTTAAGCTCAATATAACTCTTTAAAAATGCATTGTTATATTTATTGTCACGTGTTATTTGTATAATTGTAATGTATTTCTATTTTATTATCTGATGTAAAAATGACACTTATATGTGTTGACGCATGATTGTTTTTGTGTTTTTAATAAATACCATTGAATTGAAACGATATTGATATTAGCGAGGAATTTAATTGTAATATGTTATACATTTGTACATTCTGCATGTTTAATGATGTGTACCAAGATTTATAACCCTTGAGATTGACTGCTATTTGTATCATTGTATGTCGGTTATTATTTCCGCAAAGAAAACCTGGTTGCGGCCATATTACATGTCGTCATTAAACCAGGGGTTTAAGAACTGCTGAATTGCGTTCAGCCAACCCTGTACCTAAAATATCCTAGTATTCGACCTCAAGAGTCGTACATGCCCATGTGCAAGTTGTGTGATTAATTTACCCATTTCCTTTTTTTGCACAGCGCTCGAAGGGGCAAACATGTTAGAGTACGTGTTCTAACATGCAGTGTGAAGGCAGGTGGTTTCATGACGATTGCATCATGCAGACGGGAGAGGAGGCGAGCGAGGGTGCATGATTCTGCACACCCCAATGCAAAGACTCTGGAAATGAAAAAAAATTGAAGGCAGAACATGGACATGTTCCAACGAATCGTGTACTAGCGGAAAGAAATTCCATCATCAATGGGTCAATTCCTAAGTGCCAATGTTCTAACACCAACTGTTGGTTTCACGGGGACTGTGTAATGCAGACAGGGGAAGAGGCAGGGGAAGGGGCGTGGTACTGCACTCCACAATGCAAATAATCTAGGAACGGATCTTTCTGCATTTGCAGGAGTAAAAAAAAACATACTGTACGTCGGTGACAAAAAATGGACTTGCTCCAACCAATCATGGACAGACTTTCCTTCCTAGTTTCCATCAATGAAGCGTCAATTCCAAAGTGCCAGTGTTTTAACACCAACTGAGTGTTGGTTTCACGAGGACTGAATAATGCAGACAGGGGAAGAGGAAGAGGCACTGCGCCCCACAATGCAAATAATCTAGGAACGGTTCTTTCTGCATTTGCCGGAAAATATACATAGAGGGGTCTACCTGGGCGACAAAATATGGACTTGCTCCAACCAATCGTGGAAAGACTTTCCTGCCTAGTTTCCATCATCGAAGCATCAATTCCAAAGTGCTGGTGTTTTAACACCAACTGTACAGAGTGTTGGTTTCACGAGGACTGCGTAATGCAGACGGGGGAAGAGGAAGAGGAAGGGGAGGGGGAGAGGTACTGCGCCCCACAATGCGAACGATCAGGAAATGAAAGTTCCTGCATATGCCGCAAGAAAATACATATGTGGGTCAAACCATCAATCTTACCGAAACAGCGGACGCTGTTTGGGTGCAGATTGGCTCACTGACGGACTCAACAACTATGCCAACTTATATCGGGTGATGCTGTAAATTATACATAACATAGCTCATACGGTACTTTTCATGTTTATGTCAATTTGGACCAAATGAAATTTATTGTTACAAAATAAAATTAAAAAAAAACCTGTCAAGCGCCAATTAATTAAGATAATTTGTTTGAATTATAATTTCATCTCCCCCCCCCCCAAAAAAAAGAAGAAAACCATAGAATTAATTTGGGAACTAATTCTCTTAATTTTGCTGTGGAGTCAGTTTGCTAATTGATTTAATTTCATTTGATATGGTTTATGTTTATTTGCAAGTGCTTATCATTAATTTGTAATTATTCATAGAATTAAAAAAGGTGAAAAAATATTTAGCATCTAAAATTTTTCCTTCTCTTTTTACAATGTATTTGGGGGGGGGGGGAGGATGGGAGTTTTTTTTTGTTCAATCCAACTATTAAAAGCTGATATCAGAGCAAGAAGCTGATAACGAGAACTACTTGAGAGACGTGTTGATGTGCTCTAAATCCAAAATCTATCACGACGAGGAGGAATTCGAATTTGAAGTCCAAGAAGAAGACGAGCCTAACAACGACCCCAACTAGTCAACCGCCTGTACACTTGTCAACGAAATCTCAACAACCACAGATTAATTGTGTCTAAAAAAAAAGGGGTTCTTTTAAGAACCCCACAAACTCCAAGAAATTGTTCCAAAAGGAGTAGACATATACTACATTTTGTGGCTCGTTATATTATACATATTACAGCAAAATTACAAAACAGAGCCCTTGAAGAAGGCCTTAGGCCAAAGGCTTGGCTAAATAAAGTGCTTTGTAACACAGGAAGTCTACTCAATCATGTAATTTTATTTTCGCCTACAAGTATGTGCAATATATTAATGTATTTCCTAAAGTTTCTTTTCTATGTGTAATGCATTCTGTGGTATGTAGATAACTGTTTGTGATTGGTCTATACTGTATGCAT
The DNA here is from genome assembly GCA_940671915.1 of Paracentrotus lividus. Classification (NCBI taxonomy): domain Eukaryota; kingdom Metazoa; phylum Echinodermata; class Echinoidea; order Camarodonta; family Echinidae; genus Paracentrotus; species Paracentrotus lividus. The sequence goes on along the minus strand of CALNVZ010003430.1, from coordinate 22,094,887 downwards.
TATATGATGTTTTTATTTCTACTTCAGAATCTGAAAGGTAATTGTATGTTCGAGATTAATTGTAGCTTGGTGAACACCCTCTTTATTATAAAACGTTACCAAAATGGATAGGAGAAAAGCAAATACACAAAATGTTAGATCCCGGCGAAGCGAGGAAATTGCATCAAATATTATACAAAGTACATAATATTATGCAACTCGTGACTAAACAAGGAACAAACCTGACAAGTGTTTGAACCAACTGAACAGTCTGCTATTTTACTTACATGTATGTAGTGATCTGTGAATAGGCCTACCTTCAAATTCTTTCGAATTTATCTGTATTCAGAAGCCTGTCATTCCTATTTCATGGTATACATGTAGGCCTCCTGGTTCAAGTGTTCATGTTTTTGATATACTTGAAACAGTCTCAGAAAACGTTAAGTCTCACCCTTTCTGGCCATTTGTTAATTAGTGACATGAAATGTGACCTGCTACAGAAAAATCCAACTTCTCAAACAAAACATTCGTTAAAAATACAAGAAGCATGTGAATAGAACTCACACCAAAATATTGAACAGCAAGCCCATGTAATTATAACAGTTTACAAGCACTATGAACAACTGTCCCATCTGGTGCCATTAAAAATAAATAGTAACAACTTGAGTGTAGCAGATTCTATATCAACAATGTTGCCTCAAGTATCGCTGCTCAGCTTCAGAGCATAACTAAAATACATTCTATGTATTAAGAATATTGAACAGAATAGGGCATAATTATGACAGAGGCTTCCTGAAGCCACATGGTCTATCTATCTGACATCGGAGGTTAGAAGCCTTCACTAAGCCTTCGTCAGTCCATCTCGCGCTTTCTTTCCAGATACAAGGACACACACCAAGTTACTTCCAAGGTACCATAGACCAAACCTTCCAAACTGAGGCTTTCTTTTGAGCTCACAGATGCACGACGAATGATAATGAGCTGAGTGCCGTGGATCTACAGCGTATCCCAAATCAGCTCGCCAATATCGATGCATCTACCATCTAGAGATGTCATCAGAGACTAGGTTGGGTGAAGTGCAAGGCACAGTCCTGTCAGATGATACGTGTTGCCAACAGGGAGAAGTGTCTGAAATTTTGCAAGGAACTTCAAGCCAGTAAAGATTCTTATGACGTCATCTACCATCCAGCTACACAGTAACGGAAGTCTCTATTTCAGGAAGGAAGGGCATGGTCATCCGATGAAACCCAACCCGAAGCACCCTTTGAAGTTGCACTCATGGGCGGGCATCTCGCTACGGGGAAAGACCAACATCCTGATATTTGAGGGGATAATGGCAGAGGATTTCTATGTAAAGAACATCCTAACAGACAATCTGCTACCATTCATCCGAAGAGTCTTTCTGGATCATAACATATTTCAACAGGACAACGATCCAAAACATTACTTGAACTTGGCAAGGGAGATTCACTGGTTCTCTAGCTTTCATGTCAAGTGGCAACATTAACCAAGGAGGTCCAAACGTCTCAAGACCAACATCGTGCAATGTTGTGGGAAGTTCAGCACCTGAGGGAGGAAATTTGCATGTTCTGCCATGTGAGGAAGAAGAGTCACTCTTCTTCACACCCGTCCTGGATTCGGACACCCAAATTTTCATCGGGTCGCGAGATTTCAAAGTGCAGACGGAAGAGTCAGAGTACCTGAAGTGCTGAGACACAGCGTCTTCCCAAAGGATGGAGGGCTTAGTCTTCTCAGTCTGCATTTTACTACAGGAGAGCTAGTTTCAAGCAACTTTAACGATGGGGATGTAATGTGCTCAGGATTGAGGATTTCTACATGAAGAACATCCTAACAGACAATCTGCTACCATTCATCTGATAAGTCTTTCTCGATCACCACAAATTTCAACAGGACAACGACCGAAAACATTGCTCAAACTTGGCCAAGAAGTGGTTTGCAGACAACGATGTCAGCTGGTGGAAGACACCAGCAGAGAGTCCAGATCTGAACCCAATCGATATGGTATGGTAACAATAGAAGAACTACTTAGGGAGAATGTTAAAACCCTTCACACAAGGCCAAACTAGCATCGGATTGTTCTGGAGAAACTAGGTTGACATTCCATTTTGTAACTGGTATATCAACCACCTCTACAAGGTGGCGCCTGTGCAAACCAAATGCAAGGGAAGTGCTTCAGGGCACTAACACCTTTCTACCTTTTTACGAAATAAAAAAAAAAAAGATTAATACAGAACAATACAAAGGAGCTCCATCCTAAATGAACTTCATTTAATAGAGCAATCTAGAAAATTACCCTCAAATTGAAGTTCGAGATGGAACTTGAGCTTTGGCTAGAGGTGAACTACGAGGAAAAGAAATTACAGGAGGGGCACACAGAAGAGATGGCCTAACTCCGTATCAGATTAACAAAAAATCTATTTCTGCTGCTACCATGCAATATTATTCATCCAAACCCACATTTGTTATTTCCAAGCTATACAAAGAGATGATTCTCAATGGAATTATTTTTCTTCCATACATTGTACTGAAGTACATGTAGCTATGTGATATTTATTTGGTATTTGCATTCATGTATATCAATATGCCTTTCGTGTCATTACTATGTACACCCCATACTTTTACTGAAAACTTAACTGATCATTACTTTTTAATTATTCTACCATTTTAAATTTCTATGACATATCGCTTATTGAAAATTCTAGAAAAATGTATCTACAATAGACTTATAACCTTCATAGATAAAAATTCTAATTAACAACCAATTCGGATTTATACAGGGTCACTCCATTGCCACTGCAATATTAGATTTGATAAATAGTATAAACCAAGCGATTAACAAGAGTCACCCTAACAGTTTTTATTGACCTATATAAAGCATTTGATGTTATAGACCATTCCAATTTATTCAAAAAGTTATATCATTATGGCATCAGGTGTAAAAAAAAAAAAAGGTAAACTTATTTCAAATTATCTTAATGAACGTAAACAATTAATATCAATTAATGGTATTAAATCCGAACAAGAAACAATAAAGTCTGGAGTTCCTCAAGGGTCTATTCTTGGACCACTTCTGTTTTTATCTTTATAAACGACCTGCCATACACTAACCAACATTTTCTTAATGTAGAAGTGCATTTTTTATTGTCATGTGAAGGATTTTAATTTAAATTGTTTGTCATGTGAAGGATGGTCAAAAGAGTCTAGCTACAGGGAATATCTGAGGCAAAGAGTATGGGATAAGCAGCAGAAAATATTGGCAAAAGAAGAAAAAGGAGGGACAAAGTAGAAGAGCTGGTTGACCATGTCCATGAAAATGCAAGAGATCACATGCAAGACTTATCTAAAACAAGAGCTTGTTTGTTGCTCCGAAAGCAAATAACCTTTCAAACAAAACTCCTTGTTTAAAAAATAGAAGATTACTCTATCAAAGTGCACGCCAGAGCAACTGATGGAGACGATTGCCACATTCTTTATTGAACTAAATGAATTCAATCACATCCTCCAAACAATTAATGATCCCAATCACATGGTCAATGAGCAAATTGTACATAGAAAGCTCTGCCGTTTGGACTTCGCCCCGCTCCGAGAGTGTTCACCCTTTTCGCAGACCAGCTGGAGTTCCTGATTTCAACCACACAAGACTTAGGCTTCATCTTCAATTGGAAGAAGTCGGAGTTGATTCCAACCCGGACTCCCACCTATCTAGGGGCTCAACTGGACATCATTAAAACTGGGTCTGGTGAGACCCAGTTTGGAGAGAGGACTTTCTACATGACTGTTAGGGAATTTGTGACAGAGCTCTATCTGGAGGACATAATAATCATGTAAATTTACTACCATGATTATTCTAGACACTAAAATATTTGTACTTTATGTAAAAAAAAGGGCTACCCTGTTAAAATTAAAGAACTCCTCTGGGCTGGAGTTTGCATTATTACAAAAATAAATTAAAATCTAAAAAGCACAACGCTGAAAATTTCATCAAAATCGGATAAGAAATAGCAAAGTTGTGAATTTTCTTAGGTTTGAATTTTTAAAGGAAACAGTTCTCAAATTGGCAACCTGATGATGTCACAGTCCCCCTACTTTCTTTGTATTTTATCATTGTATGAAATACCAATTATCAAGATTTTCTGCCCCAAGGACTTAAAAACAGGGATTAACCCTGGTGGAATATTCAAAGTCACAAGTGCTTTTACATATTTCAGTACGAGTGACACATTTTCTGTACACTTAATGTATGAAAAAATGAGATAAATATGATTTCATATAATAAAATATACAAGAAGTGGGGGGACTGTGACATCATCAGTTTGCTCATTTGAATATTCAAATATCCATGAGACCTGTTCATGAGACCTGCCAAGAACTGTTTTAGGAAAAAAATTCAATACCTAAAAAAATGCATAACTTTGTTATTTTTCATCCGATTTTGATTAAATTTTCTGTGTTGTGCTTGTTAAATTTTACTTTACTTTACAAAACTTTTTGATTTCAGCCCGGACTCCTCCTTTAAACAAAGAAATGCCTGCTCATTGGTCCACCTTTCCCAATACATTAACATCAAGACCAAAAATGGCTTCTCTGCTGTAGGAAATTTGGGAATGGTCCGTGAAGCCTCAAGTACAATATTTCAAACGCTCTATTTCTCTGTTTACCTGCAACATGTAGAAATGACATCTTGATATACTGATACTTGATTTGTTGTGGAAATACAAATGGCTTAAATACAGTTTTGGAGAACTACGCCATTTACACTGCTGTTGTAATAGAACACATTGTGTTGATTCAATTACACTGATAGCACGCGTACGAGGCCATCATGTCAAGCTTAACCGGGGGACGCACGCACGGGGGCACCGGTGCATCCACTTACTCAAGCCGCCTCTCAACACTTTATCTTCTGAGCTCTGAGAGGTTAACTTTTAAGTTGAACCTGACTGGAGCTGCTATTAGTGTAAGTTTTTATGTAGTTAAGCTTTTATCTATTTTATATATCATATTCATTATTAACCATTTTTTTTTTCCTTCCTTCCCTATCCCTCTTCCTATAGCCAACCCTGGGCCTTGGCCCTCTCATTATTTCCAGGGTTGCGCTATAAATGAAGCCGCATGCAGTCATCTGAACTTGTGTGCCTTATAATAATTATTTGTCAATTCTCTTTATAGGATAAAAATATATATACATTAAACAAGTATTTGTGCTACGTTATTGCGAGTTTCTAGGTATTTTCTGCACAAAATTTAGCTTGCTTACGTGCTCCTTGCATGTGTGACACATTTTGGCGCGAAATATCTTTTTTGCCAAGTGGCGAGAACCTCTTTTTTTCAAATTAGTCCGATGCGATGGCCATCGCCTTGCGAATTGAACCTTATATTCGGTGATTGAGATTAATTTTTCCGTAGTTCGTATTATTGTGATTTTGAATTTGCAGACCTCAGACAAGATCACCCTCTTAGATGGCTATGGAAGGTGTGGAGAACAGCTGACCATCCACACAAATGATCCTTTCCTATGTACAGTAAATTTTCCCCAAACCTTACTGTATATTTGTGGACATTATGACTGCTATGATAATACAACGTACCAATGCTGCATTTTTGACAGATTAAATGAACAATCAATGGTGAGTTTTACGAACAGGAAGGAGCGGCCATGGGCAGCCCTGTCTCCGCTGTTATTGCCTACCTCTATATGGAATCATTTGAAGAACGCGCACTTGAGATTTTTCCACCTGAATGCACATCCAGGATCTGGAAGCGCTACGTTGATGACACTTTCATTGTGACCCGCCGATCTACCGCCGATTCACTTCTAGAGCATATGAATGTTTCACCATGGAGACAGAGAGTGATAACCGCATCGCTTTTCTTGACACACTGGTGCAACGAGATACCGACGGCAATCTTGCTACCACAGTATACCGGAAGCCCACGCACACCGATTGCAATATCCTACGTTTGAAACTTCGTGAGACAACTGAATAACTTCATTTCGCAATCCTTGGTTTGTTGGGCAGATCCAATATTTCAAAATAGAAGGGACCACAGATTTAATAAAGTGGCAGCCAAGAACTTTCTGATATATGTTGCATGCATGAACGATGCATTATCTGAACAAAATGGAACCACCACTGTCTATTAACTTATTCAGATCATCATTAACACTTTATCTTTTCCCCCATACTTCATAGCTTACGACCATGGAGCATGAGGGCAGATGCATCAGGTACGAACATGTTGCTGAGTGCACCAAGATGAACAGGCTCCTACTCAACCTACAACTCAGATTCCTTCTATTCAGACTAAAAAGCGGAAGAGGCAACAACAAGAACCCAATAAGATCCAGCGAACAACCAAAGTCACAAAAAGGTAAAGACGGGTCCAATATTATGTGAAATAATAACATTTGATTATGACAGGAAAAGAGGCATTTTTCAACCAAGCAATACATCCGTTGGACAAGTATGGCTTGACATACGATAACTATCCAATCCACTCAACTCATGTGAAAGCTGGAGACAGCGTATCATCAAAGTTGCACTCCGTCCAGAGCGCCATTTCATCCAAAAGGCAGTTCAAGGCCAATCCATGTGTCATGGAAACAGCTTACTTCACATCATCTCACTTACACCATAAGGATGGGGTCCTTCTCTTCATCAAGTGCACAAGTTCATCATGCCTCCACTGCACCAGATATATATCGCACCTACCTTGAGATGAGAGACCACAACATCACCCCTCCAGCAGATGCCAACATGCCTAGTCGACAGGAAAAAAGACTTTGGGCGTTGTGAGCATTGCAATGCTACCTCTTCTACAGCCAAGCGGACAAGACCCGCCACAACCGAATGTTCCACTAGCATGACTAGTGTGTTTTGTTTGTATGCTATGTTCAATATACCATGATCTCAAGGGAGATGGGGTCCTTCTCTTCACCAAATGCACCAGTCCATCATGCCTCCACTGCACCTTGCTTCCCATCCAGCACCCCAAGATTCCTGTACAGCATACCAGAACTTCAAGACTCCTGCATCATCACCAGCACCAGACACATATCGCACCTACCTTGAAATGAAAGATCTTAACATTACCCATCCAGCAGATGCGAGCATGCCGAGTCAACAGGAAAGACTTTGGCTACACCAGCACCAGACACACCCACTGCATGGATGGAGTCCTTCTCCATATATACATATATGTATGTTTAATTGCTTTGGGTATTTTGTGCTTCTTCATACTGTTAAAAAAAAGTATATTTCTTCTTTTTCAACAAATATTGGCACTTCTAATCTTTTAGACGAGGTAAAAAAGTAGCTCAAGTCACTCCCAGTCTGTAAGGTGAAGGAACAAGTACATGTAGCTCAAGTCACTTCCAGTCGGTAAGACGAAGGAACAAGTAGCGCAAGTTCAAGGAACTTCAGATCAACCTTGCCTCCTTACCTAGAACAAACTTCAGAAGCAGTTGATCATCCCGCCCACCCCCTTTCCTGCCTCATCTAATATAACTAGCCGTCTTCAAGTTCAGTTGTAAGTTGATCAAAGAATTCACTTCATTGAATATAAACGTTTCTTAAATTTTGCTGATTGGTGTTTGATCACAACATATAGTGTCTTCGTTTTCTTCAAATATCAGCACCTCCAGTCTTTTAGACGAGGGAAATAAGGATCAAGTAGTGCAAGTTCAGTCACTCCTGCTCTGTAACCCTGAACGAACTTAAGAAGCACTTATCGCCCCTGCCCACCCCCTTTCCTGCCTCCTCTGGAGTGAAGCTAGCTGTCTTTGACAGCTAGGTTTATAGTTCTATACAAGTTCAGTTGTAAGTTGATCAAAGAATTTACATCATTGAATATGAAAGCTTGTTAACGCTTAATTATTTGGTGCATAACATGATTGAATTCAACAAATCCTGACAAAATGATTTGTCAGATATAAAACAAATAGTAGACTGGAAATAAGAAAATACGGGTAGATTATCTGCTGAAATACTGTTATTGCAAAACAGGATATACATGCATTGAAGCTTACACAGACACACAAAGTACATTGTAATCACCCAGTAGGATACTTTTTCGCCTACACATATTTTGTTGTTGAGGTACATAATTCATTTACCTAACACAATGTATTTGGTAAATCTATACCCATAAAGGCTTTGACCCCACAGGAATAAAATTTTAGAGAAAATTAGGTTTTACTGTACATTTGGAAGAAAAAGTATCTTTCTTGTACGTTTGGATGAGAAAGAAGTTATTTTTTCTGTTGTGAAGGTATAAAGAGGTGGTTAGCATAATGGCAAAACTCAAGCCCAAGAACCAAAGCAGGAAAGTCAGGGAATTATGTATTGGGCAAATAATAAATCGTTAGCATTTTTTAATAATTTATTTCCAAACCATTTGTCTTTTAACGTCCTACCCTTGACAGTGGACAAACAAAATGAAAATCAGAAGCCATGGAACAGCTGGTGGAATGGGAAACATCGTTTACTATTTTAAGGCATTTTCACCTAAAAAGCTGTTGCAATAGCCTCTGTGGCCCACCAATTGTGACTTTTGTAAAAAAAAATTCTTGGCATACACTGAAGCAGAAATTCAAATATAGGTGACTGCAAGTATCAGTTTGTTAAGATCCACATTAATACTTGAAGACCGTTAGAATAAGGAAAACATTGAATTTTAACAAATGTGTAATAGGAGCACTTGGGAAATTATGAAAAGAATATACGTTATACAGCTTCCATCGGATCGCTAGAGTTGGCATGGGTAGATCATTCCGCACTTGACGTCAAATCTGTTCAGTTGTCATGTGATGACGAATCTGCTCAGGGGTCATATGATGAGGTCATGGGTCATGTGATGAGCTTGGGGTCAATCAGTGATGGTAAGGTCACCAATACCTGTACAGAGGAGCAAAGAATACAATTTCTGTAACAATTCAAGGTGTGAAATATTGACATTCATACATATTTAAAATTGACCATAGACCTTGTATGTGGTACAGCTAAAGATTGATGGATTAAATATACCAATTTTCATATCTCTAATACCAGCAAAGAGATAAGTACTCATGACAAAAAAAATCATATTCAAATTTGTTGCTTTAACAAATATGTATGTTCTATGTCCATGATTGGTGTTTTGTTTTTGTTGTTTTTCTGATGCAAAATAGATGCACAAATGCCCTTTAAAAATGTATGAATCCTCATTTATGGGGTGCAAGATATAGGACAAAAAGCCAGAGGTCCTCTACATATACAATTCCCCTATCAGGTCAATCTTTAATGTGAAGAGTTACCCCCTCCCTCTAAAAAAAATTTAAAACAATGAATATACCAAACATTGAATAAATTAATAAAAATTACAAATTTGAATCCTAAATTTATGTGAAAACAAAAATGAAAGATTGACTCATACCAGTCTGTCCACAGGGGCAGGTTCAGCTAGCTCAGTCTGGTTCTCTTCCGATTCCATCTCAAACCTTCCACCATCTCTCTTCGGTTCTGCAGCCATCGCTACATCACTCAGTCGCAGCTCAATCATGGAGTTAGAATGATTGAAATTGATCACTTCTCCTTCCTGTAATTATATGTGATACAACTTATTTTTTGTTTTTTTTTATTCTTCTTTTTTTTGGGGGTAGGGGTGCTGCCATATTCCTTACAATCTTATAACCAAGAAGACAAATAGACTCAAAATTTAATATACTGTATTCGCTGTTATTTTCGCGCGATTAATTTTTCGCGCTGAGCAGCCTCGATGCATGCTTACAGGTTCTTAAATTTGCGCTACATGTTTGTAAGCTTGCAATTCAACCCTCCCAATTAATGTATAAGAAAGCATGCCCATATATTCGCTGGTTTTTAAATTCGCGCCTGCCGATCTTCCCGCGAAAATTAATGTACCACAAATATTGCCAAGAGTACATTACGTCTACAAAAATGCAAATATTACCATCTAAGTGTGATTTATCTATTTATTTTTTTGCATGTCAGTTCCCTCCCCCCCCCCCTTTTCAGAAAAAGATCAAGAGGGAAGAAGTTAGCCATTTTTGGCACATCCCCACATTCACAGGGTTGTGTATGTGGTAGAAAACCTTTCTCTCATCGTCTGTATTTATGACTATATTTCTTTTTTTAATCTCCAAAAGATATTCAAAAATGTGCATCAATAATCTACATTCAATATACATAGATGTTACATTCTCGTGAAAAAGAAAGAAAGAAAAGTGGTGCTTGCCAAATTGCCAGAGAAGCTTTGTGGTACAAATAGTTAAATTCTGAATAAATACGAGTTCAAATGTTAAATAGATGTAACGGTACCCCAGGCAACATTTTTGCTACATTAATTTGCAATTCCTTCATAAAAACTTACATAAAATACACCTCAAAATTGCTATAGTCTGTTGATTTGCATTGTCATTGGGAAACAGTTCCTCTTACAACAGCCACTTAAAATAACTTGATAACACACCTGTGCGCATTTAATATATCGACCGTCCAGCTTTTGCTATTCAAGATCGATTCAAAACTAAAAAATCCAAGTCGTCTCGTTGGTGTAATGCATGGTGAGTGAGAGAGACAGTGATGCTGATGATTCAGGCTCGACTCCTGCTATTCCTCTTGTCTTTTTTGACTAAATAAACTGCAAGTTGTATTTTTTTTTATTTTTTTATTTTTTATTACTAACCCTACCCCTAACCCTACCCCTAACCCTATGTTTAAAATATTATTATAAACCATTTCAACATTTTTTATTTTCAATTTGAGTGACTGTCGCAAAAGGAACTCTTGCCTGTCATTGTGTACTGAAAAGCATTATGGTTACAAATACAATGTAGTTACATTCTGCATAAATATCTCCAAAATAACTTGAAATGTTTTTTTTTAAGCAATGGTACCACATGCAACATTGTAACATCAATTTGCAATTCCTTCTTAATAACACCATGAAATAAAAAAAAAATACATGAAATATACTTCCGAATTGCTATCGTCTTTACAACAATCGACAAGCAAAACGGATTGCACACTAATGATATATTTTTTTTTTTTTGTATGAAGAGTGTGACTAAGTAGTTCTCAATAGTGACAGATTTTGAAGATGACCAACTTACCTTGTATTCTGATACTTCTGGTGTGTATGTATTCGACAGCTCCAGAATCTACAGGAAAAGACCACAAAAGATATGAGAAGACTCTCAATGATGACACAAATGCAGGAAGAACAAAACTAAAAAGTTCATGTCTGCCATGTCAGCCTCAGCGATACAACGATACGAAAGGTTGTTCTTTTGGTGTTCTCAGCTGTACTAATGTTACACCCCAAATTCTGGAATCTTCCCTAGCAAGACCATGTCACTCTATTCAACCAAAATTGATATCCCTCCACCTCTCATGACTATTTAAATACTGTCCATTCCAAGATACATGTGTTATAACAAAAGATTGGAATAGAATCCCAGAAACAATTCTCATCTGCATTTTTGTGATACCCCACATTATGAAACCTTCCCCAGGAACACGTCACCCTATCACCAAAATTTGATATTCCTACACCTGTCATGACTATTCAAATAATGTACATTATTATGTGTACCATAATAACAGATCAAGAATCGAACCCCAGGAACATACACAAGTCTCTCTTTTGTGAGCAAAATATGTGTAATGATGGAACTACTTTCTGCTTAATTGCTACCTACAACATGGACACACCCATTTGTGTAAAAGGATAACAAAAGTTCTATAAATTGGTCAATAGTGAAACCATGGAAAGCACATTCTACATCTCCAAACTGCTCATTGTAAAGCTGCTGTTTAAGGTTACACATTCTTTCCTTTATATTGGCTACCTGACAATTTGTAGACACTATCACAAACTTTAATTGCTGGAACATGTCCAGCATGGGATTTAATCTAAATAGTTGTCAGGTGGTATTGTCCATTTACACCATGTGAATGCAATAGACTTGTTTACCATGTTTCTTTTCTGGGGACATAGAAATAAGGTATTCTAATAACCTGTTTCTACATGTTAATGAATGAAATAGTATACTTGGTTTCTGGTTTGCGTGTACTTGTTGCTATGTCTGGAAAATCCCTCGCAAGCGTTCAGGTTATTATACCAACCTTTACAAGTACAAATAAATAAATAAGCCTGCTGGCTACAGTGCAAACACATTTAAATATAATATTCCACCAAGAACTGTTGGAAACATGCTATTTAATTCAATGTGCACTGTCTATTAAAAGAAATATAATGTATATCAACAGTTACACATAACATGTATATTGTATAAAACAAACAAAAAATCTAATGCACTGACTTTAGATATTACTAGTTCACTTTAAGATACCTTGTAAGCAATGATATCCCCTGAACGTGGTGGTCCTACTAAAGGAGAGAAACCGCTGTAGTCTTTAAGCTTTTTAGGTTGCTTGGGTTTGGGCAGTTGTTTTGGTTTCTCTTGCTCCTTGGGTTTTTGTCCTGCAATGTTTAACAGCTGCAAAATAGGAAAAACATGATAACAAATGTACAGTTAAACCTGTCTACCATTGGATTATTTGATTACTCAAGTCAATGGGTAGGAGGGGGGGGGGGGGGGGGGGGGGGGGGGAGGCATTTTGACCTCCTCTGATCTTGACAGCTAGTGGACCAATTAACTTAAAAATTTACAGTCGTACAACCATTCATATGCAGAATAAAGATATTTTTTTAATCAATGGATTTTAAATTTTTCTTCAACTTATTCATATTTTGAATATGCAAATATTTGATGAATTTTGGGGGAAATTAGGGTTTCTTCAGGTTTTTTATAAATATAAAAAACAGGGGGCAAATATGCCTCCCCATCCCCTCACCCCCAATGGTATTAGGGTTAATTAAGACTACCCTTTGAAATAGAAAACTGCTTAGCTTCAAGCATGACTTGCTCTGGTGCGGTCATGAAATGTTCACTCCAAATCAGATGAAATTTGGAAACTATGGAAATATCACTTTTATGTACTCTATTTATCATCTTTGTACTTTCTTTTTACTTGATTATACATTTTAATACTGACCTTTGCCTGTATCCCATTGGTTGTAACAACATTAGTAACATCCACTGTAGAATGGGTGATGCAATCCTCTGACCTTTCACCTCTGACCTCTTGACCAGCATTATGAGGTACTTCTGTCTCCAATGCAGGATTTTCCTTTGTTCCAGGTATTAATACAGTCGACATTCTTTGCTCATAGGCTGTTCTTTGAGCAGGTTGACTGGATGGCGACCTTAATGAAGCCGATGGTTCTGGATCGACTGCTGCTTCAGATTCACTGGAATCGGAGTCCGATGAAAATCTGACATGCCCAAAGGATGACGTTGACTTTGATTTCTTTACCACAGCATTTTTCTGGGATGACTGCGCCTTCTCTGCAGCCGGAGGGGTAGGAAGTTCTGTTCTCTTGGTTGGTACAGATGTTGCTGGCTTCACACTGCTTTTTGTCATTTGCTTTTGTTTCAGTTGTAAAGAAGGATTTCCATCAGAGTCTGAGGATGAAGATGCTGACGACATTGAAGATGCTGATGAAGATGTGGAGGTATCAACAGTTCTTGTCACGGCAGGATTCTTAGTCTTGATGCTGCCGCTAACCATTGGGTTTTTACTAGGCAGTCCCGACCTTGGAACCTTCACACATTGTTTTCTTTTGACAGCATCAGCCTCTTCTTCCGTTGAGCTGGATTCAGAGTCTGAATGCAAAGGTCCAGATCCATTGCACTTGCCATTCTTTGTACTGGCTGTGGTTGGTATAGTTCCAGAAGATGGTTTCACTGATTTTGATTGCTGCACTTTTCTCCGGCCAGCAATTTTTCGCAGACGCTTTGACTTTGCAACTTCGCTTTTTTGCTTATCATCTTCCGAACTAGAGGCTGAGGACTTAGAAGCAGAGTCCAGAGCACGAACCTTTGCACTATTATTGGCATGTTTGTGAACTCTGGCTGAATGTTTTGGGGTTCCATTTTTGACCGATGGAGGAACCTCTTGAACAGAACTGTCAAGTCTACTTGTTTGCCCAAATTCTATTCCTCTTTGAGATCCTTTTTTATCATTTGTCAATCTCACAACTTTCTTCTCATTGTCAACCATTTTTCTTTCTTTCCGTGTCTTTTTCCTTTTAACGGTCGATGTACAAGGCCCATCATCTTTGCTACCCTCAGAAGGCCCAGCGGCCTTTGTATTGGCCTTCATGCGCTTACTTGGGTTTTTTGCTTCTGCACTGTGTTGTTTCTCAACCTGGACTTTTTGGTTTTGATCACCCTCACAGACTAATCTCACCCTGTATGGTAATAGAAAGAAAAACATATACTTATGCACATGTATAGTGAAAGAAGATGCACTGCTTATTGTTGGACATCGATCTACATGTAGACATAGATGCAACTCACAAATGTAATATTCTGTACTGGCTTAGTGACTCTTTATGGTTTTTAATTTATGAACAACTTTTAACCCCCTAGAATTGAAGGTGCAAGAAACACATACAAATATCAACTGAAGGAATAAAAACAAATAAAACTGAAGTTTTGTAACTACAAGTAAACCTTGAGCTTGACGACATAGAATAGATTAGAATAGATAGTCCCACTTTGGTCTTTGCCATCTCATTTTGTAATGGTGCTTGTGACTTTGTGTGGATCTCATATAGTAACTTTACTTGTTGTCTTTTTTTAATAATAAAAATGAATTCTCTACTTCTTCCCCCCCCCCCTTTCTATAAAAATGACTAAAACTTCATAAACTCATGAACAAAACAAAACTAAAAATAGTGACTATTTTCATGGTTTTCGTTCCAGACCAAAGGCAAAGTGATGGTCAACTAGCTACGATACCTGATCAAATCATTTTCTTGAATAATTTCTGACTTTTCGAAGGGAGGAAGAACAAAGTCATCGAGCAGCAGTTCAATCTGAGATGAACTTCCGAGGCAAAAGGTCTTCTGAATGCAATACTCTACATCAGTGACTCTGCGGCACGCGTCAATATTGAGCAGAAACCAGCACTTCCTCCTGCCGACACTCCCGGGGCGTAGTGGTGTGCAGTCTTCGAACAATAGACGCACGCGGATGTTTGAAGAGCGCTGCATGGTGTTTCTTTGGTATTATAGCTATTTGATAGTAAAAACAAGAGAAGATATTTTTCATGACCTTAATGCCGCGATGTTTCTGTATAAACACTTGTCTCACTGTTGTTTATGATAAAATTTGTAAAAGTTTAGATGCTCAGGCTCAGCTCAACTTTTTTGAGCATGCCACCGCGGTTTAATAAAGTATGGAAAGCCATTTGGTAATTTGTTTCTTTTCTTCTTTTTTTTTCTTTTCTTCTTTTTTTTGTGTTTTTTTTTGTTTGTGTTTGTTTGTTTTAGGGTGTTTTTTTTTTTTTTTTTTTTTTTTGTGTTTGTTTGTTTTTGTTTTTGTTTTTTAAGGGTGGGGGTTAAGACTCCCGTAAAACTATTAAAAATTGTTCAACAACACCAGTAGGCACTATATTTATGCATTTTAAACATATTTGTTAGTCATGTTCACGTTGGGCTCTTTGAAAGAGTTATAGCATCAATACTAAAATTAATAGCCATGATAATATAAGTTTGACGTGCTAAGAAAATAAATCTATATTACTTATTAAAACCAAGCCTGATTATGATTGTGTTTGGTTGTATTCAACCCATCATTTGAATAGGAGCTGGATTTAGAGGCAACCATACTCGAATTGATTTAAATGGGTTTAGTTAGATATTCAGTGGTGATATTGTAGGCCCGGAGCCAGTGGACTGAATGGTTTTCCATTATGGAAACGATAGAAATGCCAAAGAAAATAACATTTTGTGACGTCATCACTTAAATACTTTATGAGGTGCACGTCATCACAATTAAAGCGCGAACCATTATTGCGCCATAGAAATTCCTTAGAAACTAAATGACTCGTGACCAAAGTTTCTGTGAGTCGACGCCATATACGTTTTTAAAATGAAATTATACAACACTATTGCTAAAACAATTCAAAATCATCACACAAGAATAGAAAAATGTGGGACAATAAAGAGGTAAGTTTTATTCACATATGTCATTATTTCGCTATTCACCCCATTCTGTGATAAATCTTCAGTCATTTTATCATTAAATAAGAAGATTTTTGAAGATGATTCTTGACATCATCACCACCATCATCCTCATCATCACAACCACCATGATCAGCCTCATCATAAACATATCATCCTCCTCCTCCTCTTCATTACCATCATCATCATCCTCATCATCATCATCATCACAACCACAATCATCATCATATCATCCTCCTCCTCCTCATCATCATCCGAATCTCATCTTATCAAAAGTGTCAAAATCATCAATATACATTATACGTTATTTCTGTTGGGAAAGAATATGTTGAATCTGAATCTGAATATCATGGGGGAAAAAAGAAGAAAGAGAAATATAATAATTCGAAAATGATAGCAAAATATTGAAGAGCGGGGATGATTAACATTATCTTTCAGAGTATTAGCCTCTTTCTCTCATCACACATCACCCCACACGTTATCATGATCATAATTATCATCTTACTTTATGATTTTTATAATGAGAATCATCATTATGTGGAAATCTAAAATTCCAATTCAACAAAAGAAAACAACATCCAATTTACATTAAGAACAACATTATCAACAAATAGCCTTCAGCGACGGTGTCGCAGTTCTGAACAGGCCTGTATCGTCATCCGCTTTTTCATTTTCACCGACATCGGCAAAATCAATTTAATCATGCGCGTATTCTGGGGGGGGGAGGGGCTTTACGGACTCCGGGCCCCCGGTAGACGCCCAAAAGGGCGCCAAAATGACCTGAAAGGGGCGGCAAAGGGCACCAAATAGAGAAAAATGAGAACCCCCCCCAAAAAAAAAAAACAAACAACAAAACAAACAAACAAACGGGAAAATGGACCTGATTTCAGCGATTGACCTCTCAAACCTACCCCTATGGTTAATATATGACCTTCCGGTTTGCCGCAGATCGAGAAGAAAAAAATACAACACCTACCCCCCCCCCCCCCCCTTTTTTTTTTTTTTTTTTTGGCTGCGCCAGTGTAACGTAGAAAAAAAATAGGATGTACCTTTCTGGATCATCACTGGGGGCGCCAAAATCAAAATCACATCGGGCCCCCCGGGGTGCCAAAACCTGGATACGCGCCTGTAAACGGCAACCTCATATCCAATCCAGTGCAATGATTCAATTTATCAGGGAACAAAATGAATAATAATAAAGTTCATTGGATTTAGATAACTGAACTTTGAACTCTCAGCTGAAAAAAATATAACAAAACTATATAAACACGTTGCATAGCGCGATGCAAATACTCAAAATGATATTTTTTGTTGATAACAAAACAGCATTAGATCTGGGTTTTTTTTCAGCAAAATGACGAGGAAAATGTATTATTAATCCATTTAATTGTTACCTGTTGATACCTTCGGTTGTGAAAAAATTAAAAATTTGAATTTTCAAGATTGAAAGTAAGCAAATCGTTTCTATAATATTAATGTAGTATAATTGACAAAATGATTGAAATCTGATGTAAATAATATATATACATGTACTATGGTATTATAAAGGAAAAGCAGGGAAATTTTTATCCTCCTCTTTAAAATGGGTGAACGAAATTTGAAAGACAGAATTTGGTATTAATTGCAAAATACATATCTGTTATTACATTTTAATATCAGAATATTACATTCTAGCAAGGTAGTTAGGGCATGGTGGTTAAACTAGGTAGTGAGACTAGTGGGGTGTAACACAAAGACTTACGATTGATTAAAAGTTACGATTGATTTTTTCTCGGCAGCCTCATCATGGACAGGATGCTCCAAAGTTCATGATCTTCATCCGAACCCTAGCCCTAACCCTACTCTTAATCATATCCAAATCCTAATCCATGACTGTACCTGGTTTTCAAATGGGGCTACCGAGAAAAAATCAATCGTAACTTTTAATCAATCGTAAGTCTTTGTGTTATACACCCCACTGAAGTAGCTACCCGGGCAAACTGAAAAGATAAAAACGAGATCCTAGTTATTATTATCTCCTACATAATGAAATCCTGTACAGAGTGTCCCAGAAAGAACTATGCACTTTTGATATGGCTACTTGGGGAAAGATTTAACTAGCTCATATCCTCCACTACTATTTGACACCAAAAAGTCCAAAAATGATGCGTGCTTCAATGAGCAACGCCCTCTTTTGTGACGCACACAAAAAACAGACTGCGCAGGAATTCGCTATTCATTTATTTCCCGCATAATTATGGGCACCCAAAAGGGCCATTTTTAATGATGGCGTGAATGGGCTAACATTAAGATATAAATATACCAAACTCTTGTGAAAAAATCTTGCCAATAAATGCCAGTAAATACAGGTGAGTAAGATGCTTTGTAGGCGTTTGCCAGGGACAACTGGAATTCAAAGAGCATGGCAAGATGGAAATCAGTAACTGAATCTTTAATTAATAAATAATAAAATAGAATAAAATTTCAGGAATTAATCCTATTTCACTTTTCGGACTTAGGAATCTTATTTAATTTTGGGACCAACGAACCTCATGACAAATTATCTCGTCCCTCTAATAAATGGGTTACATCTCGTCTTTCCGAAGGTAAGTATATCCGAACAAGCTCTTGTCCGGCAATGAAATCGGGTTCGTTTGTCCGAACATTGGTTGCAATAATCCGAATGTCGGTTCAGGAGCCCTGATTATAATTCCCAGGGACTTAATTACTTAAGACAAGAGGTGAATTTTAAGAAATTGATGTAATAAACCTTCGATGACCTGATAAAACAATTCCAATGGTTTTTTTGTTATCTACAAAAAAAAAATTAAAAAAAAAAAAAAAAAAAAAACGGTAGGCCAGGCCTACCGTAGGCCTATTTATTATTTGCTAATTGAATGTATCTGAAGTATGAATCTTAACCAAATAAACAAACCTATCAATCTATTTATCATTTAACCCCTATAAAACTTTGAACGGGGTCATTATCATTATAGCAATTTAAAGCTACATTACAACAAAGTGCGAATCTTTCTTGGTAAAGACAATGAGGGCACCTTCCCATGCGCATAACAAGTATTTTACACCGGGGGGGGGGGGGGGGCTGCTCAAATAAATGGGGAATTTGACATTTTAGGTCGTTTTTGGAAAAAAAAACACACACACACCCTTTTTTGTGGCAAGCTCATGACACATGACCGATGAAGACCATCTTGAAATTCGAAATTCGAATCAGTGGCAGGATGATTAGGGCTTTTTAATTCAGTGTGGCAAAATACATTAGTTAACGAAATTTCACTGCCTAATGTCATTTAGAAGTCGAGATAGACATTTTCATCCTATGGCGGCCAAACCAATAATCAGATCGCTTGGGCAATTCCTGAAATCAGCGCCCCAAAATACCATATTGTACCAAACTCAAACATCAGTGGTCTTTTAGAACTCGCCATATTTCATTTTTCATTCATTTCATTTCGTTTATTTCCAGTTCCAGCAAAACAAATCAAATTGCATAATTTACATTGCACATAATATGTCAATGAAACATAAGAAAATGTAGTTTAGAAATAACAAGAAACGATAGGCATAAATTAAACATGTTGGTCATGCTGAAAAGCAAGACTTGTAGGGTACAGACCCCTTTAACCCATAATTGCAAAATATAGTAATATCAATGAGAAAGGTATATAGGCATTTTCAAAAAATGATTTGTCATGGCAGTCATGTTGAAATCCAACATGGCGCCCAAATTTTGAAACCAGGTAGGTGTTGAAATTTTTGTTTGGCCTTCGGCCAACCAAAAGGTCATATATCAGCTGTAGGGGTAGGTTTCAGAAGTCAATCGGCTCAAATCATGTATATATATATTTTTTTAATTATATTTTTTATTTTTTACATTTGCTCGATTTGGCCTCCCCTAAGGTCAATTTGGCCGCCCCTTTAGGTCATTTTGGGCCCTTTTGGGCGCCACCGGGGGGCCCCGGGCCCGTAAAGTAACACCGCCCCCCCCCCCCAGAATACGCGCATGTTTTCCTGACGTGGCCACTGCATACCATTAATCGCATACATATACAATGTAGTTTTAAATTCAGCGACATAGTCATAATACCAAGATACGTGGAGAGGAGAGCGAGATGAGGAGGTGATGAGGGGAGGGGAAGAGCAATAGAGAAGGAGGGGAAGATGGCGGGGAAGAATCAAAGAGGAAGGGAATGGACAAAGAGAGAGAATTCAGGTAAGAGAAAGGAGAGACAGACAGCATGACCGACGTGGATCATTGATGACGAATATATCACATCAATATGAAAAATGCAACGAATATATTTAAAAACAGCTTATCGAAACTGATTAATGATAAATCACTCACTCACTACTCAATCCCTTGACTCTTCCGGAGTCGTTGGGGGATTTGAGAGCCGAAGAAGCACATTTTTTCCTCCATGCCTTCCTGTCAGTTGTAGTCGACAGCAGTTCTTGCATTTCATATCTGTCCATGTCTTTACATTTTCCATCCAGCTTGTCCTTTGACGTCCTCTTCTGCGTCCACCTTCAACTGTGCCTTGTAGAATGGTTTTTGACAGGCTGTTGTGTCGGGTGAGGTGACAAACCATGCTAGCTTACGTCGTTTCACGGTTGCGAGTAGAGGTTGCTGGGGCCCACTAGGTTTCTGACTGTGGTTAATACATAATCATTGGTTTTGTGCTCTCTGTAGGAGATGCCAAGTAGCTTCCTCAGGCATTTAGTTTCAAAAGCCTGTATTCTTCGTTCGGTCTCTTCTGAAGTGTCCATGCCTCACAACCATAAAGAAAGATGGAGACAACAAGGCCTTGTACAGCTTGAATTGACGTGAAAATTGATATTACTCTTCCAGATCCTGGATAGTCTTGCATAGCTGCAGTGGCTGTAGCAATCCTGATACGAATCTCTGCTGTGCAGGTGCCATCTTTCGATAGTGTTGCTCCTAGGTATTTGAAGCTGGTAACTTCTTGCAAGGATTCACCATTCATGTGTAGTTGACATTAATGTTCTTGGTGCTGTTTACCATGACCTTCGACTTTTCTGTGCTGACTTCCATGCCATAAGCCCTGGCTCTCGAGTCAAGTCTGGTGGTGAGATTGCAAATCTCCTGCTTACTGCCCATCAAGTCAATGTCATCTGCAAAGCGAAGATTGCAGACAGGCCTTCCACCAATGGATATGGAAGTCTGCCTATCCTCGAGGTGTCAACATAATTTGCTCCAGAAAGAATTGAAAAGAACAGGGGAAGGAGGCCCCTGCCTTACACCAACAGTTGTTTGGGAAGAACTCTCCTGCCATGTTGTTTAAAAGCACTGAGCTGCTGGAGTGTTCGTAAAGGGCTTAGGTGACTTGAACTAGCCCCTGTCGATGTTGAATCCTCTGAGGACTTGCCAGAGACCATCATGCCAAACTCTGTCGAAGGCTTTCCTGAAGTCGATGAAATTAGGAACAGGTCCTTCTGATGTTGTAGGTGTTTTTCAATGAGGACCCTACAGTTGAAAATTTGTTCCCCAGTGCTCCGACCAGCCCTAAAGCCAGCTTGCTCTTCTGAAAGTGTTCCTCTGCCTTGGATTTCAGTCGGTTAAGGATAACACGGAGCATGACCTTGCTGGATGACTAATAAGGCTTATAGTTGTAATTTTGGCATTGTTTTAGATTGCCCTTCTTAGGAAGCGGAATCACCAGTGACTGTGTCCACTCCTTTGGCATTTCTTCTTTCCAGATTTTTTGGCAGAGATGTGTAAGGGCTTCTTTGATCGATTCTCCTCCATTTTTCAGTAACTCAGCAGGGACGTTGTCCACGCCTGGTGATTTGCCTGCTTTGAGACTCTTCACTGCTGCTTCCACTTCCACCTTTAGTATTTCTGGGCTTTCTTCCTGTACTGCAGGGGCTTTGTTAGCTTTGAGAATTGAGGTATCTGGATGAAGCTCATAGTTGTACAGACCGCTCAGTATTCTGTCCATCTCTTGTGAACATCATCGTTGTTTGTTAGGAGATTACCATCTTTATCTTCGATGACAGTCGATCTTGGCTGATTGGTCTTCGTGAGAGCCTTAAGAGTCTTATAGGCCTCCTTACTGTTCCCTGTTTCCAAACTCCTCTCCATGAGGAAACACTGCTGTTCTATCCAATCTTCTTTCGCTGCTTTCATTTTCCTCCTAACTTCTTTGTTCGCTTGTTGGTATTTTTTCCTCGTTTCGATGTTCTTATGCTTCTCTTTCCTCAGCTCTCGTCTGTTGTCACATAGGTCAAGAACTTCATTTGTGACCCAAGGCTTGATTTTCTTCCGTTTCTTACCTGATAAATACCACATGTAATAAAAAGTATTAGGTATAAAATGACATGTGTTGAAAGCGTATTAAATAATTATATTTGCATCATTTGATAATAGATGTGAAAGAATCATTTGACATTATGTTTCATAGAATTTGATTATCACACCCAACTTTTGTTATAGAGACAGATCAAATTGGGTGATGGGCTGTTCTTTATACGTTTAGTTTTACACCTTGGTTCTGGAATTTTCGTCGTCTTTCGTAATGTTCTGATGCGTAGGCCTACTCTTTGTGGAATCATGGATTCTACGTCCTGGTAGAATCCACAGTGGAATGAATTGCTTGAATTGGTCCGTGCATATCAAAGCCTCCTTAAAGAAATTAACACATAATGCATTCCAGCGACTTTCCAATGTAATTAATTTCGAACGAGAGCAGTTGCATAACTCTGGTATTCGTTTCCGAAAATAATTCTTAAAGCTCGTTGTCTCTGAGCAATAGTGAGGCCTCCACTCCAGATCGGAGTAGCATACTCAAGTCCTATATTTAGTCTAGGAGCCAGCTACAAATTTATTTACCCCATTTTCCCTATAAGGTTTGACCCCTGAAAGTGATGTAGTTCAGTACAATGGGATCGAGGAAATCGGATTCAAGCTGCTGCGACGTGGGGACTCTGGCCGCCCAGAGACTCACACACTGCAAAAAAAAGCCGAGCGTTTTTGGGAACATTGTTTTTTACCCTGCCATCTTCCCCATGGAGATCCAAATTTTTGATCAGTGGGAATGTTATGATTGTACCATTGCAGATATATATTTAGCTGAACAAAAAAATAGTGGGGGGAAGTGTCAGCACTGACAGCTTCAAAGAAAAACCCTCCTCCCGATACTGCGCATGATTCGTCGGGTTCATGTAATGGCCGGCACGGTATAAGACGGCTGTGCAGATATAATCTCTGTATACAAGTGGCAGTATATAAAATGCATACAAGCAATCGCTGCATGTTCTTCTGCTGATGATTCATATATTTGAGACTGTGTATTTGTAAGTTAAGATTTAAAGGTGACTTGCCCGTTCAATAGGGCTTTGATCTCTATATTTATTTTTATTTATAAGGGAAGTTTTGTCGATAAACAGTAGATTCTTGAGAAGTGGGTAATTGACAAAGTAAGACTGTGGCATACATATCTCCACAGGCTTGGTTTTTATTAAATTTTTTTTTAATTACATAGAAAAATCTTTTCGGAGGCAAAGAAGGTTTTCCGAATACAATGTTAATTTATTAATAAGAGAATGGATAATTAATGTCTATGGCCTATAGGCTATCTACTCTTTGGCAGATCAATAGCGACATGCTAGTCCCCCCGTCCCCCCAATCGCCTGCACCCTTGTGGCGCTTACATTTCAGTTCTTTCAAATGAAATTATAAGTCGTTATTACACTCATAATTTCGATGTGATACAGCTTAAACGAATTAATATATACATTTAGCTTCCAACAAGGTCTGCTGCGTATAATGTTGTTAATGCAATATATGCTAATGTTCATTAATTTACATTCGTAACTGCGCGGTGCAGCTCCGGCATGTGTTATTGTATTTTATATTTATTTTTACAGACAAATTGAAAACCAGATATAGTCTACGCGGGAACCGAGTTAGGAAAATCAGGGGTAGGGCAGGACTTGAATCTGTTAGTAATACAGATCAGGGGGAGGGGCGCAGCTCAGAATATTGAATGATGAGGGGCGTAGTTGAATATATACAGGAAAGCCTGTGCGCGCTGGATCCCGTCTACTTGCAGAATGTTTCAACAACTATGTGTTGTTATTATGTATATATAGCTCCATCGGCTTAAATTTCTATTTTGTTTATAATATTTGGAATTCAACAAACAGGGATGACAATTCCGGATTGAAAGTAAGCCCCGTACAGTATTATTTTATTTAGAGGGTTTTATCGTGTTTTCTCACTTTGTGGTTATTTAGCAGTATCTGTTTTAAAATTTATCCAACAAGAATATCATGTCATGTTAGAATGTAAACTTAGGTAGTACAATTTTTTTTTTAAAATTTTTGCAACCCAACTTCCAACTGTTGATACTCAATTGGTGCAAAACTGTCTACAAATTTATCAAGATGTTTTCAAAAAAAGTGAAAAAGTGATATCAAAATTTACAATGGGAACATACTTTTTTTAATCTTATTTAATTCAGAGAGGGAAAAAATGCAATATCATAAGCCACCATTAACCAAATGATATTTTTCATTTATATTTTTTCTCTCCTACAAAGTACAAGTACCAATGTAAATTCCAATTATTTTAACAAAAGAGGAGAAAAGTAATAAACAGTGTAAATCAGAATTTCCAGAACTTTGATTTCTGTTTCAATATTACAAATCGTTTTGCATAGGAAGACACTGAGTGTATGAAGTCCTACCGTACGAAGATGTGAAATAAGGAAAATCCCCACGAACAAAAAGATGAAGAGAAAGCGGAACAGGAAAGAGAAGGGGGTTTGTAAGAGGAAAGAAATACAATTGTGAAAGATAATAATTAATCTTTTAAAAAAAAATTATTAGTCATCCTGAATAATATAATAAAGCACTCAGAATATGTCACAACAAAAACACCCCATTTGGGTTGCCTCCCCCTCCTCCACTCCTAACATGCTTTTCCCAAGCAAAGTGACTCATGAAAATAATAAAATGGCATATAAAAAAATATATAAAAGTTAGTATTATTGGAAAAACTTAATCAAAGATTATTCATTTTCTTCTATTACAATCATTATTACATGCATACAATATTATATATTTTTATATCTCATTTCTGTCTTACCACAACCACAACCTCTCAACAATTCTTTTGATATATTTTTGTCCATCGATTCTTTCTCATTCCTTCCTCGTACGAATATACCTATCACATAATTTGTAAAGTAACAAATAAAATTGCACCAATCAGTGACTTTGCATTTTGAATTACGTAATATTTATTATGATTTTTTCGTTCATTTTCGTTCTTCAAAAGATGTGTGAAGCGGGGGGGGGGGGGATCTAGAGCAAAAGCTTTGATCCCTGTATAAGGAATAGGGGCTTATGCTAGTCACCTATATCCAACATATCCTGGCATCCGAGTATACTTCCAGACATTCATTGCATTTGCAAGATTATGTATTTAATTCAAAATAATTAAAACGTTCTATATTCAATCGCTGATGAATTAAAGACCTCAGTATTAATCGGATTTCTTCCCCCTTAAAATAAAAAAAATAAATACATACTAAAGGGATCAAATCCCAATTAATAGGCACAGATCATCAATAATCTAGCAAATACAAATAAGTGTAAAATGAATAAATAAAACAAACAACAAACAGAGTATTACCCGATGGTTTTTTTATATACAAGAGATAATCAATGCAAACACATATTATAAACAACGGAAGCACAATCGCTCCCGAACGCATGCGCAGTATGGGGAGGGGTCTTATGAAGGCTGTCCAGTTCTGCACTTTCCCCACTATTTTTTGTCAGCTAATTATTTTTTGCAATGTAACAATCATAACTAACCTTACCACTGACAAAATTTTGGTCCATGGGAAGATGGGCGTAATAAAATGTCCCAAAACGGGTTTTTTTGAGTGGGTCTGGGGGCCGAGTCCCCCACTGTCGCAGCAGCTGACATCGATTTCCTCGATCCTTGTACTGAACTACATTACTTTCAGGGGTCAAACCTTATAGGGAAAATGGGGTAAATAAATTTGTAGCTGGCTCCTAGACTAATTGTTAAGACATTTTAATGCAACTTTAAAATTGATGAATCAAAGATTGGCCAATTAAAAGTTCTTTAGGGTTAAAAGAAATTGAGATGTTTATTTTGTTAAAGATTTTATAGTTCGGACATTTGATAATCATATTTATCTAGTTGTCACTTAGCAATAGTCAAAATATCGTTCTTTCTGATAACAAGATACAATCGAAACTCTTTGGTCAGGTCAGTGAGGTACAGTTTATATAAAAGTAAACACTTTATATATATTATCACTTAATCAGTTTGATTTTTCTTTAGCCTATTAATGTCTAATGTAAAGTTAAAATTTAATAAAAAATAAGATTAGATCAGAAATTAATGAATAAAATATCTTCATCTGCCATAATTATCCTTTATATGACCGTTTACAGCTCTCAATCACATTATATTCCTAGGCCAAATATGCTTTACCCATAGATAGGAACACAACTTGATAAGCTTTTAATGAGGTCAAAACCAAAATACAAATTAGTCCTACATTTCGGCCTCGTGGGAAAACCTCTCTTTTCATCTGCCCTCCTTTTTACTTGTGTGTCACCACGCTGCTAGTGCATGATCAATATTGTTTGATTGGAAATATGGAATAAAGTAAAGTAAAGTAAACCTAAACATGATCAAAGAAAAAATACCTTGGTTCTAACCGCTAAACGTAATTTCTTTTCGATACAGGGAAAATTCTCACAAGTATTGTTGGACACACATGCTACATGACAACAAACCAATCATGCCAATCGCTACATCATAATTGAACCTTCAAAACCAGCTTTAAAAATTATGGATTCTAACATCATATACATATACTCAATAACATAGGTTTGCCAGGTCGATTTAAAACTCTTTACAATCGAATTCGTTAATGTTCATTCAATTTAAACGATACCTTGCGGAGCGGGGCTATCGGTAATTTAAGTTAACGTTTAGAGCAAGCGATTTCGTTTATGTTCTTTCATAATCGTTAATGACCTTTTATGTGCGATCAAAACTGTTTAAGTGCAGTGAATTTCGTCAATGTGCATGAAGTTCACTTTCGTGCAACCAATTAAAAAAAATCACAGCTGTAAAAAGGAAGTGGAGGTGCCCTTCCAGCAGTAAAATTCGTTTTTAGGCAAAAAATTAAAACAAAAATTATCCGTGTGAACACACAGAGCAAGGGGGTTGCGCCTATGGTAAACATAATATAAATTTATAAAAAAATAATTTGTATGCAGAGGAGGTGGAACGAATTTGAAAATGAGGGGTCACAGTGGACAGGGGGCACTTTTCTCAAAAAGGGGCCCCTTAGATTAGTGGCATACTTAAGCTCACTCAACCGTGAAGTTTGACACATTATTTCCTTTTCGTAAGTTTGAAGCACGTTTTGCATATATTCTGACGCGTAAAATGTTTAAAATCTGAAAATTGGTCTGATATCATTGAATCAAAGTTGTGATTTTAGGCTTATGAACTTTAAAAAATGACATTTTTGCATTCAACCATTGCTCACTGAAGCATGACTTCATGATTTTTCCTAAAATTCACTCCCTTGGTGGCCAATTAAGTTCCCTACATGGACATATAATAAGATTTTTTTTTTATATTCCTCCTGGTTAAAAAAATTATTGATATTTGAAATAGGGAAAACTTTCTTTTTGTGTTGTGTTTATTTACGATTTGCACAGTTCTATCTCAAAATGCAGTGTCCTATTTTGAAGAATTACATAAATCTTCTGTCCATTTTCCTTTATCATGTTTACAAAATTTAACGTTTGCATGATTTCAGAGGTAAAATGGATTGTCTTACTTTCAGTTAAACTCATATAGCATTTTGTTAGGCATACAAAATGATTTAATTGCACAGAGTATAGTATCATTATATGCAATAACTTAGTACTTTTTCTCCTCCAAAATATTAACATGTTTGAAGAAGAAGATGTTGCTTTCTATGAATATAGGGCCTATTGTTTGAAGACTTGTTTTATGATATGAAAATGACTATTTGAAATAGTTTCGTTGCTTGTTCAAAGTTCATCGATCTAAATTAAATTCAGATTGTTCTGTCAAAGCATTATTATATGTTCACCTCTCTTTTTCGAATAAAATCAAGGAGGTGTGGTCAAATGAATCGTTGTATTTGATTGGTTACGACGTTGTTGTTTTATTTATCCACGCCACATAATTATGGACCCTGGTAATTTGACTATCAACTGCATTTTGCTAATAGCCAGATAGTATTCCGAATTTCGTATGTCAAGTATTCTTCCATGAATCATGGCCAATCAAATTGCTCTGGCTACCGAGATAACATCGGCCGCTGCAAGAGGCATTTCAGAGGTATTTTCGTTTCTGGACGTTTTTGACAGGAGAAGGGGTGAACATGTAACTCATGTAGCAAATGATTCAATTGATGTTGTTTATGTTAAGGTTGAATCACTCGGCGATCCTAAAAAGTCTAAGAGATCAAAGGCAGCCAAGGCCTCTGAGGAATTGTTTTCCCAGAGTGTAACTGGCATTGGAGTGAAGAAAGACATAGAATTTTCAACACTGAAGGGTCGAATTAGAGTAGAGGTCTATAAACAACATCCCAATAAAAATACAGGCGTGGAGCCCGACTGCTCCATGGAAGGCAAATCAGACCGTAATTACATTGTCAGGAAAATCGATAATGGTGACTTTGTGGTCATACGTGCAAAGAAGGGACGCGTATGGACAGAGAAAAAGATCAAACGTTAGAAGTAAGTCTTGTGTCAAAACTCATTATTCTATCGCTTTTTATTTATGAAAAGATATTGAAGAATTTAATGCATCATTGTTCTTGTCAGTTTAAGAATATGTTTGAAAAGCTGCAGTGAATATTGATAAAACTTTTTTTTAGTGAAAAAAAAATCCCCCCCCCCCTAATTTCCTTTGCCACAATATGTATAAGTATAAGGTACGACTTGCCGTCCGTTCTCCTAGAAGTTCTATCGTTTTTTGTTTGTTTGTTTTTTTTTTTTTATAGAAAGCTAGGTTTTAGTAATATTCAAAAGAATAATATATTCCTGCACCAAGTAACATTGTCTATGAACTTTCTCCAATATATATATATGCCAAACTATTTTCTCAAACATTTTCACGACTCATTATTATTCGTTTTTCCTGTACACATTTCAAGTGATGAAAAGGGATTTTTTTTTTTCTTCAAACATATCAAAGCTCAAGAGCACTTTTTAAATCTGTGATTCTGTAAACAAAGCAAGCATTTCCTTCGTCCTTTACCCCCGTTTTGTATGAAAGTAAACAAAAGATATAGTAAAAAAAAAATAGAACTTATTTCTTTCCCGTTTTACAACTTTACAAAAACTAAAGTTTTAAAGTCTACATAATTCAACAATATCAGTGCCCCGTTTAATAAAACCCGTGGGACACTTGGAAATTCACCTAAGCATTATTTATAAAAACAAAATTTTAAAACAATCATATATCTCATTTTGTAGTTTATAGAAATAAACGTTTTAGAAATGTTTTGGTTTAAAAAAAAAAAAATCCTCCAAATGAAGGTCAAAGTTGCAATATTAATCATTATTACTCCGTTGTTCAAGTTACCCCGGCCGTCAAATTGGGGTAATACATGCAGTGATATGTGATATAAACAAAGTGCGGAGTGAAGATCTATCTTCGCAAACTTTATTTATACATTAAAATACTATTGAAATTGGCGCGTCCCACTTACCCCAAGCATGTGGGGGAAGTGGGACAGTTAGTTAAAACTATTGCTTTAAGTCTTGTTTAAATCTTATTTCATTTTATATTTTTTTCTAGTTTAAAATTTATTTTGTGAACAATTTCAATGCAACGTTACCCCTAAAACAAAAGGGATCTGGGAAACACAAAGACAAGCTTCCATACGTATGTATTTTCAAAATTAGCTACTTGGCAATCGTTTTATGTCAAAACGTGAAATGTTACAGATTTTTAACGATTATTTTTCCGATAACTGTCAATTTTTCCCAAACAGACATGCAATTCGTTGCTAGATGTATGTTTATTCACGCTAAAATAGTTTCTCCACTAAGGCAGGTCTTAGTCATATGCATATATGCAATTCCCCCAAAGTGTCCCACTAACCCCACTGTCTCACTAACCCCAATTTACCCTATTTATTAACAAAGTGATAAAGTAACAAACGTTAGTGAAATATGCTTAAAATATGCTGTATGCTGTATTAGCAGTTTTTGATAAATTTCGTTTTAAAATACAGCATAAAAATGCTTTTTTTTTTAGTTTGACAGATACTTCCGACGTACTTCTTTCCCGGCCTCCTAACCTAGACCTGTATGTCCTTACAGTACTGTTGTCAATCACCGAGAAGCAGAAACGGATTAAACTAATTGATGATGTTAGCATTTCGTCAAGATTGTTGTTAAGTGTAATGATATAATAACAAAGTCTTCCTTTGCAACTTTACATTACAAAATGTAATTCACGTTTGTTAAACATGTGCATGCCTTTCATGAACGATAATTATATAGGTGTTTGTTTTACCAACTTTTGTAATTAATCATGTAATGTAACGGAGACTCTTTGGTTTATATAAATGTTCACTACAAAACAAAAACAAAAACAAAAAAAAACCCCCAAAAACATGGAAATACACTCTAAAAACTGAAGTGCTAATTTATAGGTGCTCGTATAGTGACTGCACTTGAAGTGCTAAATCAGCACCAGAAGTGCTTACCCAAGTGCTAATTTATCGACAAAAAATGTTCAATGTCGGTTTGGAATTCGAACCGGGTTTACCTCGACAAGGAAGAGTACCGCTGACGTTACAAATAGACCAACGGAGATCTCCCTAATTTGCTTGAATTATGAAAGCATAGTAGATAATTATGGCAACTCTGAAGAAAGTTCATCATGAAACAATATGATCTGCTAGCATTCGTGAGATGTTAATTGGTCTAACGGGCTCGTAAGCGCTTCTCTTCCAGGGGACCCAGGTTCGAATCCCAACGAAGTCACGCCATTTTTGCTAAAAGTTCAGCTCACGTGAACGTGCTAAAACAACACTTGGAGTGCATTTAAACAGCACTTTGAGTGCAGTCACTAAACAAGCTCTTAAAAAGTGCTGATTTCAGCCTCTGAAGTGCTAAAAATAGCACTTCAGTTTTTAGAGTGTACCTAGTCCTATATACGGAAATTAGAAATGTGACATTTCCAATTTTTATTATTTATTTTTTTACTGTAAACAAGATTATTGCCTGCTTGATATGAAAATAATTAATAAGGTGATTATGAAACTGCTATTGTCACTTTTATGAATATAATGTAGGGGAGAGCGGGGTTGTATGGAACATTTTTCACAAAAATGGCCGTAACACAAAAGAGGATTTGTTTCAAGAAACAATAAACAATCAGCTTGAGTGTATATATGTATGCTACAAATGTACCCCATAAAATTCTTAAACTTAGTGATGGTTCCGGAAAAAATCCATCTTTAACAAGACCATGTCAAGTGTTCCAACTAACCCCAGACACGGGGCTAGTTGGAACAAGGTATGGGGTAAGTTGAAACATTGTGCATGGTATCTTTAGAATTATATTTAAACTACCTACAAACATTATTGCATGGGTTCAGCTAATTTCCTTTATTGATTCCAATTAAAATATTAAAGATTGATGTTCAATTTTTTTTTTATTATTCATGTTTTATTACACTTGATGGCATCCACTCACATACAGATATTCTGAAGTCCTGTGAATTAGCATTCTGCAATATATTTTGTGTAAACCAAAATAAATTTGTCCAATGTGCACTAATATACATGTATAGGAATATTTCGGAACACTTCATTGAATTATATGATTTTTATTTTTTTATTCAGCTGAAACCTATTTACTTAGTACATGTTCCAACTAACCCCGTTCAAAATGTTCCAACTAACCCCGAGGCCCATCTGACATTTGTAAGCTTACAGGACAAAAGAGGGGCAACAACTTGCCATATATTTAACCTTGTTTTGTAGCTTGGTATAACTGTTTGTTATACCAAAAAACTGACCAACTTAATTTATGATCTTCTCTGAGAAAATTAAACATTTATAAAAGTGACAAAATTTACTCAGAAGGTGAAAAAACAAACATTGCTTTCTAATTTCACGAGGCTTGAAGCATGTGTGCTGTCCGTAATGTGGGGGATGGCAGTTGCTAATAGCAACAACCTGAGGGTAGATTTGCATAAATATGTTTATAGCTCTTTAAGAAATTTACAATGTTTCAACTTACCCCGTGTTCCAACTAACCCCACTCTCCCCTACATCTTGCTTTGGTCTCTCCAGAAATTCACTATTTGATTTGATTTGTTTTTATTTTATTTAATAATGTCTTTGTTTGATTTTATTAAAAATGTATTTGTGTTCAGCATTTTCGCACTATACGGTAAAATCACCCTTTTATAAATTGGAATATAATCAATTGAAAGAAACTGGTTAATAGCTTGTTGTTCTATGGTTCGTTTGTCCGAACCGGCAAATTGACTATACGTGTATATTCGTTTGTCCGGAAATGAAATTCGATTCGTTTATCCGAGCATTTGATCAATTGTTCTGAGGGTTTGTAAACCAGAAATAAAATAGGCTTTGTAAGTACGAAAATCTATTATCGTTCGTAAAACAAAATCGAGTTACGTAAATGATTTCGTAAAACGAAAGTCATTTTTTTATTTTCGGACCAACGAGCCTTTCAAATAACGAGGAGCGCAAATTATATTTAAAATAATTGCTTTGAATTCAACTTTCCTGAAATGACAAAGACATGGTATCTGAAATTTTGGTGAGAACCACTTTTTGTGTTAATTTACCGATAATATCATTGCAAGATACAACTCACAAAGGGAATGAATTTTTTTTTTAATAATAGGTTTATACACAACAGTGGAAAAACATACTTTAATGAAAATCTTTTCTTAAAAAATACTTACAGATTGTACCATATTATAGATGAAAAAGGAACATTAAAGTCGGACACTTATTTCAGATGTATGGGACTAGAAGAAGAGGAAATGTCAATGCTTAAAGAAATCTATGGTAATATACCTGAGGAATGGAAAATCGATTTAACAAAGAGGCAAATTTCATTTCATGATCTAAAAATAGAATTTATGTTCACAAAGAAATCATTCCAATTTGAATCGGTTTGTTCGAAGAATCTATACAGGGCATGCATACAAAAAATGCAAGACGTCCCTGTAAGTTTTCAGAATTTACATTCATCATACAATCTGTCGCTTATAGAAATTGAAAAGGTTTTTGTCCGACCAAGAATTAGTACTTTAGATAATAAACTAAGAGAGATTCAATTCAAATTGCTTTACAAAATTGTTTATGTCAATCGTTATTCATACAGGTTTCAATTTATATCAAGTGATAAATGCTCATTTTGTGGAAAAGAAGAGGAAACATATAAGCACATATTTTTGGAATGTGAAATGGTGAGAAATTTATGGGATCAATGTAGTGATAGTTTGGATATTCCAATCCTTAAAAATATGAGCTGGAAGGAAGGTCACATTGGATTAGACGAAATAACCGAAGATAGGCAAATGATTAATCACGTGGTTTTATTAATTAAATATTTGATATTTATTAGTAGGGAAAAAAGAAACCTCCAAGTATTGAAGAAATAAGAGAGAAAATATTCAAAAGTAAACAGGAAGAAAAAAATAGTGCTACTGAACGAAATACGTTGACGTTCCACTATAGAAAATGGGAACATCTCAAGGTAAGCATGGACAATATGCAAGAAAATGCAAGGGATGAGGAAAGGGGGGGGGGGTAGCCCGTTTTCATAGCTGTGTGTGATTGACCGGTCTCGACTGCCATAGACTGCCCGCGTCTTTTTGTTATTGTTTTTGTCCTGTATTTGATTTGTTTTGAGTTTTTGTTTTGTGTTTGTTTTTTTGTTTTTGTTTTTTTGTTTTTTTTAACGGGGGTAGGGGGTATAACAAGTTTTATTTCTTTTCATTCGATATAACTAAAGATACTAGAGATACTAGTACTGCAAAACAAAATATAGAGGGCCAGGGGGGGGGGGGTGTTATTATAACAAAAACAATTCATTCAATATAATTGAGATTACTGTATTTTGTACTCTGTAATTGGTTCCAATAAGTTTATATATCACAAATTGTATGAATTTATTTTATTTAGTGAGTTTTGATTTATGTTATATAGTTAAATGATGTATGATTCGATGTTATGTATTGAATGATATAATGCAATACAGACACATGTACATGTATAATTTTATTTGATGTGTTAAATGAACACAATAAAGAATATTACAAAACAAAAAAAGCATAGAAAAAAAAATAAATATGATTTGTTATCCTTATAGTTATTTTCTCTGAAATCATATGATATAAATGTAGACTCTAAATGTTGATTTAAATATATTGGAGTCAAGCAAACTGACTGAATCTAGTTCTTGTCTGAAAGCTGACAAAATACGAAGATTAGTAGAATGAATATCAATATATCTTTGTTTGTATTGATATAACAAATAACATGTACTACAAGTAATCGGTCATTGTGTGTATTTGCATTATTTTGTTAAACCTCTGGACACTCTTGACACTCATGCATTTGTCCCTTCTGACCTTTGCCTCGAGGCTCAGAAGTTTGTTAATTGTATAGGTTGATCAAATACACTCTAAAAACTGAAGTGCTTCTTTTAGCACTTCAGAAGCTGAAATCAGCACTTTTTAAGAGCTTGTATAGTTAGTGCGCTCAAAGTGCTGTTTAACTGCACTCAAAGTGTTGTTTTAGCACTTTCATGTGAGCTGAACTTTCAGCAAAAATGGGCAAAAACTTCGTGACTTCGTTGGGATTCGAACCTGGGTCCCCTGCATGAGAAGCGCTGACGATCGAGCACGTTAGACCAATTCACATCTCACGATTTTTAGCAGATCATATTGTTGCATGATGAACTTTCTTCAAATTTGTCATAATCATCTACTATGCTGTCATAATTAAGGCGAGTTATGCGGCGGTCACAACTCGCCGTACCTTCGACGTGCAACTCCCTACGATGGATTTCGTAGAAAATTCGTGCAGCGGAGGTACCTCGGCAGGTACAATGCATGTACGACGTGCAAGAAAGTTTTTTACAATGCCCTCTTACTATAGAATTGCAGGAATCGCAGAAGTTGATTATGCGGCGGTCACAACTCGTCGTAGGCTACGGGGCACGTGCAATCCAACGTAGCCTGCGTTGCATGCAGGCCAATTTCCTGGACCCTACGGGTTAAATTGGTTGCAGGACAGGTACCTTCGTCGTGCCTGCTAAGTACAATCGTTTGTACCTGCACGTACGTTCGTCTTGCAATTTCTCTGCAAATGTGATGACGTCACTTGCAGGAAAAAAACGTACGGAGAAGGTGCAGGCACTGTGCAAAACGATTGCAAGATGATTGTACGTGGCAGGAGAAAACTTTTCTTTTGTATTTTAATATGAATATTTATGACGTATACTCGGGGTCATGTAGGTCACTCTCATGGAAGATTAAATTGCATTTAAAAAAAAGATACCACTGCAGGGGTCTGAGCTCCCCCTTGACTGTCTTGGTTGGGGCTGAATACTATGAACCCAATGTTTGAGGGGGCATGGGTATTATTGAGCCCTCCTTCCCTCCCTCCCCTCCAATTCGTTTTGAAACATCCCGGATACAATTTCAAAATCTCTCAAATAACATCCTTTTATATATATAATATATATAGCCCACTCTGCGCTTTTGCAAATTTTGAGTTCAGTTTAGTTTTTGTAGGAATCAAAGGGTCACTACTATCTGGATTGGGTATCAGCCTTTGAACACCCCGTTGTTTGTGGGGGTGGGTTTTCATTATCATTGAGCCTTACAAGGGCATCCTCCTATCGGTTTGGACTCAGCCATTTAACCCCCTCTCCCTTTGTAGGAGGCTGCGATATTACTGAGCCCCCTTTCCCTGCTACCGATTTGCTATAAAAATAACTCTCAGGTCTATCCTCAAGATCACGACTTTTATTTTCAGCTCGCCCTGCGTGCTCGAATGCCTTTAAATAGGAACCAGAGGGTTCCTTTATTTATCTTTGTTGGGGCTCAGCTATATTTCGGGGGCAGGGACTTCATATCCTTGAGCCTTCTTGCTCCCAATTTGTTATCAAGTTATAAAAGGAACATATTTTTATAAAATTATTTGCTCGCTCTACGAGCTCGCACGATTTAATGTCTAAACAGCCCAACTATCTCGTATTTTGGCGTTAGCAATAGTCCGGTGAGGATCAAGGGGCCCAGTGAAATTTTTTGCTTTCTATTTCATACCCCATCACAAGAAAGTAGGATTCCATGGGGTTCGAATCAAGACCTCCCGATTGTTAGACTGGTACTCTACCGACTGAGCTATGGCAATACCTATGTTGGTGTTCAGCCTAGAAATCCAGATGGAATCCCACCTCCTTTGCTCATTTTGAGGAGCGGGCATGCGCACAAGATGATACAATTATTTAAAACCAAGTTCTTGTCTTTCTTTTCGAGTTAACATGCAAGAACGGACGGATCAAGGATAAAGAAAATACTGGGGCTCATCCCAAAATTTGGAAAATTAGGGGACGCAGCCGAAAAATTTCAAATTTAACATGTACAGTCAATGAGTGGTTTTAAAATTATAGGGGTGCGCGTACCCTGCGCCCCGCCTAGATCTGCCACTGGCGGCGTAGCATCTTAATGAAAGAAATAGTGTCCACGTCCTGTTATTTTATATGTGAAATTTCAAGCAGGTGATGAGTGTAGGGCGGCAAATACTATTTGTAACAAAACAAAAACCTGCGATTTTAGTAAACAATTATTTGTAAAAGTACTCCAGTTCAAAACTTTTTTTTATTTTTGAATTATCCAGCATTTAGAGTGACCAGACGTTGATATTTAAGAGTATTTTTTTTAAAAAATTATATCAAAATATGTTTGTCGCCATCTGTTGTCAAAGTAACGTTTACATCTGATAAAAGACTAAATTGGGGTATATTTTTACCTTTAAAAGGTTGGAAATAGCCATCTAAATGGTAATGTGACAATTGTTCTTCATTATTCCAATGTTTAATACCATTCAACTATTTTTTTTTTGACATCCTAACTTGAAATAAAATAAAAACGCCACATTTTTCTCAATTTATACTTACGCCCTTCCTTTTTCACAGTTCTTTTGTCATTTGGGACCCCTAAACTGTGAAGAAAGTCAATTTTGATGATGCAATATTATTCCGTATGAATTTCTTTGAAATTCTGGACAACTTAACAGTGAAATTGGCGGAATAATTTTGAATATGGGAGGAAGACACAAAATTCATATAATTGGGCCAAAAATGGCGCCCCAAAAGGGCCCAATAAGAAATGATGGAGGGATCTGAAAATTTGAACCCCATTATTTTTGGATGAGTGGGACCCTCTAGAAGCCAAATCCACCCAAATATCACTTTGGGCAGTTTAGTCCTACGGAATGATAGTTGTGCATTATATACTCGGATTTTACTAGGATTTTACTAGATTTGTATCAACTTTCTACAGTGAAATCCAAAATGTTTTAAAGAACATTTGTGTTCAGTTGTGCATCAGGAATCATCTGACTAATAATCTGGATTATATCGATCATGTAAGTGAGGATTTTTGACACTTTTCACTTCATCTTGCAAACGCTTGCTGTCTCAGTTTCTGTCTACAGTCCCATATGTTAATATTTCTGTACTCGCCTAAACATCAGTGTACTGGTCTGATCAACTTTAATCCCAGTCAATGCTTTTATTCAGCTCTTGAAGTGCACCAGTGAACTTGAATAGATCCCATTAGCTACCACAAAGTGAAACAATGGTGTTCCAGAGACTAGAAGTATCTCTGAGATTGCTGACAATGTATTAGGCAGCAAAAGACTAGCTGATGCTATTCATTCTAAAGTAACTTCTGTGATTACTGAAAATTTTTTAGTAAACTCACTGCAAAAATCGAAGAATGTGAAGGCAAAATTCTTGATCTTGAGACCAAGCTTGAGAAGAAAGATAAGGTGATCTGTGTCTCTCAAGAAAAGCTTTGTGAACACCAAGGAGCAAGCAGACACCAACCAAGCACATTATGATGAGCTACATCAATATGGGAGGCGCAATAATCTAAGAATTTTTTGGGATAACGAGCCAGAAGGAGAATACCGATCAAATAGTCTCATTGATACCGCGAAGCAACTGGGAATTGAGCTATCCCTTGCTGAAATTGACCGCTCACAATGAACCGGAAAGCCAACTACTCTTCTGGACAACCAAAGCGAGAATTCGAAGCAACATGAAAAACGCCAGAGTGGACATCATCAGCCGCCATCGAACCGCACTACCCAACACAAGGAGGAAGCAAAGCTAAAATCCACCCTCGTCCGATACTTGTCAAGTTTAGCAGTTACCGGCGTACGCCAGTCGTTGATCACAAATGGAAAGCCCTCAAAACACAGGCATCAGCATTACGGAAGACCTGATCCCGAAGAACTTTGATCTCCTGCGAAAGACCACAAATCAGACTTAGTTGAACAAGCCTGGTCTAGTGATGGTAAGATTATCGCTCTCCTGAAAGCACCAATGGCAAACGAATAACTAAGTTAATATCTTCTGAAGATGATCTAAAACACATCCCAGGTCAGCCTGCTCCAGGTACTAGCACAACATGATTTCCTTCGATAGTCTTCATGAGGCATGTCCGGTAATTCGATAATTTCTTTTTTGTTATAGTGCAACTTTTAATGTTGTACATACACATGTCACTACCGATGTTGTACTATAAACACTGATGATTGATTCCTGATGTTTCAGTTTTACCATACTCATCAATACATTTGGACTTTTTCAGATTAACATTGTTTTATATAATTATATTTTGTTACCTGTGATAATTGTTTTTTTTTTTTTATCTCACAAAGCACAAATAATGCGCATATTGTAAAGATAATGTACTTTATTTGTACATCTTATGAACAAATATATACTTCCATGTTTATATTACGATTAATAAATCTATAATGTATCATGTAAATAACTATGGATGATGAAGGTTTTAATTTTTCAAATAGATAGACTCAATCAAGAGCTACTTTCCCATTCTAAAAATATATTATCTGCAATACATTTGAACTGCAGAAGCCTTTTAAGAAATTATGATGATATTCAATATTGTTGAACTTGATAAATATA
Organism: Paracentrotus lividus; assembly: GCA_940671915.1. Taxonomy (NCBI): domain Eukaryota; kingdom Metazoa; phylum Echinodermata; class Echinoidea; order Camarodonta; family Echinidae; genus Paracentrotus; species Paracentrotus lividus. Next base: position 22,055,499 of record CALNVZ010003430.1, on the reverse strand, counting down.
CTTTTAGTATTATTGCACTAACCGAAACTTGTTGAATGATGAATCTGCTCCTAGTAATATTTTTAATGAATACATATTTCTTGTTCTCAAAGAAATGATAAAAGAGGTGGAGGTGTTGGGTTTGGTTCTATAAAAATATTAAATATAATACATACTTCGGCCTGACTTAAATCTCTTTTGTAATACATGTGAAACTCTTTTCATAGAAATTCCAAAACCTTTAAAAAATGTAATAAATAGGTGTATTTTATAGGCCTCCAGATAAATCACCCAATGAGTTTTAATTCTTTTTAAGACAAACTCTAGAAATCATTAATCAAGAACGAAAGGAAGTTGTACTGTTAGGCGGATTTTAATATTGATCTAATAAAATGAATGTTTTTAACTATGTAAACGAATTTCCAGATATGTTGTCATCATTTTCTTTTAATTCCTAAATCAATCATCCTACCAGAATACACAAATCAACAGCGACACTGATTGATAATATTTTTTCTAACTCTGCTCGATTTCTCATATTATCTCTGGCACTATCCATGCTGCGACGTTTCAGATCATTTTCCAATTTTTCCCTATTTGACTTTTTCTTTTGAAAATGAAAGAACCATGTAAACATTAATAAAAGAACAAATCAATTGATGACAACATAAATACATTTATTGTCAAAGTAGCTGAAAGTGTTTATGATTTTGAATTTACTCATTATAATTTTGAATATGATCCTGATCTTTTGTACGATAAGTTTTATCACTGTAATAATGGATCTATATACAACTTGTTTTCCACAAAAAAACTAAAGTTCAATTTAAAAAGACCCTATGGTTTGTAATGATTTGAAGAAGATGTATAGAAAGAAAAATAGGTTATATAGAAAATATGTAAAATTCCAACTCAAAATCGTCTGTCTACATATAAGTCTTATAAAAAAATAGATACGTTAATGCCATATAGAAATTCGAAAAAGAAATATTTTCTCAAAACAAATTTCAAAGTATAAAAGGCAATCAATAAGACCTGGAAAGTAATTAACAATATTATAAACAGAAATTCTAAATCTGGATCCGAAAATATTCCTAATTTTAAAGAAAACGGTGTTGCTATTGAAGATCCAACTTTGATTGCGGAGTCTTTTAATAACTATCTATTTTGTAAAATATTGGTCAAAATCTCGCTGATAGTATGATTTGTGACAATTCAAAATATAATTCTTATCTAAGGGGCTCTTTTTCACATCCATGTTTTTAAAACCAATTACAGAAAAGGAAAATTATAGATATTGTATTATCCATGAAAAAATGGCAAGGCACCTGGTTATGACTTTCTCTCGAAAATAATGTAATAAAAAATAATATTTATTATACAAATTTTGTATTATTTATCGAAACCTTTGTGTTATATAATTTAACATCTGCCTTAACAAAGGTGTAATACCTAAAAGTTTGTAAATCTCAAAAATTATACAACAGTATATAAAGTGGTCCAAAAGATGTGTTTTTCCAATTACAGACCATTTCTCTTTACATGTTTTGCAAAAATACTTGAAAAATGTTTATAATGTAAGACTTATCGATTCTTGGACAAAAATAATATACTACATGTGAGCAGTTTGGTTTTTCGTGAAAAGCCTTCAACTACCCATGCATTAATCCAATTTTATTTAACGTAAATGAAGCAACTGAACAAAAAGAAGCTGTAAGGGTGTATTCTTGGACCTTAAAAGCATTTGACTGTATTGATCATAATATATCTTTAAAAAAAAGCTTCAGTTTTATGGTATAATAGGAGGAACTCTTTAAAATTAATGCAAAAGTTATCTTAATGAACGCAAACAATTTACAGTTTTTAACTCTAAAATATCCAATATGAAAATATAACATGTGGGTTCCGCAGGGTCAATTCTGGGCCCGCTCCTTTTCTTATTATGTTAATGATTTGCAATTCTTGTTCCAACATTTCAAAACTCATATTATTTCTGATGATACAAATATCTTTTAAAAAAATAGTAATATTCATAATTTTGAAACCGTATCATGAACATAGAATTAACTTCAATGTTAATCAGTGGTTTATTGCTAATAGATTTATTTGAATATACAAAAAACTCACAGTATGATATTTGGTAAAAAGCACTTAGGTATAGATGATATTAGATTATACATTGATAATAAACCATAGAACAATTAAGACTGTCAAATTTCTTGTTGTAATTATTAGATGATGATATAAAAGTGGAAAAGTCAATATAAAAAAAATATCAAATCAAATTTTCTAAATATATAGGTGTTCTTAATAGATTAAAGAATTTGTACCTCAAAATATATTACTGATGTGTATAATGCATTGATTTTACCAAACCTGATTAGGAATTAATTTTGTGGGGATCAAGCAACAAATATCTTTCTGAAAGTTTATTTAAATTGCAAAAAAAGAATAGTTAGAATAATAACCAACTCTGAATTCCGAAGTCATTCGATGCCTCTTCTTCAAAAAACTTTCGAATCCTTACTGTTTATAAACTCCATAACTATAATTTAGGTTTTTTATGTTTTTGTACAATAAGAATTACTACCTAAATTTTTAATTCCATTTTTTCAAAAAAATAATAGCTTTCATAGTCATCAATACCAGAAAGAGATTGGATTTTCGAGTTTAATACGGCCAACACTTTCTTTTCCAGATCAATAGTAACGTTGTAAAAGGGTCCTGTATATATGGAACAAATACCAGAATAGTATAAAAAACAAATTATTAAACTCCTTTAAACGTAAGTTTAAAAGAGTATTATTGTTAAATGAAACGTAATATATCATATGCTTTTTTTGTGCTTAGGGTAGGGTTAGGTTTTTTTTTAGTTCAGTTCATTTTTTTTTTCCTTGCCAATTTATTCTATGTATGTATATTATTTATAAACTTTATGTCATGTCTATGTTTAATGGGATCATGCATACAAGTTTTTCTTAAAACTTTTTATGATCCCACCACATTTACATTATTTATTTCTTTGTAAATTCTTTGTATAATCTTGAAATATTGTTTTCATGCTTTTTATATGTTTTAAATTGATTTGTGAAATAAAATTCAAATTCAATTCAATTCAATGACATAACAAACCCCACTATACATGCATGCAGAAAATTCACATTATTACAACACTATATTTGAGGCCTGAGGCATAATATTAATTTTCAATTCCCCCCCCCCCCAATGACAATGTGCCTAATATTTTTGTTTCTCATTCTCTTTCCTTCAAATTCGACACAGGACTATTTGTTATTTTGTTGCAAGTTACATAATCATAGTGGCAACAATAATTCAATAAAGTCTGAAACTTGCCTGCGACGCAAGATGAAGGCACTTGTCACGCGCGTTGAAGGCAAGACGACTGTAGGTCTTGCGTCTGTCTTGCCCACTTCGTACGTGCATGCACATTGCCTGTGCAATGATTGTGCATCAAACGTGCGTTAATTTTAACATCAAACCCCCACCAGAATCGCACGATTGACATTCAAGCACTTGCCATGCAGGCACGTTGGAGGTGCGTGCGATGTGCCTGCATCGTGCAATGCATTCGATCGTAGAATCCAATCGCAATTTATTGGACATGTCGAATAATCTTTAAAGAGTTGTACCATCGACGTGCGTGTCTGAAAAATCGTGCAAACGCTGTACGAATTTTCTACGGAATCCGTCGTAGGGAGTTGCACGTCGATGGTACGGCGAGTTGTGACCGCCGCATTAGGACCCGTGCGTGCATTGCACATGCAACGCAGGCTACGTCGATGGCACGTGCCCCGTAGCCTACGACGAGTTGTGATCGCCGCATTAGGGAGCTCTCCGTTGGTCTATTGGTAACGTCAGGTAAACCCGGTTCGAATCCCATACCGACATTGAGCATTTTTTTGTTGATAAATTATCACTTGGGTAAATCAGCACCTGAAGTGCTGTTTTAGCACTTCAAGTGCAGTCATCCCACTTCAGTATTTAGAGTGTAATAAGTTCAGCGCTCTGTGTATGACCAATGAAATGGTGATGAATGCTGTGTTGACAATCTGGTATAAGAGGGTGCAGACCACTTGTTACTTCGCCCTAGGGTTATTTATTAAAATGAGAAGGTAAAAAAAAAAAAAAAACATGAAAGATTAGTGTTTATGAGACTACTCATGCTGATGCTACAACTAGATAACAATGATACCTTTATTTCCTGAAAGTATGAAGTTAGTATTCTTCTGCTGGATTAAAATTTGATTTCTATAAAATTCAACAGGGACCCGGCTGAATAAATATGAATAAACGAATGCAAATATAAAAACGCTATTTCAATATATATCGCTGATTTTCTATGACTTTTTAAAACCATTTGATCACTTCTTATTATCATATGGAGTTTTGATATTCCTCAGCTGTCTTAGAATATAAAAAAATGTTTTCCATTATTCATCCCGACATCCCTAAGATCATAAACATTGTTAGGAATTGGTTTATAGGGTTAGTGTAAGAGCAAGAGTTAGCATAGAATTAAATTTTAATGAAAAGCATCGGTTGTAAGAAGATCACAAACGTTAATTTGACATGGTCACTATTAAATCTGTCATTGATTTATTAATGTCTTTATCTTCTTCAACATCAGCTATGTCATCGTTATCATCTTCATCGACATCATCGTCTTTAATAATCGAAATCATCATCCTCTTAATGAACAGCATAATTACCTTACCCACAATCATTTTCTTCTGAAATATCAACATAGTCTCGATCACCTACATCATCAACAGGAATATATTCTTATTAAACATAACATGAATATCATCCGCATCATCAATTTCATCATTCTCATCTTCATCATCTATATCGTACCAGCCTACATTCAGTGTAAAGCTTATACGACTTCTCCCTCTCCCTCTCTCT